>CP045897.1:18570564-18687588 GCA_013387185.1 Caligus rogercresseyi | reverse complement strand
ACTACATATGAGTGATCTAATCATGTTTGAATAAATAGTGGAGACAAAAATTGTATTCTAATCTCTTAATGACAAAAAAAATATATTTTACAACAAACTATCCTAAAACGACAATACGCTCAATAAAAAAAATACTAAACAAAAATGTTAAAAGTGTTCTGGAGTCTAACAGTCAAATTGTTCGGTTAGAGCACTTTTTTACTCTTCTAAAAGGGGTCATAACTTACATACATATATATCAATATATCAAAGAAAATGACTTATTTGAAAATTTATACGTTTTACTACCATAAATATAATGATGCAATTATATACAACGAAAATGTATTAGATCTCCTCCCAAACTCGTCATTACGGAGCAGGTACTCCACCTTCCGGAACAGGTACCGGGGCGCGAGGTTCAGGTTGGATGAGTAGGGGCTCTGTTTCACCTGCCTTTCAATGTCTCTCCGGGTCAGAAAGTCCCTGGTATCATTGTTGGTCTCATAGAGCTGGTGTGGGACGAGTAACCTCAGGACGTTTAGTAGGCCAAGATCCTCCGTCAAAAGCCTGGAAACTGTGGTAGAGAAACCTCAGCGGCAACCTATCGAGAAGTTATCCGGGTTTCTCAGGCGCTTCACAGCGCGATTGTCTCTGTATATATGTATATATATATATATATATATATATATATATAACAGTAGAGTTGATGCACCCTAATCTAAAAATACATGACGTATGATATGTAATATATATATCATATATATAAACTTGGCAGATTTTTGAAGCCATTACATATATTTCATTGTAAGTGGTGGATTTAAAGTCAGCAGTCCTTGACTTCATATTTCAACAACTATTTTTAATGCACACTTATTGCACATACAATTAAGTGCATACACTATAAATATCCTCCACCACAAAGGGCACATTTAAAAGAAGCGATGCCATGAGGCTTCTGTGCTCGCAAAACTTTCGAGTAAAACTTAAAATTGGAAATGATTGGATTATATTATTCATTTCTTTATTTTTAAATTATATAACATTTTTATAAATATATATGTACCATCATTGATATCCGGTACGAAGGAAAAAGTAGGTAACCACATAAATAAAAATTATGGTTGGTGAATAAGAAAATCAGAAAACGGGTAAGTAAATTAATATATATATATATATATATATACTAGGCAAAAAACATGAAAAATTTCACACAATACTTTCCTAACATATAACAATAAAAACGCTTGTAAAAGAAGAAGGTCGGACAAGGATTTAAAACAAAAAGATGATCAAGTTGGTTACGGTTAGAAGGGGAGTAAAATTCACTTGTGAAGTTGGACTTCCACTTCTCTTCTGATTATTGAAACATATGTGTGGCCACGGGCTGGAGGTTTCAGCTTCTCGGTGCGTATACAATATAGCAATAGCAATTGACAGGACGGCGTATAAAATACAATAAATTACCCAAGTTAAACTTTGAGATTCGTCAATTTAGAAGATGATTTATTGAGCCTCATGCGGCCATTGAAATATTGACCATAAAATTGATTAAGATATCATTAATTTGAAAAATCATTTTATTATGAAAACTTTATTTAGTGTAAAAATAAAATACAGTATAATTTTATACAGAAAACCGAGTATTCAGGGTAGTTTCGAAAAAAAAACATAAATGAACATTTTAGTTCACATACTATTTGTCGCTTATTTGTTGGAACGATCAATTCAAATATGGATACTTAAAACATAGAGGTACAATGGATAACTTTAATAGGCTAAAACTTGATGTCTAACCAAATAAATAATATTGTATTTTGCATTTATGTGAACATAATAAATTATCCATTATGCTTACTTACATATAAAAATGAAATAAGTGCAAAATATGTAATAAAAAATGCCATGATAACTGTCTGAACTGATAGAGGTATTTTTTATAATCAAATTAATGTTTAAATTTAGCAATGTGATTTATCCTAACGGGAACATCTATATAATATTTGACTTCAATTTTCTACAGTCGAGACATTGGTCACTACAACTTTGGTATTTTGGTTGTTTCTCTACTTCAAATTATATATTACAATTCATTTCAAATATTGGCATCGTTAATATCTTATATGTTAATATAAACGGCAAATATTTTCGAATACCACAAAAGTATGTAAAATGTTTTTTGCTAATATTATTAGTTTATTGGTTTATTTAATAGAAAAATTTTTAAAAGTTTTAATACATTTATTACAATTTAAAAAATATGTATTTATGTTCAATTTGAAGCAAAATATTCCAGCAATTGGATGATTTCAAATAAAAATCCTTTTTGTGTAACGTTTCAAGGCTGTAAAAGTAGTGTATTCTATTAAGCTATCGTCGTTTGTTCATACAAAATAATATATGGAACGTAGGGGAATTATTATGAACAGATTAACTTGTAAGTTTCCACATATCATAAAAATACGTTTTGGCTCAACAAAAAATTCACTTTTTATTAATATTTTGGCTTTTATAATCGGAAACATTACATGGATTCTTAAACCCATTGAACGTTTTGATATTTTTTTGCAAAAAAAAATAAATATATTCTTTGAGTTATTAGCATTCTACTTAAAACACTTGATTTAGACCATATAAATTTTATATGATGTCATTTCCGAACCTGTTGATATATTTTAAAAAACATTGTAAGGTCATTTAAAATGATGGAAATATAATTTTCCAATTCATTTTTGTACTTTTTGAAAAATACGAATAAAGGATAAAACTCAAGAAAAGTGTGTCAAAAATAAAAAATATGGACCCCTCTGTAAAACTTGATGTCAGATTTGAATTCAATGGCCTCTAATTCAATCAGAATCTGTATCATTTGCGTAATCTTGGGAGTTCGCCCAAAAATATACCATTTGAATAATGTGAAGTGTATGTAGGCTTAAGAAAATGACTTTTTACTCGACATTGTACTTTAATTTCAAAGGGCTGAGTTTCTTTATTTATTAACATTACCTCTTACTAGTAGTCATTGGTGTTTCTTGTTTAAGTGCATTATATTTTTTCCAATATAAAGTCCATAAAACTGACTAAGCAAAAAAATATATATATTTATTTATTCAATAAATATGTTCATGCATTAATTATTGTGACAATAAGCAGGAAAATTGTGAAGTTAACATTAAGTTATTTAGTTCACTAGATTCAGCAAATGTAAAACTTCCGTCTCCCTTAATTTGTATATAGTAAACTAAATACGACACACAAAAGAAAACAACAATAAGTTTAGCCTTCAACAAAACCTCTCTATAAAACAAATAACATTTTCCTCCATCAAAAAAAGCAGGTCATAAGTTTCTCATACGTTTTTCTGTTTGTGGACCTTCAATTACGCGTCATATTATGTCAGTTATGTCATTTTTAATTCAAGCTTGGTAATAACAATTATCATTATTATTATTATTCTCATTGCTGTATTGTTCTATAAGAAAAAGCACTTTCTTCCTCAATTTGAGAGGTAGAATAATATCAAAGTAAATGGAATGAAGACTTCGTTTCCGTCATGAAAATAAACGAAAAACAATTGCCTCATAATTCTTTTTAAAAATGTCAATATATATTTTTACGATAATAATAATAATAAGTATATCTACTCCCTGGGCAGAAAAGGTGGTAACCTTTGTGTCAAGAAGTGATCTCAGGGGTCAAGATAGGAGGAGGGGGAATCAGATTTATTTTTGTCCAGGCCAACTATTTTGATTGAAGCACTTATGTTTATGTATTCATGTGTAATTTGATTACCTGAGAATATATTTATTTTTATTATCATCTGAAGGAATGTCAAGTCCTCGGTGAATGCAATGCATAACAAAATGAGGGCAATAGAAGCCTCAGATTGACAGGGAATAATAATTCATGATCAACATTTATGAGGTCCTTGAATTACAGTTTAGTTTTTCTAATCTTGGTGTTCTTTACTGTGTATAATAACTTATAATAAATGAATATAAAAATATAGTTTATTATAAAATTATATTGTGATTTGCTTTTTTCGCAAGTTAAGAAAATTAATTGAAACCTATAATAATTAATAAATATTATAATTAAAAATTTGCTTATTTTTTAACAAGTTGATATGAATTTAAAAAATTGAAGATGCATATAATACTTTAGCGCCTTAATAGAGCCCTATTCAAGCAAAAAATTGCGCAAAAAAAATATGTATAAAAGGGGAAAATATTTGGCTTCAGACTCCATAGAATATAAAAAGTAATTGAATTGTACAAAATATCTTAAACTATGTTTTTACCGCAAAATGATATTATAATTGAAAATAAAGAAAAATAAATGTTCTTTGATTTCTTCATAAACACAATGCAGTATCATTTATTTAACGGTTTCTTTGGAGAAAGATTGTTCTAAACTCCATAATAGCATAAACCAAATCAAGGTGCCCTCAGTATTGGTGCACGGTAATTCCTTCGTGAGTAATTTTAGCGTGCACTCTTCTATTGCAAGCCTTTTCATTGCACGCGTTTTCTTCGTTCTCTTTTCTTTGCAGGGTAATATTAGCGTTCGTCTTTTCATTGTGGGTAATTTCATCGCAAGTAATTTCTTCGCAGAGTAATTTCTTCGCAAGTAATTTCTTCGCAGGGTAATTTCTTCGCAAGTTTCATTTTTGTGAAGGACTTAGTCGCAACTGTGTTTCTATATGTATATATATATTTATGAATTGTTTTTGGTATGTCATCATGCAATGTTTATTCATTCTGGTTTTATAGATGTATATTTACTTTAGTTTTTTCGAATATGTGTTGTTCAGCATGTGTCGTTAAAGTCCTATACTTTTACATGCCATGAACCATGCAAATAAAAATATCCTTTGTCTTCTCTCTAACATATTTAAAAATGTATAAATCGTCTATTTAAATCTCGATTCTTTGACAAAAGTAAGTCATTTTTTCCTTCATGTTATGAAAATACTGTTATGATACATATAACAGACTGATTTTATGAATGAAACATGAATGTACACCGGTGGGAAAGACAAAGTTTGATTAGTGTTCCGATGTATTTAGTAATACTGAGCTTAGTTGTATAACCTCTTAGAAGACACATATCTAGGTTCTACGGTTCCCACTAGAAATGTGAAAATATAGGACTTTAACGACACAGGATTTTGACTACTTATGTTCCATATTATGGGGCCCCTAACGTGATATTCTAATACGTATTGGAAAAGATTGTACTGGATATGCTGAACAACACTAACCGAAAAAACTAAAGTAAATATACATCTAGCCATATAATATTAAACTGTCTTTAGTATTATATAAAACTAGCACTTGAGCATAGATTTATTGCATCTCTAGGGTAGAGGCGGAATGTCAAGTTATTTGGTACTTTGTCTTCTTCTTCCTCCATATCTTCTTCCATAGAGATGCATATGGTTGGCTTAGGGATTACTTATGTAGCACAAAACAACTAATTTACATTGTATATCATAATATCCAATATACTCCAATGTAGTTTGAAATTTAGTTTTCATTACGATCAAAGTATTGTACAATTCTATAAAAGCTCTCCTGTCAAAAATCGTAGAAATGATTCTTGTAAACGAAAAACAATACTTGGGGAGTAAACAATCATTTCATACTCAGCTTATATGCAAAAAATGGATTCATATAGGACCCCTTAATATGCCTAATGCATAGGCTAAAATGAGTTATAACCAGAACGAATAAGAATTGCATTGATGACATACCAAAAAACAATATATATATATATATATATATATTAGGGATGTTCTTATTTTTCAAATGTTTGAAATGTTAGCAACATTGTGGATTTTCTGTTTCTTGGTGATAAAGAAGACGACATACAAAGTTTGAACAAAATCGGTCAACATTACGAGGTCGCGCAACGAGGTCAAAGTTTTAAAAATTTAGTAAAAATATTGTTTTCCGCAAATTTCTTCAAAATGGTGGACGTTACAGACTTCAATAATAATTATTAATTTAAAGGAAATCTAATTTACTACCAGACGTATGTTTGATGTTTTTTAATAAAACAAAGTTTTCAGTAAAAACAAAGCAAGAAAGGGAGTGAGTATTGTTAGCTTATTTCATAGCTTTTTTGTATCAATTAACTTCACTCGCCTGTAGAAGATGACTTGTTCGCTTCAGAGTAAAATAGTACTTTTAAGTTTAGTAAACTTTAGATGATAAATCCAAAAATGACCTTGGTTGCATCAATTCAGAATTCAGTACAATCTGAGTTTACATCATATGATTCAGAGCCTGTATTGACCTATAAGAAATCGATTATGAAAAAAATAATAATAATGTGTTTCTTAGATTTGCGTCAAGGTATCCTCTCAAAATTTTACTTTGTCTCTGACGCATTTATAATCCATTATATGCGTCATTTTGTACGCGAGATAGGCTTTTTTTAATGTACATATAACTCTCTACTTATTAAACTGACATGATTTAGTATACCAAAATATTAAAGCTGGTTACCAAGCTTTCATTTGATATGTTTGGTGTTCTAAAAATCGCTATACTTTAAGAGAAATAAGCAAATACATTTTTACACGTACTCTCCCAAAAAATTGATCTTTTGATATGAGAATATACAATCACCACTTGGTAACGGCTGTTAGTGTTACCTGGATAGAAAGAAAAAAGAAGGGAGAGAAGTGAGGCAAAATACTCTCTCCCTTCTCTTTCTCTTTCTATCCAGGTAACACGGGCGAGCCGTGCCAGTGGAGACGTCACATATGATGTTTGTAGTGCTTGAAACACATAGAAGTCGCTGGAACTTGAGTGATGTGTCATTCGAAGCCTGTAGTGATAAAAGCTCCTCATCATCTCGTTGAAGCTCCGCCAGAGCCTCCATGTCAAATTTTGACACTGCATTGAGCGCAGGTCTCGAAACTGCATCCGCAACCTTGTTCTCAGCCCTCCAACATGACGAATGTCACTAGTGAACTCTGAAATGTAGGTAAGATGTCGTATTTCACGAGGTAATTTTTTATCGGATGAGGATTTAAGGACAAAGGTTAATGGCTTGAGATCTGTTAGGACGAAAAATTCCCTCCCTTCGATGAAATAGCGGAAATGTTTGATCGCCAGATATATTGCTAGTAGCTCACGTCCAAAAGTGCTATACTTAGTTTCGGGTGGTTTGAGCTTTTTTGAAAAGAATGCCAAAGGTTGCAATCCATTTGGTGTGTCTTGTTGTAAGACAGCACCAACTGCAATATCAGAAGCATCAACCATAATGTTAAGTGGGGCAGAAGAGCACGGGTGAGCTAGAAGAGTAGCATCAGTGATGGCTTTCTTCGCGCTATTAAATGCGGAGATGGCATCAGCAGACCAAGTCAGAGTTAAATTCCTTTCTTTGTGTCCTCCCAACATACAATACAACGGATCCAATATCTTTGCACAGTCCTTGAGGAATCTATGATAAAAAGTTAGCATTCCGATAAACTCTCGCAGTTGACGTAGAGATGAAGGACGGGGAAAATCGACAATTGCTTGCACTGTATCCTGCACTGGCCTGATTCCTTCGTGGTCTATGACATGTCCCAAGAAAACTATTGATTTCTTGCCGAGTTCACATTTGTCAGGATTTGTTATCAAACCGTATTGATGGAGGCGCTCAAAAAGTTTCCTGAGATCTTCCCTATGTTGTGACTCTGAATTGCTGGCGACTAAAATATCATCCAAATATACGTAACAGAAATCAAGTCCAAATAATACATGATCAATAAACCTTTGGAAAGTCTGAGCTGCGTTGCGGAGTCCAAATGGCATACGGATGAACTCAAACATGCCAAAAGGTGTGGTAACAGCCGTCTTGGGGATATCGTCTTCTAGGACAGGGATGTGGTGATATGCTCGAACTAAGTCAACTTTGGAAAATATAGATGAACCTCGTAGACGCGCGGTAAAGTCCTGAATGTGGGGGATCGGATATCGATCTGGAATCGTACAAGCATTCAAGGCTCGATAATCTCCACAAGGTCTCCAGTCTCCATTTTTCTTGGGAACCATGTGCAGAGGAGAGGAATAAGGACTTGAAGACGGACGGATAATCCCCAATTCGAGCATGTGGTTAAACTCGTCTCTCGCTGCTTTAAGTTTGTCGGGAGGAAGTCTTCTAGCTTTGGCGTGAACTGGTGGACCTTTCGTCTCTATATGATGATATATGTCGTGCGTGCAACCTGTATTGAAATTTGCTGGAACCATTAGAGAAGGGAATTCCTTAAAAATGTTGTGGAAAGGGTCAGAGGATATTGGAATAGTGGTTAAATTTATTGATGAAAGGGAAGTGGGTATCCCTACAGCTGCTAATTTTGTTATGCCATCAATCAGCTTGGCCCGTCGAATGTCTGGCATTAAGTCAAAATAGCTGAGGAAATCTGCGCCTATAATAGAATGGCTGACATTAGCGATGACAAATATCCATCTAAATGTACGCCGAAGGCCCAAATCCAAGGTGACCGAACGTTGGCCATACGTTGCTATGGGTGTGGCGTTAGCTGCTGTTAGTGTGTATCCTCTAGATTGTTGCCGGTCTTTGAAAGAAGCCTTTATAACGCTTATTTCAGCTCCAGTGTCTACAAGAAATCGTTGCTTCGTATTTCTGTCACTGATAAAGAAAAGACGACTACCGGTTGAAGGAGGGATGTGTGTCGCCATTACATCACTCCTTTGGAGTTTCCCTGCCAAGTGCAAGGACTTACGCATCTATTTGCCTTTTGTCTAAAACGATTATGAAAGTAACACAGTCCCGAAGAGTTATTTCTATTACGGGATCCACTCCTACTGGGTCGACGCCCATTATTAAGGGCAAGGTTCCTGATTGCTTCCTCTAAGCTCGATATTCTCCTTTCAAGCTGTTGGAGACCCGTAGGAGGAGATGCGCCAACCTGCGAGACACTAGGGCAAGAAACCTCCATTATCTTATCGGCCAAGACAGCCAACTCATCCAAACCTGCCGTTGACGTAGTAACCACTGTAGCCACAGTAGTAGGGAGGCGTTGGATGAAAAGGGGTTTTAAAATGCTATCATCCACTGCAGCCGTGCCTATTAGCTGTCGCATGCGACGTAAGAGTTGAGATGGCTTCCTGTCTCCCAGTTCCTCGGTCAACAAGAGCTGTTGAAGTCGACGTTGTTCCGACGCCGACAGCCTCTCAATAAGTGCGTTCTTCAAAGCCTCAAATGGGTCCCTAGACGGAGGATTGATTATTAGATCCCTAGCCTCCGTAGCCACTTCTAGACTTAGGGCTCCCACCACATGATTAAATTTAGACTCTGAAGAGGTAATTCTCTTCGATTTAAAAAGAGCTTCTACTTGCCCAAACCACATTTGGGGGTCGCTGTCCCAGAACTCCGTGAGTCGGACTTGTGTAACAGATGAAATGTCCGAGGAGTTGAAAGGCGGGTTCCGTTCCGGGTGTTTTGTGCCGGAGTAGTGAAGATGTCCCTGGAGTGATGAGGCTCCCCGGAAGATCCTGTTGAGGGCTCCTTCGTCGGGATGGTTTGATTCCTACTCTCCAAATCGTGCTTTGCGTCTTCCATCCTGACCTGGCTGCGTGTTTTTTTCTGAAGGGGTCACCAATGTAATCGAATGATAAGGATCCGTTGAGAATGGGAGATACACGACTTTATTTTAATAGGAGAAAAACAACAACAACAAATCAAGGTCAGCTTAGCAGCTGCCTGGTCAAAATAAACATCATAAAAATAGTGATGCACTGAAGCGCTACATATATATATATATGCATCATATTTGCACTGACTACATCTAATTGTGGACAGGATTTTGAATAATCATAATGGTGGCATAAAGACCTTTTAACCTCTTATGGATATGCTTATCATGATTATAAAATTATACAACACACTTTAAAGATTGTATCAAAAAAATACTTTGAATATGTTTTCCACGTTTTATACAATAATGAACTAAATCATGTGATTTACCAAAGTATATTTCATGAAAGGCATTTGTGGAATGTAAAACTATTATATTCATACTCTGCTAGTGTGAAGAACTTGAACTTTGCAAAATAAATAAACAACTATGTAGCTCCAATGGACAACTTACAGTATTATAGAGCTGATACATACATAAACATTCAATATATGCACATGCTAAGCATTGAATACTAATTGAGTACATGAAAGTGTATTTAATATCGGACAACGTATAATAAAAGACAGTTAATGAAAAAAAAAGCTATTGCCTTCCATTCCTACAAAATGCAAGTATATATATATAATTTATATAAGATTAGTATGTATTAAATTTCAAATAATTTTGAAAAAATTATAAGAAATTATGTATTTAATTGTTCTTTGTTATAAATTGTCCGATATTAAATGCATATAAATAGAGCAGATACATAAATAAATTTAGCTTTCTTCTTATCTACGGCACCAATCGATATTCGGTAGATATATAATAAAATCTACCGAATCGGCGGTACCGAATCCCAGCTCTGCTATTTGAAATATATTTCATTAGATAAATAACAAAATGTAAAAATTTATTATTGTAAAGTAGAAAAATAATGCATAAGACTATATTTTCGAATTTTCCCTGTATGAAACTTGGGCACAAAGCGTGTCATTATTCGGGACGGAGCAAAACCAAAAGACGCTGAGAGCGTCTACATATTTGAAAGTATTTTTTAAGTGTATGAAGAGAGCAATAATATTAATAAATAGATTTATACGCAAGTGTAATTGAAGAGGGTTGTGTTGAGTGATGAGGGAGCATCGTTGCGATTTATAAGTACATATAAGTGATAATAATACCAGGAAATTTTAATGTTCCTAAAAAAATAGGCTTGAGTAATATTACTTTAAATTGTTTGTTATTTTATATATTCACCATTTTCAAAAACTAATAATAGTATTTTTTTACATTCATAAATTTGGGAGTACGTTAACTAATACGTTAAGGCGTGTTCAACTCTCAAAGTTGCGGCTGCTGGTTGTCCTCGCAGGAGGGAAGATCAATTTGGTCAACCTCATGTAATAGATCCGAGGTTCGATAAACTAATTTTAATGCAACAATGCTTATTCATGTTCACACTGATGTTATTCTATTAATCCAAATAGACAATAAATATTTGCTCACCATAATTATAACATAAGTTAAATTTGTATGTCTTAGGTGAAAATTAATTCAAATATTTATAGAAAAAAGAAAGAAAATATTTTTTATAAAATATTTAAAAACGATATTTTCCAAGCAATGATACATTTCAAAAAATTGATAAAAATCTTTGGAAAAAGAACGTTCATTTTTGTGAATATATTTGTTAGTCTAAATAAAATAAAATAAATTAAGGAACTAATTTTGTACTACAATGTTTCTTTATACATTATATTAAATGTAGTTTCTCTGAATAATTGGAGTTATATATATATATATATATATATATATATATATATATATATATATATATATATATATATATATATATATTAAAACCCACAGGTTTAATATTCGGAAATAATAAAAACATATAACAATCATAATATATATAAAATTAAATAAAGAACTTAGGTTCATTGGACTAAATATAATAATATATTGTTTTTATATATTAAAGGACTCAGCTCAATCGAATCAATAAGAAGTGACAATTGAAGCATTTCAACCTAGAAATTTGATTAAAAGAACATTAATCTTATTTGAAATAATTTAAGGAAGAATAAATTTGCTTGTATTAATATGTATATTCATTAACATTCAAGATTTATTTTTTATTCATAATTAATCGATCTACAACAGCAATGAAAGAGAAAAGCTAAATATGGAATATAAATTATAGCTTTGGTCTGATTTTAAATTCATGGATCATTGAATAACACCTAATATGTTTTCTTTATATTTCACATTACATAAGGTCTTATATATCAATAAAAAGTCACGCCATTGATAATGTTAAACTAATAGGATGTTTTATATAAAAATATGATACATTGTCCAGTGAAATGAGAAATACTCCAAAAAAATATTATATATATTACATATATATTGTATGATTATATATATACGTAAATAATATAAAATTATAAATACACTTTATTCATAACAGCAATATTAGAGAATCATCTAAACAGTCGTGTAAATCAATTTAGTTTTCCTCTTGAAAAGAGCAACAAACATAAAACGGTAGGGGGTTTTCGTGAGTACAGAATATTTTTTTTGTGGGGTCATTTTATAAATCAACAGATTCAAATAAATATTGGATTAAATAACGGAACTGTTAAGTCAATTCCTCTAAATAAACTCGCAACCTCTAAAGTTATATAATTATGTTACTCCCATTAGCTGAGAATGGACACAATTTTTAAAAACAATTATTGGTTTTGTTCCTAACTTGTGCATTATTTCAAATATTTACAAATAAAAATAATGGACAACTACAGTATTTATCTTCATAATTACGTTAAATTAGTGCATGAAAAAGATAGACACAGCAGTGTGTGATTGAATTATCCATTACAAAATGCCTAAAACCTCTAAACTTTTTGGCTAACAATAGTTATTGATTATGTGATAGGATTATAAGAAATAATATTAAAGAAGTAAATTCATTTCGTAGCTAAATAATACAAAATGAAAAATAAATGCTCATCATTTTACATTTTTTTCAAGTTTCTTAATTTTAAATCATCATAATTGACGAAACCCACAAAACTTAGCTGTCTACAGAAACTTTGAAAAATAATTATATACTTGTTTATGTTCTTAGCTTATCTTCTGTGTAATATTTATACATTCAAATTATTTCATCATGTTATATTTTGGTCGTTTAAATATTCCTTTTTTGAACAAGGAGCATCACTATCATCTTAAGGTACACTTAACACACATTTTATTGACATGCTTTTCCTATAATCTAAAAAAGGGACACTTTAAAAAATAATATCGACAATTCTTCTTGGGAACATTCGAATACGAAGTGTTCCAGATCTTTACTTGCTTCACCGCAGAAGAAACATGTTATTTCTTCTACAGCCTTACCATGAGGAGTATCTCAATCATTCGTGATAATTCTATATTTAAACCAGGAGAGGGAATAGTCTACCTTGGATTCTTGACACTTGAAACTTTATTGAGCAGATTGGAGCCCTTCAAAAGACCGTAAAACGAACCAAGTTTAGATTCAGGAGTAAAAATACAGAGTTTTCATCTATTGTCGATATGTTGCCCAGAACCCCCAATCAGATTTCAAAATTGAGTTTAAGAAGGCTAGTCTGCAATTCAATTTTTACATTTCGCAGTCCTCTGTGAGCATCTTGGGGATCCATCTTGCCGACTTGATTGAGATCCTAAGATCGTCATGGATGAAGTGGAAAATCGTGTATCAATAAAGTCGTGTCAGAGATTTTCTTCATCCCTTTCCAGCACTTCTTGTCTGAAGTGTCCTTCCCGGCCTTAAACAAGGCTGAAATGAAATAAATTTGGTTTTGGGAGTTACTGTGATATTAATTTTAATTGAAGTCTATTGTTAAACAGATTGATGCTCATTTTGTAGAATATAAACCGATTCGTCACATTATCCGAAAACACTTCGTAATGACTTATTGGAAAAAGCTATTATAACTTTTATATTATATTGGTTTGAAAATTACAAGGATGTCTTTTTTACAAAAATATCTTATCAGTCTAAGCTAAAGTGAAAATAGGTGGATCACTTAGAAGTTATACAACTCTAAGGAACAAATCACATATACATAATAAATAATTGTGTAGTTGTTTAACGCTTACTAATGCAAGTCACAAATATATACTTAATGCTTTTCATTCTTAATAACAAGAGCGGATTGTTGGGGACCCTAAACAAGTTTTTTGTTGTTGATTGACACCACTCAATTACGTTAAGTACTCATACAAGTAACATCTTAAATGAACTCAATATTGAGAAAATTTGATTATATTTTGTGTTCTGTGTACATTGTCATGAGTATCCATACATCGAGAATTGTATAGGAAAGAGACGAAATGAATAATTTTTTAAATGCCCAAGCTCTGTAATTTATAGCAATCAACTTAAACTGCTAATAAGTGGGTCCAACAGCAAAAATATACATCATATAAATCTTTTTTAGTGCAAATTTTACCCGCGTGAGCTTAAGGCACAATTTACCATTTTTTATGTAGTAATAGGAAAGGAACATTCATGGAGTATTTTCTTCATAGGATCTTTAGTGTGAAGGTTCAAATATACATATTAACAACAATAATTTTTAAGTGAATGGCATTATAATTACCTTTTTGACCATCAAATGTTAAAATAAATTTAATTATATAACAGATCCAAGGAGGGAGGGGCAAATAGGAGCATAGAAACGGAGAGAGGGACAGTGATGAACAGATAGAAGGAGATAATCTGCTATAAACTCATCTAATACTCTTAATTTTTCAACAACAATGCTTAAAATATAAATATTACTAAAAAGGATAATAAATATAAAGTTGTTAACTTTTAAGTTCATTTAATTTTTCTAAATCTTTGATTTAACCATATCATTAAATTATATTTTGTTTGATTTAGCTGGTTAGTTGCAAGTTTTATATTGTGAGAAAAAAAACGAGAGGCATATATACACTCAGAGAGTGCAAACTTCGCCGTCACGGGGTCCTTATGAACCTTCCGAGGCGGATTTTTCACGACTGGGGCGGCGTACAGGGACGGGGGAGGGTTCCCCTTGACGGAAATTCCGAGAGGAAGACGCTCCCGGCACCGATTTTACAGCATAGCGAGAGTAGGCTAACTGAAATATTTATTAGTATTTAGCTCATTTTGCATCTTAATTCTGCACTTAGAGATGCCAAAATTAAATCACTAGTTCCTTTGGCATTTTCAACAACTCCACAAAGTTTCATCCGAATCCGTTCAGTACTTTTTGAGTTATCCTGTGACAAACCAACAAACCAACAAACCAACGCCAGTGAAAACAATACCTCCTTCGGCGGAGGTAAATATAAAATATTACTAAAAGGATAATAAATATTAAGTTGTTAACTTTTAAGTTCATTAATTTTTCTAAATCTTTGATTTAACTATATCATTAAATTATTATGTTTAATTTAGCTGGTTAATTACTCGTTTTAATTTGTGAAAAAAAAAAACAATTATTAAGACCCTGGTTCTATATAATATAATGCAAGGGTTTTTTGATAAACTTTCTTCAATTTTTCTTCATGAATGAAGATTTTGAACGTTTAACGAATGCTAAATTCAAATGATTATCCAGAAGTCGCCTAGACTATAAATCAATTATCTCCAACAAGATAATCTGTAATATGCATAATATTCATTTTTATGATAGCTCTTTTTATAGTTTTCAATTATTTGTTGGCTCAAAGTTAGTTATGAGTATAAAGTGTCTAAGACGAGGACTCAGGAAACCTATTTGCACGTTCATATACCCCTAGTAGCGTATCAAATTAAGTATTATGTAATTATTTAATGAGAGAACATGTAGATGAAGTTAAAAGCAAACATATTTCAATTATGCTTTATTACATAATTTGCTAAATAAATAACTCTTTCTGAGTAGATCGACATGCCAATAAGTCCTTAGTCTGTCATGGAGACGAATACAAAACTACGCACTAAAAGTGTTATGATTTCGATAAATAAATAAGGGGGGCTATGGTCAACCAATAGGAATCTCTGTGTTTGCTCATGGTCCAATTATATATATATATATATATATATATATCAGACTTGTTGACGTTCTCAAAAAATGTCGTTCGTTGGTCGTTTGTCGTTCAAAAAAAGTTATCGTTCGTCGTTCATCGTTATTTTAAATTGAATCGTTCATCGTCGACGTTTTTTTAAGGAATTTTTCCTCGACATTCTTTAAAAAGGTGACCTTTTAGAAAGGAATTTTTTTCTATAAAAATGAAAAATCTTTGTCTTTTTTGGCGCCAAAAAAGATCGACGAACGATAAGGAATTTTCTTGTCGTTCGCCAAAAACTTTGTCATTCATCGACAACAAATGAACGATAAATCAACGTATCTGATATATATATATATAGTTTGGTAAAACTTTATTAGTGGTGAAAGTATAGACGAATACTTAAGATGAAGTACTGAATGTATTTATATTTGGTTGTCAAATATTTCCCTTCACTTTTTTTGCTATTATTCAATGCTGTATAAAAAGTGTGATCAGATTTCTAAATATAATGTCCATGCAGACATCACTAGTGGTCATCATTATCATGGGGAAGGAGACATCATCGTGTCACGTAAATAAGTATCACCGTCATCCTACATAAATATAAATATATTCATACGCTTTCATGCACAAAACTAGTACATACGCACACACACTAAAAAACATTTACATGTAATTAATATTTTGTCCTTGAGAGGATAATGAATTTATACACCAATGGCTTCATTTTAATTAATTTTATGATGAGAGGCTCATGGACGTTATATGTATGTAGGACTGAGGGTCCTAAGACTTCATGCTGCAATCAATTGAAGGATCCACTTAAGGATTCCAATTTAGGCAAATTGATCTTGAGACGAAATTTATTCATCATGTAAAAAATGTATTTTAAAACATGGTTTTTGATACGAGGGCTGGTCAATAAGTCCGTGACTTTTTAAATGAAACAAAGTTTTTTTGACAAAAGCTAATTTTATTTCTCCTTTGAGCTCTATACACTTCGTCCAGCGTTTCTCCAATTATAAGATTTCTCGAGGTCCTCAAAATATGTATTTGTTGTGAGATGATTTCATTGTTGGAATAAAATCTCTTTCCGGCAAGCCATTTTTAAGGTTCGGAAACAAGAAATAGTCACTCGGGCTAAATCCGGAGAATACGGCGGATGAGGGAGCAATTCATAGCGTAATCGTAAAATTTCGCCATGGAAACAACACATGTATGGACTCTTGCATTGTCTTGATGAAAAAGAACTTTTTTCTTGGCGAAATGGGGTCGTTTTTTCTCTAAATCCTCATTAAATCGGTCCAATAAATGGTATAATATTCGCCATGCATTGTTCTTCCCTTCTGAAGGTAATCTATGTGGATTACACCACGTGCATCCCAGAAAACAGTAGCCATGACTTTGTTGGCTGATAAACCCACTTTGGCCTTCTTCGGCGCCGATTCACCCTTCAAACCCCACTGTTTTGATTGCTGCTTGGTCTTTGGTGTGTTGTAGTGTATCCATGTTTCGTCCACTGTTACAAATCGGCGAAAAAAACTCGTCCTTATTGCGGTTGAACAAAGCCAAACATTCCATCGAAGTTGTCACCCGCAAGATGGGTGCTGCACCCATCTTGCGGATAGCTTTTTCATAGCCAAGTGATCTTTCAAAATCGAAACCACTGACCCATGTGATATGCCTATGGCTTCCACAATCTCCCGCACTTTCAATCTCCGATTGGCCAACACCATATCATGAATTTTTGAATGTTTCTGGTGTAGCGACTTCAACTGGGCGTCCAGAGCGTTCGGCATCAATGGTGCTTGTACGACCACAACGAAATTCTGTAACCACTTTTTACCATTGATATCGATGGTGCAGAGTCTCATAGTATTTATCGAGCTTAGCCTTTGTTTAAGCGATGGCTTTTTCCCGCAAAAAATAATGCTTGATGAGAAATTCACTTTTCTCCATTTTCTACACAATTCACGAAGTTGTTTATCTGTAAAGACTGTCAAACACAAACTAAAAGACCCAGCGTGTTCAAACCATAGAGATATAAAGATCTTTATCTTTATATCTCTATGGTTTAAACTTTAACAGAAGTCAGCTGATAGATGCTTGTTGACAGGAGCAGTGTTGACAACCAAATTATATGGACGGAAATACAAAAAGTCACGGACTTATTGACCAACCTCGTATATAAAATCACTTATTATATGGATAGTATTTACAAGATATTAGTGTTTTGAATAAAAGGTAAAAAATATATTGCGTATTTTAAAATTATACAATGCGGTTACTAAACCTTCTGGTTATCAGCTTATATGACAAGCAAAAGGCTTAAACAGATAATTGTAAACTTTTTATAAAAAAATACACAACTAGGAATGGACTAAAAGTTGAGTGAAAATTTGCCTACATTTTGAAATTTATATATATATATATCAGGAAACCACCGGGACACTTTTTTTCGCCGGGACCCGGGCCGGGCCTTAAATTTTCTAGCCGGGCCAAAACCGGACCAAGACTTAATATATTTTCGTTCCTTCGTCATTCTTAAGTGACGACGTTTTTTTTGAAAATAATTTACAAAAAAAAAATATTTTCTAAAAAAAACGTCGAGTCTCTCAGAATGAAGAAACAAACGAAAATATTTATGTCCCGGCCCAGTGAAATTAAAGTGATTTCATTTTACATATATAATAAGGTTTGTAAACATAGTTAATTTTAGTTAGAATAGCTTTAGCTCTCTTGCCACCTTTAAAGAAATAAATAAATAAAAAAGATATATAACATAATTTCATATAAGTACAATGCAAAAAGTATAATTGAACGTCAAAAATGGAGAGATCGAGCTATTGACATACTCTGACCTCATTATATAATATCTCTGTATATGTTTGAAAAGTCATTAAAATGTTTTATTTAATGATCAAATAAAGTTATAAAAATTATTCAGTATTTGCTGAATATATAGTTATCAGCAACGAATGTATGGATTTTTTTCCTTGCTGTTAGTCCCATTGTTCATTTTTTTAATTATTCATGTGTATTTTGAGTATCCTAAAAAACTTCGAGATGTTTTGAAGTCTTCTTATTTGTAGCATTTAAAAAGATTATATATATGTTGTGAATTCAAAGTTGAAGTTAGAAGGGGAAAAAATATAACACAGTTGTTCATTCAGTTAATTCTTACTTGACATGCCAATAATAAAGAGCTTGGCCTAAGATAGAAATATTTTTAGTTGTGTTAAAATATCCCTGTTATTTTACCTCCGCCGAAGGAGGATTGTTTTCACTGGTGTTGGTTTGTTAGGTTGTTGGTTGTTGGTTGTTTGTTTGTCAGCAGGATAACTCAAAAAGTACAGAACAGATTCGGATGAAACTTTGTGGAGTGTTGGAAATGCCAATAGAACAAGTGATTAAATTTTGGCATCTCTGAGTGCAAATTAAGATGCAAAACGAGCTAAATACTAATAAATATTTCAAGTTAGCCTACTCTGCCAATAGATGTCGCTGTGCTGTAAAATGGGTGCCAGGAGCGTCTTCCTCTCGGAATTTCCATCGAGGGTAACCCTCCCCGTCCCTCTACGCCGCCCCAGTCGTAAAAATCCACCTCGGAAGGCTCATAAGAACCCTGTGACGGCGGAGGTTTGCACTCTCTGAGTGTATATATGCCTCTAGTTATTACTTGTGATCTAGTAAGGGGAGTGAAATTTCTTGGGAACCACATTGTAATTTCGCATATCTTTCTTCAAACAAGCTATTTCCTTTTGAGTCTTTTTACATGTCCCATCCTTAAATGTACTGTCAAAATTATCAAAAAAAGTAACAATCTACTTTTAATACAAAGAACTCTGCTCCGAAGATAAGATCACAAAAATATAAATTTATTTTTAACATGACACAAAAAATATTTTTGATATTACATTATATTATCGTGTCATCTTTAATATCAAATATTTGTACCTCAGTACTTTATTTTTAAGTATGCTTGACTGAAGTAAAATTGAATTATATTATTTAAACAATAATTGTAATTAAGTAGTATACAAATAATACTAATCTCTTTCACGTTTTAATATCCAATTACTTATTATTAATATGGCTTCATTGGCTTTATGATTAAATAATTGCATGCAAGAAGTATCACTTCAACTTATCATGGTTAAAGGTGCTTTAAAACAATCATTTAATATTAAGGCTAAGGAGCATGTACACCTAAGAGGGATCGATTTGCAAGATTTTATTTGAATACAGCTAGTTCAATTAGATATATCGTTTAATTACTAGGAATCCTTAAAGCCGGATTGGAAATTTAACCTATAGAAATATAAGCAGTGAGATATTTTGCTTTAATATGTTATATTTCATGAAATATACCCTCGAAAGAAATAAAGTGCATGACATAAGTATAAATATAGGACAAATAAATAAAGATGCAGATGCCATGAATTGAGTTAACCAATATACTGAGATATGTCAAGTACCACTCAAGACCATGAAACCCATATATGTTCAATATATGAAATCAATGTATTATATACATAAAACGAATTTTCAAAATGGTGCTTGGCAGGACTGTGATTCGTTAGGGAAAAATCTACTACCAGTATCGGAAGTCGTTAGAAAGTTGTTGCGGCAAATAGGCTAATTGAACGGATTTTTCACAAATCTACCAATCGGGGTTGGTATCGGTATGTGAAAGATTATGAAAAACATTATTCGTGAGATCAAGATTCTAAAAAAGGTCTAGAGGGGGAAGGAGGAAAAGTAACATTCAGTTAAAAACATACTGCTACCGATTGACATAAATTATGCAATCGGTAACAGTATTCCGCAGTTTTATAAATCGCCAGTATCGGTAGAATAAATCTACTGCACATAAAATATATCTACAAAAATACTAAACACCCATAGGTTGTCCCAGCTCTGGTGCTTAGTCATTTATAGTAATACATGCTACATGTTATCATAACCTATAGATATCGGTAGCTTAATATATACTTAACTCTAATCTAATCTATATTAAGAAAAAAGCCCGTCTTCCTCGGTGATTGAATGAATCAATGATATATCATGTTTATATATCTATATTTTTATATATTAGTATCTTTTTAAATCCCTTTGTATATGAATTGTGCGATAGCCGTGTGCGTTATGGCGTGCTCAACTCCCAATGTTGGGGCGCAGGTTCGAATCCGAGAGGGGATGGTCATTTTTGATGTATCTCATTGATAAGACCCTAGGTTCGAGTGACTAATTATAATGCTATCGTGCTATATTTATATATATATATATCCTGTCTGATGCAATTCTGTCGAACCAATTAGGCAAAAATGGTATTCCAATATCAAAAAGCCTACATTGTGTCCTTAAGAACCAGAGTTATTTTTCTGAACACAAACATATCTCAAAAATGTAATTTATCCTCAATTCACGAAAGGATTTTTTTCTCATAGTTTTTCTTATCATTATTGAAAAGTAACTTCCCGGTTAAATTATTGTTGGTAAGTGCCTTAGGCTTGAATAAAGATTATGAACAATTTTTTTCTCTTGTGTTGATTTCATCCACGAATTTTTTTTAGATATAAATAAAAACGTATTTCTCATCAATTCTACTCTAATTTATATTTAATTACCATAAACAATCTTAAAGTCAGTTTACATTCCATTCCGCTTATAAGTAATTGTGAGTATTATCTCTCAAAGGTGGTGAGAAAGTGACCAATAAAAGAGAAAAAATCAAGTTGTCAAATAAAAATTCCCAAAAAGAAATTGGTCTTAGTAACGAATGTATACTTTTATATACTTTCATCTAACATTTGAATGAAATGGAACGTCAGGAAATCGTTTAGCTGTGGTTTTCATGTCCATACATACCTAAGCAGAAAAAGGTGGAATTGGAAGGAAGAGGAAATAGCTTCTTGAAATATTTTTTTTGGTGTATGTAAGTGTTTCAAAAATATAATTTATGTAAACCTGGTTATCGTAATGTTTATCTCCGTGTCGAAGCCAAGAGTAACAGTACAAAAGGAATTGGATTTTTAATTATTTAAATGCTATGGTGATTCTAATATATCAAATTATTTTTTCTTAAGTTGACAACATAGAAATTGGCTTTTGTAGCGAACAACATATTACAATTATCAATAGTGTTTGAAATGCTCGTGCTTATGGAAGCAATCAAAGTAGTTTTTTCGCTTTTGTAATTCGTGAAAAATGACTAAAAATTGTATTAAGAATGCAATTTCTGCTGCCTTAACTTTGGAAATGTTGAAGGAGCCCTTTGATTGGTAAACTCAGTCGAAAACAATAGGTTATGAAAGATGCAAAAATGCCCAAGAAGTGTCAGGACGGCTATCATCAACAATTGATGAGCTTTATGACGAAATCAAGAAATCAAAAAGCATCTATAGACAGTCAAAGTCCTTTCTGAGTTCATTGTTATAACCAGGGCTGTAGGAATCTGGTAAATAAACTTCTGGGCATAAACGACCTTTAAACGCATATAACGCATATTTGCCCTTTTTCTGCATATTTATCGCATATTTTGAAAAAAGTGAGGATATCTATATATATTAGGGCTGTTCTTATTTTTCAAATGTTTGAAATGTTAGCAACATTGTGGATTTTCTGTTTCTTGGTGATAAAAGAAGACGACATACAAAGTTTGAACAAAATCGGTCAACATTACGAGGTCGCGCAACGAGGTCAAAGTTTTAAAAATTTAGTAAAAATATAGTTTTCCGCAAATTTCTTCAAAATGGTGGACGTTACAGACTTCAATAATAATGATTAATTTAAAGGAAATCTAATTTACTACCAGACGTATGTTTTATGTTTTTTAATAAAACAAAGTTTTCAGTAAAAACAAAGAAAAAAATGGAGTGTGTAATGTTAGCATATTTCATAGCTTTTTTGTAACAATTAACTTCACTCGCCTGTAGAAGATGACTTGTTCGCTTCAGAGTAAAATAGTATTTTTAAGTTTAGTACAACTTTGAATGATAAATCCAAAATGACCTTGGTTGCATTCTATCAATTCAGAATTCAGTACAATCTCAGTTTACATCATATGATTCAGAGCCTGTATTGACCTATAAGAGATCGATTATGAAAAAAATAAATAATAATTTGTTTCTTAGATTTGCGTCAAGGTATCCTTTCAAAATTTTACTTTGTCTCTGATGCATTTATAATCCATTATATGCGTCATTTTGTACGTGAGATATGCTTTTTTTAATGTACATATAACTCTCTACTTATTAAGTTGACATGATTTAGTATACCAAAATATTAAAGCTGGTTCACCGAGCTTTCATTTGATATGTTGGTGTTCTAAAAATCGCTATACTTTAAGAGATATAAGCAAATACATTTTTGCACGTACTCTCCCCAAAAAAATTGATCTTTTGATATGAGAATATACAATTACCACTTGGTAACAACTATTACTGTTAGCTGGATAGTAAGAGAAAGAAAAAAAAGAAGGGAGAGAGTATTTTGCCTCACTTCTATATATATATATATATATATATATATATATATATATATATATATATATATATATATATATATAATCAGTATTCACGGGTCAAAATTCTCCACAAGGGTGCCATGAGAAGAAGAAGAGTGTTTACACGTGGCTACAAATAGAAGAATATTGAATTCCCGCCCGATTGCCTCACGAAGGGGGAATCTTTACTAGGCATCAGAAATCCACTGACGGAGAGCATTGGAATCCTGAGAGGGTGCAGATGCAGCAGACCGTTGAGCCCTTAGCCAGTAAGTTGAACTGTGTCCTTGAGAGAACCCGGACTTCGAAAAAATTAAATTCTACTCCAGAATTCTGAAGAAAGAGACATTAGAGCTCAAAGATGATCCTAAATTGCCGTTCCTCTTCTCGTGCGCTCAAATTACCTTTGTGAACTACGAAAGGGTCTTCTCCAAACTAAAGTCTCTTGTGTCTGACCAGCGAACAGTCTGACAGAGAGGCGTGTAAAAGATATGCTCATTCGTCAGTGGAACAATGATTACATGACATAATTTTATTTATTTAAAATGTACATTATTTTTCCACATATTAAGGCTTTTTTTGCTCATTTAACCTTTTTTCGCATATTTTCGCATATTTTTGTCATTTTTTCCCGCATATTTTGGGCACATATGGCATTGTTTTTGTTCCAATTCCAACAGCCCTGGTTATAACAGAAAGATAATCGAATAGCATTTTGGAATGACCATTGGGACCTCAGAAACGTGGCATCTTATAAAAAATGCTTAATAAGAATGATAATAGATGGTATCTCTTTCCATTCGTAGTTCATGAATTATTTACCAAAACATTAACCCATATCGTTCTGGGTTTACTGTAATTCCTTCGTGAGTAATTTTAGCGTGCACTCTTCCATTGCAAGCCTTTTCATTACACGTGTTTTCTTCGTTTCTTTTTCTTCGAAGAGTAGTATTAGCGTTCGTCGTTTCATTGTGGGTAATTTCATCGCCAGTAATTTCTTCGCAGAGTAATTTCTTCGCAGAGTAATTTCTTCGCTAGTAATTTCTTCGCAAGTAATTTTCGCAAATAATTTCTTCGCAGGGGTAATTTCTTCGTAGTTTCATTTTTGTGAAGGACTTAGTCGCAACTGTGCTCTATATATATATATATATATATATATATAGAATTGTTTTTGTATGTCATCATTGCAATGTCTATTCGTTTGGTTTTAACCTATTTTAGCCTATGCATTAGGCATATCAAGGGGTCTATATGGATCCATTTTTTGCATATAAGTGAGTATGAATAATTGTTTACTCCCAAGTATTTTTTTTCGTTTAACAGAATCATTTGGACGATTTTTTACAGGAGAGCTTTGTATATAATTACTGCGAAAGAAATTACTTGTGATGAAATTACCCACAATAAAAAGACGGACGCTAATATTACCTGTGAAGAAAAAGAGAACGAAGAAAAACGCGTGCAATGAAAAGGCTTGCAACGAAAGAGTGCACGCTAAAATTACTCACGAAGGAATTACCGTGCACCATCGTTCTGCAAACACCAAATTCACCTGATATAGCACCATGCGACTTTTGGGTGTCAGTTAGACTTAATAGTCTTCTTATTGGACACCGTTTTGAATGATAGGATTGATACAAGCCGTTATCAAGATAGGAAATAGGTTGTTCTCGCAAACTCAAAGATCAAAGTGATTTTTCCCCTTTGGTAACACATTTATCGACAGGTATGATGATACAAAATAAGCATTATTTTTCCCATTGACTATGAAGAGTTCCTTCATTTAATTGATAATAATGATATGTGATGCTGGATTCAAAGGATTCGCCAACGACGTCATGGATGTAGGCCCATGAAGAAGGGATAATTATTATTTTAAGGATGAATTTATTTTCTCTGAATTGATGTTTCTTCTCAACAGCAGCTGCGAGTGACGTAATACTATATTGCATAATTCAAACTGCGTTTTTATTATTTCTATACTTGTCTCCAATTGGTTTATCAAAGGTTTTATATCCTTTATAATCGATTGATAATTATAGAACTCAAAGTCCTATAAAGACACGATTTATTCTTAAAGTCTTTATAACTGTGATATTCTCGGACCGATCCTACCGAGGATAACACAATCGGTAGAATCGGTCGGAGAATATCACATGGCGCAGTCGGTAGATCGGTCCGAGAATATCACAATAACAATTAATGCCTGAGTGTTTTTTAGATTAACATGTTTTGTTTTTTGCCAATGTGGTTAAATGGACTTGAATTTATGTTAAAATGAATAAGCGGGAAAACATAAGAATTATCAAATCGAAACTATATCTTTCCAATGGAGTTGATCAATATTGATAGCCTTCCCCTCTAAGGAGTTGAACCTGCGCCTTCAACATTGAGAGACAAGACTGCTTCTACGTGGCTTTTTATGACATGTATGCAAACGATTATTTAGTGTTGATTATTCTTTATGCAATTTTACGAAATACAACAATTGAATGTTATCTTAAATGGGAGATTTAGGATTTATTTGATTAAGTCATTACTAGAAGGATTCTCAATATGCAATAAAAAACCTTTCGTAGTTTATATGTACAAAAAAAATAAACAACATATAATGGATTAATATCAGAATGTGAAATGTTCTCTATATAAAAAAGTTGAATTTTTATTTACATACACATTTCATATGAATCATATATGATATGATGTGTGTCCAATCAATAGAGATATCTGTAGCAGATTATCTCCTTCACTCTGCTCATCTCTGTCCCTTTATCTGCCTACCTGCTCCTATCTGTTCTAAAGCGTTAAAGTAAAGTAGCGCATGCATAACATAAAATTCTTCCTTTTTTCCCCAAAAAATTGGACTTAATATAGTTCTTCTTAAGTCCGTAAGGGGCGCTTTTATGCTAGAGCTCTTTGAAAATAAAAACATAGTCCTTTTATTTTATATTTGGAGACGTTTTTTATCTTGTAGTTATTTGATATATTTCAAATCATCAAATTAATCCCTTTAAACCGGTTTTAAATAGGATTGTGACGTAATTTCATGGACAACGACATCTAACGTTAAAGGAAATTACAAAATTTTGGCCAATTATTTTTTTACTTTTTCCTTGCATGCGCTACTTTACTTTAACGCTTTAATCTGTTCCTCTTTTTCAGTCCTTTTCTTGTATAAATACAATATCAGATGGGGCGACGGACGTTTATTTTTATTTTCTCAAAGAGACCATGTATACATATTTGTAGCACATTCTTTAAAAAGAATTCCCTTATACGACATACGCATCAGTTTATATCAGATAATCGTAGGTGTTTGTTATTTACCCCTTCGTTGACATATTTACTTTATTATTATTTTTAGCTATACGACTCATTGTTTAGAACTTTTAAAAAATCAATATAAACCACAACAGTTGGTAAATGCTGTATGTAAATACATTGGTAAAAACTGAGCCTATTCAGTCTTAAAGACTGGACTAATCTTCACCAATATTATCCCAATTCCATTATCATTATAATTCTTCTATTCTGAGTTACTTATTCCACAGGACTCGTGGACGAGAGGAGAAACCTGTCCCTTTTTAAATTATTAATAACATTTATAAAGAAATAACCAAAAGTTGTTGTTGTTTATTATTGCGTTACATTAAACAACTTGAATTTTTCTAGTCTTAAGGTGGAACCCTGCGTAACAGGACTACCTCCCCCAGACAATCACCCCTGGGCTTTTACCCCAAATACTAATATTATTATGTTTAAAAGTCCACTTATGAAGTTAGCTATGTTTTATTTTTGACAAAATTGCATAAGTGTGTAAAACTTAATATCGATCATATAAAGCATATGACCGATATTAGGAACATAGTTTCAAACAGGAATGCAAAAAAAAACCACTAGTTAACTTCATAAATGGACTTTAAGGGATAGGAAAGATTAGTAACGAGGGGGGATTGTTTGGGGGAGGGTAGTCCTGTTACACAGGGGTCAACCTCAAGAATAGAAAAACTCAAGCGGTTTATGATAACGCAAAACTAATAATAGCAACAGCTTATTAATAATAGATAAAAGGGAGAGGTTTGTGATTAATTTGATATCCTATAATAAAAAAGATGCCAGAGAGATACAAGAAAGATGTCTCTATGTTTTCTAATCGACAGCTGGTATCCTTTTTATGTCATGTCGCTTATAAAGTAATCACTAGCCAATATAAACATTAACCTATATCATATTGAACGCCTCTTTAAATGGTTCCCAAAGGATTATGACCACAAAGCTTTGTGACTACAGCTTTGTGACTACAGGTTTGTGACTATACGGTTTGTGACTACACAGGTTTGTGACTATACAGTTTGTGACTGTAAAGGTTTGTGACTACACAACTTGGGACAAGTGTTAGGGGTCGTACACAAATACACAATGCTATATTGTGTGATTTGGGTTGGCGAGATGAATTATTCATTGTGAGTTGGTATTCCCGTCCGCCATAGCCACTGGGAGGGGCAAATAAGACGGCCAATAATAAGAGTAGGTAAAACTTGCTTTTGGGGCTATATTGGGGTTGAATTGGGTTGCGAGATGATTTTATTCATTGTGAGTTGGTATTCCAGTCCGCATTGCCCCTGGGAGGGGCAATCAGACGGCCAAGAATTAAGAGTAGGTAAAACTTGCTTTTGGGGTATTGGGATTGGATTTGGGTTGGCGAGATGAATTATTCATTGTGAGTTGGTATCCAGTTCCGCCATAGCCCCTCGGAGGGGCAAATAAGACTGCCAAGAATTAAGAGTGGATAAAACTTGCTTTTTGGGTTATATTGGGTTGGATTTGGGTTGGCGAGATTAATTATTCATTGTGAGTTGGTATTCCAGTTCCGCCATTGCCCTGGGAGGGGCAAATAAGATGGCCAAGAATTAAGAGTAGGTAAAACTTGCTTTTGTGGCTATATTGGGGTTGGAATTTGGAACTCCGAGGGGGTATCAGACAACGTTTTGCAAAGGATGCCCCAAAAAGCAACTCTGAGGAAATGCTTCAAAACGTTCAAAGAACTTTTAGATGGATAGTGTCCCCGGAAAGTAGTCTTGGATTTCGAAATTGCTGCAATGAGCGCTTTTCGGACCTTGAATTCCATCAAACAAAATATCGGGATGTTTTTTTCATCTATCTCAATCCATTATGAGGAAGGTGGCAAAAATAGGCCTGAAGAAAGATTTGATTCCCAGCCCGAATTGAATGTTCTTACCAAATGCCTTCCAGCTCTCTCATTTTGTCCCTGAAGACGACGTATGGTTATATTTCAAGAACTAGGCGTTTGTTGCACAAAATAATGAAGAGGACGATTATGATGACCCGATACAGGAGCTACTAGTTTATTTTGAGCACACCTACATTCGAGGACTGGAGATTAGACTCGGGGAATACAGAGAAGCAAAGTTTCCTCCTTCTCTATGAATCATTTTCGTGATGGAGAAGTGTATGCGCCCAAGACCACTAATGCTTGTGAAGGGTTCCACAATAGCCTTAAATCACTAATTCAAAGTCCAAACCAACCATTTGGAAATTTTTAGACCGTATAAAAATATATTGCATTTCAATGTTTAGTTCTAGCCAACGCTGAGGTTCAAAATTCGGGGAAACAAAAGCAGAAATATTTGGAAATAGCCAATAGACTATCACAGAAAGTTGGCCAATATCGTAATAAACAAAATTAGATCCAATATCTACGTGCATTGTTAGCCTCCAGGTAACGGGTTGATAGTTTCTTTTTAAAAATTATATATTTTCTTCTATACAGTCATTTCCAATCGTCAATTAAGAGAAAAAATTGTATTCTTTTGTAAAATAACCAGAAAATAAAGATTCACAATTTCAAATTTCATTCAATCTGTATATACATATATAAATATATCTATGTCAATATTATTTTGTACCAAAATAATTGATAACCAACCCAAATCACACAATAATATTGTGTGATTTGTGTACGACCCTAACACTTGGTCCCAAGTCTGTGTAGTCCCAAGTCTGTGTAGTCACAAACCTGTACAGTCACAAACTGTATAGTCACAAACCTGTATTGTCACAAACCTTAGTCACAAAGCTGTAGTCAAAAGCTTTGTGGTCATAATCCTTTGGGAACCCTTTAAATATATTGTATACAACAGAATTTGATACCCCAAAATGAATATACTCAACAACCGTTATAGGGAAAGAAATGTTTATATTTCTTGTTCCACTTCACAAGTTTAATTTCTTAAACAAATATTTAAGAAACTACAAATATATCTTCGAAATTTTAATATTATAGTTTTTAATTTATCTATATTATATTATACCTATTTCTTTTATTTGTGAATCTGACTCTGTTTTTAGAGATATTATTTTAATATAGTTACTTTCTTATAGTCCTCTGTATAAGATATTTAGTTTGAAACATATCAATAAATATCTTTGAACTAATAGTCTAGCTAGGATTCTTCTGTTTTGGAAACGTTATGTTCAGAATGGAGGCAGAGAGAAGTACCGTACATGGTCTCATTTAGGAATATACCTAAAAAAAAGATTCTTGTACCTGACCTAAATCATCATAATATAATATTTAATATTTTCAGATGCTCTCCTAGAGAAAAAAAAACACGAGGGTTTCTTTCTCTCTCTTTTATTTCCACACAAGTGAAAGAAACTTTTTTTCTTAAACTTAAGTAGATAAAGAAAAAAAAATACGTGACTCATTCGCTCACTGACATAAATACTGTTTATTTTTAGCTTCAGGTGACGCTTTCTTAGGGATTATCATTTATATTATTGATGACGATGATTTGACCTGGCTATGTAAATGCTCACGAATATAGACACATATTTCACCCCCAACTATTTTCTAAACAAACGGAAACGGAGAGCAAAAAAATATCATTTAAAAAAATAAATAACATTCTTTGCACCCAGTGCTGGTCTCCTTAAGTGATTCATTGAGCTATGTTCTTAATATACTTGGACTATTTATGTTGTAAGCATTGTAAAAAGAAAGAGAGTGAGATCGTCATTCGTTAATACGTTTTTTTTGTTGTTGTTGTCTATCAACACATCCAAAGTAGTATCTCCGAAAATAAGCACATCAAGAAACATTAATACACTTTGTCTGAAAAAGATAATAAAATACATAATATTATTTATCTTCTTTGTCAAAACTGATTTAAAATCAGATAATTTTCATACTTTGGTGCGCCCAACCCTAATTTATATGAGTAAAGCTACAGATAAAGGAAAAATCATCTGAAATAAGTGTATTTTAAGCTTCAATATGCCCTGATATTTTTTTTTTCCATTTTTTGAAGGAGTTCAGAAAACAAAAAATAGGTAGTACATAAAATTTCAAACATATATTATAGAAATAAAAATCATAAAAAAATAATTATCATTAATTAAACATTTTAACAATATTAAAAAAATATATGTTTTTTAAATAATCATTTGAAATGTATTTTTGTCAATATTACATTAATTACCAAAAAATATGTTTTTGTTATAATTGCATCGATTTATTCGGTATTTTCTCCTTCGTAGAAGATATGAAGTCGTTCTGGGAGTTTGTAATCATCCAGATGCTCTGCTGAGGACCTTGAACCATTTTTCTGCAAAAAGTCAAAAGAAGGTTATCATAGAGATATAAACATAACACAATGACGTATTTCTCTTCCCTCCAATAGCAGAGAAACACATAGAGATATAATGATATAGAGAGCTTATTGGACTCGTCAGAGAAATACGTCATTGTGTCAAGAATATAGCTGAACGATGTTTCTCTGCTATTGGAGGGAAGAGAAACACGTCATTGTGTTATGTTATTTCTCTATGATTCTATCTCTATGATCAGCTTCCGATGACGTACTATCAATTACTTTGTTTATAGTGGACACACAGAAACAATAGAACGCTGTTTCTCTGCTATTGAAGGGAATCAACTCTCTATATCTTTATATCTCTATGGAGAAACATCGTTCAGCAATATTCTTGACACAAAGACGTATTTCTCTGACGAGTCCAATAAGCTCTCTATATCTTTATATCTCTATGGTTCAGGCGTTCAATTTTGAACGTGCTTTCGCGAACGGCGTTCGGTTTTCTGTTCATCCACAATCATGGTTTTGTGTAGACATATTCCTCTCTATAGACTGCATTAAACATTTAACTCATTGGATTTTTAGTCATTTCTTGCCTATCCTGATTGAAGGGGATAATTGGAATGAGTGAATATGTAAAAAGGAAAACCAATTTTAAAAAAACATTATCAGGGTATTTTATCATGATAAATAATCTATTATATAGTTCATTTATGTTTTTAACGTGTCTGAGTTCATATTTTTTATTTGTTTGTTTGTAATGCATTTGTATTTTATTGAACAAACTATACCTTCCAGTATAAAGAATATATATTCACCATTTGAAATTTTTCGATGTTATTTAGCTCCAAACGTAGTTGGAATATGTTGATACGAGAATAACCTACGATCCTTTATTCAAAAGGTGTGCCTGATGGACATCATTGGATATAAATATACGGCAGTCAAACTTTTCTAGTGGTGTGGATAGTAATTGAACATGTTTGTCGTGAAGTCAGTGCTTAATTCGTTGAAACAATTGACCAAACAATATGCCCTTGTAATTTAGATGAAAATAGCTTCTGAAAGGGCCTTGTACATAGATATATAAAGACATAGAGAGCTATTGGATTCTTCAGAGAAATACGTCATATTGCCCAATATAAACAATATTTATATCTCTATGATCAACTTACGATGACGTAGTACAAACTGCTTTGCTTATATTGGGCGCTTGCAACAGCTGAATGATGTTCCTCTGGTATTTAAAGAAAAACCTCTCTATATCTTTATATATATGTGCCTTGTACAGACAAGGTTTACCCAAGGTAGTTAAAAAGTAAAAAGGTTTACCCATGACTTACGGATTCCCAAATACCAGGGATTAAAATATTATTCGTAAAGGACGTACCAAAGGTAAAGAACTAAACATTGAACTACGTTCACACACATTATTTGTAAGGTACAAATTATATCCAAATTCAGTTTAAAAGTAAATACTGTGTGCAGCTGAACGTAATGAAGATTTTGATGGATCTTAAAAAATATTTCGCTGTAAAACACTTGCTCTAAAATCAGAACTTAATAAATCCCTGACTATTAAAAAAACACAGGGTTTTCTTCATCACTATCTTTACTACATATAGTACATTAATAAATTGGTTTTTTATAATCCTGACTATTTATTACCCTCGCTTCTATGCAGTGCCCTCAAAACATCGTGTTTTATTACAAAAAATGGGGATTTTTTCTCAATCACCTATGTTTACAAATTTAGACTGTTCTGATGACGTCTCACACAGGCTGCCACTGCATTCCTGGAAGAGTATTAATATAGCCAACCTATTAAAGAAAAGGCAAAGAAAGAGAGAAAGAAGAGGAAAGAGTGATTGACGTCACAAATCAACTATCGAACGTTATCCCTATTGTTGTTGTTCATTTCTCCGAGCCCCTTTTAACTTTGAGCATTGTTCTTATTTTCATTACTTATACATAAATAGGATTATGTATATTTAAATAAATCTCATAATAGGAATATTTTAATATAGGAATAATCAGTTTATTCATAGGTAACAATAGGTAACGTTCGACAGTTGATTTGTGACGTCAATCACTCTTTCCTCTTCTTTCTTTCTTTCCTTTTCTTTAACAGGTTGGCTATATTAATACTCTTCCAGGAAGACAGTTGGCAGCTTGTGTGAGACGTCATCACAACAACCTAATTTGTAAACATAGGTGATTTGAGAAAATATCCCCCAAAAAATTTTGCTGTTAAGTGAATAACTTATAAATTAAATTTTTATATCTTATATCATATAATGATATAAAAATTATATATAATTATATGATACTAGCGGATATAACCGAAATGTCCACCTTGACCTAGTAATTCTTGTACCTCAAACTTATCCATAGAAAAATTGATCAATATATAACCAAGTGTTTAGGAAATATAGAGACCGAAGATAAAGGATTTTTATTAATTTATATATTTTTTTCCAGAAACAACTGTCCACTAAAAATACTTCTTATCACCCCCCAAAATCCTTCACATATTTTTTGTTCAAATCTAACTCGCCATTATCACGAAATCGTATAAGATATTTTTTCGAGAACACCCCAAATGTCCAAACACAACCTAATACCTCAAGAGTCATCTGCAGGAATTTTGCAATATTAAAAATTCCCCGAAAAATCCAAAGTTCATTCAGCATCTGAAGGATAAAAATATATTTCGATTTTGAAGTACGCTTTAAAATTAATTACTGAATGTATATTATAAAACATATATAGACTAAAGAGTGGAGCTTCTAGAGTTTAAAAAGATATAGACACCATATAATAAACATTGAAAGAACCTTGGATTTCTTGCTCATTGAGGTTGTGAAAAGGCTGAAATGCTCTATTGGAACCTTGGATCTTTGAGTACATAATAGTTCATATATAGAATTTCAATTGAAATAAAACTATAAATCATTTGAAATATTTAATTATTTTTGAATGATTTAGGCAAGGAGAATATAAATAAGGTGAGTCAAGAGGAAATCTTTGACTTATGCTCTTGATCAAAAGGAAGAATTTTGGGGGATATTTTCTCAAATCACCTATGCTTACAAATTTAGGTTGTTGTGATGACGTCTCACACAGGCTGCCAACTGCATTCCTGGAAGAGTATTAAAATAGCCAACCTATTAAAGAAAAGGAAAGAAGAGAGAAGGAAGCTGTAAGAGTGATTGACGTCACAAATCAACTATCGAACGTTATTGTTGTTCATTTCTCCGAGCCCCTTTTAACTTTGAGCATTGTTCTTATTTTCATTAACTTATACATCAATAAAGGATTGAGTTATGTATATTTAAATAAATCTCATAATAGGAATATTTTAATATAGGAATAATCAGTTTATTCATAGGTAATTTAAAAAAAAACTTAATACAGAGGATAAATATAGAGTTTGTAACAGCATGAGGATGGCGGCGAAAGGAAAAATGAAGCCTGAGGATAAAAATAAGGTTATATTTTGTTGAAACTAAGTATTTATTATTAGGATAACGTTCGATAGTTGATTTGTGACGTCAATCACTCTTTCAGCTTCTTTCTCTCTTTCATTTCCTTTTCTTTAATAGGTTGGCTATATTAATACTCTTCCAGGAATGCAGTTGGCAGCCTGTGTGAGACGTCATCACAACAACCTAAATTTGTAAACATAGGTGATTTGAGAAAATATCCCCGAATTTTGTGACGTCACGAATGCTACAATGAAAAAACATTATTTTTTAGTGATATGATTTAGTAATTATTTCTCAACTTTATCTTTCAATTGAAAATATTTCATTACAATATTGTTCTGTACTAGTGTACAGAACCCATGTTGCATGAAAAATTTGTTAAGTAAATGATTTATCATTAGTATTCATTATTTTAAGTAATTAGCAAATAACAATTTCAAACAATAAAAATAATTTTTATAATCAAGATTTTCATTTATTTCAATAAATTTATAAATCACAATAATAGAATTCTACATATGTACATATAAAAAGGGGAACATAAGAATAACAATAGAATTACGCTAATTAGTAACCTGGCCGATATGTAAGTTTTCACTAGCATTTTTCAGTTTAAGTAGCATATTAAGAAAATTGACTCGAATCCGTGTTCTTTTATTATTATTACAAAAGCAATAATAATTTCTTTTGACCAATTTGGATATAAATTGATAAGTGGCTTAAAAATTCTTAGAAAGACATGGGGTCTTTATCGATGGCTATTTAAAAAAATGGAAATGATTTTCTAAGAGGTGGCAGAACTTCAAAAATCGGAGAAGGGGCGGTAATAACTCAATCCAAGGACTTGTGTTTCTTCAAATCCTTCTATGTTACTCGTCTGTTTCCCCAATGTGGGTGGAGGTCTTTAAACTTCCTGAGTATCCAGCAATATAGGAGAGACTCTCGTTGGAACAGTCATTGAAATTTTCCTGTGTTTGCCGACTAGGCAGAGGAAGGAGTTTCCGTGAGTGCAAGTACTCAAAGGCCCGGGTACATATGCTCCGTAGAATGAGGGCGGTAGTTACATCTTCTTTTGAATAGCCACTAACGAAATTTGTCAAAGGATTAATTAACCTTCTTGTTTGAATTCGCTGTGTAATTATTTTCCAATGAGGTTCTAATTAAAGTTTCCTTAAAGTGTTATGAGCTAAGTTTGAGTCACTTAGCTTTGTAGCAGGACAGCTTCATTTTCGTGACTGAGAGTTCCTTATTCCTTCTCACTAGTCAACTCACAATTTTTTTCGTTTACGGGCTTCTTGACGAACCTGTCTGAAGGACTTGGACACACTTGAGGAGGGTGATCCAGGGATGAAGAGTGAAGGAACAACTTGAGACTAAAGCTTCTTCCTATTCTTCCAGCCTGAATATTCCTTTGGAAGTCATCTGGAGTAAAATGACGATCGCAGATCTTCGCATTCTTTGGGCCAATCCTGTCGGATCTTCTGCATCGTGCAATCCACAGATGTTGGATATTGGGATCCCTCGTCGGAAGTGCAAAATATTATGCATCTCGAGGATTAGAGCAAGAGGGGATGGCACAAACACCATTACTTCCTCGAGAATATCGCATTTTCGTTTTACAATACAAACTGAACTAGAATTCAAGCGTAGCACTTGTGATATCACAACAAAATAGTCAGCTGTCGCCCTGCAATTGCCTACGTCGATTCCCATTGCCTCACCTTATTTATATTCTCCTTGGATTTAGGCGACCCGATTTTAAATATGAATTGCTTGTCTTTTCTTACTTAAATAAATAGGGCCCATTCTATTATAAGGCCATATATATATAGCTAAAATGTCCAATTATTCATTTTTAGCATTCTTCTATGTTTCATTACTTTCCATTTCCCCCTCCTTTTCTAAATTACAGGTGCAAATTAATTTACAAATCAATTGTACCCCTTCTTGTCAAATCGTCCATGTCATAAAGAACGCTCTGCTCTGGTCCTTGTTGAAGTGAGGGAGTAAGAGAGATGAAAAGAAAGAGAAACCCTTCTTCCTTGTCCCCCTTGCTACAGTCCTTGCTTCGATTGTTCTCTTTCTTTCTTCTTTCTTTCTTTCTTTCTCTCCTTCTCCCTGTGTGTGTGTCCCACCTTGGAAGAGGCGTGAGTTGTACTTTCTGGCTCTTGTGTGAGTGTGTGTGTGTGTGAGTGTGTAGGAGAAGTAGTGGAGCGTCCTCTATCGGTGATGAGTAGATCAACAACAAGAAGACGACGACAAGTGATTCAGGCAGAGGAGAGTGATTCAAGATGATGTTGATGATGATGTCCTGTGGACTCCTCGTCGTGACTTAGTAAAGACTTGCTTGCCTCTGGTCATGTTGGACATCTTCTAAAATACCCCGCTGCAAACTCTTTCAGTCTTCTTTTTATTCTAGGAAGAGGCTTTGAATGTGGGTATCCGGTGCGTGTGTGTGTGTGTGTGTTGATCTGTGGATCTCATTGACTCCTCTTCTTGTGTGACTCGGATCCTGCCTGCCTGCTTACCTGGCACTCTGTCCTCTTCCCTCTCCCGTCGCTTGTTAGTTATTTCCTGAGATGCCCCAGGATGAGCGAATGGGTAGAAATCATCGAGCCTCGGACTCACGAGCACATGTTCGCCAATCTCTCCACGGGTGAATGTCTCTGGGATCCTCCCCTGGGTGTTCCCGTGAAGAAAACGAGCTCGGACCAGTGGTGGGAGCTCTTTGACCCCTCGACGGCTCGCTTCTACTACTACAACGCCTCTTCCCAGAGCACGGTCTGGCAGCGGCCGCCCCACTGTGATATCATCCCTCTCGCCAAAATACAAACGCTCAAGCAAAACACACTCGTCCAAAAGACGAAACTCAAAGACCAAATCACTGCATCCAACAGCCAGGGCGAACATGCTAACGCCAACGCTAACGCCAACGCCAACACCGCCGCATCAAGCAAGCGAGACTCCAACACACAGACCAAGAACGGAAGACTCCAGCCCGAAGAGGAGAAGAATAAGGAAGAAGAGTCCACTGAGGAGTCCAGACGGCGGAATTCGTCTTCTTCTCTGCTTCTCTTGCGCTCCTCCCTGACACAGACACTTCCCTCCGAGGAGGCTTCACCCACAAGGAAGCGACGCTCACACCATCACTCACATAGTCATCATCACCCACCTTCAGCTCGATCCCTAACCGGTGGAAACAGTGCTCTGGCCTCGAGTCGACGTCGTGCCACACTCAGCGGAGGAGGGGACAACGCATCCAGCAATTTAGCCAAGCAAAGATCCCTAGAAGTCATTCAGGATTGTCTTCCTCGCCTTCCAAGCGAAGTCATGCACGGAAGCTCAACCATGTCACGTCTTCGTCTCACAATCCATCGGGAGGGAATGCTGGAGCGTCGTCGTCTTCCATATCGCGCTCTGTGAGCTTTGTCTCCCGTCCGGACGCATGGAAGTCCAACACGGGGCGAAGGTCCATGGAGTCCACGCCCACTTCTAGTCGTCGCCGCTCTGCCGAGGGGCCCAAAGCCCCCCTGCCGCCCCACTTCCTCATTCATCTATTACTACTACTACTTCATCCTCTTCTAGTCAAAATGGGGCCAAAATCATGACCCCGCTTCAAAAATATATTTGGACCAGGCCAAGTTGTCGGGCTACCGCTTCGGGGATCCCGTGAGCGGGAAGATCGAGACTCTTACGTGGAGTCCGAGGACGATCACCGGCACAATAACGACGATAGTGATGACTTTGCGGATGACGAGGAGGCAGAAGGGGAGTCCTCTTCAGCCTCGAGTTCCTCCGGAGAGGAGGACGATTATCTTAGTGAGCCCACGTATCATAACGTGGGACCCTCTTGGAATGCCTGCGATACAGATGCCTTTAGTGAGGAGTTTGATCAGCGAATGCGGCTTGGGGGACGACTCTCGGCCTATAACCCAGCCCGCAAATAGTGAGCACCATGCCTCGGCCTCTGTCCTCTGCACCTGCAATCCCAACCCCCTCTGCTTATCCCGTGCCCTATGACGTTGCCTCTCTCCAAAGACGAAGCCTACGTACTGCGCCTCAGGCACCTTCTTCCCACCAGCACTCACAACAACAACAGCATCAGACACAGCCAGGCATTAACCCTACCTCTTCCTCCCTCTCCGTATCCACGAGCATTCACTCCACCATCTCCTGTGAGAGTGACATCGAGAAATATGCTCAAGACAACATGAACATCCAGAAGCGAGGTCTTTTCAGACGGAAAATGACTGTGAAAGACATTCTCAGCTGGGCCCCCGAGGGAATATCCAAGCCCCTCACCTGCTTATCCGAAAAAGGGGCCAAAAAGGAAGCCATAGAGACCTTCAAACTCATACAAATCTACATGGGGGACCGGAAGGCCAAGGCCGGCATGACCATTAACTCCGTTGCACTAGATATATCCACGTCGGGCTATCTGAAGACGCCTCTCCGGGATGAGATATTTGTTCAGCTCTGTAAGCAGACTACGGAGAATCCTCGTAAGGAAAGCCTCCGCCGGGGATGGGAGCTCTTGGCCATTTGCCTCGCCTTTTTCCCGCCTTCCTCCGCATTTTCACATTGCCTAAGCAATTACATTGGGCGTCATCGGGACCCAGCCCTAGACGACTTCCCCGACCTGGGTAAATGGCCTATCCACGTGCAGATCTCCCACTTTGCGGGCATCTGCGCTAAGCGTCTTGAGCGCATCGGTGAAGGAGGGTACCTCGTGCCCAAAAAACCCTCTGTAGAAGACATCGACCAGAGCCGCCTTCAGATATTCCGTCCCTCCATGTTCGGGGGCACTCTGGAGGAAACTCTGGAGATGCAGCGGGAGCGATTTCCTGACAAAAAGATCCCGTGGATACTAACCACACTTGCCTCTCAAATCATCACGCTCAACGGCACAGGGACGGAAGGTATCTTTCGGGTGCCTGCGGACATGGAGGAAGTCAACAGCCTTAAGAGCCGCTTCGACCAATGGGAGGTCCCTCTCTGTGGGGACTCGCACACGGCGGCCTCCCTACTCAAGCTCTGGTTCCGGGAGCTCTACGAACCCATCATCCCCTCCTTTCTCTACGAGGAAGCCGTGAGTAACCCTGAAGACCCGGCCTTCGTCCTCAGCCTCATCAATCGTAGGCTCCCGGAGAGCCACCTTTCGGTCCTTGCCTTCCTCATACGCTTCCTACAGGTCTTTGACCGGGCTGAAGTCATTTTCCTCACAAAAATGGACTCCTCCAATATGAGCACGGTCTTTGCGCCCAACGTACTGCGATGCCCCAGCATGGACCCAAATGTCATACTAGAAAACGCACGGAAGGAAATGGCTTTTGTTAAAACACTCATCACACACTACCATACTCCCAAGGAGGATGAAGATCCCGTTTGAATCCGCAAGACCCTTTAAAAAGGGTGACAAATCCTACTACAGTCAACAACATCAAGTTGAATCCATCATCCTCGATTCCCCTTACTTTTTTAGTCAATTACAACGGTTGAGCGCATCTTTTGCCCCTCCTTTGCTGCTCTGTTTTGTTATGTCCTTGTCAAAACAGTGTGCTATATTTATTATTTTCAGATGCTCACAGGGCATTTATGTGCAAAAATTTATAATATATGTACATTCAGATGGGATCTGAGAGAAGGGCGAAATGATAATTAATGAACGTCAGATTACTTTTTTATATTTTTACAATAACACTCATAATACGTCATCTATTCAAAAAGACCCTCCTTCCTCCTTTTAGTATTCATTATGATTAATATCATATGTTAATTTATTTTATTCACCCGGCTTTATTTTTCACATTTTTTGTTTACTTTATGCAAAAATGTTCTTTTTTATCGCATTTTTTAAGGATGATACATTGCTCGGATTCATCATCTTATGATATTGGGCCTCTATTATATATTGTATTTTATAAATACCATCATTTCCCAAAAAATATTTTGATTATTGCCTACAGCTAATGATGAATCTCTTTCCTTTCTAAGTCATCTCTATAACACTACCATCACGGCAACTAAAATATCTGTGCCCTTGCTCCAGTATTTATTATTTTCCCATTTCTAGCTTACTCTTCAACCTGTGTGTGTGTGCGTGTTTCACGAAAAGATGCATGTGTTCAATCAATTATTTGCGTTGATTCGAGCTCAAGTTTTTTAATACTTTAATTTGAATCTCCCGCCTACTTTGTTACTATCACTACGTCTGAAGAGTAAATATATATTATATTTTGTCAGTTTGATTTAGTAACGACTTTTTAATAACTATTTAAAATCTCTTGAACACACTCACTTCTTTGCCCCTTAAAGAAGAGCAAGGTTCTTTTTACAATGAAACAACTGTATCAATCTTATAAAATATTAATCATAATTTAAAATATAGTATATTTAAATTTCAAGGATTCTTATTACCATTTATTATGTTACTGGGGCAATTAAATATGAAAGAAGCGTATCCTTGTGTGTTCGAAGTTCTTTGATGTCCCCAGAGTCCCAATTGTTTTCGTTCAGCAATGAAAGGACGGTGTTAAGATTATCTTCAGATATGATGTCTTCCGTTTCGGCGATTGTTAGGGTCTCGTATAATTTACAAGAGGAGAGCTTCCTTATCCGCGGATATCTATGAAAGAGATACCCAATCATTTTCCTATAAACCAAGGACTGACATTCAGTATTCTCGATTTGGAATAGGGAGCAGATGGCATCAATGAAGGAAAGTATTTTCTTAGGGTCCCGACAGTTGGTGACTTCCTTGTTCATTATTCTGAAGAGATCTGGGGACACCTTAACCAGGGACTCTTCAATCCCCCCACTTTCCACGAGATGCTTAACAAATCCCATGTAGGGACTCACAATTCTCTCACATCCAGAGTTATCCCGAAGAATGCCTAGAACGATATCGGAGAGAAAAGCATTCAGAAAGACCTCATCTGCCTCTGAGAGCTCCGCAAAGAAGGATACACTGGCGTGCTTGATAAGTCCATAGGACACGCCTCCAATGCTTACAATGAGTCCCTTGGTAAGCTCGTAGCTGTAGCTTTTGATCTTAATAAGCTTTGCGAAGACTCGAAAGGTTTCAGACTCGGAGGACCAGGGGAAGTCCTCTATTGAAATCCATAGAAAAATGGGGGGAATCCTTGTGGCTTCAGGCATGTGGGGTGAGGTACGTGGATTCTGAACGAATTTGACAAAAGTCATAGCAGCCAGGGATCGTGTTCGATCAATCTTCTCCACGGCTTGTCGGGCTATAAGTGGACAAAATCTTTCAATGTAGGCCGAAACCTCAAAGCCTAACTTTTGACAGACAGAGGTGATGGAATAGAGGCCAGCTATGGCAGCCTCGCGAACCCAGGCCCCGATATCCCCTCTTCTCTCGATAGTGTAGTCTCCAAGGCCCTCAATAAAGGCCTCAAAGACTCTTTGAATGAGACTGCTCAGTTCATTACTATCTTCCGCTGTCAGTGCTGTGAAGATTTGGCAAATGCCCTGAATGGCGTTCCTTCGTGACTCTGCCCACATCTCCGTTCCATTACTCACAAAGATGCCTCACAGAGGGCTCCAAGGATGTTTTCAAGCTTACCAGAAAGAGCTTGGCGGGGGAGGTTGCCTAAGGCAAGGCTAAAGCCCTCGCGCATGCTGAAGCTTAAGCCTAGTTTCTCTATATACTGAATCACTAATTCGTCTCTCTTGGTCTTCTTTATTTGTTTGATTTCTTATCCGTGAAGTATTCCTTCACGAAAGGATGTACGGTTGCAATGGCAAATTCACGGACTTTGACGTATGTTGAGGGGACTCCATCATCTATAAGAACAATGACAAGGGAAATATGAAATGATTAAAACACATGGTGATATATACAGTATTACTATTAAATAGAAATAACTCACCAATGATGGATCTCCATAGATCCAGAATATCATCCTCATGGAAGGGAATGCCAGCAAGGGACGCATTTTTGATAAGACTTAAATGAGCGAGATGAAGGAGCTCTCGTCCCAAGGAAGACTGTGTCATTTTATCCGACAAGTACTGACTCAACTTCTTCACTTTCCCTAATATTCCCCCCGTTTCAATGCAAGAAAGCCCATGATGCAAGGCAATCCCAAGGAGTATCTCACTGAAGCCCAGGCTACATCCATGAATGACACGAGCATCCTCAGACTTTAAGGCTAGAGCCAGGAGTTCATCAAGTCCTTGCTTCAGGGCATAGTCACAATTAGAGGGGTAGACCATGAGATTCTTTAGGGCCGTAGAGGAGAGTTCCCGAATATTAATGTCCCAATGAATGGTTTTAAAGGAGAGAACGTGCTTAAAAGGGGGGAAGTGTATTCAGGGTATTTGGAGATAGAGACGCTCAGGCTGAGGAAGGTATGATTCCGATTGCCTACGGCATAGTAGTCCGATATGGGCAGGATGTCCAAGCCATGGGGAAATATATCCTGGCGACCCACAATCTCTTGAAATGTCGCAGAAGCCGCACGTCGGCATGTGATTTCTCGGTCAAAGAGCATGACAGAGAGCAAGGCTGTGGATAGATCTGCGCTGAAGGGAGCCAGGGTTTCCTTGTTGTAAGAGCGGGAAAAGGACCAAGAGACATAACAGGCCGCGTCCCTTACATGAGCACCCACGGAGTAACACCCACGCCTCTCATCGTAAAGGAGAGCCACGCTGAGCACGCTCATGACGTCCCCCAAACGGGATTCAAGGATGAGACCTCTTCGAGCTAACTCGGCTAGAGCCAAACACCCTCCATGCCAGGCGTTGTCCGTCTCACGGAAAGAAAAAAGGGAGACGAGAGAGGATAGGATATCCTCGCAGAACTCCAGGGGAATATGATTCGTGATTCGTCCGATGCCCTTGGCCGCAGACCATCGCACAGAGGTGTCTTTGTCCTTCAAGCCATCCAATAGGTCCTGAACGACGCTTTCTAATATTATGGATTCGTCCTCCGTGATGATAAATGGGTCTTCTTCCTCTTTTTTATTTGTCTCCTCGGGTTTTGGCTCCTGAGAGCTAAGAAGCGTCTTGGCCACTGTTTTCCGCCGCCAGCTGGCTTTTTTGGAGGGGAGGAAGTTGAGTGAGACGCGCTGTACGAGCTTTAGATAGAACTTTCGAATAAGCGTGTTCTCGCTGGAGCTCAAGTCCTTAATAGCGTCAAATATTTTTTGTGCATAGGGGATGAGCTCTGGCTTTCCACCGTATTTGTAAATGGAGCAAAGAGTCTTCAGGGCCCCAATCCCGGATGTCAAGGAGCTGAAATCCGTCTCTGCAGATAAAAAATGCTCTTTGTTAATTTTACTCAGAAAAACAGAGGGGGGGGGGGGGGTGGAAAATACTTTTATATTAAATATGGCCAAATATTTGCATCATTTAGTTATTTTCTTGTGGCATGCAATACATTTAGAACGAAATTTATAATAATTATTATGAAACTAAAAAAATCGTAAATATATCAAAATTTTGTTTGAAATATTCTGGAACTTACGAAATCTGAAAACAGCACAGAATATTTTTTCAAAATATTTTTTTATAGACCCTAATTATGACTAACAAGGTCTTGCTATAGATAAATATATCTACTGTATTCATTCCGCCTTTAGTAGAATACCTACAAACAAAATATCATCATGACATTCTTATTGTGAGTAGGATTTAAACACTTTTTTAGGACATATAGACTTAATGATAATTTGATTCTTTTACAGTTATATTAGTGATAACTCATGAAGGACTACGAAAAAAAGTCAATCAAAATCAGACAAAGGAAATACAATGTATTTTTAACCGAGAAAGGAAGCGTATGTAGATATCGTTTAGCTTTATTTTCTATAAATCAGAGGTTATATCTTTATGGGACACAAAATTACAATTGATGTTCTAAGGACGGACCAAAGTTTGCTTGAATAATCTATAATTATGGAACCTTAAAAGACATTCTTACAAAACAGAACGATATACATGAAAAAGAATTACTTAAGCTAATGGTATCGACTTAGTGTCTTCATGGCAATATATAATTTGATTATCGACCAGATGAAAATATCTTGCACCACCATCGGTACATTTTCAGAAAATATGTAATCAATATGTGAAATAAATTTTTGCTCTATTATTTGAAAATGTTTATTATGAATGTGTAGCGCGAAGCACTACAAATGTTTATTATAATATAATAATGAAAAAATAGCCATCAAAGCCAGTAGTAGAACTTATTTATTCTATTGAATCAAAATATTTGGTAATATTTATTGCAACATAATTAACCATCATCGCTGCCAATGCTTATATGTAGTTAGATAATTTTTTATAGAACTTGATTAATGGGATGACATCTTAGCTAGAGCTACTCGATATTTATACTCAATATTTCGGCAGTAATAGCTGTAGATGTATTCTACTGATGCCGATCATTTTCCACTTTTTAAATCTACTCAACACTGCAATCGATTAACAATGTCTCAGAATTTATATTTCTCGAAAATGAATGGTAGCTTGATTTTTTCTAAAATGAATAGACCTTTTTACATAATTCTGGTTTTTGGTAAATGAATACCATTAGATGACTTTTCCAGAATCTTCAAAAATCCAATATAGCCTTGAATAATTGATATGCAAAATATCTAACAGTCTATCGCTAACAATTGAACAGTCTGCTATCGACCGTTGATACCGGAGGTATATGTTTTCTCTTCCGAATCTCAGTTCTCGATGAGCAATTATTATTACCTTTGACACTAAGGGTTTTCTGTGTGCAGTACTCGATGATGGAGGGAAGATACACCTGGGCCGTGTCTCTTCGCGTCACAAACTTGGCAATGAGTAAGACAGCAGCGTCTTGCGTGGCTGAGGTTGTGTCTAGATATGGAAGAATGGACCTGTAGATTCTCTCGCTCAGGGAAAGCTCCTTCTCCGTGTGAAGGAGGACTTCCATCTGAAAGGGAACGAGAACGAGCATGGACATCATGAGAAGGAGAACGTAGGTCAGTTCCCAGGGATCTGAGCTCCCACAGGCCTCTAGGTTACGCAGGGCCTTCACTAGGAGAAGAGAGTCGTGTGGCATGAACTTATGGACTTTCTTGGGACCACGGACCTATGAAGAAAATGAAAATATAATTGGAGTTTTAAGCTTGTAAAGGAAATATTGCGTTAGCTGGATAAAATATTTGAGATCATTAGTGCAGTAAATGAATGAGTTTTAAGTTTAAATCAAAGACACAAGTATGTTATGTTGTTAGTTGTAAAAATTATTTACAATCCTAAGTGTAAATGAATGCAAATTATAAGCATAGATCAGGGGGGGGGGGATATTGTGTTCGTTCGAGAAAAAAAAACATTAAGAAAAGTATCGCAAAATATGTATTAATTGACCCAAAGGTAGTTAACAGATAAGGTCTATAATATGAAGAAAAACATTTGAAACCATAAAATGAAAAATATTTTTAAGCTCAGATAGGAAAAAATATAGCTTTAGTTCGAAAAAAAAAATGAACAAATAAATATTGTAATAAAAATTAAGTCAGCTCTAAATAAATTTATTCATATCTTGATCAATATAAAATATAAATAGAACATTCATAAGGCGAAGTCAAAAGAAAGAAACAATATAGACGTTCTAATAGATATATTTAAGCACAATAAGGAATTGAAAAAAAACAACGTTTAATCATATTATGGTTCATTCGACAGGGATGCAATTCAGATTAAATTAATTCAAAGAGAAAATTTGACGTAAAATTACATATATATATATATAATATTAAATTATATATATATATATCGGTAATCAAAGATGTTTATTTACTTAAAATACTTGAAATATGTTCATGGTCATACCTATTTTAATAAATGTTGCAAATTACAGAGAAAATGTAAGTATTTTTTTTTAGAAAATGGAAAAAAATAGACTTTTCAAAGGTTGAAGACTACAGATGAAAATATACCTCATATTTGGATTCAAATTAGGCTAAATTGATTATTAAGCTTCCATTTTGGGCTTTGTGGATCCAAAAATATTTATCTCCCAATTTACTTCCAAAAATAAAATTAGAAGTTGAAGGCTACTAGCGAATATTTATTTAAAGTGTAACTCCAGCTCCAGCTCCAGTCCTTTCCCTATCTACTAATCAAAGTAATCTTGCCTTGATGAGAACAACGGCAAGAGATGCAGCCCATCGCTGTGCCTCGGGAGCTCCATCCAAAATGACTTGATTGAGCTTTATAAAGTAGTCTTCAAGGCGTGGATCGATGAGATGAGGCTGCTCTTGATAGTGGGAGAGAATGGTTTTGAACTTTTGGAGGAGAGCCTCAGATTCTGGGGTTTCGGAGACGCTGGATATCATGGCGTCTACCTCTGAGGCATCCACAAATCCATTCAGACAGGACCCAAGCCCCAAAGGCTGGTCATCATCCATCATTGCCTCCATTTCAAATAACGATTTGACACTTAACTTGAGTTTATGAACGTATTAAAAGGACTCTTTGAAGGGATTGTTGTTGATATCATAAGCAAAGGTTGCCGCAAATGAATCATATAATATATGTTATTGTTGTCATGCAATGTCTTTTTCAGTGCTGGATTTTTCAGCTGAACAGGGTGTGTGGGAGCAACTACAAGTCGGATAGGTTCAAGGAGAATATAAAGAAGGTGAATGAACAAGGAAACTTTACGTTGTGTTTTTTTTATTATTATTGGACTTAGGTTTTCAACATTGACGTCATATGTTTATTTATTTTTATATTTACAAAATCAATTTCTCAAAGGAATTGCTTTGTTTTGGAGTGATGTGTAGAGATAGAAAAGCAAGGGATATATTTTGGGCGTGTGAAAGGGAGAATGTTTGAATGGTACAATTGAGTTCAGGCTCTTGTTATCACTATTTTCTTTCCTCAGAACAGAAGCAAAAACAGAGATTCAAATATAAAATAAATACCTTCCGTTCCGGCTGACTTGGCCTACTTCATAAATGAAATAAATACTCCTCAAAAGAGGAAAGAGAATAGTGATAACAAGAGCCTGAACTCAATTGTACCATTCAAACATTCTCCCTTTCACACGCTCAAAATATCCCTCTATTTTCTATCTCTAGTGATGTGTGAGTGCCAGGAACAGCCTCAAGTCAATTGGTCTGTTCAAGAAAAGTCCATGAAACCGACTGTGACTCGTAAGCCTGGATAACGGTGAATGGAGCCCATGGAGTGCACATCCTCCGTCGAGGAGGCATTTTTCAATAATTGATAGCAATGAATGGTTCCTTTTAAATAATTCCTTTTTAAATGAATGAATAATAATATGCAAATTTCAACAATGACGATGACGTCATTGTTGAAAACAACAGCTGAGTCAGCTAACGCCAACCTGCCTGCCTTAGAGAGTTCGTTGTTGACACACCTTTATATATTCTCCTTGGATAGGTTTGTCCATAAGGAGGTTCACAGACAATTCTACATTATTGACGCTTGTAGTCATTTCTCTTTCTTTCTATTATTTGTGACGTCAATGGGATTCTTTTAAATATAATACATCTCTATGATTGGCGATTAATTAATGTGAATATGACTCATTGAAAAATTGTTTATTTTTAGGGAGATGTTTTGACATTTTACTCAAGAAGATTTCAGTTCCTTATTGAAACAAAAATAATTTTTGTCTAATAAATGGATCTGATCGCTGAGTATATGGAAATGTCCAAGAAAATTTCATATCATTTTTTATGGAATTGCAATTTTCTTAATCAACCACAACCCTATAAAATAATCGTTAGATGAGATACTGTCAAGGAGTTTAATTATTTGGAACGAAATGTAAAATAACGTTCGGGGAACGTTAATAGAACGTGAGGGGAACGTAAATAACGTTCTATTTACGTTAAACGACGTTAAACCCCCAACGTTCTATTTACGTTCCCAAACGTTTATTTACGTTCCCCCAACGTTCTATTTACGTTCCCCCAACGTTCTATTTACGTTCCCCCAACGTTCTATTTATGTTCCCCCAACGTTCTCATGACGTCCCATTTTAATTATATTAAAATACTTTAATTGTAGTAGAATTCAAATGAGAGTATATTCAATATCATATATAAACACGAATTATTTACATAAATGTACATAAGACAAATATATATTTCTAATAATTTATTCCATGATGCATCCCACGATCTTCATTCATTAATCTGAAAAATAGAATTTAATTCGTTAAATATAAATATTAAAAAAAATAGGACAATAAAAAGTCGGCAAATATTTTAGTTATATAGTAAATAAATAATAAATAAGCAATAAATAGTACCTTCTGACATGTCAAAGTGAAAATGGTTTTTAATTAAACCAGAGATTTATCATAAATATGTTATGCTAAATCCTAAGGTTAAAATGCAAGTATTTGACCGTATTATAGCCCATGATTAAATTGGTAATAAATGGTCCAAAACGCCACATGAGAAAAATATTCGGAACCAGAAACCTTCATAAATGGACTTAGAAAATCAAAGCCCGCCAGAATTTTTATCCATTTTCACCTTTGACTATAGTACTATCAAGCGTTTATTGTATATCACAAATGAATGAAATGGGTTATAGAAAAAATATGCAATATTTTTTTATTTGAATATTTATTAGAAAAAATTGACCAATATATATATACCTATATATATATTTTTTTTATTATAATTTCCTGCGATGTTCATGTATTTAGACTCATTCATCTGAAACAAATATAATAATAACGTATTTATAATAAGCAATAATAAAATTTAAAAAAATATATACCGTCTGTGTGGAGCAAATTTCAATGTCTGTCCCAATGATTCCTCGACCTCCGCTTCCGTATGGCCAGGATTTTTTTTCAAGCATACATCTGAAATAAATTATAAATATAAATATGAACATATGTGGTTAATATATAAATAGTTACCCTTTATAACTTGAGTAATTTTAAAGGCACCGAAGTTCATTTTTCCACGTCTTCCCCGGAGGCTGCATTTTGAAAGAACTTCGTTTGTAGCTAACCGGCGTAACATTCGCCGAATAGTAGCTCCCAGACCCAACCCTCCTACATTTTCCATGAATTGATACTACATAAAAAAATCATTTATGTATATTTGTCGTAAATTAATACATATTGCTTATCACCATTTTTTTTCTTGCTTTTGATTGTTGAAGACTCTTGTCCAGCTCCAGCAAATCGTCCAATGAGGAACATGGCTCGGATAAAATAAGGTCGCCCGGGTTTATTTCAATATCTAGTCTTGAATTATTGCCTTCAAGCAATGATTCAAGTCTATCGAATCTCGCCTCAACCCTGCGCATGAATCGGCTCAGATGAGCCTCTGTTACTAAAGACATATGTTTAGTAACATAATTTAATATCATCAGTTGCTAATAATAGTTCTCACTTTTCTCTATCATGTTTTCAATTCCTTTGTACGTGATTCCCTCTCAGTTGCCATCTGAAATTATCCAAAATAACGATTTTTGAGATTTAATCATAGATATACGGGGTAGTAAACCATATAATTGTTAACACTAAAACGGCCAGTGATGTCAAATTACACCCCTGAATACTTTCATGTAGAATATAAATAATAATTTAGGTATGTCAGTCCAGCAATTCAATTTGATTAAAACTACTAATACTTCCTAAAACTGTATATTGCTCTGTAAACTATAACCAAATACATATAGAATTAATGTAATACTAAAAAGAAGTTTTTTAAATACAATTGAAACAGCAAGTTTCATTTATTTAAAAGCAAAGTATATTAATATCGTTTGTATTTTTTCTTATATTACCTTTCTCCGTCGTAACTTCAGTCATTTTCTGCAACACTTAACATAATTTAAAAGCATGTGAAATTATCTATTAATCATCAATTTCATTTCTATTAAAGCTCATCGTAACCTTATGGTAAGCAACTGTGATAGTACTGTGTCGGGATACAAGATAATATTAAAAATAATACTATTAATTATTATTTATTTATTTTGTCAATAAATATTATAATATCTAAATTAATCAAGGAAAATTATTATGATGAAATGAAATATACAAATTTCAAGCCTCATGTCAAAATGACATCACGTGGCCCATGAATGCCGTATTTCACAGCCTTTATAGTATTAACCAATTACATGCTTCACTTTGAAATAAATCAATTTAACCTGAAACAGTCTCATTGAACTGGATACGGAGTTGATCCGATGGTATGGTAGGTTCTGGCCCTATAAAAAGTAATTTTGTATATTCATATTTTCTTTTTCTAATAATCAAGAAAATCACTGTGATCCATAAATATTTTTTTACTTACAAACGGGGATTTCATAAATATTTTTAGGGACGGATGACGTTTCTGAAGTTGTTTCTACCATGAGGTCATCTATAGAAAAATAATAATATTTAACTAGGAAAAGTTACTTGCATCATGACATCACTTGCCTTCCTCAGATGATTCTGATTGAAACCTCAAAGGTGTCTTCCGTTGTCTTTTGGACGGAGGATTCACGTCCTCTTCTGTATCAATATTTGATGAATCCATCAACTTCAAACATTTAATTTCAGCTTTTCGATAAACATCTAAAGAAAGTAAGTGAAATGAATTAGTAAGAATGAGGCGCTGCTTAAATAACGCACTTACCACTTTTATACCAAAATTTTTTAACTTTATGCTTGGTCCAGGTATAATTTGGAGGTCGACATTTCACAACATGCGACCGCACATTGATAGAAGTCCAATAGCATAATATATCATTCTGGAGCATAGTAAATAGGATAAATATATAAATATGTCTTTAATTATTAATTACCTCTGAGGTCCATTCAAGCCAAGAGGATGGTACCACTTCAATCGACTCATCGAAAAATTCAACAATACTGTACTTCATCTGAAAATGTAAATAAAATCATAAATAGACATAAATTATATTCAATAATATATATATATAAGGATTTAAATATTTAATTGATAATGATGTATAGTGCATTATTTGATATTTGATGTCACACAAATTGCAAAAATTCGATGTTTTTTTATTACAATGCTTGTTTTAATATTTTGTCAAATTCATATTAGCTTTATATATATATATATAATATAATGAAGAATTGTGTTTTAGGGGGAAAATGCAATAATTAATATTTTGTAAGTATATATATACTTACCTGAAATTTTTTTTTTTTATAAATTAAGAATGAAACTTATAAATCGTGCAAGATTGTTATGAAAATGTTTGTCTGCTTTTGTAACTCCTCAATCATCACAGCTTGTTTGGTAAGTTCACTTTTCGGCACCAACTCCATAATGCCTTCTTTTGCTTGACATGAAAGCAACCAATAATTCTTGAATCACAAGGATCTGTGAATAGAGGATTCACTTTTTCAAAAATCTTGCACAACACCATATCCTTTTTTTCTTCAACAACTTCACAACATTTTGGGCCAACTAGTATAAAAGCATTGTTAGGTTTGCTAGTTGTTCTTTTATATGATGCAGGACGATTGTGTGCAAGATTTCGATCCATTTCCTCGAGCCTTTTCGCGATTTGAATCAGTGGGCTATTTCCTGATCGAACCAGTCGCTTCATCGTGCCCAGATAATTCTCGAATCGAAATGCACTACATGCATCCAGAGATCCGAAGATTTCTGCTTCATCTGTCAAATGGAGCATGCTGTGAACATTGTACACCATGAATTTTTTGCCATAAAGCTCTGCTGTCTGAGATACAAAATCTAATAATAAATTTCTACTGTATCCAGCATATTTAAAGGTGAGTTGAGGAGAGACAAGTATATTCATTGCCACACTGAAAAGCATGAAATGGCGATAAATTTTCGAAGGCAAAATGCCTTTGAAGACTACTTTGCCAGTGTATAGGGCAAATTGGCGAAGTTCGGTAGCTTTCCAATAGTCGATGTCGTTTAAAATCCTCGGTTTTCTGGAGAAGCACGTCGGAATACATTCCCTCAAGCACAATAGCCTATTGTTGACTTCTTTCAATTGTCCAGATGACATACGCACTTTCCTGCTGCCCCTAACCCATTCCACTAAAAACTTCTTCATCACACCAAGACAAGCTTGGTGCATGTAGTCTATGGGAAAGCTCTTGATCATGTCCACTTTGAGATTCAGGAAGGGAGACACTATGTGGCCATTGGTCTCCTTGGTAGACATTTCTCTTCTGAAAGAGTCATTATTTCGCTTTGTGATTTTATCATCCGGGTATATTACTCGACCGTCCTCCCAGACTCCTCTTTGAATACATTTATCGCATCCATTGTATCCTGTGCATAGTTTAATTGCTTTAACCATAGCTTTAGCAGGAGCATCGCATACGATACATCGTAGAGAAACTTTTTGCCTTGAAAACCATTTTTTAGTAGACCCTCCAATTCCGTTATTAATTCATTTAAAAAGTCCAAGTTCTTCGGTTTACCAGGACCAGATGTTAAAGTAACTGGAAATACACGGCAAGGGCTTAAATGAATAGCACATAAAACAGGCCATAACGTATTCTTGCTATTTCTGAACAATGGAAGACCGTCAATATTGAAGGACAACTCAAGGATACTTGTCTTACTAAGAGTCTCTCTGGAATAATGCTTCAGCTGATTTTCGATGCCCCGTTTCAGTCCAAGGTAAACATATTGCATCCCAGAGACCAAAGTGACCTGGATGTCTCTTGGAGTTGAAAGAATTGATCTGGCAGTTGAAGGTAAGTCAGTGTGTCCATTGGCCTTTAAACCAATCAGAAGCTCATCTAGAGCAGCATGAGTGATATTATGTTTTAATGCCCAGCACTGTAGAAAAGCATTCATAGTGGTTTGGGGTTCACATGGACGAGACTGTTCGATGAAAACAGAACCCTCCTCATTAACAGAGGTAGATGGAATATCCCAATCAAAAGTAGACGGGTGCCCGGACCTAGGATCCTCCTTTTCCTCGTACTTGGCGGATTTAGATGGAGCCCCCTCAATCACATCCCCCTCAGACATGATAGATTTCAAAGCCTTTCTCGTAGCTTCCACCTCTCGACGAACCCTTTTCCATCTCCTATTGTAATCCTGCCTCGCCAATCTCTTTTCACTCATTTTTCACACTCACCTCAGACACTATCACTGAATGGAACTCTGATGAATACTAAAAAAAATGGCGTCTCATAAATGAATCTACAATGTATGAATGTACAAACAAGTTAATAGGGCTGGAGTTTTAATTTTTGAAACAGAAAAGAAAATGAAAGGGAGAAAATAAATCATGAGTGACGACAAAATAATAATAAAAGCAAGTAGAATTTAAGATAGTTTTTCATAGAACTATGAGGGAACACTATGAAAAAGTTATCTTACTTTACGTTCGAACATTATATTTAGGAAAACGGAAACTAGCGTTACGTGTTGCTTCGATAATCGTCGGCAACGATTTTTCCATGCAGGAGCAGTAGTTAAATATAATTATTATGAAATTATTTTTTAATAATAATAAATTTCACTCATAAAGTTGTGAACTTATAATACGGAAATATATATAAATATATTTGCAATAATGTATAGATGCATACAATATTAATTAGGGGTAGACCGAAATATGAGTTTTGAGGACCGATGTAATACGGATAATTTTGAGAAATAATAGACTGATTTTACATCTTTCTGTCCAATGGACGAAAGTTGACTCATTCTCCCTTCGAATTAAAAATAATTTCAAGAAATAATAATTTTTCTTGGAGATACACCAAAACGAGGCCCAATTTTTAGCCCCTCAACCAATACACCACGGTCCTTGGATGACTTAGGTTATTTTTAGTTAAAAATTGTCTTTGCAAGTAGCAATATAAATTAACTTTTATTAAGTATTACAGGAATTATGTATTTCCATGCTACGAATATACTTGAAAACATGGATCACTGCTCCTTCAGCCTCAAATACCCCTTACAACGATTTTAGTTTAATGAAACCATTCTTAATTCAAAGGGTGTTAGTGATACAGCTGAACGAGCCGTTGCCCTTATAAAATATTTTAATGGAACATTATCAAAAGATGAAACATTTTTTAAAAATTGTTGCTATTAATAGAAGAAAATATAAAAACATACCCGGACACAAAGGAAAAATCTAAATCCTATGAATTATAATACTAATGTTATAGGTTTATACATATTTGTTTGTACACGCTATACTACAATAAAAATATTATATAATTTGTATAAGAAATATGTATTTAAAACAATCGATATATATGCAACTCGTTTTTACATAAATTTCATAAATTTTAATAAAAGAGAGTAAACTTTAAAAATCCATAAATAAACGCTATTATGAGGGTGTTTTCGATACTCAAAGTTATACAAAACTTTTAAACAAATATTAAAGTAAAAATTAACTGAAGACCAATTTCAAAATGGTTGGAATCATGTTTTCCTTCACATAATATTCCTTATTGAACGCGGAGAGCTGTCGCTCCTTTATCCGTCCAACACGAGTGATTGATGAGTCCAACGACAATCCTCCTCCTCGATGCAGGGAATTTTAAGCCAACTCAGTGCAGTCGTTATTTGAGGAGTAGTATTGTTGTTCCACGATTGATCCGGTGCAGGGTCTAAAATTGGCATAATTGTTGTCAATCACGGGTTTTCTGGCACAGAGTCATGTAGCAAAGTTTAATCCAAAGGAGGAATTGGCTTGCGCAGCAAATGAGGCGGAGCACTTCATAGGGAGGCCGATCCCACTGGTCTATCAATAGCCAAGGATGTGGATTCAAGGATCATTGGAAGACACTGCAGAAAGAAAGAAGCTCAAATTTATCGTTTGTTATCCTTACATTTATGACGTTCTATGATGATGTCACTTCTCTTCTTCTTTCCCTTTTTCCTGCATATAGCTGGAAAACTATAGAGATATAAAGATCTTTATATCTCTATGTGTAAAACCCAAATATATAATATATTTTATTTGGTGTTATCATGCACACTTAAAAAATATTTTTATTTGAAGAGAAAAAATCAAATATTTATTTTTTTAAATAAAAAATTGCTAACTTCTCATATAGTATAGGGATTTTCTAAGCATCAAATATATGAAATGAAAGCTTGTAATCCTACCTTAATGATGCATTTATTGGAATATAAATGTGTCTAAGACAAAGTAAGAATTTAAGAAAAACTTTAAAGAGAACTATATATATATATATATATATATCGACAACAAAAAAGATATAAGTAATTGTGGGGTTTTCACGGATACCGAATAACACACAAAACATTATATAGATAAGAATAATCCCGTGATGTCAATGGTTAAGGACCCCCTCTCGAGCCCTGAGGATGACTTCAAGTCAGCTTGGTCATTATGAAGGAGTAAATCTATCTGGGGCGTACCGGAGTCTTTTGGGTCGTTGATAGGTTGAAGGTGTGACCGCTGGAGCGTTGTCTTCAAGGGTCATCTCCCGGCTCTGCTGTATTTCACTGTTCTTGCGGGTCTTGATAACCCTCAGGAAGTGACGATTCCTTGTTAGAGTTCGGCCTGACGGAAGTAGTAGTATGTATTCCCGGTTACGCGTTTTTCCTTGCACTGTGGCCGTACGATCCCAAGTTTTATTATTTAGGTCCTGAATCTAGACCTTGGAGTTTATGGGGATGGGATTGAGCGGCCGTGAGGTTTTGTTATATTGAACACTCGCGTATTGCTACTGCTTTGCAATGCTTGAATCATGTTCATCAAGACGCTCCTGCCAATTTTTGGCAAGAGTGAGATTGTGGGAAGGGAGTCTGGAGCGCATTGATCTCCCAAAGAGGAGTTGGGCCGGGGAGAGCGTACCATGACGAGTTGAAGTGTTGCAAATTTCCAGCAATCCTTCCTGGAAGGCCTCAGATTCAGGGTTCCCGGTTTTTAGGAGTAGAGATGTTAAAGATTTAACAGCGGACTCCGCTAGTCCGTTGGACTGGGGGAAATGTGGGGATGATATTCTCTGAATGATACCCCAGCGCTTAAGAAAGTCCTGCGTCTCCACTGCAGTAAATTGTGGGCCTCCATCTGAGAAGATTCTCGGAGGCCTGCCGAAGATGTGTTGGAGTAGGCTGTTAATAAGCGACTTGGCGGTAGGTGCATTTGAAAATCTGTGGAGGGTGAGGAAGTTTGAGTATCTGTCCACCAATGTCATGTGGGGTTTTCCTTCTGCTTCGAAGAAGTCCGTCGTAATCTTCTGAAATATCTTAGTGTGCCGGGGCTCTGATTCGAGCGGTTCTTTGAAAAGACTTGGTTTGAAGTGGATGACCATGGGGGGTCCATCCATCACTTATAGATGATTTTCTCCCTCAAAAACATCAGAGTATTCTTTGAGAAGGGACTCCTTTGTGACGTGTGTGGGACTGATATAAGGAGAGGCGTTCCCTGTTCCGGACGCGAGAGCGATCTGATATGATTCAGTTAGACGCGGATAGGTTGTGGTGGGCGTGGACTCAAAATAATCTCTGTTGACGTAGAGCACTGAGTTGATTTGAGCGCCCTTGATTTGTGGTATTGGTTTGGGGAAGTCTTCATGGATGATATTAAGCGCAATACATGTTTCCAAACTTAAAAGTGTTCCCTGATATTCGTCGAAAATTTGGAATGTGACCGGAGTCATGAAGTCATTGTATTTGATCTGGACTTTCATCTCGCCAATGATGCTGATGCTCAGGCTGTTGGCGGCTGTGAGCTGGCCTTTGGCTTAATGCATTGGTCGATGTCGACTCCCAGTAGTTGGGCGTTGTAAACACTGATAAGTTGGCTGATGCACCACTGTCCGGGAGGACATGCTTGAGGTAGTCTAACAAAGTGCCGGTAATGGAGAAGAACTGAGCTGTAATAGCTCTGAGCTTGCAAAATTTAGACTCCTCTGAAAGCGGCGGTAACTTGTAGATTGGTGGTGCGAAGACGGAAGAAACTCTACTACTTCTGCAAATGACGGCGTAATGACCCTTCTTGTTGCAAGCCGTACACGTTCGGTCTTTTGCAGGGCACGCTAACTCGCCCGATGCGTGGGTCTTGCCGCAGTTTTCGCATGTCTTGTTGGCCCTGTTCTGCGATGGGAAACGTTTGGCGGCGGGTTGGAACCGGCTCGTGGATCGAGCTCTTGGTCTGGCTTGTTGAGTGTGCCGGATTTGCTGGATCTCAGCGTTGGTGAGTTTAGAAGAAGATTTGTTGACAGACTCTGGCTCTACAAATAGCAATAGATCGATCCAGTGTGGGGAAAGTGGCTTCTTCTTCGAGGGCGACCATTATGTCTTGATTGCGGATACCGACGACGATCTTTCGGACGATTTGTGCATCGTGGCAATGATTGCAAATCTCCGCTTCTTCAGCCATATCTTTGAGAGAAAACCAATACTTGTCGAAAGACTCTCCTGGTTGCTGTTTCCTTTTAATGAAGTTGACTTCAGCCACAACCTTACTCCTTTTCTCTCGGAAATAGTCATGAAGATTAGTGAGAAGGCCACTGACGTTGATGTCCGGTGACTCGAAGTCTATTCTATAAGAGCACTTCAGGATGCCCTTACATCAACAAGACCTTCCTTCCGTATAGCGGATATGGAACAGCTCCCCAACACAGCGGACTTTCGTCAATTCCGTCACTAATGTGGATTGTGATGGAGGTGTCTGTCAGAGGTGACTGACGTTGAAGGATGGGGTACCGTTACCACTTGAGGGAAGGTCGGTGAAGGTGCTGGGGCCATGGAGGATGACGAAGAAGGGATAAAGATAAGACGTGAGGCCTATGGAAAATCCCGGCGCCGTTGAGGGGTGAGTTGGCGCGCCTCTAAAGAGGGGTTCTCTAGGAGTAGGGACCTCATCTGTGTTAGTATATTCTCCGTTTGAGCAGCCATTTGAGCCTTGACTTACTTCTGCTTTGAGGTCGGCTCGCACGTTTCGGAGATCCTCCATTGTGACTGACCTCAGGAGTATTTGAAAAGAGATTCAGTGTTGCTCCTGCGAGGTCTTAAGATGAAGGAGAGAGAATTATCAGGGAAGAATATGGGGATCCCGTGATGTCAGTGGTGAAGGACGTTATTGTCAGTGACGTCATTGTATAGAAGGTATACTCACAGTAATTACTACAATGGAAACTTTGTTAAACACAAACTCAATAAAATATTCCCTTTCGTTCTCTGAGCGTTAGGAGTGTAACCAAAATCGAACGTTATTTTCGTTAGTTTTGGGAACGTTCTCCGAACGTTAGTTTCTTTAGTTATGGGAACGTTCCCCGAACGTTTTTTCGTTAGTTTTTATGTAACCATGAGGAAACGTTATTAGAACGTTCGTTTTTGGTTAGGTTCGAACCTAACCTTTAGGGAACAAAAAACTAACGTTAGAATAACGTTATGTGTTGCTTGGGTTGGGGAGTGATCATGAAGAAAAAACAATTTGATAAAAACTACTATTTAAAACCTCCGTATGGCATTTCAATATAATCAATTGAGATCATTTTCAACTATACATTTCTCAAAGTCATCTTGAAATAATTGATAATTTTTGCAAATCTTCTAGGGCCTATAAGCAGATAAGTAATTTAAAAAATAGTAACTTAATTTTTCAAAAAAATGTAAAATACTGCTAAAAAAGAAATGCGACAACTACACAGTAATAAGTATAATATCAAATTAATTATTTAATTTATTACCTGATATTACTAAAAATACAGGTATAAATTAATATAAACTAAAACTTGCAAATGTTAATATAAAGATTATTATAATGTTACAAGAGAGTAATATATTCAAACTAATGAAACCCCTCTAAGAAACAAACGTTCAATTAAAGAAATTTCACTCCGAACAGAACGATACATGTTGAACGCTAAATATAAGATTGAAAGGAAGGCTAAAGTCCCAAAACGTTTACGAAAGTGAATATTGAAATATATCAAAGGAATTTTATCAATTAAGTTAAATCATTCGAAAGATATTGGTACTTTCTTTTCAAATATATCTTATTTTTAATGCTAAATTATTTTTTTTACATCCCAGCTTTGACAAATCATAAAGTACCTTTAAGTGTTCTTCACCTCAATGACGTCATCAAAATGATTTTTTTATTATTTAGAGATGAAAATATTGGAAATATATATGTCTTGTATAATCTATATTAATTGTGTGGGTGTGTTTTCGAATGAGAGGTTTGAATTTTGTTGTTGACGAGGTTGCAATTATATTTTTTCTTTCTTTCACTGTATCTTTCTGACTTTGTTTCCGTGCCAACACTATAGAGATATAAGATATCTTTATATCTCTATGGCCCACACACACACACGCATACATATATATATATATATATATATATATATATAATATATCTATATATATATATATATATATAAATATATATATATATAATATATATATATATATATATATATATATATATATATATATATATATATATATAATATATGATCATAAGTATAAGTCAAACAGGGAAATAAGATCACATATATGGATGACAGACTGGGCAAAATAAGATATTTTAAGTAGCTTATTGATAGAATAATGCAGTGTATTTTAATATTGAAAGAACCATGAGTATTTTTAGGGTAATAATAAAAGTATTTATCATTAGGTCTTAATAAATATAGAAGCATAAAAATAATTAAAGAGTGACTTATGATTCCTTTGGACGAAATAAAATAAAATTATTCATTTTCTTTTCAAAAAGTCTAATTATGACTGCTTAGACCTCTAATAAATTTCATTCTAATTTTGTGCACTATCAATGGGTTCAACATTTTAACAAAGTAATTTCAGCCTATTCTCAAAGCAAATAATTTCAAATAATTTCATTTGATGATGAATAATATTAAGATATAAAAACTGAGGTAAACATTTTAATTAAAATTCCAGTACATAGATATTTCAAGTACAATTTTAAAGTGAGTCAAATATTGCATCCAATCTCTTGCCTTAATGTAAATAACATCCAAAGAAAATAATTGAGTGATAGTTATGTATTATAGTCGTATTATTATTTGGTAGACATACATAATATATGAACACCAGAGCTGCGACTACCGAATGTAAATCGGTATTTAGAACTGTAAGCGTTACCTGATGTGAAGAAGTTGAACTTCGCAAAATAAATAAACAACTCCGAAGCTGAAACATTTCCACTTATGTTGGAAATGATGATCTCGAATCTCGAACTCGGAGTATAATTTGTTTTCTGTTCCAAAAATATTTGACGTATATTATTAGAAATCCCTCATTATCCAAACATGGGTGCTCAAATCTAACTGATTTTTTGTATTTGAGTGGATAAATAAATGAACTTTTACCAAAACAAAAGTTGTAAAAAACGATATAAAAATAAATAGCCCGCTTAAAAAATTATTTTGTCTCTAAATATTCATTAAGCATACTCACTAAAGGACAATTAATGTTATTAAATAATAATAAAGTAATATCCAAATTTCAAGATTTCCACATATTATATTTTACTCTAAGGCACTGATCTATAACAATGTATTTAAAAACTAGCTCTTTGTAAGTGAATATTAAAATTAAGAATATTATTTCGAGCACGCATTTCTCTCCTTGTATGCTGTCCCTAAGCTTTGAGATGTCTATGATTTTTCTTTAAGTTGAATACTTTTGATCCTGTATTCCTCAAGTCTCTCTCTTTCTGTATCTTTATGTTACTCGCTCTCTGTGTTGTGAGCAAGGTCTATAAACAGTGTATAAGGAGTAGAGAAAGATATGGGCGTTTAAAGAAGTCCAGTGATGTCATTATTATTAATTTTTTAAAGAAATAATATCTATTTCTTTTCTTGCTATGACGTCACTGGATGTTTCGTGTTGTTTTTTGGTCTTCACTTAATAAAGCTTGTAACGCATTGTTTTATTTCGAGTCTGTCTCTTATTGAGTTGATTTTTGGTTTGTGTGACTTACGTGATGGCGAGCACGGACTTGGACAGTCTCATCCATTCGGACCTCCCTCTGGGTCGTGAGAGCCTCCTGGACAGCCACTCCAACCTTGAGCGCGTGGCGGAGTATTGCGAGTCCAATTACTTTGGTTGCGAGAACAAGAAGGCCGCCTTGGAGGAGACGAAGGGCTACACGACTCAGAGCCTCGCCTCCGTGGCCTACCAGATCAACACCCTCGCCTACAACTTCCTCCAAATGCTGGATCTCCAAGGGGGCTCCCTGGGGGAAATGTCCAGCCAAGTGAACCACATTTCACAAACCGTCTCCATACACAAGGAAAAAGTAGCCAGAAGGGAAATCGGAGTCCTCACCACCAACAAAAGCTCCAATCGACAGTATAAAATCATTGCACCAGCCACAAATGAGCGGCCCGTCAAATACGTACGGAGAAAAATCGACTCTCCATCCTGGACGACTTGGGTCACGGCGTGAAGATCTCCCAGCCTCGTGCCAAGCGTCCCTCCATCTATGCCCCCCCTGCACCCACCACTAAGCCACCAACTCCACCATCAGGCCCAAGATACTCGAGCGGGACGCTTGGACGATCTTCAAAGAGCGAGTATCGAACCCTACCGAGTGTGGCTCCGCCCCAAGTCCCCTCCAACTACGCCCCAAACTACCCACGAAGCGTCACGGGCACGCTCACCAAGCCAGGGCCCACCTACGGGACACTGCCTCACGCCATGGTCCACCCTCTCCAGGGCTCCACTCTTCCGCGGCTGTCTTCTTCGGGTTCCCTGAGAGAATCCGAGTACAGCCGCCGGCCCACTCAGCGGCCTCCTTCACCGCCTCTACCACCTCCTCCAGAACCACCCAACTGGGTCCCCAAGAGCTATATTGATAAAGTCACGGCCATCTACGAATACGTGGCGGATAAGGAGGACGAGCTAAGCTTCTCGGATGGGTCCATTATATATGTCCTGAAGAAGAACGATGATGGATGGTGGGAGGGGGTCATGGATGGAGTCACGGGGCTCTTTCCTGGGAACTACGTGGAACCCATTTAAGTGGGGTGTGGTTCTCCACTAGCAATGGGGGCTGATAAATGCATGTTAAAGAAGTATGATCGATAAAGAAGTAGTGGTGGCCAGTGGCTAACGTATTTTTTACTTTTGATTTGTCCGATTAAATTTGACATATCAGATGAAATATGCTCTAAAGAAGGGATCCCTAAACGAGTCCGTTTGGGGGTCGACATATTTTACTCCTATATATTCAAATTTACTAATTTATCGAAGATGATCTATACTTAGGTGACTTTATATTTTTAATAATATTTACAGGGTAATAATTAACAGCTAAGAGATAAATATATGACTAGGGCTTGACGTCGTAAATACAGTTTCATTCAATTATAGTTATTTAGCGAGAGGTAATAGCTTTAGCCATAAAGAAGTAATCTTCACCTGCGTTTTGATTACTTTTATTAGTTCTTAAGCATTCAATTATAGATTTTGGAGTCCAAAAACAATGTTCTCGATGTGTACGATACATATATAGCTATGTAAACGTTAATACTGGACTGTATCAATATATTTGATACAGAAATAAAAAGGGATATTATTATTGGATCTGAAATAGTTAATTAATATATTTCTGTCTTATTCACTGAAGAAAATTATCAGTAATTGACAGATTTGAAAAATATATTATCCCTCGTGCATCTTAAAAACGGGAATGGTAGTTTATTTTCTCAAGATAGAAATAGCTCTTCAGTTTTTAAAACCAATTTTGTCATTCATCAGCTCAGCATATATACATTTTTTTAATCGATGTCATTATTTACTCTTATTATAATTATTTAAGTCCAATTTTACATAATAGCCAACGCCACGTCAATTAAAGCCAATACATACCACTCTTTTATCAATCGTTTGTTCAGCCCCCCAAGTTAGGATCTTTATTCCCCTCAAGGACGATAATTAAATGCTTCGCATTCTACTGGGCTGCTCCAAAGTTTCTTCTTGATATATCCTGTTTTATTGCTATTATTATTATTTTTTTTGATATAGTTTAATTCTTCCTATATATCTAAACCTTTCTTGAAGAAGAGAAGACGGATTCTTTTTTAAATTTGCATTTAAATAAAATATGACGACTTGATACTGTGTTCTTTTAGTTATTCCTTTTGTGGGGAAACATGATAAAAAATTTCAACTAGAGGTGAAAAAGATGAGATTTCCCTTTTGAATAAGATCTTTGTTTGGCTTACACATATTACAAAACAAATATCCAATACACCAAGTATAACCAAGGAAAACTATGTTTAAAAAAGTATGAATAAGCTTCTTAGTTCCAATTAATTTATTACGAAAAAACCTTAAGTATTTATGGACTAATACCGAAAATAAAAGTATCCACTAAACAATATATTTGAATAAAAAATAAATATTGAAATTACTTCTGTGATGGGATATAATTGCTGAGTTGCTCGAAGACGAATCCATTCGAGAGGAACGATTGGAAATGTCATTTTGACCGTCTTGTTTTTAATCTGATCTGTTTTATTATTTTGATCTTAAATTAACTGCACCCCTGTCCATTTTTGTATTTTCTTAGAGCAGCCATTCTCAACCTTGGGGCTCTTGGCCCAATTGGGGCTGCTAGAAGACTCATGAAAGCCGCCAAATTACTGAAGAAAAATCGAAATACGCAACATGAATGTGTTGTCCGAGTTGACGTGATAGGAAACCAAGAGATTTGTCTAAAAGAGACATGGGGTTACTCAAAACAAAATACTGTGGAGGGAGTCGTATGGACATTAAGTTATGAGGTTGCGAATTTTATAAGGTTGCTAATCACTGTTGTTGGTAAGATTTTACTAAAAAAATAAATCATTTGCAGCCCTACTCCTTCCTGTCAATAATTCTTTGTGGAACAGCAAGAGATAACTCAGATATATTGAGGAGCCGCACTAAGCAAACAAAATAAGTAAATGGTTCTCGATTTGCTCTTAAAAGAAAATTAACTCTCCGCTGTGCGAAATAAAAACACTATGTTCCTTTCATTAATATTTCTGACAGTTTTAATGTGAATTTATGCTATGTTCTACGGATAAGGATCTCGCATACATAGACACATTCATATGTTCTGGTTGTAAATCTAAAACATCAAGGAGCAAAAAAAAAATGCAATTAGATTACATGTTCTCTAGATCCAAGGAAGTTGTAAGAGGCTGTATAAGGATTATGTTTCTTCAAGGGACATATTTTCCTCTAATATTTTTTTTCTGGGCCGTTAATTTCTGGCACTGAGTTCACTTAGGATGCCTTATTGTTGGCAATCCTTCGTAAATTCATAAATATACTTATTATTTTGTAACTTTACAGTCTTATTATCATCATCTTTGTGACCGTCAATATGAATGACGGTTGTGGGCCAGTTACATCAAAACTAAATACATTTATAAAATTATTTATAAAAGGTTTTTCCTACTTTGACAATTATTACAGCAACAACAAATACATGTAATATATTTTTTATACCTCACTTGACTAAAAAGTTTAACGAAAGAAGCGCTTCAAATTTGAAGGAAAAATCTCTTTGAAGAAACAAATACGCCTTAAGTATTTCCCCCTCCCCTCCTTTTTCATTGTGATATGTATACATATTATATTTAAAAATATAATTGTATTTTTTCTTTTTACAATTTTTTTATTTATTTGTTAAAACGAAAAGTTATTCTCGCGGAAAAGAATCTCCTAGAATCGTCTCAGTAAGGAAGACTGTGTAGCGGCTATAACCTACTACGTATTTACATGAAATGGATAAGCAGGCTCTAACTCATCGAATGTCTGTTTCTTTATTGCGATTACTACTTCTTTATATATATATAATCAGTTTACTTTTGTCCCTTCTTAAATAAAGAAGTACCTGAAGTTATTCTATCGCTTCAACTGCCTATATTATTAGTTGGGAATGTAATCAAATAAATCTCAGGAAATGTAAGCTGATATAAGTAGGAATTTTCAAAACCATACTTGAGATTCGAATCTAGCACCTTCGATTTACACTACATTGGCCATCAAATCTACTCCAAAATTGCATTTACTGTCTTTTGTAAACAACAAAATAATTACATAAATTAAATACTTTTTTTTGTACTTCGACTAACATTAATAATACAGGCAAAAAGTCACTCGTATTAGTACAATAGTTTGAAGACTTCTTTCGTTCAATAAGACTTACATGAGCGTTTTGCTTTCAATGCAATGAAAAAACTTAACATTATTAAAGTACATCAATGTAACGAAAATATTTTAAAGTGAAAATATGGTATCCGGAACACATTAATAATATTATTAATATTTTAGTGGAATTAATTCATGTGAAATCTTACTTTACAATATTGTAATTCAGTCAAATTGGCTCCAGGACTTATGTTAGACAGCCATATCTTAGATATAAACATTTCTTAGACGTACCTTTTTTAAACATGGACAACAAATCCACTGACAATGGGCCCTCGGGTTCGGCCGGAAATAATTTTGGTGTTTGAGAATACTTATCTCCCGCTACTGGACTCTTAGCAAGACAAAATTATGGTGTTTGGAATCAGATGGCCAATGTACCATGCATTTGTGACTCCAAAATACCGTAATTATGTCTGGCAGATCCTCAGGTCTCATTGGCGGGGGACTTATAACCCAAATATACCATTTTTGTATGAGAGTCCATTGGCAGGGATTGTGTAACCCCAAAATACCGTGAATGTATCCGGCGAATGGTTCATTTTCGAGCATTTATTCCTGTACCATTTTTCCTAATTTCAAATATATAACTAAGCTACTATTTTCCTTAATCTTTATTTTATTTAAAAGTACAACTTGATTTATTTTAAACACATACAGCAACAATGTTACAATTATTGTAACTAATTAATGTTATGGAGCAAATTCTAAATACGTTAAATTATTTCGTAACAGTGGGGTGGAAGATAAACTAATTCTTCTACCGAAATTTTAACTACTGAGGTAAAATTCAACTATATTAATTAAATAAATCACAACAGTTGAAATTTTACGATTTTTTATATTATTATTAAATTATATATAAAAATATTAAGTCATTTCGCAAAAGCATTTGAGAGACTCCTCTTCCACGCATTCAATTCTCCTACGACGACGAGTGAGTGAAGAGGTCCTCCCATATCCACCTCCTTCATTTCCTTCAGAGTCCCACACCAGAACCTCTGTGACGGCGTTCCCACTCGAACTGCAGCGATACACCGACTTTTCTCACTAATGGCACATGACTCTCTGGACTCCATAATGCTTAATAGCTGCTCAGCAGCTGTGTTAACCGTCATAAACCGGGGAGGCTCGTAAATATCTCTGTTCCTCATGATGTTTTCAACACTCTTCTCCTTGACTTTGATATCCAGAAGGCAAAGCGTGTGAAGCCCTCGGGCATAATTATCCAGAATGCGTTGAAAGAAGGAGTCCGGCTTCCATGTGTCCTCCCAAAAGGGTATGGACACAACTTCCCCGAAGCGGTAGAGCCAGAGCCCACAAGATGCCACTGCGTTAATGATGCTTGCATTATGAATGGCTTGAAACGGTTACGTTGCGTTCCCTGGCTCGCATGAATAAATCCTGATGCGTTGTAGCCCCAAAAGGATCCCCGACGACCAAAAGGCAACGTCTTTCTCGACTGCGGCATTGATGATGACTTCTGCACCGCTTTCAACAGCCTCACGATCTGAAAGAATGACCTTCTTTCCATAAAAAGCCTCTAGTTCTTCGTGAGTTGAGCCACCCAGGATGGAGGTGTAGGACTCAAGGTACACTAGGTCACATTTCTGGACGATCTCCAGTCCTTTCACCGTGATGTCCTTTGCATCCCCTAATCCTAGACCAATAAAGTAGAGCATGATCCTTGCAACACGTGAAAATATTAAATGTTTGGATAAATTGTCAAATTCAAAAGAAAACAATGGCAAATAAATAATATGGACATATGTCCCATATATAATACCGTGCCAAAACAAAGAAAACACCTATATCTAGAAGGATGGCATCACCAAAGGGTAGTTGTCGAAAGAAACATATTTATAAACCTGAAAAATAATTCATAATACAGTCCAAATGAATTAAATGCACGAAACACATTTTCCCCCCTAATACTTGTCTAAACATTAAAATTCATTATCAGTTTGTTTGATATTTTTTCTTGCGTAATTTATAGAAAAATCTATACAATTTACGCTCGTTATCTACGTCAATGATGTTTTAAAAGTATATAAGACTCTAGTCCAAAGAAAAAATATAATATATTTTCTTTGGAGTTGTCGTGACCTCATACAGAGGATATTTAAGTATTACTGTAAATCAATCACTATTTTTTTTTGTTTTTGAAGGGTTTCTTTAAATAGTGCTTATTACTTGGCGGTTTGGAAATGATTATTACCTATTCTTGAAATAAGTTATTTTTATGACGCTCTATTTATTCATTATATCACCATTTTTAAATGAATGCCTGATAAATAGGAAATGCTTTTTATAATTATAATGAATAAATAATGATTTGAACTTTTTATAGGAGGTTATTTGACGTCCAATACTATAGTTTGAAAGGTTGCATAGATAAATAAATAGTAGTCTCTTCTTTATAGTGATATTTTTTGTTATCAATACTCAAAGTTTGTTATTATGTTATTGTTATCATTCTCAATTTCGGACTTTCAAAACAAATCTGACTCAAGCCTGGACACCCCCATCTTCAAAAGCAGTTCATGCGACAAAACATGAAGGGAATCAAGGTTTTCACTCAATTTTTATCCACCAAGAAAGAACTACCGACTCCTCAAAACATCGAAGGAGACGGAATTAAATCCCTAAAAAACTAGCAGAGTCTTTAGAACTCTTAATTTCGAACTATACGTTCGACCGTAAGAAATATATTATACATCAATGTTTTAACAAATTCATATTTATATTTTTTAATCTCCTAATATAGAATAAGATGATCATGGCATGTGGCGTCATTGCTATAACGTGTTGTACTGGGTATTTGGGATATATGCAATACTATTGCGCCAAAGAGCAAGTTTACAACTGCCATGAATGACTCGGATGAATTGGTCTTGAGAAAAAAATCTTCTCATTGGGATTAAGAGGATCATTGTTATATTTATAGAATTTTTAGTAATAAATTATTGTTATCTTGCATTATTTAGTTCATGTAGAATATATTCTTATCTTGGAATTCCTTTTATATATTTCAGACCATTAACATACGCAATGGAGGATAAACTAAAGAGTTACTTGGAGGCATGGGACACCGTTGGAGCAAGAAATCTCTTTGCCGGGGATCTTATTAAGAGGAAATGGATTTAATCTCCTGGGATTTGATAAGTCTCATATCATCATATATGACCCAAGAGACTGAAGATAAATGCCCTATTTTAGTGGCTACTTGTTCGGATCTCCTGGAGATTGTTTCGGGATATGGGAGTGCAAAGGAACTCTTGGTGGGTCTTTTGGAGAACTGTGAGTCCTTTGCAGAGCCTGTGCGCTGCTTGAATAGTCTTCCTGCTCTCTCCAAAGTCCTTCTTCGCCTTCCTGAGGCGGCCAAAGTGTCTTCATGGTCATGGAGCTTGAGTACTCTGATAAGTTATCTCCAGGCATATTCCGCTCTTCCCTCTAAGGGACTTGACTCAGAGAATCGGGCTCTCCTGGAGAATGATCCAGATGTGCTTGTACGAGTCAAGGCCATTGAGGCCTTTACAGATACCTTGGTGGATCCCCTGATGAATGACCTACCACAAAACCCCGATATCCGTATCGAGCTCTCTACTTTCATACTCAACATGCTCCACAAGCCGATTCTAGAGTTGAACTTACACAAGGAAGAAAACAAAGACTACGAGTCACGATCATACATCGTGAGTAAACGTCTCCTAGACCATCTCCTGACCCTCCTTCCCAACCCTTTCAGGCTTCACCTCCTCTATGAGAAACTCTTACACAGAGAGTCAGGATCAAGTTTCGAGAACAGACGCTTTACTCCTCAGTCCATTGGCTGTGTGTTTTACCTCATTTACGGAGAAGGTCTTCGATTGGAGGCATTACCAGCCGTCTTTACTCCTCTTTTCGTCCTTAATACCCTCTTGCCCACCATCACAAATCTTTGCTCCGAGTTGAATGAGAATGCCGTCTTTAAGGGGCTTTTTCTATTCAAGAAGCTTGCAGAGAGCATGGATCCACTCTGTATTGAAGAGGTAGACTCTGATATGAATCGGGAGTTCCTTCAAGCCCTCATGAAGGTGATTGTGTACCATGATCTTCGGGAGTATCGAGTCCTCGCCTATGCCAATTATAATGCCTACTATGGCCTCTTCTCACATAGCGCTAAAGTCATATTCTTTAAGTGCGTTATTCATTTGAGCAATCACTCCGGACTTATCGGGGATGCCGTGACTAAGTGGAAGGACATGGTTCTATGGAATCTCTCTGAGGGGCTTCCATACCCTCAATACCAGGTGAGCCCTCCGTCAGATCATTCAGCGAGTCTGCCAGCTCTCGCATGGGGCCGAAACGGATCTTTTGGAGGTCAGCGATGAGATTCAGTCTCTTCTGAATGCACTCTTCGCTCTCTTTACACGGGACTCGGGGAATACAACGGGATATGGGATCTAGCAGAGGAACTTGATTCTGGGTTTATGTGTGCGCTCAGAGAAGGGCTCACGCTATCAAGGGAACATTACAAGTTGAAGCTGAGGAACGAGGAAAATTCGAATTCTGCTTCTTCGAAGCCTGAGGTCACGCTTATGGTGAGCGGACAAAGCCTGCCCGAAATGAGCCAAGAGGAGCTTAAAGCCCTCGTCAATTCCGCGATTTGTACCTTTGACATGATGGAACTCTCCTCTGTCGACTCGGAGAGGCACTTAAAAGAAATAAATAGATGCCGATTTATTGAATTTGTTACCTCATTTTATAATATTAATTTTGCGTTGTAGTGTTCAAAGGCTCTGAACAACAACTGTTCTATAATATGCTATAGTCTATAATATAATACTTTACCTATTTTAAGTAGTTAAGTATTATTTCATGAGTCGACGTAGGTATACAATTGTATTCTTCCCATCTCCTTATCCAGTAGAGAACGGTCGCAAAAAAGGATATCCACAGATAGCCTTTTATAAAGAAAGTTTAAGCACACAACCTCCCTAATCACGTGACTTCCCCCCCTCTTCCCTTAATCCCTTCCTCTGAAGTTCTCCAATCCTAAAATCGGATTTGTTCGGGATGGTGAGGGGGGACCCAACAATTGTATACCTACGTCGACTCATGAATAATACTTAACTACTTAAAATAGGTAAAGTATTATATTTCATTTCGTCTCGGTAGGTATACAATTGTATTTTCCAAAGTAGGAACAAAACGAATCATTTACTACCATAATAGTAAAGAATAGGACATAACGTATCATAATATATTCTCTGAAAATACAAATATTTATATATACACATCTATATATAAAATAAGGCAAAATAAAAATCACAGAGTTAATAAAATCAAAAAGGTACGATCAACCCGGATCTCCTCAAAAACGCCCTATATTAAGAAATAAGGGGAACATTATAAAACAGTCTAAAACTATTAGAGCTCTCGGACCAAAAACCCTGCTTTATTATTTCATTCAGAGATGAACCTCCCGCTCTTCTAAAAGCAACAGAGGCAGCTCTGGTACTATGACCCTTGAAGACCTCTATGTCAATGCCAGCAGCTTCCATACAGACTCTGAGCTATCGGCTCAAGGTCTGTGTGGAAGCTGGGCCTACCGGGCCTTTAGTAGTATTAAACAAAAAATTTGAATCTCTTTTCTGAGAAGTCTGCGCCTCCTTTAAGCACAAAATATGTGCGACGGGGTCAAGTTTCTCATTCTCAAATGATGCCAGAGTGATCCCTCCTCTTAAGTGCCTCAACCTAGAATTCTTTTCCAGGCCTAACAATGGAATATGGAGGGACCCATCTCTATTTCTAACCACATTAGAACTCATAATCCTCACAGAGGAAACTCTCGAAATAGAGGCCAAAGTAACAAGACAAAGAGTCTTTCTGGATAATTTGTCTAGGGGTAAAGAAGACGGGGAGCCCCAACTCTCCAGTTCTTTTAAAAGAAGTCGAACATCCCAAGTCTCACGATATTTAGGCAGAGGGGGGATTTTGTTGAAAAGGCCTTTCATAAATTTTTTCAAATTGATATCATTATGTAACGTTGCAGGGCAAGTTTGAAATTTGACAATAGCGGCCTTATGAGATGCCACGGAACTAAAAGACTTTCCTTCCTTATACAAATCTGCAAGGTAATTTACAAGAAAGGTAGGAGATATGCAAAAAGGGTTGACCCTCCTGTCCTCACAAAATTTTATAAATTTATTCATATTTGAAGTATAAGCTTTTCTTGAAGATTGTCTTATATCTCCTGTAATAATATCAATGGCAGAGTCTTTAATACCCAGATCCTTCAAATTTAGTCGCCAATTCTCCATACCATCAATTGGCCGAGGTCGATCTCCGGAAGGTTTTGTGTCACTGGATCTAATAAACAGTCTTTTTCCAGAAGGACCGAGTCCTGAGACATCATTTCTACCTCTCGAAACCAGATTGACGCTCTCCAACAAGGGGTTATCAAAATGGCTGGATGAAGATCTTTGTCTCTTAGTCTTGCAACTACCCTCTGAATAAGAGGCACTGGAGGAAAAAAGTAACCCTTCTTTCTCCATTTGATTGAAAAAGCATCTGTCGCGAAGGCCTGGGGGTCCTCTAGCCAAGACACATACTTTATGATTTGATGACATTCCTTCGAGGCAAAATAATTGCATTCCGGAAGGAACCAACGCTGAGTGATGTCCATAAAAATCTGAGGCGACAACGAAAAATTCCAAAGCTCTATCCCCCTTCTTGAGAGCAGGTCGGCCTCCATGTTCTCCTTCGAAGGAATCCAGTAGAAGCGGGCTCGAATTCCTCGGACCAGAAGATTCTTCCAAAATTCTACCGCCAACGTGCACAGAGTCGGATTTCTTGTCCCGCCCATTGCCTTAAAATAATATAAAGCCGTTGTATTATCAACAAAAAATGCTACAGAAGAATGAGGTGAAAGAAGCTCTAAACTATGCATGACAGCTCTCATTTCTAGAATATTAATATGTTCTTCGGAGTCCCAATGACCCTGAATACAACGCCCGTCTGAAGAAAATACCCCATAGCCCTGAAGCGAGGCGTCAGTTCTAATCTCTAAATCTGGCTGAAAATCCTCCCAAATCAAAGAAGATTGAAAACGGTTAGGCAATGAAATCCACCATTCTAACTCTTGAAAGGCTGTGTCAGAAGGCCGAATACTGCGTAAGTTAGGGCAAGCCCAAGTACACATAAGTCCAACCTTTTGTATTTCTCTATAGAAAACAGGGGCAAACTCCACTGCTACTCTAGCGCTTTCTAATAGACCTAGAATCTTCTGGGTGTCCCTTAGAGACCATTTTGACAACTTCTTAAGATTTAAACACCATCCTCTTATTTTTGTTATCTTGTCATTAGGAATTTGCACCGAAAACTGCCGAGTATCCCAAATTAAACCAAGGTGTTCTAATATTCTACTTGGAACAAGTTTACTCTTCTTTTTGTTGATATTTAAACCCAAAGAAGTAAGAAAAATCAGTGCTCTTGCTGCATCCAGCTTTGATCCCTCAAAGGAAGGATTCTGAATAATCAAGTCATCCAAATACACACTACAGGAAATATTCAAAGTGGTTCTCATGTAGCTTATTGCCACTCTGAGAAGCTTGGTAAAAATCCTTGGGGCACAGCTTAAGCCAAAGCATAAAACATTAAATCTATAGTAGGAATCTTTCCATTTAAAAATTAAGAATTTTCGATGTCCTTCATTGATAGAAAAAGAATGATAAGCATTCGATAAATCAATGGAACACAGGAACGAATCTCTTTTCATCCAAAACTTTAGGTTCTGAGCGGTCTCTAGTTTGAAAGAAGTTCTAACTAAATAACAGTTAAGGGGCTTCAGATTAATGATAACCCTCCAGCGTACTTTATCTTTACGGAGAATAGCAAATATCCCCGCACAAACACAAGGATTAGGTAAGGAAGATTCTAACTTGGAAATGGCCCCAGACTTCAACATGTCTTCAACCTCTATATCTATTGCTTCTAAGGCCTCTTTTGACTGAGACGGGTTCATACAAAAAATGCTATTCTTTGGGCCTGAGCTCTTGAACTGTAGTTTATAGCCTTCCCTTATAATACGAAGGATAAAGGCGCTCTTAGTAATATTATTCCAGTTACTAATTAATCTCTGGGCCTTACCAGCACTTCGACATAAAAATAGTTTTTCGGTCCATCTAAAACCATAAGAATGAAGCTCTGAAAAAGCTCTCACCATAATTTCAGGCCTAAAAGATTGAAAAAACTAGAGAATATATCATCTCTATATATAGCCAACCCAGGCTGAAAATCTGCCAAAAACATGAATGACTTAAAAGCAGCAGGGTTTATGGTCTGAGAACCCTCTGATTGAGAGCAATCATGCTCACCTCTTTGAAAACGCTTGTTCCTTCCAAAGCTGGGGTATGGAGCCGCCTTTTTCTCCCTGGGATCTTTCATCGGGGGTCTATTACCACCCTGGGAGGTCACCGTTGCTGATGAGCTTGAGTGAGGTTTGGGATAGGGGGAATATCGCGTGCCCTCCTTAGAGACGTTTTTGAAAGCTTGTTGGTCCTTCTTAAAGTCCCTCACTCCCCTGATAGCCTCCTGAGAGAACAGAAGCTTGCCAGAGAGATCTATAGAGGATTTATCCTTAAGGACCTGAGCCTTGCATTCCGAGCTAACAGACGCTACCAATGCATTCCGTCGATTAGAGACGAACAAAGTCTCCACCCTCCGAGAAGCCTGAAGAAAATCCCATGCCCTCTGGGAGATTTTGTCCGAACTTTCCTTCCATCCGCGGACCTCCCGGATGACTTCCTCAATATCCGTAGCCAGAGCCTTGTTAGAGGATTTAAATTTTTCTTGAAGGGACGTGAGCTTCTTCAAAGCGGATCCCTCCTTATCCGATTTCGTCGCAGAATTTAAGTTGCTTCTCAGCGACATAGACGACTCGTACAGCCCAAAAAAAGGTCTTAGGGATTGTCTCCATACCCTATGAAATAACGACCAATTTCTAAAAGTTGGAGAGGTCGACCACCTTTTAAACTCCGGATTAGCCTCCGGAAAGATAAACTCGTCAAACAGTTTACGAGGAAAACAGTAGTTCTTTTCCATGAACTCCTTAAATTGGGGGCTTTGGAGTCTCGAACTTGGAGCAAAAAGCTCAGTGTTGAGTACTCGTACCGTTTCATCAGCGAGGGAGAAGTTTGCTTCCCCTTCTCCAACACGCGATCCTTGAAACTTATCCGCCTCATCACCAGCCTTAACACAAGGAACAGCCATCTGGTGAGGGGGATGTTGATGCCAAGCCCCCATAGGCCAGAAAGGGACAGACCTAGTGGGACCTTCTGGGGGAGGCTCGCCCTCTCCACTCAGCGAAACACCAGCTGAATGTGGATGGGGATAGGGGTAAAAACCATATGGATACGGGTAGGGATAGCCGGATTGAGTCGGATGCATAGGGAAATGACTCGGTGCAGGAGCAGAAGGCGCCTTCGAGGTTACTTCTGGGGCGGGAGAAGTAGAGTACTCCGAATCGAGGCCCGGGAGGCTCTTTACCCCAGGCTCCTCAGCACCCTCAACCAAAAGCTCCCCATCACTCTCAGAGCCAGAAACCGACTCAAAACACTCCACTTCCATGACGATATTCACGGATATCACTTTAGAAAAAACACTTGTTAATAACACCGAAAAAAAAAATACACGACCACCCTCAAGGGACGTAGAGAACGGAAGAGGGGGGGGGAAGTCACGTGATTAGGGAGGTTGTGTGCTTAAACTTTCTTTATAAAAGGCTATCTGTGGATATCCTTTTTTGCGACCGTTCTCTACTGGATAAGGAGATGGGAAGAATACAATTGTATACCTACCGAGACGAAATGAAATAAGGGGGGGAAAGTGTTTAGCGCATTAAATGTTTAAAAAGAAAAGGAGTTGAATAGTTATCATGTGCTTTTTTATCTTTTATATTTATAATTAATATACTTATGGCTGTTTAAAGAATTATATATCAAGAACGTTATATATAAAAAGATACAAGTAATAAAAAATAGGTAGAAACCTTTCTAAGTACATAAATATGAGAGGAGAAAGTCAATTAGATCACTTAATTAATAAAGATCCCAAGTTTGATTACTCATATCCACAAGGGTCCAATTTTATCGAGCCAAATAGGCAAAAAACAACAACATTAAGGTTAACTACCTAAATTGACCAAAACTCAACTAAATAACAATGAATTCAATATGATAACAAAATAATGATAAATAACAATTTCATGAGTCCGAATCCTTAACATAATCATTAATTAGTCTGGGATACTTTCAAAACTGATGTAGAAACCTTCGAAATGGGACGGGTCCGCAGTCCTGTGCCAATTTATTAATTTTAGTCTCCATGATTATGGACTTGGAAATAAGTATTATATTCGTATCCCAGCTGTTTGAAAATGAAATTTCCTTATATTTGGTATTTATAGTATTTTGGATCATAGTTTAGCCCAATGGAGTTCATAAAAAGATAATAATCATGAGTACTTATAGAGAAACTGCTTCATAAAAATGTCCATGGATTTTTTAATGTGAAACCAAGAATGTTTGAATATTTTTTTGACGAAATATATTTTTTTTTGGTTAAGATGTTTATTTATAAGCTACAAACCCATACTGTGTAAAAAACACAATCTTAAGACAGTTACGTTAAAAACAAACATAATGAACATTATAATTCAAAATACTACTGTCTAAAGATAAAACCATAATATAAATGACTTATTAAAAATATTTTTATTCAATATAAAACGTTGATGTCGTCTTATTGTCGATTTGATGAGTTTGAGGTATTCAAGAGAATTTGAAGGAATACACTTTATCAAATATCCGGCCCATGTCCATGACGTCGCAGATGAATGGGAATTTTTATTAAGAGAGCAGAATAATAATATCCTACCAATTTAAAGGTATAACATTTAAATAATAATCCATGGTTTCACAATTTAAATTTTTCAAAGACGAAAAGCGACCTGTGACCGTTGATAGCCGCAATTAGAGTTAGAATTCCGTAGTTAGCATAATTGATCATTTCACAATAAGTATTTTTTGCAGTCAATTCAATTATGTATTATCGACATTTATACTTTTCTACATAAGCAAGAACCAGGTGCTTAATTTTATCCGTGCAGAGTCTTTGAGAAGAGTCCTTTTTGCTACCTTGGTATACTTTCTCGACGCACTTGGAGAGGATGATTTTATAGCCTTCCTTAGTTATTATATTTTTGTGGTAGTTTGGCTTGAGGTATTTCTTGACGCAGTCTGCAATTTCTTTTTGGAATCGTGCCTTGGACTCCTGCGTTGACTGTGAGGTGTTGCTTGGGTTAATCTTTGGCTTGCAACCTATAAAAGGACGGAATTTGAAATATAATTTGCAATACTAATTGTGCTGCAAACTTGGGCAAAGATCGACTAGAGGTGTGCGTAGAGAGAGAAAATAAATTTAAGTTATATTTTATGATATAATTGTCAATACAAATACTGCCTTGATCTAAAAGTTACGGACTTAGTTACCGTGTTGTGCCTTAAGGTGGTACGACGTAACATTGCCAAATGTCAATCAATGATGCTCAAAATTAGAGGGAAAGTGAACAAAAAGAAAGTAATGGAAAGTTTGAACATCATCGATTGGCTATGTTACGTCGTGTTTTTAATACATTAACCCATCTGCATGTTTGCGATTTTTTTTAAATGAATAAAAAACAAGAGCAACAATTCGTCGGACTAAATTTTCTGCTAAAAATGAAATTAGTGTTTTGAACACGTCGGAAATGTTCCCGAGAGGGGATAATCATTTTTGGTCTACCTCATTGATAAGATCCTAGGTTCGAGTGACTAATTTTAATGATATAATGTTTATTTATATCCTATCGGATGCAATTTTATCGAGCCATTTAGGCAAAAAAAAAAGTTTAAAATATATTTTGGTAAGAATGCTTTGAAGCTAACAACAGTTTGCAAATTCGTTGCTCTTCTTTTGTATTTATTTTAAAATAAATAAAAATCGAAAACGTACTGAATGTTTAATATAAACAACGGAACGTAATTTTGTCAAAATTTTGCTCAATGACGCTGAAAATTAGAGGAAATATGAACCACTTACATATTGTAACAACCTCGTAAAAATTAAATAATTTAGTCAGATGTCTTTTAGTTACACACAGCAAAAAAAGTTGATAACTTTTATATCATGTAGGTTATCGATTTTTTTGTAACTTAAGAATATATTTTTTTAAATAGTACCTTTGAAAGCTGAATGTACAATACCATAAATAGATGTAATTAAGTTTGATAAATAAAAAGCATGGATCTTAATCATGGATGTCTTTGATCGTATTATTAGAAATAAAAACATCATTCATGTTCTTGCAAAGTTAATATTTGGTAAGATTTTAGTTTTTTAATAGTTATATTTCAATTGAGTTGCATCTGTGAGAATATGAATAACAAATGACATTCAAATGACTCAATTGAATCTAGGATCAATAACATTATTTTTATACTAAAAGTATAATAGTGTTATTAAAAACTTGGATCGAAAACAAACAAATCTTAAAATAGCTACGTTAAAAAAAACACAAACGAACATAATACAAAAACGAATTATATTATACACTTAAGGATCAAAATTGTTTAAAAATAAAGGATTTTAGGCAGTCTCAGTTTGCATTATATACTTTTAACAAGTTATATATTTGCTAGTTTATCGAAACAATATATTTTCTGTTTCTTACAATACAGTTACGGACAAAAATTATCTGGCGCTGGAAATTATTTTTGATGCTTTTAAGAAGCTGATATCGGATTAGGTTCTGATGTGGTGGGGGTTTATCAAGGAACAAAAAAACACCCACTAATATTTTCGGTTGGAGATGTGGCCCAATAGAGAAAGTATTCCTCACTTTGGTTAAGAACATACCTTGAGCTTGAGCTGAGAGTAGAGATTCTTTTGATGGCGGAGGCACCATCATTGGAAGTGGCTGAGGAATATGATTACTCTCCCCGGGATCTTCAAAGAGATCCTCAATGAGATTCCTTCTCTTCTCCTGACTCCCTCTAGAGCTACTATTTTGAGATGACGATGCTGATGGCTCTGAGCGTTGAGTCTCTTTTTTCTTTTTAGCAGCGAGCTCCTTGTTGAGCAAAAGGGTCCGACTCGCCATGGTTGAAATGACTCGAGAGGACTGCTCCAAATCATTGCTCCCCTTAGTATAAATCTCCTTCCTGGGATCAAAATCCGATTGACGTGTAATGGCTTTTTCTTTCCATGAAGAGGACTCACTTATGATGGATGAGAGAAGATCCCCTCCCGTGTTGTCGGCAGCGATGACTTGAGCTTCTTCCTTCTTTTTTACTCTCCAAAAGAGACTTATAGGCTTCCGCTGGGGTTAGAACGACAGCAGAGGAAGTTGAGGCTATGGGAGTTGTAGTAGTGTCTTCCTCTTCAGCGTTGGGTATGAGCTCTATAGGATCCCCAAATAGCGAAAGGCCACGGGTCCATCAGACAGAGAGGTGCACTCCCTTTTACGCTTGAGTTCTTTCTTTTTATTCTCACGCCTCAGCTTCTTCCTTTGTCGTTTCGTGAGTTTCTTCCGTCTTTTATTCGTGGTGGATGTACCATTCCTTCGTCTACGAACCTGTCGCACGATCCGTACATACTGAATGGTCCTTGAGACCCTGTCTTCCAGAAGGTAGTCGCTTTGAAGTCCGTTCTCTGAGCATGTGGGGCAGTACCAGCGTCCGGAAGGACGTTGTCCAGAGCAGGGCTGAGGCAATAGGTGTGATAACCCAGGTCACATCCGTCACAGAGGAGGAGTCGATCCTCCTGGCTGTCGGATCCACAGGACTCGCAAAAGGTCTGCGTGTCAAAAACGAGGATTCTGGGCCATTGGAGGAGGAGGAGGAGGGTTCTTCTACCTTGGGTGAGAGGGGCTCTTCTCTGAGGACGGGTCCGTCCCCAGGAGGTTGGAGGACGAGGATGCCCTCAAAGGTCTTTCGGTCGATGGGGCAGGTGGGAACGTTTTTGGACCATTCCTGGAGACACAAAAGGCAAAAAAGATGAGCACAAGAGGAAGGGCGACCCAGGAGAGGAGCGGACTTGAGCTTGAGGAGGCAAATCGCACAGGAGGGACTCGAACCCTCGCCATCTCCAGAAGAGGAGCTACAAATAGATGAGCCGGAGTCAGAATCGTCAGACTCTGACTCTGATGGAACAGGCTCGGTGCCTGGAAGATGGGATGATGCGAGAGCTTCAGTCTCTGTACCCTCCATCATGGCACTTATTCACTCTCTTATAGTTAGACACATTTCGAACTGCATATTATCACTAAAAATAAATAACAGACCTTTCAAGAAAAAAACGTGGTCGATATATGGAGCATGGGAAATTTCATTAAATATACAATTAATTATAGCACGCATAAATAGACCGCATTGGAGTTAATTGTCAGGTGCTAAAAAATATATATATTATCACATATTGAAATTTGACACATATATCAAATAGAATTAATATATTTGTTTTTTAAGCAAGTTATTTCCAATTGGTCTCTTTAAATTCGGAAGTGAAACAAGAAAGATGTGAAAAAATCTTGAAACATAGCCGAAATACTGATTTGTAGGATTATGAAGAATTGACAATTCTGTACATACTTTAAATTTATGTGTGTATTGTTACTACATTTTGTAAAATACTTAATGCTGTCATATCGTTACTCTGAATATATACCAACAAAGTATATTATTCAAACAAATAAAATAGGAATACTCCATAAGATAAGTAAATTCAAGCAAAAATGAATTGTGGCTTCCAATATAGAAGTCTTTCAAGTGTTCATTTGATGCTAAATAATAAGTGTTATAATGTGTTATATTATATAACTTTAAGAAAGAAAAGTATGTCCTATATATCGGCATAGTTTAAAAAGTTCTCCTTTCTTCAGATTGCAGATTGGGGTATTCAATGATGCAATTGTAAGCTGAAATAATACTCAGAAATCTCAGTATTATTATGTCAAATATGTTATTTTTACAAATTACCTTCAAGTCTTAAATTCAGTGAGAATATATAAGTGAATGCCTTAAATATGAATATTGAAAGCTTCGAGAACCTTAAGTCTAGTATATTCTTATGCTTTTTGTTTTTAAAATGACAAATACTTCGATGATTCTGTAAATAAAAAAACCTATTGCTTTTATTCCTGTTGGTATAAATTGTGATTTGAGTCGACTCATTTTATAACCATTTAAAAAAATCCTACAATAATCTTCCTTATTTTGAATGCCTATATATGGAGAGTGATGAACTCGTTTATTTAATTATTAAGATACTTGCATTTATTATATTGAGCCATGTGGGCAAAAAAAAATCTTGAAAATGAGACATTGAAAATATCTATTTTAGTTCTATGTCGACCTTGACAAATCTGACTATGACTAAATATGACATAATTGGACGTCATCCAATTTTTAGGATCTACTTTTATATGAAGTCTATTTTATAAAACAATTTTAGTATATTGTTAATAACATTTGTATTGAACCCATAAAGTAGTTATAATCATATATAAATATTATGTTCTTATTTTAGTTTCATCTGTTAATTAAACCCATTAATAAACTTCCAAGCCGGGTCCAAAAATAATAATGCCTTGAAATGCTATGTATAATATCGGGGATATTTTCTCAAATCACTTATGTTTACAAATTTAGGTTGTTGTGATGACGTCTCACACAGGCTGCCAACTGCATTCCTGGAAGAGTATTAATATAGCCAACCTATTAAAGAAAAGGAAAAGAAAGAGAGAAAGAAGAGGAAAGAGTGATTGACGTCACAAATCAACTATCGAACGTTATCCCTATTGTTGTTCATTTCTCCGAGCCCCTTTTAACTTTGAGCATTGTTCTTATTTTCTTTAACTTATAAATCAATAAAGGATTGAGTTATGTATATTTAAATAAATCTCATAATCTCATATAGGAATAATCAGTTTATTCATAGGTAACAATAGGGATAGCGTTCGATAGTTGATTTGTGACGTCAATCACTCTTTCCTCTTCTTTCTCTCTTTCTTTTCCTTTTCTTTAATAGGTTGGCTATATTAATACTCTTCCAAGAATACCGTTGGCAGCCTGTGTGAGACGTCATCACAACAACCTAAATTTGTAAACATAAGTGATTTGAGAAAATATCCCCTAATAATCAATATAAATTTATTTCAACCAATAACCTGTTATTTTCGATTTCACTCTCAAATGCATTTCCATAGAGTTTAAGTTTATGTAAATATATGGTTTTTTAATCGAAATCTAGTGAGGAATTTACAAATTTTAAAAACTGCTCGTAGGCCTCATACCACAGAATTAAACAATATTATTATGTTATCCTTGTTTCAGAACTATTCAAACCTTGGCCTGGAAGAAAAACCCGGTTTTCTGCCTAGTTATTCTAAATATCTGTCAATTACTACCCTCTATCATATGAGATACGATTTGGGAAATGTATTATTGTTCTAAATAAAATCCTATACTTGCATAAAATATCTCTGAATTGCATAGCTAATTTTTTTAAACCATTCTGCGGAGGCTAAAAAAATGAATATCGGCAAGTCTAAGTTATTTTTTTAATTTTAACAAAGTGAGCAAGGTTTTATGTTGGCCATATTACACGCTTGGATTCCCTGTTGTTATGATATTCAGCTGTTGTTCTTCTTTTTCCAAAGAAGGTTTGGCACGTATGACTTTCATGTATCATTTATAAAAATATGTATTACCATAGTGATGTCATCGTGGCGACAAATATTGAAGCATATAAATCATAGAGATATAAAGATATAGAGAGCTGATTCCCTTCAATAGCATAAAAAAACCAAGGTCTGTATAATATTATTATATTATACAGACCTTGGAAAAAACGTTCAATTGTTTCTATAAACAAAGTAATTGATACTACGTCATCATAAGCTGATCATAGAGATATAAAAATAACACAATGACGTATTTTCTCTTCCCTCCAAAAGCAGAGAAACATCGTCAGCTATATTCTTGACACAATGACGTATTTCTCTGACGAGTCCAATAAGCTTTCTATATCTTTATATCTCTATGATAAAAATTGTAACAGGACTAGCACCCCACAGACAATCACCCCCCGGACTAGCACCACAGACAATCACCCCCTGGACTAGCACCCCCCGTGCCAATCACCCCCCGGACATTTACCCCCCTTTATTAATATTTATTATCTCTTAAAGTCCACTTATGAAGTTAACTATGTTTTCCAGCGTAACAGGACTAGCACCCCACAGACAATCACCCCCTGGACTAGCACCCCCCGTGCCAATCACCCCCCGGACATTTACCCCCCGTTAGTAATATTTCTTATCTCTTATAGTCCACTTATTAAGTTAACTATGTTTTCCAGCTATTAACAAAGGTGACGTCACTGGTTAACCACTTTCTTGATCTCCTTTTCCGCTGCTTGCGAAGACTAATGGGGACTTGGATATCTTAAAAAAAGCCACTGGAACACGTTTTTGGGTGTGAAGAAATGAATATAATAGATTGAGAATAAAATTTATATGTCAACTTATTTGAGTGGATGAGTTTTTGATCATAGTCTTCGATTTAGGACAAGTGGTTCCTTGATGAAATCTTAGAAAATAGCTTAGGACCTATATGAGATAAATAAGATATCTTGAGTTGATAGGTTACAAACTGTATGATTGTCTAGTTGTATATAAGTAGCCCAGATATAAGGTCTAAGACACGAAATTTGCAAATTTATACACATTTAATTAATACATATTCCAATTCTAAAGGACTGGGACTGCGTATTAACCAGTGACGTCATCTTTGTTAATAACTAGAAAACATAGTTAGCTTCATAAGTGGACTTTATGATATAAATATAATCACCCCGGTGACGTCACAATTAGAAACAAAGAGAAAAAAAGAGCTACACACCAGGCGTGCTTAGTCTCTTTCAATTTTCTTATGAGCCTACTATGTTACAATATCATTGTTTTTTTTCCTTTTCTTATGCATTTATTACATAGAAATTGGCTTGGAGTTGAGTAAGAAGAAGAGAATCTTTTCGTTCTTGTGTTTCTACCCCACAGTGACTCCACTTAGCTCACAGGATCCACGGCCATGTCTTTTACCTTCGCCGCCTTTACCTATATCCTCGCCCTCATCATCGAGGCCTTCCTCATTTTCTTCACCATTTACCACGTATGCATGCGGAATATATTCGGTGCCCAGAACTCCTTTATTGAAGTTCATGATTATTTTGTCTTCCTCCTCCTAGATCATCGCCTTCGATGAGCTCAAAACGGACTACAAGAACCCCATCGACCAGTGCAACAACCTGAATCCCCTCGTCCCCATCGAGTATGGCCTACACATGTTCTTCAATCTTCTCTTTCTCTTTGCGCAAGAGTTTATGAGTCTCTGTCTCAACTTACCCCTCATTGCCTATCACATTTACCGATATCAAAACAGGCCGGTCATGTCTGGATTCGGGCTCTATGATCCCACGAGCATTATGAATGCGGACACCCTCAATCAGTGTCATCGAGAGGGATGGATCAAGCTGGCCTTCTACGTTCTCATGTTTATCTACTATATCTACGGGTAAATTCACACTTCAGGCCGGCAATCTATATATATATATATATATATATACTTAAGTGATATTGGGGCTGCTTTAAAAAAATTCTCTTTAAGAATATGTTTCGTTGACTTGAAAGGGTTCAGTGATATCTTACATAGCATAAAAACAAAATTGTAGTCCTTGTTCAGTGTTATTAGTTATATACATTAACTAAATTGATATATTAACATCGTAGTTGATTAAAAACGTGGCTCTGGCCTGTACTTTTTCACTTACGTTGATGTTTTTTTAGTGCCTTAACGTCTTGTTAACATAAAAGTTATGGTTTTTTTTTGCTCTTCACTTATTGAATCTGATATCTCTATTCTCGAGATCTGGCTAAAGTTAATGGCTAAAAATATCATGAACCCCTTAAAGTTGATATAATGACTGTAGATTTTAGATCACTAATGCTGTATATAAAAAAATATGAGTATTTTATCTGATATACAAATTACGTACAAGAAATTAGCTTTTCTCGTGACGCAACTTAGAGAAACCATTTATAATGCAGTCGCCTTGAGGCATACAAATCTGATGCATAATTTATATCTAAGTATTATATATATATTTTGTGATGCACTAAGCCAAAACATTTTTCTATTCCAATATTTATTAAATGACCTTCGATTTTAATTTAAGTTCATTTTCATAAGCTCCAAAAATAAAATTATTTTCGCTATGCAGTATTGAATTTTAAGAATAATGATACGTTATATTTATTAATCACATCATTAACAAATAACCCCAATAGTACGTTTATGCTATTTAACCCTTCGCTACGCTAAACGTTTTTTTAATTTTTCTCTTAAGCAGGGCTTAAAACATTCTGTTCAGTTTTTCGGCCATATGATTCGATTGAGTTGCATCTGTGAGGATATGAACCGTATTCATATCGCATTAAAATTACTCAGTCGAACCATTAATTACCCCCCCCCCCCCCCTGTTTGGTTCGATTGAATTGTATCTGTGAGGTTATGAATATGTATTATAGCACAATTTTATATTTTTTAACGCTCTACCTTAGCCTTATAAATAAGACGTTACTGAATTGTATAAAAATTGGTTTCATTACAAGTAGTTCAAAACATATTTTTCATCCTAGAGATATAAAAACAAAGAGAGATGGTTCTTATCAATGGCAGAGTAATATTTTGAGGGGAGGCTCATAACAAATTAATACAAACTTCTTCATAAATGAATGGTTTTATGATTTAGATTTTTTAGTGTTTGATCCCGCTTTACTTATCCCAAGATATGTAGAGAAGATCTACCTCGACAGCTGAGAAACTTGCGTTAAGTTCTCTATTTGTATATTTATTTTGTTATATGCTAAATCTGTTCTTATGTTTTTTTATATATTTGCAAATACGAAAAATTGTTCGACTTTAACGGATTTTTCCTTTATATTTCCAGATTCATTTACTCTCTTGTCGTCTCCAACTAAATGCTTCGTAACTGGCTTTCCCCCTTAGGGTTCTTCAATAGCTACTCCGCAAAAGGATGGGTCATTTAGGGGCGCATCAATAAAATGCTTCATATTTATTAACAACCCAGCATTTCATTATTGAGAGGGCCTTCACAACCAAACATGCCGTACTGGATCGCTCAGAATATTTGAATCTCTCGCGTAATATTAGCCCCTAAATTTCTCAAAAAAACCCATTGTCACTCCGGGAAAGCTAATTGAGACTATCAAAAGTGCGTTGTGAGCGAAAATCAAGGAAATCGAGATCATTTTTTAATCAAAGTTGTATTATTTAATATTATCCTCGCCATCAATCGAATAAAAATCAATTTTAATACTTCTTATTCGTGAAATGTATCCTTATTAATAGGTGAAAAAGAATAATTGGTTGTTGAGGTGACAAATATTTGCTAACTTAGTAAATATATTTAATGAAGGAATATCGTGATATATTTATATAGGTAGTCAATAAAATGAGCTTTTTAAGTCATAGTAATTAAATGTTTTTATCTTCGAAATAAAGTAAAAAGTACTTAAAAATCCTTAAAACTTAAAAACTTGACATATTTAGCAGTAAATTTGGGATTTATTCCTTTCGAAAATCGCTAGATTGTGTTATACTTAATGAATCTTCTAGAATCTTAAATATAAAGTAATCACTTAGTGTGACTTATAAAGAAGAATATCGAAAACGATCAAAATATAAGCAATGGAATATATGGTCCTATTAAACTTAAAGCAAGTAAATTAAATACGTATAATTTCAATGGGTTAATTGTCTGATATTCAAGTGAATTTATTTATGTACGAAAAAAAAATCATGGACATTAACTGAACTGTATTTTAATTCGTTATCATACAAAGAAATTCCGTCATTTGAAACTGGAATAATTATTATCCTGAAGATAAATTTTCCGTATTTTTTCTCTCTGGAAATAGCTATGTGAATTTTATATAATGAATGCTTTGCTATTATTTTTTATAAGTTACATTTTTTTGATAATGAGACTCAATTTTTTATTTTCCATCGTTTTATTTCTATATTATTTTCTCTTATTATCTTCAATAACTACATCAATTCAATAAAATATTAGCTTGAATTAAAATATATCCTATTTTTAAAAGTTCAATCAACTTTAGATGATATAATAGTATAATTTATAAACAACAAATATTACCCATTTGCCATTGAAGTTGGGTTCAATTATCGACTTCCTTTAAATTAAGGGAAAACAGATTATGTTAATTTGTATAATATTATTAGCTCATATATTATTTAAGTTCTGCCCGTGATAGCTATTTTAATTATCATTTATATATGATGTAGGGTGATATAAATAATTATTTCTTACTTTATGACTACGTTAAAATCATTGACCTTTAAATTTTCAGTCTATTCCTATTCAAGAAGAAAATTTGTCTCCCACTTTCCAGGGTTGTTTAATTTAAATCAGGCCGATTTAAATCAAGTGGATTTCCAATTAAAATCATTGATTTAAATCAATTCATGTTTTTTTCAATAAATTAAATTGATATTTAATTTTATGCTTCTAATTCTCAATGACAGAAACAAAACATTTCATGTCTGTCTTCTTAATAGTAGAACAGTGGCCTTTTTCTTTATATCTATAGCCTCAAACTATAGGCCTATATATTATTAAGCTTTGAATTAGGATTATTTGATTTAAATCAAGCAATTTGGATTGCGATCTAAATTAAGTTTTTTTTCCAAAGACATTTTATAATCAATGATTAAAATCAAGTCATGTTTTTATCAAATAAATTGTTTATTACTTGTACAATGTAAATGGAAAAGTTAACGCAGTTCAATTTGACAATTACAGAAACGAGTTATTAATTGTCAGTCTTCTTGCTCTTCTAAGTCTTCTAATTAGCTTAAGATTTGATGAACATATTTAACAATTTGCTTCTATTCTGCTTGTACAATATAAATGAAAAAGTAAACTCAATTAAATTTGACAATTACAGGAACGACTTATCAATTGTCAGTCTTCTTAGTAGTAGCCTTTGAAGTTCTGTAATTTTATTGTTTACTCCTTTGCATTCTTTATTAAAATGAAATCATTAAGTAAGGCAACTAGAATTTAATCAAAAACAGCATTTAAAGTCCCCTGAGTAATAGGTAGGCCTATATGTATATTGGGCATGTTTTAAAAAGTTACAATTTAAAGTATGGACAAAATTTACACATTGAAAAAAATATTTTTTGTTCATAAAATATGGTTAACAATTAAAATCAAAAAAATCTGATTTAAATCAAAAAAATCAACAACCCTGCCACTTTCCCATGTAGCAATACAAAACCCTTAATTATAATCTTTGGTAAATCTTTGGGTTAAATCAACTTTAACCCATTAAAGCCGAGTGGCAGGTTTTCCTGCCATTCACTTTAAAATGATGTAAAATAAGTTCCATCTAATATTTTTCCTGTGTTTAAGTTTTAACTTGTTCTTTATACATTTTAGGTTAACTAAGTAATAATGTTCATTTGCCATATATATAATATTGTTTCGTCAATACAGTTTTGAACACAAGCTAGTATAGTAAGAATGGTTTGAATTGCTATGTCTTATAAATATGGCCATGTATTAGTATAAATCAGAGCAAAATTTAGCTAATCGGATTCATGAATTGTATAAAAATAACATGACATTAATTTTTTGGTCACTTTTTATTATTTTCTTTTACTTGTGGTGCAACAAACTTTAGTGGCAGGATATCCTGCCACTCGTCTATAAGTACATGAAATAAACTTTTATGACATAACTTAGGGTTTTTGATCAGTTCCTTATAAAATCATTAACATAATCGAACAAAGTATGTATTCTCGCTTTTTTAATTATCTTAAAGCGAACTCATGAGGAAATTCTCCATCTTCGATTTGAAAAAATTGCAAAAAATATTCATACATAAAACTGCAATATGTTAGGAAGTGTACCTCCAATAGAACAACCCGATGCTAACAGACGAATGCACTGGGAAACATAAGAAAATTGTATAAATAATATGATCGCTCAATATAATGACTTTATACATGTATTCACCTTCTTAAAAATTAACGAAATTAGGAATCGGTGCTACAGGCACTCTTAGAGAAGACAGGTTCCATTGATACTAAGAATGACCAAGATGAAAAAAGAACGAGTCTACATGGAATTGTTTTTTAATATTTCACTTGTGTATTGGAAAAATAACAATCTTGTTACGGTAGCCTCAAATAAAAAATTAAAATCCATTTCTAAAAGCTATCAGGTGGAATAAGGTCAAAGGAAAACACATAAATGTCCAAATTGCCAATTCTATTAGTATTTACAATATACTCGTAGGCGGTGCTGACCTTTTTGACCAGAATGAATCCTATTATATAGAGAGAATTCGTTCCAAATGATGTGATGGCCAATTTTTGCATGAGATGTAAATGCCCAAACCGTTTGTCCAAGGAGAATATATCAAAAAGAAGAAAGACATATCATTTGGAGGAAATCAGATAACTATAGCAATTGGTATTTTAAAAAAGTTTGGAATTTTTTAAAGAAAAACAGATCCTAATATATCCCAGCGGGCCTGCTGCAATGACTGTTCGAAAAATGGAGGACAACATAGTAGGTCAAAAGGGCGTAGATCGAATTCAAAATGTCGCCAGTTTTCCTCTAAAATATGTCACTAAAATGTTTGATGTACCTTTACATTCCGAATGTATTGAACATTTCCATACAAAATAAGTAAATTAATTTAGAATAAAAAATATAGAAATACATATTTATATGTGTATGTATGTTAGGATAAATAAATCATTTAGTTATCTCGTACATATATATGTTGACAATTATTTTTAAAGTTACATTTGAAAAGTACAAAAACATGATTTTATAGCCGAGTGGCAGGAAATCCTGCCGGTCAAAAAACCCGGGTTTTCAGTATTTTTTCTCCAAAATTTTATCGGATATGTCAAGAAACAATAAAAATCACTTTATTTTCTCAAAAAAATATTGATTTATGCGACAAAATAATCTTCGGCTTTAATGGGTTAAGATAAGAATATAATCCTTTAAACACGTTTTGTTTTTCTAATTGTCAGATTCAGTCAATATATTTGACGATTTTTTAAAATAAACTACTCCATTATTATTAAGCAGGTATTCATACTCAGAATGTTAATTTTGTTCCTTCATACATGAATCGTGACTCTGACGATAAGTCGTAGAAAAATAGAGAATTGCCAACAGAAAGAATATACAGTTTGGTGAGATTGAGAAAACTGCTTTAAAAACATCTTGACACTTCCATTTCTATAGACAAACACGTTCCATGGCTTATTATAGCGTCGTTACTATTGTCTATAGGACAAAGAAAAGTGAAACGCACCTTATGATGGAGTGTGTAGTTTTGGTACGACCAATGATACTTTTCTTATTGGTGATAAAATGCTTCATTTTATATGACTCTTGGTTTTGGTTTGATAAGTACATTGGAAATTTTTGAAGAAAAAAGTTCATAAGTCCAATCCACAAGTCAAGAAATCAGTTATTCCTTTCAATAAAGAGCCTTGAAGGAAAACTTGGCCAATAAGGGAGATAGGAAAAGAAGGAGTTGAATACTTCCACATATTTAGCTTGATCTTTTCTATTTCAATATTTTTTTTTCACATCTCAAATTTTGACAGATTATAAATAAATATATTAATTTTTGACTTTATGAATTGAATGGCTACATCACACAATTGTCACCTGACTAGTAAATAAGCGAAAAGCTTGTTTCTTTTGATGTTGTTGACGTCACTTCTTTCCTTCTAGGTTCTTTACCTTTCAAATCCCTGTTGGTTTAACTAACAAGTCGATAAAGTAGTCTATTTTGGCTAACGCTATTTTGGATTCGGATTCTAGCTGTTATAAAATAAAATTAATTTTTAAGAATTTCGGTAAAATGTTTCATTACATTAATGAATAAATATTATAAATATCCATAGAGTAAATAAAATATTTTTTAATATATAATAAATATGTGTTTTCCTCTTTTATTGAAGTACTTGAGAGAAGTTTTAAGTGAGCAGAAGCATTTTGAGGAGAATGGGCATGAATACATGAAGCGGATGCTAGAACTACATTATTATAACATTTGAACTGATAAAAATGCAATCGTATATAAAAAAACCGAAGTCCTAGGAACATTTTGACTTTGATGTATATTATTATTCATGAACAACACTCCCAATTTTCATATAATTTGTCTAAAGAAAGTAAATATGATTAACCCATAGAGATAAAAAGATATAGAGAGCTTATTCCTTTCAGATGTATCTGTGTGTTCAAATTATTCAAAGTAATTTATACTACGTCATCGTAAGCTGAGAATAGAGATAGAATATATCCCTCTAGGATCAGCTTACGATGACGTAGAACAAATTACTTTGTTTATACTGGACACACAGAATACAACTGAACGATGTTTCTCTGATATTGAAGGGAATCAGCTCTCTATATCTTTATATCCCTATGGATTAACCCTATTCTTTCATTACAAACAATACATAAAAATATACTTAAAACCCTCATAACTTCTTTTTGCCAATTTGATTCGATGGAATTACATTCGTATGAGTATGGAGGGGCATTAAAATGAGATCATCGGCCAAAGCAACAGTGAGAGTCGAGCTGTTTGCAACCTAAGTTAGTGCGCTCACCTGTAGATTTTTTTAAAATAATTTTCAAACGCATTTATTAAAATAAATATAAGTGGTTTTAAAAATTAAAGGCAATATATATTTTGTGCTGTGTTAAATGGTTTTGGATTATCATAGGATATACATTTAATAACCATGTAACATAATTCTACTTAATTTTTCAAATGTTCAAAGACACAATTATTTTCGTAGGACTAAAATTATGAAGAGAAAGAAAATGTACAAACTAAATAAATTATTTCTTCTATGGAGAGTCTTTTTTTAGGATATCCATTGAAAGTCAAGTAAGTTTATTGACTATTTTATAATTAAATCTCAATATCAGTCACTCTTCCAAATTATTAAAAAAATAGTTTAAGCAAATATAACTTTTTAGAAAATGTAAATGTACTTTTGTGCTGTGAGAGTACTTTATATCTACATATCTTTATCTTCTCTTCATATTCAGAGGGCATATTATATTGTTTCTAACGCTCAAATTGTATACAACAGGAAGATATTTTATTAGTAGAAGGTTTAAAAATATGCTACCGTTTTTTATTATAGCTTTATCAAATATGTTTAGCATGGATTATTGCCATACTTCAACGATCCTTAAGTGCATGTGTTTGTGTCTTGTTCAATTATAATGTTTAATAATAAAAGTTGAATTTGGCTTTTGTTTCGTTCATAAACATGAAATGAAGAAATGAAAGTTTATTATTCTAAACATTTCTATAAAGTTTTATATGTCTCTTTAAAAATATTGAAATGCTAAAAATCGGGTGAAACATGAGTAATTCGAATATACTAGCCTAAGAAATCATATGCTGGTTTTAAGATTACATCAAAACGTAGCTATTATGTACGCACAAAAAATGTGATTACTTTGGCTGGTGTATTCGACTGATGGCAACGCGTCAAATTCCTAGAGCCTTGAATAACATAAATAAATAATTTCTATAGCCATGTATTTGGTTGTACAAAAGATGATTTGGATCTTGAGGGTTTCATGATGGATGAGCAAAGATGTGTTTCCCCGGTTTGAGACTCGACTTTTTTGTCGGCCTCAAGGAGTATTTCCTGAAGAAGATCCGAATGAAAGTCTTCCTCCTCTTCCTCTATTTCCTTATTTTCTTCATTCCCACCGTTGGAGAGCGGTTTAGCTGCCCGAAGTGGAGTCGGAGGTGGGGGAGACTTAGGACGCACAGGGTTGAAAATGGCGATAGACACTGGGCGAGACTTAGTGGCCCCTCTTCGCCGCGGGGAGTGAAAGTCCTCTGTCGTCTTGCTCGGGCCAGAGAGCCGTCTGTGAGAATGAGGTAGCTCCGAGCCGCTTAAAAGCCCGGAATGAATAGGAATCAAGTTCATTTTCAAGTCTATTTCGGATTTAAGGACTGGATGCGAAATGTGAAGGCTGCCGCGCTTGGAATTCGGCTTTTTCTCGGGGAGTCCTCCAGGGGATTCTCTCCGTCGATGGTGTGTATCCTCGAGGACTCTGGGGAGGCAATGGGTGCCCGTAGGTCCTCAGCCAGGGGACTCTCTGCCTTGGACTCGATGTTGTCAGAACAAGGTTTGATCGAGGAAGGCTCTGAATGAATACTTTCGAACTGTTGATGGATGATGGGGGGCTTATTGGGATTTGTGGGACTCGGAAGGTTAAGGGGCTCCCCAAAGACAACAGACTTGGGTTGTTTTCTAATACTCCCTTCTTTTAAGAGTATGGAGGTTTGAGAGACCCCCGTTCCAGGTGCATTGGATATGAGACTCTCCGCACTTGATGTGGCTTTCTGGAGGACTGGGCGTCCGATTCGTAAGGAGCGTTTGCCATCCTCTGAGCCTATGGACATTCTCTTGGCCGCCTTCTTATCCGTCATTGTAAATATCATTTTGAAGATCATTCAGTTGTTCATCATTCTCAATTGTTGATGAAGAGAAGGGTCTCAACATGCTTCTTCTTGTAGGCACTCAATTACTTAATTTTGTCAATCCTCCTTCGTTCCATCCTTGCATATCTTTTTTGTTTTGTTTGTATGTTCCCTTTTCAGCGTTGATAAACTGCCTAATATGTACTACTACTACTTGTTCTCCTTGAGGCTGCTTGCAAAGGGGCTTTGATGCTGCATTGTTCCTCGTTTAGTTGTTCAGGAGTAAGGGGGAAAGTCGAGGCAATATATTAACGTAATCTTTTCTCTCTCTCTCTCTGTCAATTTTGTGATGTGTCCCTTCCTATTCTGAATCACAGATGAGGATGACCAATCCTTTATTCGTCATGGATCCCTTTTCTGAGTGTGTCAATATGTATTATATTAATATATCTACAAACGGAGTTGCAGAATATTGAAACACATGAGGAATCCCTTTTTTCTTTAGTGTTTAATATAATAACTAGTAATAAAAGAGAAAGCAGGTTTTTGTCTCCTGCGTGTGTTTACCTTTTCCCCTTCCTTGTTCCTTTCTCTTATTGGAGTCCATGTAAACAATGAAGGTTACATTGATGATAATAGTAAAGACTGAATCGAAGGATACAGTGGAGCTAACGGACAAATCCTTGTCTGTGAATGTTTTTTACCTCCGCCGAAGGAGGTATTGTTTTCACTGGCGTTGGTTTGTTGGTTGGTTTGTTTGTCAGCAGGATAACTCAAAAAGTGCGGAACGGATTCGGATAAAACTTTGTGGAGTTGTTGGAAATGCCAAAAGAAACAAGTGATTAAATTTTGGTATCTCTGAGTGCTTCTTTAAGATGCAAAATGAGCTAAATACTAATAAATATTTCAAGTTAGCCTACTCTGCCAATAGATGTCGCTGTGCTGTGCTCTCAAAGAGGAGAGCACAGCACAGCGACATCTATTGGCAAATGATAAAATACCAAGTGATTCATTTGGTGGGGATCAGCGGAGGCTTGCACTCTCTGAGTCCTCTAGTTTTTAATTTGTGATAAAAATAAAACATATTTTTTCAACTTGCAATAAATGATAAAAAATAACTTGCCTTAAGCAATGAAATATAAAAAAGTATGTCGATAAACGATAGAACAGCTGGGATTAGCTTTGATACAATGTTTCTATAAATTATTAAATAATCGCTATAAACAATAAAATGATCGCGATAAACAATAAAACGATCGCGATAAACAATAGAATGACCGCGATAAACAATAGAACGATAACGATGAATATTAAAACAAAGAATATAAGGTGAGCTTACATTCTATATTGATATATTTTCATAAATATAACAATTAAAGGTGGTATCAGTAGATAAAAGCTCGTATATTAAATATATATACTTATGAATATTCAAACTTGACATTTCCAAGTTTTTACCAAAAACAAATTCAACGATCTCATAATTCCATCATAATTCTTCCTCTTTCTTTTTCTATCATTTAAAGCGTAAACATCTCCCATATCAATATAACGAAATGAGTTAATATAAATTAGAGAATCTTGGGAAACAATCAGCCTGGCTTTCACCAGCTTAATGTGACAGGGAATCTTAAGTATGTTGGTAGTCTTTTCCATCATTTAATATTCTTTGAGATCAATTATGGAGCCCATCTCAATCCCATTCTGAGGCCCCTTAGCATTCAACCGAAGTCTCTTATGGGGTTTCCCATATGAAGTCTTTGTTATGGTGTCCCATAGCGATATAAAGACAAGGAGAGCTTATTGGATTCTTCAGAGGAATTTTTCTATCTCTATGATCAGCTTACGATGACGTAGTACAAATTACTTTATTTATATTGGGCACAAGCGACAGCTGAACAATGTTTCTCTGCTATTGAAGGAAATCAGCTCTCTATGTGGTGTCCTAGTATTTTTTTCTTTTCCAATGATTTATTGACTCCCCAACAGATGTCTTCTCCTTTTCGAAGAAAACTCTGCTTCCTCAATGATAAAACATATAATTTAGCGATCCAATTATGGCCTCAGGTTCTCTGCAGCACGTTTCCTCCTCCATTACCCTCTTTATAATGAGTAGAAATCTGTTAAATTATATTAAAAGCATGGTTTAGTCCTTCGGGGTCACAAAAAATAAATACTTTGCTCCTTTACAAACTATTGACCGTCAAGAGTTTAGAGATACAAATGTGACAAACAATGATAAATTAAATTATATACCATTAGATAGCCCCATTAAGCCGGTTTTAATGATGTATGGATAAATAAATTATGTAGGGTTATAGATATTTCATTTAAATCAATTTAGTCGAAGAAAGTATCATAGAAGAGGTAAATATTTCGGGAAATATATTGATTTACGGAATATATATTCTTTAAAAAGAAGAAAAAAATCTCAGTTTGGTGGAGGTTTGAGCCCCTTAAAACTTTTTAAATCTAAGATATTTGGGTGTACCACAAAGAATGAGTTTGGTCATAAAAAGGCAAGGATTTATATAACATAAAACACATTTTTAAATTAGAAAATGTAATCCCCTCCGGCAGCGATGACGTCGTGAAAGTGTTTCCCGGAGCTTCTTGAGATGGTCGAATAGTTAATATTCGTTCACACTCTTAGTGGCATCCTCATGCCCCCAATCTCAACATTCTGGGGCAGATGTTTCAACTTCCTAAGGTTCAAATCTGGGCTATAGGGGCTCTGCTTTATCGCTTCACGTCCCTTCGGACCATAACTTCCTGTTTTTCATCGGCAGCGTGAAAACGGGTGTTTCCTCACATCAAACGGCAATCCTTCAGGTGAATCATTTATTGTTTGAGAATGTGGACACGTTTCCCGGTCGTCTTTAGCTATTTATCATGGTCGTCCGATCGGCTGTGGTTCCGAGAGATAGGGCCTGGATGGGAATTTGCTTAGGTTTACAAGTAAGAACAATCAGGATTATCCAGGGGTTAAGAACCGTGGGCTTCACCCAACCCTGCCTCCTCTCCTATGAGTCTCAGTGGAACCAGGATTCATCTTGAACTAACAGATGGCACCCAAAACAGGCATATACGTAGTCCCGGAATATCTTAAAGACTTCACTCGCTACATTTTGTTGGTTTTTTGAGAGTTAGTGAGGGACGAGGCAACTGAGGACGTTAATGAGTTTTCTTGCCGAGTTTGTACCGAATCAAGAAGCAGGAGCGAAAATCAGATGTCTTCGTTTCAGCGACGAGAGTGGAGATAGATACTGAACGGAAGCTATATAATTCTCACTGAAGTATTGGTAACCAAAGTGAGACCTGCACTAAATGCCAAGTTCAAAATTGGGCAAACAGTTTTTCTACAGGAGCGCGAAGTTTATGATATCTTGATAAATGTAGGAACCGTTCTAGAGGTGCGCAATAATCAAACTTTTGGAGTTTTCATCGTCATAGATTCGAAATAATATATATATATATATATATAATATATATATATATATATATATATATATATATATTATAGGGTGCAGAGCTACAATAGGGGAAAAAAGTAGTCAAGATATATCTTCTTATATCTTAATAACAAAACAAGTTGGCCAGAATTCTTTTTCACAAAAGTTTTTGTTGTTTGTTTAGCTCCTAGATCAGCTCCACCACACCGGAACTTAATCCGGTATCAGCCGGTCGTGAACTGTCTAGGAAATACTAACTTTATTTTTAAACAAATGTAATTTGGACTAATAATTACAACTTTTTACAAGAAATTCCTCCAGCGTCTCCTTCCTTTCTCTGGTTTCCAATGCGAGTTCGTTCATTCCAATCCGTGTCCGTGGACAATCGTAGATTAGATGAATTGGAGTTTCATCTTCCTCCTCGCAGAAACGGCACGTTGGAGTTTCTAAGTTTTCTATTCTGTGAGATGTCCATTTAGATTAAGTGGTCATAGAAGCCCTCCCATAATGGTACATTTTCTTCCCAAGATAGGGCTCGGAAATGAAATATTTTGTCTGTCTGCAGAAACTCATCTTCAGCCAATTGGCCTTCCACATGGATATGGATGCCTCCCTAGAGCACCCTTGGCTTGACCAATTGACGTGGGCACTGAAACTGCAATGCCCGTATGGGCACATGCTTTTGCTAGAACATCTGCATATTCATTTCTGGTGGTGTCATTATGACCTCTCACTCACATAATGGTAATTTCGCAATTGCTACACTCCAGGGCCTGCTTGCATTTGAAAAGTTCCGCCGTTAGAAGATCCCCGGGCTGTGTGTCTAGACTGTTGATGGCCGAGGGACTATTCGAGAGGACGAGAATATTCTTATCCTTCGTCTTATCTAATGGTGTTAATTTTGAGCCATCCGTATAGCCTACCATATCGAAGTCCTTCAAGCTCCACTCCCTTGCCACTTTGTATACCCGTTCATTTGTCCACAACGTTGAACTTTTGCTAAATGTTGGAATATTTTTTGTTAGTATATAGTTATCCACTTGAACACAGTTTGGCCCTTCTCAAGGAAGTGGAATGGCATGACGTTTCTGGAGTCATTTTTTTTGTTTCTGGACCGGTCTTGAGTCTTCCTCAAGGGTGTGCATTGCCGTTGGACTCATTAAACTCTTGTGCCACTCGATAGACAGTGTTTTGGGAAGCTTCAGGACTCGATAATTTCTTTGGGCTCGCGGCCCACTCGGAGGGTGACCAAAATGGCTGCACGGCGGTCTTGTTCTGAAAATTCCCTATATCTGAAAGATGAGAACCAACTGAAGTCAAAACAGTTGTATTTAAAGTAATCGGATAAGGGTTCCCAAGTTATGGCCTTTAAAACTTTGTCCCAATTGTAGCTCCGCACAGACATATATATATATATATAAATTAAAAATAAATGCATATCTTTAAATAAATTATTAACAAGAAGTAAAACAATAAAAATATTATCAAAGTAAATATATTTAATATTGTAAATATATTTTTTGATTTTGATGATGAAAACTTGATGACACTCCCCCATTGGTCCATTAATCCTTGGATTTTTTCAAATAGTCTCCAAAATTAATTTAATATCAACATTAGGTTTTTTAGTAATATGATTCGACCATATTTAAAGGCAAGTATAATTTGTTTGTATTTATTGCAACCATACTAAGTCTTAAATAAAATTAAATGTGACTATTAGACTCTATTTACTCTCACACAATAATGAGGTAAAATATAATAAGTATAAAAAGCATGAATACGCATGATTATGCAATTGTGTTGTAATATAAGTAAAAAAAATAACAACTAAAAAGCTCGTCAACTGATATGTACAAATCCTTCCAATATTTGTTATGTACATATATATAGTTTGAGGAATTCGTATTTACTTTTGTAATCAAAGATCAAGTCTGCGTAGAAGAGATTGCAGCTTTTTTGCATATTATGCTTCGTATTTGTTGTGAGGAAATGTTTGGAAGTGCATACACTTATCGCAGTTTAAGGAGCATCTAAGTCACCTATATGGATGTCTTCCATATCTCTGTTGCTATAAACATATTTGTTAAAGCAAGAGTTGGAAGATGAGAGTTTTCTTAAAGTATTCATATGTTTAGGAGTATTTTCAATATCATTTTACATGATCTTGTTACCATAATGAAAATGAGGTATATATATATATACGAGGTTGTTTCGGATGATGATGCGAATCAGTTTATATCTTGCAAAATATTGCATCAATCTTCTAAATCATAGACTTAAATTAAAGCTCAGACAAATTGGATTGATTTCTTTTTTAATTATCAAAACCAGTTTAGAACTTGGTTTTTAAGAAAATCAAGCTTTGTTTTTGTTATTTCGTAACGTTGGGTCAAATTTTCTCAGAAAAGAGAAATGTCGCGCATCCACAAGTTCGTCGAGGACCTCGCCAAGGTCAGGAAGACTACCAAGGAGATCAAGACCATGGTCGACACGGCCTTTGAGGTCAACAGCATCTCCCAAAGCCAAATCTACCGCATTTCAGCATTAGTTAGGGCCGGGAAGAACTCTTCAGACAAGAGGAGCACGAACGGGAGGAGGAAGGTCCGTACCGACGACTTTATTGAGGCTGTGAGGGTGTACGTGGAGGCCGACCGTCGGGTGACAATGGAGGAACTGGCTATCAAGTTCGAGACGTTGATCAACACCATTTTCCACGTCCTCCATGACGATCTTGGGCTCCCAATCAAGTCAGCTAGATGTATCTCCAAGATGCTCACATAGGATCACAAAATGAAGAGAGTGGGGTATACACAAGCCTTCTTGAAACTCATTTTGAGCTCGGATTGGGGTTTCTGGACAAGATTGTGATGATGGATGAAACCTCTGTGTCTTTCTTCACTCCTGAGTCCAAACGAGGGTCATCTCAATGGCTCCCGAAGGGCTCCAACCCGCCCTGAAGTTCAAGCGTCAAGAATCAAGGAAGAAACAGATGGTTCTCAGCTTCTTCGACAACTGCGGCGTGATCTTCCTGCACCATCTCCCGATGAGGACCTCCGTCATCGTGGCCGTGTTCAAGACTGTCATGAACATGTTTTTAAAGAAAATTCAAGGAGAAGCGACCTGAAATGGCCAAAAGAGACTGGTACTTCCACTTCGACAATGCTCCGTGCCACAACGCAAATAGCACGAAGGAGTTCTTAGCCAAGAAGGGGATCAAGGTCATCGATCATCCACCCTACTCTCCTGACCTTGCTCCCGCAGACTTCTTCTGCTTCCCCGTCATGATGAAGATGCTCGAGGGCGTGGAGATCGTCGACAAGAGCGTTCAGAAGGAGTGGACCCGGGTCGGGAGGGCCATCCGGAAGACAGGTTCCGTGAGGCCTTCAGGAAGTGGGTTGAGAGGTGGGAGAAATGTATTCGAATCGGCGAAAGTCATGTGGAAAAGATTTGTTAAAGTTGTTTTCGTTATATTTGAAATTATATTTTATAATTTTTTTTTCGCATATTCATCTGAAACATCCTCGAATATATATTCCTTCTTATCAACATGATTTACCTTAAAAAACTGTTAATGAAATATTTGTTGACACATTAAAGCCCCATTTTGTTAAAATATTTTACTTTGCCATAATGAATTATATAGAAAATAAAAAGTTATATACATGAGGAAGACTACTTACTTAAATGATACCCTCAATATATAAAGGTTTTGCGATTTACATTTTGTATTTAATAGTTATTTATCTCAGGCCTATCCTTTAATTCTCCGTGAGTGAATGTATAACAAATGAGGAAAATTGTATATTTTTCATTATTTTTAAATAGTTCTTTTCCTCCTTGCATTAACATATATTTATTTTTAACCCAATTCCATCCATCTCCATGAATGACACGAACGTGACCAACACACCTCATTTTGTTTATATACTTCTTAAAAGTCGGATAAAGAAGCACAGTATTATTATTATTATATCGTAAATGGTATGTAATTAACGCCCATATTGCGATCCCATCGTACTTGAACACTCCAAGTTGTATTAATAGAAACAAAATATTTATTCCACACTATATTTACTTCATAATCGGATTCATTAGATAATTATATACTCAACTAAAGTTTCTTTGACCCTTGAAGATTCTATCAACTCGTTTAATTGGATGATCTTTTATCTGAATATCCGTATTTACAATACGAAGCCCTTATGGCTAAGAATAGCTTTCAATGAAGAATCACTGAAAGCCTATAAGGCTATAAACGATAAATAGAAAATTATTGCTTAGAAACTTTTTATATCATTGGTCATATATACGAGGTGTGATCAAAATGTATCCGACCTTAATTTTTATTGGTCAAACGAACACAGCTATGGGGGCGGGACTTGCTGTGTGGTTGAGCATGACTACTGCGCATGCTCATTTTTTTCTACAGCTCCAATACAAGTCAGTCGGTGTCAGGCATTCATGATTGAACAGGTGCAAGTGAGTGTCGTCGGATTTTATTTTCTTTAAAATGTCAGAAAAAGTCGAACAGCGTTATTGCATAAAATTTTGTTTTAATCTTGGTGATTCGCAAGTGAAAAAATTCGCAAGATTAAAAAAGTGTTGGAAATGAAGCGATGGGCACCACACAGATAAAGGAGTGGTACAACCGCTTCAAAGATGGCCGTTTGTCAGTTGAAAGTGAACCACGCTCAGGGAGGCCCTCAACATCGAAAAACGATGCCATCATTGATCAAGTGAGGAATCTGGTGATGCAGAACCGCCGAATCACGATCAGAGAACTTGTAGACGAGGTGAATATTAGTTTTGGTTCCATTCAATCAATTTTGACTGACGACTTGGGCCTCAGGAGAGTCTCAGCAAAATTTGTACCAAATCTGCTAACATTCTTCCCATTTAATTCGGAACTTCGTGACAAAACAGCACACCAGTGGTTCGTCAACCTCCTTACTCTCCTGACATGGCTCCCTGCGATTTTTGGCTTTTCCCAAAGCTGAAAATGCCACTAAAAGGGACCAGATTTCAGACCAGAGAAGAAATTATGCAGAATGCGACAGACCATCTGAGAGCCATACCGAAGGAGGACTTCCAGCAATGCTTTCAACAGTGGCAGAAGCGTTGGGAGAAGTGTGTGGCAGCCCAAGGGGACTACTTGAAGGGGATTAGCATTAAATACTTGTATCATAATAAACGTTGGTTTTATGACCAAAAGTCGGATACTTTTGATCATACCTCGTATTTAGAATACTACATTTTTTAATTTGATTATTGTGATAAATGCTTCGAAAAATAGATTAATTGCACTTGTATTTTGACAATTGCTGATACACTAAATTTGCATACCATTACAATATGTAAATAGCTGAGTTTGGATTTGGAGGGAGAAAATTCTACTGGTATAGGTTTTTTAAATTATTATTAAACAGAGCTGGGATTCGGTACTGCCGATTCGGTATTCGGTAGATTTTATAAAATATCTATCGAATCTCGATCGGTGCAGTAGATAAGAAAGAAAAATAAATTTATTTATGTATCTGCTCTGTGACTTCTTCACATGCATTTAGTATCTGAATATTTATAATAAAAGACAATTAAGTATCATAATTTGTTAGATTTTTTAAAGAGATTATTTGAAATTTAATACATATTATTCGTATATAAATCATATATGCACTCGGATTTGACGGAAATTAAAGGCAATAGCAAACAAACTATATCCTTAACTGTCTTGTTATTCGTTGTTCGATATTAAATGCCCTTTCAGCTACAGAGTTGTTAATTTATTTTGCAAAGTTCAACTTTTTCACACCAGGTAACGCTTCCATTTCTAAATATCAATTTACATTCGGTAGTCGCAGCTCTGTTATCAATGTATATCCAATCAGTAGAAAGGCACATTTATTATTACAAATATACCAATTGAAGGCCGCATCGATATGCTTCTAGTACAATTTACTTTTTTCATAAATCTATAGTCTTAAATAAAAATCATCTGCATTTGGTGCAAGTCAACCAAATTTTGAAATAAACATGTTAGGAGAGAAGGTACTATTTCTTTGGTGACAACATTTGAGTCAACATTAACATGATGTTCCTGTGCCAGTGAGACAAAGAAATGCACAATGTGTATAAATATTGCTGCCGCAAGCACATCAATTAAAAATGACTCAACTTTGACTCTTGCGCGGTTCTCAATCGTTGGGCACCTCTGCGACATTATTGTGGCGATTTTTTTCGCAGAGATATTGGCCTACACGTGTATAAGATCATGTTAACAAAAGAACTGAAGCCGCTTGAGCATTTCAAACGTGAGGAAGTCGTAAAATGAGCTGAAGGAAAATTCGAATATGATCATGGTTTTCATTGTAAAATCCTTGTATTAAAAAAATTTAATGAAAATAACAAGACAACTACTCATCATAAAAAAATATTGTAGCACTTAAGCATTCCAGCTTACGAAATGTATCTTAGAGTACGAGACAATCACAAAATAAGTTTAATTTTTTTGAAGCGTATAAAATAAAAATGCTTTTACTTTTTGGGACGAGCAAGACTGAAGCCTAAGAGCACTTGTTGCTTAACTTTGAAGTTCAATTCTCAACAGCATTAGTCCAGAATATTCCAGTTAAAATATTCTTTGCGAATGGCACGTCTGGTCAAGTTTCCATCCTTTGACTATATTATTGCCCTCCATCTCTACAAACACCAACGTCACATCAACATAGAAGCTTAGTAAATATATAATTTTTTGCTTTCAAAAATATATATTTTAAAGTGCTTAGTATTTTGCTATTGCTCGAACTTATAGGTGTTTGTCAATATCACACTCATCTAAAACCCTATCTTCCTCGGTTTATGTTATCAAACATGTTTTGCTGCATTTGGGGACACAGCGATTTTTTAAAACATTTTATCACATGCTCTTGGTGACTATCAGATAGTTTATTAACTTTAAATAGTTATTTCCCTGTGCAATAAAAGACCCTTAAAGGATAGTCGATAATTATCAATGATGCAAACTTTGTAATTTCTTTCGTTTGTGGTTAAATCTAAAAAAAGTTTATCGTTTATTACATATACTCGTCCCGAAAGCTTTGGAACGATTAGTGATAAATTTGCACAGATAATGATAAATAAGTTATAGGGTGACAAATCCTTATGATTTCTCGGATTTTGACTGTCACAATTTTTTCATATTGGGTCTACCCATCATCACTGGTGACAAATGTTTATAAATGGAATATTGGAGCTACAAATCCAACGCCAATGGATCCTCGTTGTCCCTGATTACAACTATAGCATATTGGGGTTTGTAACCCATCATCAAATGGGTCCTCAAATTCTGACGATCAATGGTATAATAGGGTTACAAACTCACTGACAATGGACCCTCTGGTCCCGCCGATCACACCAAAAGATCCATTGACGATGGGTTTCAAAAAGTGGAACTTTTTTGATCTCTACGGTTCAGAGGATCCTTTATGCCTCGAGAGTAAACGGTGGGGGATTCCCTTTGGGTCTTCATCGTGTGGTCTCAAGAAACATAGAGGTCTTGCGCTCGGTATCGAACACTTTCAATTAAAATGCACGGACATCATCAACGATGTCCCCACTCCCCAACGATTGTACTGTGTTTGAAGGAAGAGTTGATGGAGCTTCACACCTCTTAATTCTGCCCTGGACGGCTTCTTAGTGTATTGTTTATTTTTATTACAACCTCATTTTTTTATCATACTTAAATCCTTTTTTTATATTCACCTTTTTCTTGTTTAATCCATAGGATTACATTATTTTTATTGCATACTATTTTGTAATGTGAATTTTAGTGTAATACATAAAAAAATATATAAAAAAGTGGAACTCGAGGGGTATATTTGCGGTGGGTTTGAATCCCCAAATTGGTGTAATACGCGGGACTCCAGTGCGCTTTGGCGGTTGGTTTTAAGCCCAAATATGCTAGTGTTGTAATCGACAGAACCCTAAAGAATGTTTTCCATTCTTCAATTATCAAGTATGGGGAAATTGGCATCCAAATGATGGAAGGACAAGCAATACTTCTCGAGCATGGTGCATTCATTTAGTGAACTAGGAGCAATTTTTTTTTTTGCCTATATGGTTTGATAGAATTGCATCCGTAAGGATAAAAATAAGCATTATAGCGTTAAAATTAGTCTATCGAACCTAGGATCTTATCAATGAGGTAGACCAAATATGACCATCCCCTCTCGGGATTCGAACCTGCGCCCCCAACATTGAGAGTTGAAAAACGCCTTAACACGCACGGCTATCGCACCCCAATTTTCCGTCCATCTAAGAAACTATTAAAGTGTTTAACAATTTTTATTGGTTAATACCTATATTATTAGGTAATAACACAATCTATTTGGAATCAAACTAAAGAAATGACAAGGAATTATAAAAAATGTAGTTTTATTTATTTGGCAGGTATTTTTTTTTGTTTGAAAGATTTTAATAATCTAAAGAAATGAATTCACAATTGTATAAACAGATCATGAAATGTTCGCCTTATGTGTATATCATAATAAAAATATAATGAAATCAATGTTCACCCAGGAAAAGGAAATAATTAAAGTAAATTAATCGTAAGAATACGTACATTTTATGTAATAGAAATACGAAGCTTTACTACTCATTTAAGAGGATTAATCTAAGAGATCTGAGCTCTATCTAGTCTTACCTCTTTTTCCCCGGTGGACTCGTTGCCCTTCTACATAGTTATATTAATTTTTTCATCCCGGAAAACAAAATGTAGTTTTGTTTTTTTGGTGCATCTATATATATATATATATTTATATATCAGACTTGTTGATTTATCGTTCATTTGTTGTCGTTCGTCGTTCGCGAACGATGAATGACAAACGACAAAGTTTTTGACGAACGACGAACGATAAGGAAAATTCCTTATCGTTCGTCGTTCGTTTTTGGTGCCAAAAAAAGACAGAGATTTTTAATTTTCATGGGACAAATTTCCTTTCCAAAAAACCGTCATCATTTTTTTCAGAATTTTTTTTCTTAAAAAAACGTCAATTTTTTTCAGAATGGCGAACAACAACAAACGATGAACGACGAACAATTCAATTAAAATTCACGATGAACGATAACTTTTGGCGAACGACAAACGAACGACAATTTTTCGCGAACGTCAACAAGTCTATATATATACCTATATATATATATATTATATATATCTATATATATATTATATATATATATATATAATATATATCTATTTATTATATATATATTATATATATATATATATATATATATATATATATATATATATATATATATATATTAGGGTTGTTCTTATTTTTCAAATGTTTGAAATGTTAGCAACTTTGAGGATTTTCTGTTTCTTGGTGATAAAAGAAGACGACATACAAAGTTTGAACAAAATCGGTCAACATTACGAGGTCGCGCAACGAGGTCAAAGTTTTAAAAATTTAGTAAAAATATAGTTTTCCGCAAATTTCTTCAAAATGGTGGACGTTACAGACTTCAATAATTATTATTAATTTAAAGGAAATCTAATTTACTACCAGACGTATGTTTGATGTTTTTTAATAAAACAAAGTTTTCAGTAAAAACAAAGCAAGAGTATTGTTAGCTTATTTCATAGCTTTTTTGTATCAATTAACTTCACTCGCCTGTAGAAGATGACTTGTTCGCTTCAGAGTAAAATAGTACTTTTAAGTTTAGTAAAACTTTAGATGATAAATCCAAAAATGACCTTGGTTGCATTCTATCAATTCAGAATTCAGTACAATCTGAGTTTACATCATATGATTCAGAGCCTGTATTGACCTATAAGAAATCGATTATGAAAAAAATAAATCATAATGTGTTTCTTAGATGTGCGTCAAGGTATCCTCTCAAAATTTTACTTTGTCTCTGACGCATTATAATCCATTATATGCGTCATTTTGTACGCAAGATAGGCTTTTTTAATGTACATATAACTCTCTACTTATTAAATTGACATGATTTAGTATACCAAAATATTAAAGCTGGTTAACCAAGCTTTCATTTGATATATTTGTGTTCTAAAAATCGCTATACTTTAAGAGATATAAGCAAATACGTACTCTCCCCAAAAATTGATCTTTTGATATGAGAATATACGATTACCATTGGTAACGGCAGTTAGTGTAACCTGGATAGGAAGAAAAAAAGAGGGAGAGGAGTGAGGACAAAATACTCCCTCCCTTCTTTTCTCTTTCTATCCAGGTAACACTAACAGAGTTACCAGATGGTAATCGTATATTCTCATATCAAAAGATCATTTTTTGGGGGAGAGTACGTATTTGCTTATATCTCTTAAAGTATAGCGATTTTTAGAACACAAAATATATCAAATGAAAGCTTGGTTAACCAGCTTTAATATTTTGGTATACTAAATCATGTCAATTTAATAAGTAGAGAGTTATATGCCATTAAAAAAGCCTATCTCGCGTACAAAATGACGCATATAATGGATTATAAATGCGTCAGAGACAAAGTAAAATTTTGAGAGGATACCTTGACGCACATCTAAGAAACACATTATGATTATTTTTTTCATAATCGATTTCTTATAGGTCAATACAGGCTCTGAATCATATGATGTAAACTCAGATTGTACTGAATTCTGAATTGATAGAATGCAACCAAGGTCATTTTGGATTTATCATCTAAAGTTTTACTAAACTTAAAAGTACTATTTTACTCTGAAGCGAACAAGTCATCTTCTACAGGCGAGTGAAGTTAATTGATACAAAAAAGCTATGAAATAAGCTAACAATACTCACTCCCTTTCTTGCTTTGTTTTTACTGAAAACTTTGTTTTATTAAAAAACATCAAACATACGTCTGGTAGTAAATTAGATTTCCTTTAAATTAATAATATTATTGAAGTCTGTAACGTCCACCATTTTGAAGAAATTTGCGGAAAACTATATTTTTACTAAATTTTTAAAACTTTGACCTCGTTGCGCGACCTCGTAATGTTGACCGATTTTGTTCAAACTTTGTATGTCGTCTTCTTTTATCACCAAGAAACAGAAAATGCTCAAAGTCGCTAACATTTCAAACATTTGAAAAATAAGAACAACCCTAATATATATATATATATATATATATATACATATAAAACTTGTTGACGTTCGCAAAAAAGTCTGATATATATAAAGAGAAAATATCCGCTGCTATCATTAAGTATATCATAATTTATCAAAATTCAAAAATAAATTTGTTATTTTCTAGTAAACATTTTCTTGATTACGAGTTTTACTGAACACCATTGACTTATAAATTCAATACTTCAGAGAATATGCAGGCCGGTGACCTTTATAAAAGAACCTTAGCGAGAAGGTTGTATGTTCCTTTTAGTTCCTATGAGTAATATGAATTAAAGAACCCATCTTCAAAGAGGTTATAAGTTAGTATCATTACATACACATGTACGGAGAAGGAAAAAAGAAATACGCAAACCGACAAGGTTAAATCTATTTATAATGGAGGGAGTGCTTCCTTCTCTACTATTAAGTATAATTAGTTGATAACAATTAATATCAGTTAATATGTTAAGAAAAACAACACACATTCACTTAACACTCTACCATTTAAAATTATTCAGCACTAATTCAAATATGAGATTCCTCCTTTTCCTTGAATATATAGGTATCACCATTAGTAAGAATAACAATCTGACAGCTTTTTATTGAATGTAATTGGCCGAAAGAAAGGATGAGGGAATTATTATAAAAACAGTTGGTAATATGTAATAATATAGGCAAATCATTTCTCATCATATCCAATGAATCACTGCCTGATGGTTTTTAAAACTTATATTTAGTTAATGATGACTACTCTATGAATTTCAAACTTTCTATAAGTCTGAAGATATTTTTATGACGCTTCGGACTATAATATATATCTTAACCGATTATTTCTTAGCATGCTTGATAACTTTTACACTCATTAGTTTTGATGAATTTAAATCTTATTATATTCCTAGCATACTAAATTACTAATTAGGAATATAGAGAACAAAATATATTTCTAGTGAAATTTGGATTGCATCATAAATAAATGTATATGTATTAAATGTTAAGTATTTTTGTAATAGAATAAATTGTCAGGCAATTTTCACTCTCAACCTACTTGACAAACTAAAATATCCGTTGATTTCCATAATAAGGATTATGCTTTTCTTTATAAAATTTAACTTTGATCTAATATTTTATTTTCGTCAAACTGCTAATATATATATATATATATATATAGTATATATCAGGAAACGACTGGGACACTTTTTCCCCCCCGGGAACCGGGACTTTAATATATTCTTTCCTTCGTCATTCTGAAAGTGACGACGTTTTTTTAGAAAATAATTTCTCTATAATTTTTTTTTTAATTTAATTTTTTAAATACCAAAATTCTTTCATATATATTTATATCTATCTATTATATATATATATCATATCTCTCTCTCTCTCTATATATATATATATACATATATAAGAATCTCCTAGCCATTTGAAGTTTAAAATCTAAAATTGACACAATTTTTTCAGTTTGAATTTTTGTCTTCAATATTTCTTCGATATGAAGTTGATATAAATTTAGACAAAAATACTTTATTCATTTCCTATTTAATATTTTTGAATGGAGGTGTGGGTATGTAGTGCTGAGTCGTCCGTGAGATACATCACGTAGTATTTTATTATCCTTTGTTATCTATACCACTAAAATAAGAATTCCATTCGTCAGTTTGTTCGTTTCTCCTTATCTCCTATTCGATTCATTTGGTCTGGACGGAATTAGATCATTTTGAGGGCTTAAGGAGTGTTTTAGTGGTGGGAACATTCCCAGAAAAATTATTTTCGCCAAAATCATTTTCGCCAGAAGCTTTTTTTTGCAATTTCTTAAAATGCCACCTTAGACGTGGACCAAATTTTCTGTTGATGACTTTGAGGTGTTAAGATTCGTTTTGGACTATTCCTGGAAAATTTGTTTTTCATATCTTTATTTTATGCGGGAAAAGCATTTCATATGATTTCTTGGGCTACTATGATATATTTTTTGTGTATGTGGTTGTTCTGGAAAAAAGATATATTAAAAAAAAAATAATTAGTTTCTTGGTCTTCTGTATCTCCTAAACACTTAGTATACTAACGTTTCTATTGATGGGTTTGAGGTGCAAAGGATATATTAGTTCAAAATGAACATTCCCGGATAGTCCCGGGTAGCCTTCCCTACTATTAAAAAAATCAAGAATGCTATTTTAACCATAAGAAATATATTTCTATATCAGATTGATAGTAAAGGGAAAATATTAATGACCTAGAAATGACAGCCAACAAATACAGGTATTTTATCTTTTATTTCCGGACACAATCCATAGAGATATAGATATATCGTTCAGCTGTATTCTGTGCCCAATATAAACAAAGTAATTTGAACTATGTCCTCGTAAGTTGATCATAGAGATATATATTTGTTAAATTTGTGCACAAAAACGTATTCATCTGAAGAGTCTTATAAGCCCTCTATGTCTTATATCTCTATGGGACAGTACACGGATGTATATCTGAATAAGCTCTCTATGTATCTATATCTCTATGATCAGCCTTAAACAAAAAAAATTCTCTTAAATATGAAGTAATTAAAATATTGACTCCATATACAATAAAGGAATATTTTATTATCCCCCAAAAGCAGCACATTTGCTCTATTTATCATGTAAACCATACTCTTTTTTCAACATATTTCATGATCGTGCTGATTTCCTGCCATTCAACCATGTCCGCACGCCCTTGGCTGGAGCCACTTATTGGTAGATAACGCATCCTTTGATATCCCTTTCAATTGAAGGCTCTACTCCCGATGATACCACGAATGATGATGATTCTCTCTCGCCCTCCCCTCCCACTCTATCAAATGATGCTTCTTACTCTTAAATATCTCCCGGCAGCTCATTCTAAAGATCCATCCTTGCTGAGCCCTGCAGTCATTGCTCTTGTGTCTAATGCTTAAGGTGGTTGAAACGGAGTCCCCCTTGGAATACTTGAAAAATGAATCTTGCTCTTAATGCTCTGGTAAGCCGGTTGAGATGGAATTGAAATGTGGTGGGCTATGGTTTTCTATATATCACATATAGGATATACTTAAAACTTTTATTCGAAATAAGAAACGGGGATGACCTTTCTTTAAAAAAAGATTATTTAAATTATAATAATTGAACGCTTAACAAATTTTCTAATATAAACTTTTCTTGTATATCAACAAAAAATAAGAATGTTATGTAGTAAACTTATAAATAATTTTTTTTTCGTCATTTGATCGCCTTTAATGTCCTTAATTTCAATGCTATTTTCAAACAAGGATTCTATTTTTTTTTTTTTTATATACATCCAAAATCGAACGAGATAATAAAGTTTCACAATATTCACTTCTGTGATAATTTTCATACAAATGACTATTTCAAAACTTAAATGGCCTCGTTTCATTCTTCTTTATGCTTGTTCATTATCTGTGTGTCAATATATTGTATACAAACAAAAAAAAAGTACACTATCAAAAAGTTAGGAAACTAGTTCCAAATCATTGAAATTAATAAGAATCTACAAGGCGAAGCAGCCTGCCAGGGTGCTGATTATATTTGATCTTATTTTTCATTTATTGCATATACACCAACCATTTTAATCTTTAATACTCGAGAACTATAAAACGAATATCTAGTATTTTTAAACGGTTAACGTTTACATCAAACCCAATATTTGGTGTATTTTTTATTTATAATTTACCCAACATAATGTGGTGTAGAGCATAGTGGAGGACTCAAATAGATTTAAATTGTATTCGACATTCAGTGTGAGCTTTTTTAATAATATTTCAGTCATGAAGCGGACCCAATACATACCCATAATGCTGTTTTATATATATATTCTGTGATACTTAATATAAAAATTCTTTGACTTTAATGGATTAGAGTCTCGAGTTGATAATAAAAAAAGAACGTCTCAGTTTTGTGTGCTTTTTTTTGTTCATAATTTGAATTATTTTGACAGTTTTACAGGTTAAATTACAATCTGTGTTATTTTAGTTTATACAAATTGTCTACACATTTAATTTTTTTAGTCCTATTTATCCCTAATATAACTTTGATTATTTTATAACTTTATTAGTTCATTGAACATCATAACATGCATATGTTAATACTAATATAAAATGTTATAACTATAGTGCGTACATTGTTTGCAAGTCTTTGTTATTCAATTTTGCATACACAGATACTTATATATCGGTACACATGAGATAAAGTATTTCTTGTATATCACATACCCATTAAATTTTTTCTACTTATAAAAATATTAACAAAAAAAAATATTTTTATCAAAATTGTATTCATAAATTGAGTTTCTTCAATTTTTTCTCTATCACTGATTATTTTTCACTCCACTATTTTGAAAATAAGAATTAGCGATTTGTTTCATTTTATTGTCCCTTTGCAAATAATGTAATCATTATTATTTGCCTACTTGGTTCGACAGAATTGCATCCGATTGGATATAAATAAGCCTTTTAGCTTGTAAATAAGTCACTCGAACCTAGGATCTTATCAATGAGGTAGATCAAAATGACCATTCACTCTCCGGAGTATTCGAACCCGTGCCCCCAACATCGAGAGTTGAACACGCCTTAACGCATACGGCTATGGCACTCCCTTGTTTCACTGCACTATTTTTAAAATATTTATTCAAATATGCATTAGCGATTTATCACATTTATTTTTACCTTACAAATACGTATTCATTATTTCTTTGCAACTATGATTATTTTGAATTAAACTCCCCATTGACATTTTTTTGACTAAAAAACATGAAAACCCTAATTATTTCTTGAGTGTTAGAGTTGCTGTTAAAATTTATATATTTTAATATTCGCCTCTAACTGATAATAGAGAATTATATATATATTTAACTTATATAATATATAACACATTCCTTCATAAAACGTAAAATTTGCCTTCATTTGCAGAGTTTTAATTTTTATTACAAGACAAGACATAAGAATTTTAGTTTCGATGGGTCATTGTAATTTTATAATACTTATACGTCGGAACTATAGTACTTTAATTGAATGAAATAAACAATAATTCTACTATTTAGGTTCATCTAAATTATTTGGATTTTTCAATTTCAAACAAACATAGCAAAAACTTTGATAAGATTTTTTTTTTTGTAAAAAGCTTAGCTTAAACATATGTAATAATGAAACTAATTGTTCAGACATAAAAGGGGGGAAAGGAAAAAAATATACAAGTTGATTATTTAATCCAAGGAATGCACAAGAGGTTACCAAGGTCTGTATAAGAAGGTCTGGACAATACAAAAAAAACATATAATCCTAGCATTGTAACTACTCAATGACATCACTGGGAACGAACGATATATAATATTTAAATAAGCAAATAAATAAATAAATATATATTCGTTCTCCGGTGACGTCATTGAGTAGTCGCACTGCTATATGTTTGTTTTGTATTGCCCAGACCTTATTATACAGACCTTGGAGGTTACAGTGTTAGCTGGATAAAGTTATATTAACAAGAATTGTGTGATCTATTTTATGTTTGTAAAATGCCTTTCTTGTTCGTATGGAAACTTAATGTCAATAGACCACTGATCAATATAATAAATAAATTAAAGATGGGAAGAAAATACAGTCATTGTATGGGCTATATAGGAAAAATATATATTTTTAAAGCCGATCAAGCTACAAAATGAAGGATTGAACCTTGAGAAGTCGAGTATTAAGTATATGGAACAGAAAAAAGGGAGAAACGGCAAAAATAATATCCAGTGACGTCATTATAAGGGACTAATTTTTATGAAAAGTAACGTACGGTGACGTCACTGGATATTTGTTGCAGGATTTCCTTTCTTCGATTCTCAAGACTAAATTGTTGGGAAGCCATTTTAAGTTGCTATGCGTCTTCAATGAGCTCTATAATTCGTTTTTTCATTCTCTACTGAGTATCCACGTATTATATAGGTTGTTGCACAAGACAATGAACAGTCTATGTTGACTCTTCGGATCTGCTATCCATTTGCCACTCTCTCCTATCTCTTGATAAAAAACATTTGGGTTCGATTATAAGTTTGTATTACTTACTCTTTGCTAATATATCAGATCTACTAGAAAGAAAGTAAATTGTTTTTATGCAATTTAGTTTTTAAACAATTTTGATAATTTTTTGATGTACCTTAAAACATCACAACGAACAGATAATATGTATTGAGGTCAAGATAAAAAGTTACATTTAAAGTTACTTTTCATTTACTGTTATCAATACTTTTTTATCAATACCATTAGGGGTTCTTGTTGCACCCTAAATTAAAATAAAATCCGTGCATTCATAATATATCAAGATAAACCACACAGTTCATAAATTTGCACTCTGTTAGCTCTGTTTTATTTTCATGGAGTCGATGAAGATACATTGAATCTAATAGCCTTGAATATATCGTTATTGACATTATCAATATCATATATGTTTTTATATGTAATGCCCTGCAAATAAATGTGAATTTCATGTACATACATATATTGTGTTGAGGCAAGGCAGATTAAAAGAGGAAAATAATGATCAAAAATTGTGAAAAGGCTTTATTTATAATTATCATGACGAATTTTGACATTTGAATGAAATTGATTTACATGGAATGAATATTTGGTTGAGAAAGTGATAAAAAACAATGCGTAAGAATTAAATTGCCATGAAGAGAAATAGAGTGCCAAAGGTTATTCTGACAAAATAGGTTATGCAACTATTATCATGTTGTGCTATAACAAATAGGAACATATATATATATATTTATATATATATGTATATATATATATATATCATACATATATATATATAGAGTTATATATCTATATATATATACATATATCAGGAAACGACCGGGGCACTTTTTTTCGCCGTGACGACGGGACTAAAAATTTTCAAGCCGGCCCGGGCAAAATATTCGTTCCTTCGTCATTTCTGAAAGTGACGACTTTTTTTAAAGAAAATCTTTTTTACAATTACTTCTAAAAGAAAGTATTGACGTTTTTTTAAAATAATTTAAAAATATTACAAATTCTTTCTAAAAAATGTCGTCACTTTCAGAATGACGAACGAAGGAAAATGTTTAAGTCCTGGTCCGGTCGTTTTCTGGAATATATATATATATACATATATTTTTTAAATATGTATATATATATATATATTATCGTAAGAACATATAACTACAAACCAAACATTCTAAGTATTATCAGGAAAGAAGTGTATTAAAGATAATAATAAAATCTTGTTGAAAAGGTTTTGCATGTTCAGAATCTTTTAAAAATATTTACCTCTATATTTCCGTACAAATTTCATAATATAACAACTATATTATAAACCTAACAAAGGAAATCGTTAAAAATTGACCATTAGAACAAATATTGAATTTAAATTGTTCGTAATCTATCATCTCATCATTTTTTATACTTTAGGTGAGTATTTATACCTTTATTAACCATTTTTTTAGACAATCATATAACAATAAGACTCAATACTAAAACTAGAGGCATATATACACTCAGAGAGTGCAAACCTCCGCCGTCACGGGGTCCTTATGAGCCTTCCGAGGCGGATTTTTTTTCACGACTGGGGCGGCGTAGAGGGACGGGGAGGTTCCCCTTGACGGAAATTCCGAGAGGAAGACGCTCCCGGCACCCAATTTCACAGCACAGCGACATCTATTGGCAGAATATGCTAACTTGAAATATTTATTAGTATTTAGCTCATTTTGCATCTTATTCTGAACTCAGAGATGCCAAAATTTAATCACTTGTTCCTGTTGGCATTCCATCAACTCCACAAAGTTTCATCCGAATCCGTTCCGTACTTTTTGAGTTATTCTGCTGACAAACAAACCAACCAAACCAACAACCAACGCCAGTGAAAACAATAACTCCTTCGGCGGAGGTTATAAATTTTAATAAAATTTTAAATAATGTCACAATATTTTCTATTTTTTGAAACATTTTAATATTATATTTATCCTTCAATTTTGAACAAATTTTAAGAAAAATAGTGAAAACTTATATTAAAATTAATAATAATGAATAGTTCCGTGAAAAGAACTTTACGAATTTAACTAATTAAAATTGTTATTCTTGTTCACAGCCCTGACATTTTAATTAGTTTGTATGTTTTTGTAATTAACTTTCGTAATATTGCACCATAAAATGTATTTGGAAGTTTCACTTGAAATACTAAAGTTATATAAAAATAAATTTGCGTGACAATATCAACTTCATCACCTCCTGGAGTGACTAGTCATCTATTAATTTAATCTTGAATCTGGTTTTCGTACACATCTAAATTAATTTGTCCAAGCTAACTTGAGGAAACTTTTTTAGGATACGAGTTTAGCATTGCATTAATTTTTTACTTTGAGGATGGTGCTTTTGCTGTATAACTTGAAATAACAAATATAATCGACTCTTTGTCATCCTACAAGCATCGACAAAATTGTGTTTATGGTTAAATCGACATATATCATTAAAAATTTTTCTATTTGGTTTACAGTCCGTCCTCTAAGGTTTCGACTCTTTGAGATCCTTGAATTCATAGTGCAATGTATATTTCCTGAATAGAAAACTTAGTTTAAGTTTAATCTTATAAATGAACAGATATGGTCGTGAAAGGGCCTTTTACAAAAAACTTATAGGGTCTATTAGATTATAATTTCTGAAGCTAAGGAAGGGAACATTTCTCCATATACTGGTCTAAATAAACAAGATTACTTACAAAATATTTTGATATCCTTAAAATGGATATTAAAGCATGTTTTCACCTGTCATTTATAAATACTTAACAATTTTTTTTGATATCCTTAAAATGGATTTTAAAGCATCTTTCACCTGTCATTTTATAAATAACGGTGCATTATAATGATATCTTATAATCATATATTAGAGATGCAACGAAATGGAAATTTGTGGCCGAAACCGAAAAATAATTAATTGCTTTGGCCGAATGCCGAAACCGAAAATAACAGTTCATTTAAAGTCACGGAAACACTAGGCATTTAAAACAATAAACAACCGATCAGAAACATTGTAGGTGCAGATCTGATGACACGCTGTCATTACAAAAAGCGACCAGCAGGTGTCCTTATCCCATACTGAGACAGCAGTAACCTACTAGCCCTTGCAACATTATAACATTCTTTCTTGATTCTCATCAAAACACTATTTTTAAATATCGCTTAAGGTACTGATTACAATAAATGTTTAGACAAGTTTTTCAAAGAAAAAATGTTTATTTGAAGCTTCAAAAATGTTGGATAACTGATACGAGTTTCATTTATACCCTTCATACATTCTG
>CP045897.1:18558058-18570464 GCA_013387185.1 Caligus rogercresseyi | reverse complement strand
TTTCAACTGCATCAAAAACAACCATAGAGCCTCTAAGAAAGTTTTAAGGCTATAACGAAGAATAGCTAGGTATTTAACTATTCAATTGTTCCGATTTTGGCGTGATAAACAATAATAAAGCGCAAATAGAAACGCAAACGTGGAAACTGTAGCTGAATTAGTGCGCGCGGGACATGGAGCTAAGGCCATCAAGGGCATCACTGGGTACGCCTCCAGCACAGTTTATGACGTCGTCAAGGCCTTCAAGGCCTCTGGGGGACATCTCCAGGAAGCTCCTTGACAGATTGGGCCACCAGAAAATGACGCCGATCTCTTAACCGGCTTTAAAGCGATCGGTAACGGACAATCCAGGATCCCGATGTCAGTCTTGGCAAAAAAAGCGCAACGTGAGCAGGGCTCCCGTCTCCAGGACTGTCAAGGAGCTCAACATCATATCTTACAAGCGCAGCCAGGCCATTTGTTGACAGGGAAGATGAATGAGGTCAGATGAGGAGGTGCAAAAAGGTGTGTTGAATTCGATGAATCGGGTACCTCTCCACCTCTGAAATTTTTCTCAGACGAGAAGATATTCACTGTGGACCGCTCCCAGCAACCGCCAGAACGATAAGTGGTTGGCCAAGACCAAGAAAGAGGTCCTCAAGTCGTTCAAGACGAAAAATCTGCCCTCTGTAATAGTCCTAGGTGTGTCAACACTGCGGAGACGTTCTCGTCCACTTTTCGAGGCGGGTGAGAAGATCAACATCGACGTGTACCTTGGCGTCCTTAAGGAGTTTGTTAAAGCCTTGGATGGACGAAAAAGGCCTTTAGGACGTCTACAACGGGAGGTGGACAGGACTCTATCCCGCTCATAAGGTCAAGAAGACCCAGGAGTGGCTCCAGGTTAACATCCCTACTTTCTGGGACCCCAGACATGGCCCTCCAACTCCCCTGACCTGAATCCCATGGACTACTACATGTAGAGGGAGTTAGAGAGGCATGCCTGCGCACTTCCCATGCCAATGTAACCTCCTTCAAGGCCTCCATCAAAAAAGCAGGCCAGCAAACTCCCAAACGTTACCGCCACATGCAAAGCATTCAGGAGCTTTAATGAGGCCGTCATTGCTGCTGAGGGCGGACATATTGAATAACTGGTATGTAAGTACCGTAATGCATAAATAAATGCCATTAAAACTGTTTATGTTGTCCCTTTATTGATCTTGATCAGTTGAAAGTTTCCAGATTTTTGCTGAACGCCCCTGAATATATTTATTATTATGTGTTTATGCATATATATGTATATATATATATAATATATGTGTGTGTGTGTATACAAGGAGTACACGGTATATCCGGACTACTTTGATCGGTTATGTCGTCTTGGTTTTTAGAGATATGAAACCGACATATGTACGTTACTGCGCTTGCATCTTATCTATCTGCCAAAAAAAAAAACAGATTGAAAATCAGTCAACATTTAGCCATGGAAGAGGAGAAAAGGCATGCGATGTTCGCTTCCTTCCGTGCCGACAGGAGTCCAAAGGAGGTATAGAGTTCTTCAACTACCCCAAGTCGACCGTCTACGACCAGTGGAAGGCTTGGAACTCTTTCAAAAAGAATGTGTCATCGCAAAAAGCGTACTCGGTCCCTGGGGGCCACCAGGACCGACGAGTTGTCGCCGAGGTGAAGAGTAAGGTCAACGAGGACGGCAAACAAGTCCTACGCCAAGTTGGCCGCCGAGATGGGTTGCTCCAAGCAGACCATCGCCAACACCATCAACAAGGACCTGGGCTACAGTTTGTACAAGAAGAGGACAGGATGATCTGACGGAGGGGACCAGGGAGTCCAGGAGGGTCAAGGCGGCGGCCCTGCTCAACAACCTCAAGCACGAGACGGCCGGTCTCCTCAGGTTCTTCTCCGACGATTTTTTTTCCAGGACCAGATAGCAATAGGCAGAATGATAGGTGGATCCGCCAAAATGTTGACGAGGTGCCTGTCGTCAAGCTCCACGAAGTTCCCTCCTCCGTGACGGTCCTGGGGGTGATCAGCAGTGAGGGGGACGTCATGCCCCCCCACTTCTTCGAGAAGGGCTCATGGTCAACACGGCCATCTACATCGACGTCGTGAAGAACGTCGTGAAGCCCTGGATGGAACTGGTGGCGAATGGGAGGCCCTATGTCTTCCAACAAGTCGAGGGAGACCCAGGCGTGGCTATTGGAGAACCTCCCTACCACTTGTGGCCCTCCAGCTCCGCTGACTGCAACCCTTCGACATTTTCTGGAGCATGGTCGAGAACAAGACCAACAAGCACGCTCACAACACTCTCGACTCCCTCAGGGTCGCCATCGTGGAGGAGTTCGCCAATATGAAGAAGGACGTCGTCGCCAAGGCCTGCAGCCGCTTCAGGCACCGCCTGGAGATGGTCGTTGCCGCTGATGGGGCTATATTGAAAAATAAATATCTAAATATTGTTGTTGGAAAAATATTGATAAATAAATAAGTTATCACATTTCAAAATTTGTTTTATTAGTCCGGATTTCGTATACCTGTATCTACGAGTATATATATATATATATATAATATATATAATATATATATATCTACGAGTATATATATATATTATATATATATATATATATTATAATATATATATATATATATATATATTTAAATATATATATATATATATATATATCATATACTCGTAGATATAATATATATATATATATATATATATATAGTAGATACAGGGTATACGTATAATCCGGACAATTAAAACAAATTTTGAAATGTTGATAACTTATTTATATCAATATTTTTCAACAATTTTTTGTTAAATGAAAGGCACACATATATAGATATTTATTTTTCATATAGCCCCCATCAGCGGCAACGACCATCTCGAGGCGGTGCCTGAAGCGGCCGCAGGCCTTGGCGACGACGTCCCTTCTCATATTGGCGAACTCCTGCATGATATATATATATATATATATGTTACGGACAATTTGAAAAATCGGTCATTTTGCAAATTGCCCGGGCATTTTGTAAAATGCCCGCTCCTTCGGTCATTTTGCAAATTACCCGGGCAATATGATAAAACAGAGAATCACAACTCCTTCGGGCATTTTGCAAATTGCCCGGGCAATTTAAAAAAACGAAAATCGTGATAACTAAGTTATGTTTTTTAAAGACAACAAAGGAACAAAGAAATTGGTATAAAAAATTGTATTTCTGCGTCATACCAATAATAAACGTAAAAACGCATTTTACACATTTTTGGCGGAATGCACAGAGTCTTGGAAATACGTGTTATGACACGGTATCTATTTAAGAAATATAATGTCTCGTTTGGAACATTCTTTCTACCCTTTATTTATTTCGGCTCAAACCAAGAGGATATTAACTTTATATTATTAAAAGTATTTTGCGTCATACCAATAATAAACGTAAAAACGCATTTTCTCATAATAAGAACAATGAAACAAAGAAATATGTATAAATAATTTTAATGAACGTAAAAACGCATTTTTCACAATAAGAACAATGAAACATGTATAAATAATTACATTTCTGCGTCATAACAATAATAAATGCGCGTAAGTTATGGGTACATAACCATTAATGTTAAGTTCAGTTTAATCAACACTATTAGATCGAGAACTCACGACATGAATCATCCAAAACGTGAAATTTACTATTCAAAACTTGAGGAACTACTTCAAAAGAAGGCGAACAACACTTCCATATTGGATAAGGAAACATACGGGAAAATACTGGCCTTTCTTAAGAAATATGAAGTCGACAACCAATCAACCAAATAGAACATGCATGGAAAAACAGGTATCAACTTATTCTTCAAAATGGAGTTCATAAAATTGCAAGAAGAGGGCATACAACACTGGTTGTTCCGAAAGAAAATTTATTCGAAGTCATCAATGAGACCCATATGAAATTGGGTCATGCTGGACGCAATATAATGATTCAGGAGCTCCAAAAAAACTACTGTAATGTTACACGAGAAAACATAATGCTTTTTCTTGAACTATGCGAGAGTTGTCAACTTAAGCAAAAAAAAGTAAAGAAAGGCATTGTTGTGAATCCAATTGTATCTCAACAGATGAACTCGCGCTGTCAAGTTGATTTGATTGATATGCAAAGCCAGGCAGATCGCGAGTATCGTTATATAATGGTTTACCAGGATCATTTAACGAAGTTTGTGTGTTTACGTCCCTTAAAAACAAAAACAGCTGAGGAAGTAGCGAATCACCTTCTGCATATCTTCAGCGATAAAGGTGCCCCACAAATTCTTCAAAGTGACAATGGAAGGGAGTTTGCTAATAAGATTGTATTGGAACTCGTTCACATGTGGCCAGAATGCAAACTTGTGCATGGGAAACCTCGTCACTCACAGTCTCAGGGTTCTGTGGAAAGGGCAAATCGAGACATACAGGACATACTGATGATGTGGCAACGTGACAACAAAACAACTAAGTGGTCAGATGGACTATGGTTTGTTCAATTTGCAAAGAACCGCCGCTTTCACTCTGGCATAGGAAGAACTCCATATGAGGCAATGTATGGCCACCCTGCCACTGTCGGACTCGAAGGATTGCATTTATTAGATAGTAATATAAATACAGAGGAGCAGCTCTCAAATATGTTTGAGCAGATAAATTCTAACGAAACTAACGAAAATCAATGCGTGTCTTGCCAAGAACTTGTACCGACATCACAAAAATGCTTTATCTGTGAACTTCCATGCCATTCTGAACAACCTTGTAGTACTATCATGGTAGAAGCTCATGGGCATGAACAAATAAAATGCACTCATTGCCAAAATGATGAAGATCGCCAAGGAGAAAGACACGGAGCATCAAAACATCAACAAAATCAAGCTAAAAGGATGATGGACCTATCTTCAAAGCGCTTTCATTCTGTTGATGTGGGACAGTGTGTGCAAGTCCCTGTTCCAGGAATAGATCGTGGAAAGACGGATCCTCGAAACGTCTTGGCCGTTGTTCTAGATGTAACTGAAGCTGGACTTTACCGATTGGGCACAACTAACGGGATTCTAAAGCAGCTTTATTCACGAAACCAATTTAACCCTACTAAGAATTCATTTATCAACATTGAAGATGTCCCAAAAAGTAAGGAGGTGACGCTACGGCAAACCGCATCAGTTCTCTCCGAAGGAAATGGGCAAGGTTTTCAGAAATGCAATTGTAAAAACTATAACAGTTGTGACACCAATAGGTGTAATTGCAAGAAAAAAGGATTTTTGTGCAATAGCAAATGCCATGATAATGCTTCTTGTAAAAATAAATAATAACTTTTTAATATATTTTGAATTCATTTGTTTTTCTTGTTGATAAGTATATATTTTGTTTGTGTCTTTTTTTTGTGCCTGAAGAAAGTAAAGAAACCTATTTAGTACCAATATGAAAATTGTGTTCGTCAAATAAATTAATAACTATTGTTAAAAAATTGTCTAATTTATTTCACAAGTTTAAAGTTGCAGTCTATGGTTTTTAATAGTGTTTATATCTTTCAAATATAAAACCAACAGTACACCATCAATCAACATCAAATGGAACAAATAACCAAAAAAACAAGCATATAATAAATAAATAAATGGTACTCTGAAACAAACTAATTACATTCTTAATAAATTAAAAAATGGCATACATTAGCATCCAGATAGTTAATTATTTAAAACATATACCTATTACGGGGGGGGGGGGGTCAATTCCTCAATATGGTATAAAAGATTGCTGGTTAAGGGACTTTGGGTGCTTCTAAACTTATAGAGGATGTAAAATACTTTTAATAATATAAAGTTAATATCCTCTTGGTTTGAGCCGAAATAAATAAAGGGTAGAAAGAATGTTCCAAACGAGACATTATATTTCTTAAATAGATACCGTGTCATAACACGTATTTCCAAGGACTCTGTGCATTCTGCCAAAAATGTGTAAAAATGCGATTTTACGTTTATTATTGGTATGACGCAGAAATACAATTTTTTATACCAATTTCTTTGTTCCTTTGTTGTCTTTAAAAAACATAACTTAGTTATCACGATTTTCGTTTTTTTAAATTGCCCGGGCAATTTGCAAAATGCCCGAAGGAGTTGTGATTCTCTGTTTTATCATATTGCCCGGGTAATTTGCAAAATGACCGAAGGAGCGGGCATTTTACAAAATGCCCGGGCAATTTGCAAAATGACCGATTTTTCAAATTGTCCGTAACATATATACGGGTTGTGAACGGAACGTAAAATTGAACGGCGTTCCGCGAAACGGAAGAAATTGAACGGAACGATGAACGGAACGGAAAAAATTGAACAGAACGTTTTTTTGCGTTCCGTTCAAATAATATTCAAGAGGAAATCACCCACCTCGATTTTAGTATGTATTATACACTTTTATCAGTCATAGTTGTTGTCGGTCACTAAATTTAATTATTTAGTTACTAACAGAACTTTATTTATTCCGTTCGTTATACCTTTCGATCATTATCGTTCTGACCTCAAAACTAAGGAGAGGGAAGCTGCGTCCAGGTGTAGAGTGTTAATTGATGCACTCTCTTTTGGGATCAAACGAAGATTTGGAGTCTACTTTGAACGTAGGGAGATGCTAATTGCTTCACATATCTCCCTGAGTTCAAAGTAGGCTTAATAGACATCGCAAAGCAAGAGTTAGCAAGAAATTATTTACTAGAGGAGGCCGAAGAACTGGGAGATTTTCCTTCTAGCCAACTTTTGCAAGAATCGGCAGCGGAAGAAAAAGGCAATTTCTGTGCCAAGAGGCTGAAGAAGACTGACTCAGCTAAGCAGGAGGTTGACTGCTTCTTAACCGATGAGTTTTAGGCAATGGAATCAATTATTGCTTATAAAAGGATTAAAAGATTTTCATTCGATATTATGTTATACTTCCGGCAGTGCCAGTTTGGAGAGACTCTTCTCCAAATCTTAACTTTTATTGTGAAGGACAAGGCAAAAGATAGGAGACGAAAATTTCGAAAAGCAAATAAATAGTGTAATTTATAAACTAATGTTATTCTTAAGATTGTTAATAAATAAACTTTTCGTAATTATTCTCAGATAAAGCAATAATTATGAGTAGTATAGACCGAGAAATTCGGTGGACCATATGTGGTTGGGATTTTTACATATTTGACTTTTCATATTGCAACATTTTTGGGTTGGGGTAAAAAAATATGTTAATTTATCGGGCCGAGCCTCTGGTTCAATTATTTTATATCTTAAATATATTATCGAAGTTTGTAAAGTTTTTGGAACTTTAATTGCGGTAACTAACTTCAAGCCGAAACTATTAAAGCCTGGTTTAAAATTTATACCCGATACATACGAGGATGCAGTGAAAAGTAAAGAACCTTCTTATGAGAATTTTTTGAAATCCAATTTTTGAACGGAATGCAAAATTGAACGGCGTTCCGCGGAACGGAAAGAATTGAACAGAACGATGAATGGAACGGAAAGAATTGAACGGAACGATGAACGGAACGGAAAAAAGTGGAACGCGTGCAAGCCTGTATATATATATATATATTTGACTTGAACATCAATAATTAAATTTAATGAGCTTTATTATTCATAAATTATCTTGGTTAACTGCATTCACTGATTATGTCTCCTTATGAACCTAAATCTACATTTTCATAATTAATAAGTAATCTATTGTTGTATAATAGGCAATGTAATTGAATGATCATAAGTTGTATAATAAAATAAATAATTTTACTTATAGAATTTAAAAATACTATCATTTTAAAAATGATCAAGGAGCATTTTATGCCAACCCCAATAACGGGTAATATGTGTTTTAAATGCTACAAACTAATTCCTAAATCATTTAGAAAAATACATTTATGTTTCAATTAGATACACTGCAAAAGTCTATATAAGTTGAAGAAGTTTAAATTTTGATGGAATATTATTGTGTAAAAAAATATGAATAATGTATATATGACAAAATATATTTCTGTTTTCAGAACATGAATGATCAACTTAACCAATCAGAGGATGTTAAATGGTCTGTAATTTTTCAGAATTAATTATTTGACATTATTACTATTTTTAGACTAGGAGTTTAAATATTAATTAGCTATGAAACATATAGAATAAACTATCAGTTTATAAATATTTATAGCCGAAGCTTTATAAAGATCCCAAATGATAACTTTAGCCAAATAGAAAAATCCTAAGCAAATGTTCGGAACATCATGATGTCTAAATTAAAATGCTAAGTTCCTGGAATGCAGTGACTTGATGGTTTGGTTGGCATCATGTGTATGGCTTTATTTCTATCTAATTGGTCTCTAGAAAATATGTAACAGCTAAATGTCTAGAGACGGTCCGCCAAAATTGAACAGGTTTGTAGCAAAAGAGGTAAAATTGAATTCTAGTTGAGCATTTAAGATTTGTATATTTTTATAGCTTTTTCGAACCGCTGGAATCGAATAAATGAAAACAGATAAAATTATAAGTTCTTAAAATCAAACGGTTGAAAATCGTAAAAGACTATTCTCAGATTCGTTTAGCAACCTAGAAAATCACTGCATATTGACTATTATACATATAACAATATTTCTTCACAAATCTAAAAATATTTTACCAGTTTTAGCATTCAGAAGTGTATGATGGACATCGAATTATATCTTGGTTAGTTAAAAAGTTCTTCAATTACATACGATTCCCAATACTGTTTAGCAATAAAAGCCTTCCAATTACGAAGGAATGGCATTCTATAATGAAATCTCGTTACAATTAAAATATTATGCACTATGAAATTGCAAAAAAAGTCACAGTCATTTCAATCTAAAGAAGAATAAAAATATATCTTAATATTTCTTTGTGCCTTTTTCATTCTTTTTCTTGGCATTTACGTCCTGCTAAAATATTTTGATAACATTTAAGAATGCGTTGATGAATATCAAATCCAAATAACATTATTATATATATATATCATTTATTAGAACGCTTTGCTTGCAGATTCATTAGGGAGGTGAAGTTGCGAAGGGCTGTTAATAGGGCACATATTTCACAACATAAATTAGGTAATAGTGCGTTCGTTGTCATATAAATATCAAAGATAATACGGTTTTGAATATCGGTTAATATAAAAGGCAAGGTTACATAACATGGACCATTTGGGAAAATAAATGGGTGTGCATTTATACCTTGATATTCTAATTATAACTAGTCTTTCCTACAGTCAAGAAAACCACAATAAAGTTGTTGTTAATGGGCACTATTTAAGAATTCGCTCCTTTTCCAGGGACTCCTATATTCACTTTAAAAGTCCATAGTGATAAAGGATGCTATACTCAAGTAAAAGACAGAGAAAAGAGGGAAGGAGAAGAAGAAAAACGGAGCTCATCATTCAAAATAATCATATCCATGAAGGAAATATTAGAAGTGACGAGTGATATAAATCCTCTAGGCAGTTCCTCCAAATAAGAGGCTGCCTAAGATTTTATCCGCCCGCATGTACTACATGCCATCGACCAATGAGCAGAGGCTCAAGTCAATGGCCGGTGTCCATGACACTATGCTCTCTGGGCACTTGGATGAATTTTTATGGCGAGAGAGATGGGGCAAGAATGTGAACGACGCCTTTGACAATTTATTTAAATGTATTGCAGAGTTTTATATTATGATTAAATTTATTATGTTTATATTTACTCAATAAAAGAAAATCTTAAAATTGTTGATTACTATATGTATTTGAATTGAATGTAGGAATTTATACTTCTAAATATATTAGGACAATTGAGTTGCGATAGGATCGTCATAATAAACAACCCAGCTCTCGATGACCAACGTTTAAATTGAACGTAGAAGAACCTAAGTTTATGCAAAATCAAGTTCTACGTTCTATATGAAACGTTGGTCGTCGAGGGCTGGGCTGTTTTTGGTTTTCTAGCTATTATAACAATTATCTGGAGTGAAATGATGTTTATTACACTATAATAATAGCAATAGTAGTTGTATATTCATTCGGACATTGTTTTTCTTTATTGGCTCCACCGACATGGTCGGTGATTGGCACTGATTACTCTCCTCCCTCTCTCTCAATCCCCTTTTTCTCCTTCCCTCTCTCTTCATCCTTCTCCTTCCCTCTTTTCTCTCTCTTTACTTGAGTATAGCATCTTTATCACTATGGACTTTTAAAGTGAATAAAGGAGTCCCTAGAAAAGGATGCGAATTCTTAAATAGTGCCCAAACCAATACAATAATAATAACATAATAATAGGAAACAAACAAACAAACAAAACAGAAAGATATTTTTAAGATCTTGTACTATTGATAATTTATTTTCAATTTAACTATAAATAAGTTTTATATATCTTAATTCATATGCAATTTATTATTTTATAACTTTGGATCTATTATTAATTCATATAGAACTTGAATATAATATTTAATAATTTTGACAGTTTTCTCAAAGTTGAATTGCTGTGGTCGATGGTAAAGGACACTTACTTATAATGACCCAAATGAGAGTTATCTTATTGACAATCAAAAAGAATCAAGCACTTTAATTAACTAATTTCATAATGAAGAGCCAAATATTTCAACGACATTCAAGCATTGAGAGTTGTATCCCTCCAAAAAGTTTTACTTAAGCATCTAAAATATGAAATAAATATTGGTAATTACTGTTCGCAACTATTTGAAATAAAAAAATTACGTCTTGGTATAATCTAGTATATTCATTTGACAGGAGCATTTTGCACGGTTACAAATGGCTCTCCCGAACGTCATGATTAGAGCCTTTTGATCTCCTTGCCACACTTATCTTAGCCTATTACGAAAGAACAATGACCCACCTCATCTGCATAGAGGTCAACGTGAACTTCAAAAATTACAAATTTCACCTCGAAGGCAATTCGTTACTATGTTAATTACCAGATTTACAAGATGCCATTCGAAAAGCGTTCTTTAAAGAAGGAAAGGAAACTATAACAAAATAAACATGATCAAAACGAGGCAATGCGGTAGTGCCATCACAGCCACATGCCTCCCAAAGGCCACGTCATGAGGCGTTTAAAATCCCTTCAATTAATTGCCAAAGGACAGAAAAAAGGGGGTTGTCCTTACTTGTGGAACTTTCAATTCTAAATAAAGATGTCAAATTCTAATATACATATTCACACATATATTAAATATATTTCAATCGTAATAAAAGTCATAAATATGTAAATATAAATCAAATATAAACCTGCAGTAAAGTGTGCAATATATATAAAAATAATCAGCCCAAGATTCTTAAATATTTTAGATTTTGTAGATCCATAGGGGGGTTACGAAAAAATAAACTTGTCTCAGATGAAAAATGAAGCCCTATAGGTATTATGACCATATACATTAAATAAACTGACACTAAAGAGACTATTTTTAAACTATATTAAAGGTATCATGAGTATGTAAATTGATATATACGTACTAATGTGAGCGAATTTAACATAAGGAGTTAGAAAACTATAGAGCAAATTGTATTTATGATAAAACTCTTTAATGTTTAGTTTCAGAGTTTAAAATGAATTTCATATATAGTCAAGTTTTTTTTAAAACACAAAAATACAATCTATTATGTTGCATACATCCAAATCCTTTCAATAATAAAATAGCTTACAGTACATAGAATTATGTAATGTGTAAAAAAATGTCAAATGTATGCTATCTGCTTTGAATCTGGCAAATAATTATATTACTAAAATTGAAATAAGTCGGGCCGAGGTACAAAGAGTATTTTGAGTATGAACTTTTATTTCTTGTGTTTGAGGGTAAGATTCCAGAGTACAAATTGTAGTCGAGCATTTGAATCCAGGCGGAATCAAATGAATGATCGCACAATCACTTTAACCATGCTGTTTAAATCATTCTACTACCTCAGAAGCTAAGCAGGTATTCAGAGACCCCTGCAATTAAAATGATTTGTTTTGTTATTAGATAGAAGTGACTCAGAGCAAATCAAATATTAATACACATATGGAACTTTAAAACATTCTTCTGCAGAAGGGTAATGTTCAATGTTTCTGGTATTCATAATGATTATATATATCCAGTCGGATGCAATTCTATCGAACCAATTAGACGCACAAATATATAAGCCAAACTTTTTAACGTGATATTTAAGTTTAGATTGAATCATGTTAATCAAAAGCAAAAAGATGAATCGAATAATGATGGCATGATTTTTTAATTTGCTCTAAAATAGTCAAGTAGTAGTTTATAGAACTTAATCAAGTAAACATAAACTGTTGTGTATTTTGCATTATAATCATGCTCTTAAATATTTTAAAAAATCCTTTGGATATCATCCTCCCATACCAAACAAGAGACCAACGATACTTTAATAAAAGTGCCTAAGTCATTACAAAGTCATTATCAAGGGATTGAGTA
>CP045897.1:18528273-18557958 GCA_013387185.1 Caligus rogercresseyi | reverse complement strand
AAATAGTAGAGCAGCAACAGCCGTTTTGTCAAAGAAATCACCAAGACCGAGTCATCAAAAGACAAACCAAACTCCTGAGGATTCTTCTTCTCATGAAAAGCCCGAGTCCTAGTCGTAGAGAAAATCGAGGAAAAAATGATCTTTAAATTAGGATGGAGAGGAAAATTCAACACCATCACTACGATCCCTATCGACCGCGTAATCACTAATGAGGACGAAATGCCATCTATCGATCGGAGAGGATCACCGATCCCAAGCGGATCACCATCGGCTCTCACCCATTTACTATAGCGACACAGATGCAGATCGAGTTGGTCGAAGGAAATATAGACGCTCAGATTCTCGACGAACGCTGAGAAACCGCGTCGGGCTTACAATCGTCCAGAGGATTTTGAAGAAGCGGGTTACTTCGAATCCCGTCGAACACAAGATCTTCGTTTCTCCAGACTCTGCCTTCATGGAATCTAATGGAAGTCGGGAGTCAATTCGTTTCATCGACAGTCATAATACCAACGGCTATGTTGTGAACCGACTTGATAAGGCTATCCCTGATCTTACTCAGTCCTACTTTAAAGCATCCGGCTGAACAAACCCGAGTCATTATGACCCCCCTTGCGCATCTCAACAGTTACAAGCGATCTCGAGTCACAAAGCCCAATGCTTGGATGATTATTCCGGAAAAGGATGGGAGGACCTCGCGAGCCATCCCTGTCTCCGTGTCGGACAGCATTGGCTCAAGACTCAAGCAGAGCTTCACGAATATAAGTACAATATTGAACAGCACGGAGAAGGAAAGAAGGATCCACAAGTTCTGATACGCCGATCGAGTACCTCAATGATAATGTGGCAATAATCAGGATAACCAAAGACAATGCGCGTGAGCGAATATTTCGTTGTGGGGTCCTTGTTCTCATTCTTTCTTCATCATTGCATTTGGAGCCATCATTGCCGTCATTGTTCTAGGGGACCAAGGTAAATTTAAACCTTTAAAAAAGTAAATCAACACTTACGTGATTAAAATAAGTAAATCAAATATGTTTATATATATATATATATCTCTTTTTTTTTACTCCCTAAAAACATACGAAGTAACACAAAATTAAAAGATAATTAACAGGTATAAAATTGAAGTTTCTAATGCTCAGATAAAGATTAGGTATTAGTTAAAAAACATTCTTGTATTACGAAGAACAGTAATAACAAAACCATCAAAAGTGTTTAAAATATACAATTATCATTTATTTTTACATCAACTGCGAACATTGCATTATGTTTATCTTAAAATATGCATATGCAAAAAAATGAAAATTAACTTTATAGGCTGTTCAGAATATCCTGCATTCGCAAATACCATAGAGCTATAATTATTCAGACAATTTGTTCAAAATTTAAAGCGAAAATGTAGCTTGAAATTACATCTCTAAGTACAAAGCTTAAACATAATTCTCATAGAGTATAGAATATAAAATAGAGTTTTAATTTTCGAAAATTATTTTTTCTCCAGAACACAAATAATATGTTAAAATGAACACAAAATAAAATCATTCACAACATGGAATTCATACAAATGAAAAATCTTAGGATAAATCACTTTCGCAGAAATAAAACAAAAACGGAATGAAGGGAGTGCGATAGCCGTGTGCGTAAGGCGTGTTTAACTCTCAATGTTGGGAGCTCATGTTCGAATCCCGAGAGGGGATGGTCATTTTAGTCAACCTCATTGATAAGATCCTAGGCTCGATAGACTAATTTTAATGTTATAATGCTATTTATATCCTGTCGGATGCAATTCTGTCGAAACGTATAGGCAAAAAAACTGAATATAGACATTTTTCGAAGCCTTTTGTTGACTTTTATTAAATCTAAAAGAATAATGAAATATGTTTGGAGCAGGACGGACAAAAAACGCACTAATTAACTGATGTAAAAAAAATAATAGTCTGGATTTAAATAATGGCTTATCTAACATTGAACGGATAACAATCATAAATGTTTGATTTGCTATATTGTAATTTGAAAAAAATGCAAAATACATTTGTATATTATTAAAAAAGTATCTAAATATGAAATGGCAGAGGCTATAAATTGTATTTAGCTCTTAGCCGAGGAAAAATTCTGGCGAAAATTATGTGATTTCTTAAGTCATATTTAATAAGCCTCAATCATATTTAGTATGCCAAAATAAGCTATCAAGTCTTCGAATGTAGTTATCAGTAGCCTTGATAAATCTGCCAACAATTATTTGGTGGTGTTGACGATACAATATATTGAAATGACAGAAATATTTGTTATTTTCAGTAAAGAAAAGTATTATTGGCAATAGTGCGCCACTTTTATCATAAAGTATAATCAGAGTATAAGTTCCACCCAAGAACAAACTATTCAGAACAATGGTTTAAACTATCAATGTTCAGAGTGGGAATTTGCCTTCAGAGAGTTTTTTAGTCCGTTTCACTCAGGATTTTAGAGGTTGAATAGCAAAATTTATTGAACAAAGCACATTAAATTCATATACAAATTACTCCTCGAATTTTATTCACAAGTATTTCGATACTTGAAATGAAAAATCTGTGGTAAGTTTGCTTCATTGTTTTTAAATCAAGTCAAATAAATTGTCTTGTCCATAATTAATATCATAACATCATTCATATGTTCCAATGTTATTAATAAATTAAATAAAGTTATATTTCGAATGCCAAAAAGTTTAGTACTATTATTGCCAGATGAGACTGTCAAATCTATTTAACTTACAACATAACGATTTAAATTTGCAAATGCGAGATTCGGATTTTAAAAACTGTATCAGTGAAGTGGTATACATACATATATTGATACCCTCTTGAAGTTAAAGTGTTGCTGGTTGCTACAATTTTAATAAATATCTCCATATAACAATAAAGAATCCTGATATGACTTAAGAGTTTTTGAACTACTTACAATGCAAAAAAATGTACGATCCATTGTAACGTGCATTTAAAAATTTGCTGTGCAGATAGAAAGATATATTGTAGTTCTTATATATTAAAAGTTTAAATGTATGGTTTGTGTGTTTATATCATCTTTAAAAAAATTCATTATATATATAAAGATATAGATTTATTTACATATATATATATATAATATTATATAAAAAATATTTATATATATACATATAAGTATATATAGACTAAATCACTATTAACTTAATTTATAATATATTTTAATGTGGTATTTCTTATTAAATGTTTTACATTTACAATTGTTTTACAAAGTATCAACAAGATTTCATAATGGAAATTGGCTTTGGATAAATGCAATTTTCTTTTTAAAAACCTTTTTTGGTGATTTTTATGTCGATTACACTCTTTTTATGAGTATAAAGTGTTTGTTATTCAATAATAGCTACTGCGAGCTAATCTAGAGGATCAATATGAATATATATGTGATATATAGTATTTCAGCATTGAATCTACTCCAGATTAGATGCATTAGTCTACTCCACTAAGCATTAATTATTCAAATCAATGTTTGTCATTCAAGCAGAGTGAGGGCGCAAAAATAGTGAATTTAAAGCCGGCAACCTTGGTTACCCTTTGTTGTTAAATACATACGTCATTTAATCCCTATATATGACCCTTATTTCAGAGAATAATCATTCACAAACATTTTTTTTCTTCCTTTTTTTGCAGAGGCGAGCTCATCAGCAAAATTGCGATCGGAACCCACTTTGAACATTGTACCTGAAGGAGGTATGTATTAAATAAGATTTGAAGGTATATGTTAAAATGATGAATTTTGAATTTTACTTTTTGGGTACGGTTACTTTGATCTCCTACCTGAGCTAGAAACAAGAGAAACCACACTTCAACACGGCCATCGTGCTAACATTCCTCACAAACCTCTCTATTATTGTACGTATTATAGAAGAAGAAGGAAAAAAAGTATTCGTCATTCAGAGTGTTGAACATATTCATGAGCCGAGTCAGTGCTAGGAGCGACCACATTGATGAAGGAGCTCCCAAACGTCTCGTCTCCTCTTCCGATCATTGAGGAGGAGGATGAGACGAGACGGGGCAAATATAATGACTGGAATCATGCGACCCGTCCACTCCTATTCGAGAAATTTGATCCAAGCAATGATGAATCAATGTAAACAATAACAATAATAAGAACAAGGCAGGAGCACTCTGGATGACGAATACTTTTTTCCTTCTTCTTCTATAATAAGTACAATAATAGAGAGGTTTGTGAGGAATGTTAGCACGATGGCCGTGTTGAAGTGTGGTTTCTTTTTGTTTCTAGCTCAGGTAGGAGATCAAAGTAACTGTACCCTACTTTTTATATGTGTCTGATTTTGAATATTTTTTATTGCAAATGGTAAAATTTGATCAATCTAAAATGAAAACCTAAGAGACCAAAAAAAAACAAAATAGAGATCATTTTGAGTGACAATATAAATCATAGGTATGTAGTTTATAGTAAGAATATGTAATCAGGGATTATGTGTTAGCCCTGAGGTTTCATCGGCCAAATCTATGTCATATAGGGATTTGAATGCAAGCATTTATGAGCCTCAGATTGTAAATGTCAAAATACACATTATTAGGTTTGCAAATCTACTTCAAATGAAACAATAAGGTTTAATTGCCTGCAGATTGACTACTGATAGTCCGATTAATCCATCTAAGTTAAGGCCAATTACGTTAAAGGTCTCAGCTCGGTACGCAGCTGTAGACCTAAAAAATCCCTCTGCTTATGACACTCATGGGCCTTAGCGGGATGTGTGATTAAGTACCTTCCCGGAATCTCACATTCTTTTCATGTTATCTACAGAAGACTTATAAAGTATATTAAGAGTTTACTCTCGCCATTTAGTTTATGTTTGTTCAGCATCGATGCTAAAAGCTAGATAGTTTTAACTATGCATTATCATCGATTCTTATATACATTTTTATTTATAACTAAATCAGTGAATATCTTCTGAAGTGTGAATAAAAAACACATCGGGTTACGGGTGTTATAATCATGTGATATTTCAAAAGGAGCACCTTTTGAAAGTAGCAGATTAAATAAGACGCTTTTCTAGGATGCAGTTTAGGGGATCTAAGTGTGGTGAGGCTCTAGGGATAATCCGACATTTTACAGAAATATAAATACACAAAATTGGTACAAAAATAATAGACCTATATTACTCCGTGGGGTGATAAGCAAGTAAAAGGCACTAAAAACTAAAAAGAAATATTTCAATAATAAATATATTGAATAAGAAGTGTGATGATATACAGTTGTAAAAGTATGAATCAGAGACAAATAGTCAAGGGGATAATAACTACTGTATCCTGCCTCTGTTTATTGGTCACGAGGTTCCACATGTTACTATCATGTTATACTTGAGTCTCAAATCACTAGTTATCTGTCTTTAATACGTGTAATTTTTTTTGCGTATTCTTTCTGTACCATATATAATCTATAGATTTATAACTACACATTTTTTCTTTTTAATAGATGAATGTAGTAAATATACAGTTCTTAGCGAGAGCTGGCGAAAAATCGTGGGTGTTGGTCCACGTGGCACGAATGGAATCTACAACTGTGATCTTTACCGTCCGGTGTGCCGGGAAGCTACATAGCCCCCAGTCAGTGGTATCGTTTCCAGGGCAGCGCAGGTACCTACATTCCCACAAGTCCGCCCTCAAGAGGGAGGGAGGGTGAGATTTGCGGGACGTCCATCACGGCTTGGATCAATGGAGAGCATCCCCTGATGAAGGATGGGGTTGTCACCCGGGAGTTTTGCTTTCAATGGTCGGATGGACCCTGCACGTTCAAAGTGGATAGCCAATTCGAACCTGTGATGACGAAGACTCCGGAGGAACATTTTACATCTATAACCTTAAGTTCCCATCCGATATTACATGCAATTTTGCATTTTGTGCCCAGGATTAAACTGCCCAATATATTAATAATTACTACCCTCTACCTCCAAATGATGTTTCGCCTACAAGTGATGTAATGCACAAAGTAAAGATCAGAAAATAAGCAAATGAAACGATACCGACACTCCTTTTGTATAAGAATTTAAAGCAAAGCAAATACAAGTAAATTTTGGATTTCTAATAAAATATTTATTTGGTTTTCAGTTTTTTATCAACAGAAAATTCAATATAATTTTTTCTACCAAACAACATTCGTTGCAAATATTTATAAAGCTTATATAACAAAGGTCTTTTAAATTTATTTCTTCTTATTATGGAAGACATACTAATATACAATTAACTTTGAAATTAATAACTTAATTAAGGAAAAGTATATTGAAAGGGATTTTCCAAAACCCGAGGGAATATTGGTCGTAACTTTAAAATATGATAATTTTGTCTAACGGAATCTGAGAAAAAAAAATCCATCGACAATAGGCTATTGCTGATTGATTTTTTTCTCTACAAATGTCATCAGATGGCTCTTCCCTAACAGTTGTATGTTACAGATAAAAATACCCTTTATAATACAAACAAACTATTAAACTGATCCTGACATTAGAGTATTTGATTCATCTAATTATACTATTTGCTGCATTTAAACTATTTGTTATAAAGTATTTTTTCTATAAATATATATAGGTACATTGTTAAATAACTTTACATATGTAAAATAAAATGGTTGTTATCAATCGTTTAACCATATTTTAGGCTTTTTCTCATACTTTTATTCATTTGTTACATTAAGTAGAACACATTTTGAAAGTCCAATAGATCATTTGTATAAACCTTATAGGTTTATGAGTTTTATATCACAAATAACAATTATGTTCCGAAACAATTTCGTTCGTGTGGGAAAACCTTCTCTCCACTAAATGACTGGACCGAGGCTGTGTAATACTAACTTTATTCTGTATAAATATATATATATTGATATTAAGACGTAATTATATCTCTCCCTCTTTCCTTTGTCTTGGGAAGAAGGGGAGGGCAGACACGTTAAGGTTCGCCTCCTTGGAGTGACCGCTTACAACCTCTTGCTGTCCGCTACAACCGCCCCCCCCCAGCTTGAGCCGGGAGGCTAGGAGCGATACGTATAGCGGAAAGATCGTAGTCTTGAAAGTGGGTAGGCGGTCTGGTTACCCTTCCTGATCGAGTCCTTGGATGTCATCATCTTGGTCGGGAGGTTCGGCTGGTACTACTGGAGATTCCGGATCCAGGATCATGTCTGGCTCATCCCAGAACGGTTGGTGAGAGGAATGCCGAGGTCGAAAATCCTGGGGCGTGTGAGCCGGCTTCAGACGGTCGATAGAGACGTTCTTGCGCTCTGTGCCCAATTGTAAAGTAAAATACTTTGGGAAGCGTTCCACAACTTCGAAGGGACCATCATACGGTTTGGTGAGAGGAGGTCGCACAGTGTTGTTCCGTACAAAGACATGTGAGGTGTGGGCAAGTGAGCGTGGTACATGAGCCTGGGGTTTGCCGTGGAAGTTCGTGGGTGCTGGACGCATGTCGGCCATAGTGCGGCGCAACCTTTGGACGAAGTCTGTTCTCCTGGGAGTCGTAGGTTTTGGCCTAGAGCCAACTCAGCCGGTGAAGTTCCGGCATCTTCCTTCATGGAGGAGCGTAATCCCAGAAGGACCAGCGGCAAAGCATCCATCCAATTGCTGTTTATTAACGTAGCCATCAAAGAAGCTTTGAGGGACCGATGAAACCGCTCTACATGACCATTTGCTTGTGGATGGTATGCCGTAGTGCGGTACGCGGCCGCTCCAATCGTCCGTTGTAGTTCTGTCCAAAGGGTGCTGGTGAATTGGCGGCCCTGATCGGATGTTACATCATCTGGCACTCCATAGCGGCACACCCAGCCGTGAAGGAACGCTCTGGCCGTGGACTCAGCAGTGATATCATACATCGGAATAGCTTCGACCCATTTAGTAAAGCGATCAATGACTGTAAAGATATACCGCCGACCTTGTGAGAGAGGTAAGGGTCCAACGATATCGACATGTATACTGCCAAAGCGTCGGTCCGGGGGCGGTCGCTCGACGAGAGGTGCTCGGACATGTCGATGTACTTTGGCAGCCTGACACTCCAAACAAGTTCTGCACCACTCACGTACGTCCGACTTGATGCGATGCCACACAAAACGAGCTGTCATAGCTCGCTGTGTTACACGGGCCGCGGCGTGTGAGAGACCGTGAACTGCGTCAAACACTCGTTTGCGCCACTGTGGGGGCACAATAGGTCTAGGTCGCCGGGTGCTGACATCGCAGAGTATTGTAATGTCCGTGTTGGGGAGATTCACGTCCTGAACTTGGAGGTTACTGATGGCTGTGCGGTAGGCTTGTACATTGCGGGAGTCGATTTGATCTTGGGCTAGTTGAGTGTAATCAATGTCAGGAACTTGAGCCGCTGCCACGCCCATTGGTTGGTGAACCATCTGGCATCGGTCCTGCAATATGGCTTTGTTGGCTGAGGAAGAGATGCGTGAGAGCGTATCAGCAACGACATTTTGTTCGCCTTTCACATAGCGGATGTCCGTGGTGAACTCTGCGATGAAGGAGAGATGTCGGGTACGTCTGGGTGGGTGGTCAGTCTGACTTGTGATGATCTGAGTTAATGGCTTATGGTCCGTCCACACGGTGAAAGGTCGGCCTTCTACGAAATAACGGAAGTGGTGGATCGCGGCATAGATAGCTAAGAGTTCTCTGTCTAGCGTAGAGTAGTTCTTTTCAGCCACCGTTAGTTTCCTGGAGAAGAATGCGAGAGGCTTCCAAGTGCTGTCATCTTGTCGTTGTGCGAGCTCAGCGCCGATAGCAGTGTCTGAAGCATCAGTGGTGAGCGTAGTTTGTGACGAAGAGCTTGGATGGACGAGCATAGTGGCGTTGGCAAGTGCCGCTTTGACCGTGTCGAACGCGGCCTGAGCTTCCTGGTTCCATGTCACAGACTTGGCCTTCCCTTTGGTTAGTTCTGTGAGAGGAAGTACGACTTGGGCCATATTGGGAACGAAACGACGATAAAAGTTTATCATCCCAAGGAACCGCTGAACTTCCGCCTTGTTGGTTGGTACGACCATGGATTCAATTTGGGCCACTCTTTCTCTGAGTGGGGCGATACCACTCAAAGATACCTGGTGGCCAATGAATGTTAATTCATCCTGGTGAATGGCACACTTGTTCCGGTTGAGGATCAGACCGTGATCACTGAGGAGCTTAAAGACCTGTCGGAGGTGCTCGTAGTGGGTGCTCGAATCCGGGGAAGCAATCAGGATGTCATCCAGGTAGATGAACGTAAAGGGAAGTCCAGAAAAAATGCTGTCCATGAGCCTCTGGAACGCTTGGGCCGCGTTCTTTAAACCAAAGGGCATTCTGAGGAACTCGAAACAACCGAAGGGTGTGATCACTGCCGTCTTGGGAATATCGCCTTTGGCCATCGGAATCTGGTAATAACCCTTTTGAAGGTCGAGTACAGAGAATTTCTTGCACCCCTTGAGTTTCGAGTTGAGGTCATGCATGTGTGGAATCGGATAACGGTCGTCCATGGTGATCGCGTTGAGACGTCTGTAGTCCCCACATGGACGTTTCGTACCATCTGCTTTAGGGACCAAGTGGAGTGGGGAAGCCCAGGGAGAGTCTGACCGGCGGACAATACCTTGTGTCTCTAAGTCCATGAAGTATTGTTTGGCTTCGGCGAACTTATCTCCGGAAAGACGGCGAGGGTATGAATGCACTGGGGGCCCTTGTGTCACGATGTGATGCTCTGTCCGATGCTTGACTGGGGCATTGAAGGAGAACTTTGGGCTATAGAGTTCGGGGAACTGGTCTAAGAGCCGCGCAAATCTGCTGGAAGAGACGTAGTGAAGACCCGGGATGGGGTTGTAGTCCTTGTGAGCCGAAATGTTGAATTGGCCATCGCGCTGGAGGACTTGTCGTCCTTTAAGGTCGATGAGAAGATCGTTGACACTGAAAAATTCCGCGCCAAGAATGGGCGTCGTGACATTAGCAATGATAAATGAAACTTCGAAAGTGCGACCGTTGAATCGAAGCGGAATCACACGATGACCGTAGGTTTGGATTTGGGATCCATTGGCTGCTTGAAGAGGTTGAGTTTGTTCGTCCAGCATGTCAGCTGGAGATGCTGGGAACACGGAAACCTCGGCTCCAGAGTCGACCAAGAAAAGACGGTTGCGGATTTGGTCACGGATGGAGATGGTATTCCGGGGAGAGTTGGGGCCAAGTCGTCTGCTATCGTGTTTCAATCCTCTCGATGAGTTGACAGTCGTGATGGTAGATTTATGTTTGCTCGTCTGACTGACTCGGTTCGGGGAAAGGAGTGACTTGACCTCGGAAGAGCCAACCTGAGGGACGTTTATTGGTTGGCATTTGCGTTTCCCGGATGTGGCTTTAGCGCTCGAGGAACGTTATGCATTTTACAGGCGACGGCCACGCACTTCCTTGCTTTATTGCCGTAGCGTGCATGAATACGGCAGAGACCGTCTGGGTTAAGATCACCTTGAGGATGGACTTTGGAGGAGGCTCCTCGTGCAGGTTCGGAGACGGCACCTCTTAGGTTATAGGAGATTGGACAAACTCCCGAGAAGTCATCAGGTGATGATTGCGAGTTGCGGACGATCGAGTCTGCAGCCGTCGCATAGCCCACTACGTCCAGATCATCAACATGGTGCAACTTGTCTACCAGACTTTTGGGCAACATCCGGATGAAGAGACCGTACAGGAGTTCTGATTTGCGTTCCTTATCAGGTAGGAGAGCTTGCATCTTGAAGAGTCTGGTCAGTGGAAGCTCATCTCCTAGTGGCGGCATGTTGAGAAGCTTTTGGACTTTTTGCCTCTTAGTCAGGCCGTAGGTAGCGATAAGATCTCGCTTGAGACGGTCGTACTGCTCCTCTGGGTCCACGTCGCGCCACGCTGCTCCTACACGGTCGAGATGGGCTGGTGTGAGTAAGCTCCAGAGGATGTCAAGCTGGTCCAGCTTGTTCTTGTACTTTCGGCGGCCAAAATACCGTTCCAGGTCGCCAAAGTACCGCTCCGGGTCGGAGGAATCGAAGGGCGGGGCTCGCATATGGAGGATGCCCGCGGCTGCGGCAGCACCGTCGTTTTCCGCCATAAGGAATCGGGTACTGTACACTTAGGGTCACCAATGTGGGAGAACCTTCTCTCCACTAAATGACTGGACCGAGGCTTGTGTAATACTAACTTTATTCTTTATAAATATTATATATATTGATATTAAGACGTAATTACATCTCTCCCTCTTTCCTTTGTCTTGGGAAGAAGGGGAGGGCAGACACGTTAAGGTTCGCCTCCTTGGAGTGACCGCTTACAACCTCTTGCTGTCCGCTACATACGTAATTTAGATATTTTATTTTTATTCAAAATATACTCACCAGTATTTTATTGCTAAGTACTAAAAATGAAACTACCAAACAGATGACTAATATGTTAAAGAAACAAATATGTTAAAAAGGTTAGCCAGCGAAATCCGAGAGCCACTTCCCAAGCAACACATAACGTTATTCTAACGTTAGTTTTGGTTCCCTAAAGGTTAGGTTCGAACCTAACCAAAAACGAACGTTTCAATAACGTTCCCCCTTGGTTACATAAAAACTAACGAAAAAAACGTTCGGGGAACGTTCCCATAACTAACGAAACTAACGTTCGGGAACGTTCCAAAACTAACGTTCGCTTTTGGTTACCTACTAACGTTCAGGGAACTTTCTCAAAATTTTACGAAAGATAATATAAGATAGCTCCATCCTGGGGTTAAATAAGTCGGTATCAGTGACAAAAGATGCATCTACAAAACTTTTCATATATATGAGGTATCTTTTGGTTAAAAAATAGTTTGCGTTATGTATAACTATTTTAAACTTTCTTATAATTTTTTTAAAGACTTTATTGATATATAGATATTACATTTGAAAGAATATATAAATAAACATTATAGTTTAAAATTAAATCTAAAATCTAGCAGCACTATCTAGAAAAATTAATTATAAAAAAATTAAGGAAACAAAATTGTTATCCAAAATAGAGACATAAGAAATAATGTCGCAAATAAAAATAACAAAGATTGAATATAATTATTTTTTGGTCTTTAGGCAAATTTCCTGTACTGCCGTTGTAGAAATTAGAGATGTCCAGCGGAGTAAAACGGATAAAACCGTACCAGATCCCCCACATACTTCCACAGAATGGGAATTTTTTCTACCTGGTTTACAATAAAATATAACAAATATTATAATGTGAAGGACTGCATCGCTTCAATAAATATATGATTGAGTTGAGTAAATCTCTTTTTGTTTTAATTTTGCTATTTGCTATAGTAAATCATGCGCAAAATAAATAAAAATTGAACATAAGAGACTATTTTATCTGAAAATTCCTTTGAATAATGAAAGGTTTTGTGGATGAATTGTCTTTGTCGTTGATCCCGATTTATTTATTCCTGTTCAATCTGTTGTGTAAAAAATATTCCGTTAGTGATGATAATTTGGGGTTTCTAAACAAGCCAGACTTTATGGTTTTTCCCAGGCTTGTGAGCGTTCAGCTTTTTTTGCGTTCAGCGTTCAAAAAAATTAGCGTTCCGTTCAGCGTTCCGTTCAATGTTTTTGCGTTCAGCGTTCCGTTAGCGTTCAAATATTTAAAAAAGAATTTCCCAAAAAAGTACTGCGTAGTGATGACGTTTTTTTTTAGAAAAGATTTTCCAAAAAAGTACTGCGTTGTGATGACGTTTTTTTTAGAAAAACAAAAAAGTACTGCGTAGTGATGACGTTTTTTTCTTTTAGAAAGAATTTCCAAAAAAAGTACTGCGTAGTGATGACGTTTTTTTTTTAGAAAAGAATTTCCCAAAAAAGTACTGCGTAGTGATGACTTTTTTTTTTTTTAGGTGTAATTTCCCAAAAAAGTACTGCGTAGTGATGACTTTTTTTTTTAGAATTTACAAAAAAAGTTATGCGTAGTGTTGACGGTTTTTTTTTTTCCCTAAAAGTACTGCGTAGTGATGATGTTTTTCCGAAAAAAGTCCAAGAAATGTTTGGAAAAATTGAACGCTGAACGCAAAACTCTTTTTTTTTGCGTTCAACGTTCAGCGTTCAAAAAAAAAGTTGCGTTCCGTTCATTGAACGTGCGTTCAGCTGAACGCCGTTCAATTTTGCGTTCCGTTCACAAGCCTGGTTTTTCCACAAATTTAAGTGGTTGAAGATTATGTTTGTGAGTGAAGAGGAGCTAGTTCAATCAAAAATAAAAGCCACTCTAGCGGATCATATTGCTGACTTCAAACAGCCTCTTATTAGAACAAACTCATTTACAAACGACACATAACTAATACATGCTACAACTTCGTCCTCATCAAATCAAACTGACTTGAATGTAGACGACTCACAAAAATACATACGCCTTTGTATTTGCTTTTAAGAACCTATCAGTTTTCATCTGATTTTCCTACAGTAACAACATTAAATAGTTTCCATCTACACGGATCCTCAAGTTACTTATTCAATATTATATAAACATCTGTTTGGATTAAAAGCCCATTGATACCTCGACTTGTCTTCAATTATCAAGACACCGGCGGTAAGCTTTTTCTGGCTATTTTTTTTCTTCAGTTGCTTTTCTGGTTTTTTTCTCTTACAAAACCTTTCAAAATAGCTATTGGGGGTAAGATGTACAGCATTACCTAATATTGTTCACCTAGAACATTAAGTAATTGGAAAACATTTAATTTATAATTGCATAGGTGCCATATCAGGGTTGGTCACTCTGGCCGAGACAAAACTTGGCTAGAAGTAAAAAATTTCTATTCATGGATTCGACATGATATAGTCTCCCTCTATATTCGGACATGTCGAGTGTGTGCTACCCGAGCCCCATCGATGAAGCCCAATAATTTCCCTTGGCTTCATGACGAGGATGCAGATTGACCTCATTGATATGACGAGCCGACCAGACCGAGAATACAAATGGATTCTTCATATGCGGGATCATTTCTCCAAGTTTAGTTGGACTCATCCCTTGTTGTCAAAACATGCGTCTGGAGTGGCTGAGAAACTCATTCAGAGCTTCTTCTTGTTTGGATCTCCCACCCTTCTGCAATCCGATAATCGAAAAGAATTTGTGGCTGGAGTGATCAACGAGCTTATGAAACAGTGGCCCGGCTTAACAATAATCCATGGATGACCACGCCATCCACAGTCTCAGGGCTGTATTGAACGGGGCAACGGCGATCTTCAAATGAAGCTTGGCAAATGGTTGGAGTCGAATCCTGGAAAGGGTTGGGCTGAGGGACTCCAGCATGTGACTTATGCTATCAACGTTTCTGTTAGCTCGACTACTAAGAAAACTCCCTATGAAGTTATGTTTGGGCAGTCTCCACGTACAAACTGTACCGAATTGGAAAATTGGCCGAACAAGGACTCCATCATGAAGAAGAAATTGACTCCCTCATTGAAATAAGGGAGTCTGTGGGAGTTGCACCACAACAAGGATTGCTTTGAGTCGCCCAACGACACAAAGAATCAAGCAGCGTTTCATCCTACCAGTGTTATGGAGAAAAAATCACCATTAAATCAAAAGACACACATCATGACAAGATCCGTGAAATTGCCACCGATAATTATTTAAAAGCAGCGAATCAAGTGAACTATAATATAAAAAGTATTCGTCATCCAGAGTGCTCCTGCCTTGTTCTTATTATTGTTATTGTTTACATTGATTCATCATTGCTTGGGATCAAATTTCTCGAATGGGAGTGGACGGTGGCATGATTCCAGTCATTATATTTGCCCGTCTCGTCTCATCCTCCTCCTCAATGATCGGAGGAGGAGACGAGACGTTTGGGAGCTCCTTTATCAATGTGGTCGCTCCTAGCACTGACTCGGCTCATGAATATGTTCAAAGGGACTCGCAGATCCAGATCCTTCTATAATAAGTACAATAATAGAGAGGTTGTGAGGAATGTTAGCACGATGACCGTGTTGAAGTGTGGTTTCTCTTTGTTTCTAGCTCAGGTAGGAGATCAAAGTAACCGTACCGGATTAAAAAATATCAGTATATGACACGGGGAGTAAAATCCCAAGGGGTGATTTTTTTTTTTTTTTGGGGGGGGGGGGGGTTGTCTGGGGGGTGGTAATCCTACTCATTTTAACTTATCTATGACATAACATATTTTTAAGAAAATATAGCTTAAGTATTCAAAACTATTTAGAATTTTGAATTAAATAAACTTTTAAATATTCTCCCAGCTTATTATTTAGTAATGCACTATATAAACAAAGAAACCTTTATGCAGGAGTTTATTTTTCATAAAAATAATTATTTTAACGTATACATTTTGATGATTTTGACTTTGGCAGCTACTTTTGCCAATTTAATGGAAACCCATATATGCACCAGCAAAACTCAACGTTGCGAGTTTTATTGTCATTTACATTTTTAAGGCTTAAGGCTTTGCAAGACTTCGAAGCAGCTGGTATGTTAAGGTTTAACTAAGGGGTCCTTCTAGTTCTTCAAATTATTAGCCAAGAGTTGCACTGATATCACAGTCCCATAATCATTATGACTAACGCAAAGACGGCGGGTGTACTATTACGAATAGAGAAAGGTCTTGATCAAATATTGAAAAAGGCATGACCTCATATGTAGGTGTGAAGTATATTCTTATTTGTTTTTTTTAATCAATTGTTTGTTGAATCTCTCATTTCAAAGGTCAATGTGAGTTTTTAATTTAATTTCTCAGTTACCAAAACCTACTTGGAATCATTTAATTGCTCAGTTACCTAATCAAACATGGTAATTATAAACTTTATCGTCAGGCTTGTGAGCGATTAGGGAAAAAATAGCGATCCGATCAAAAATGGCGATCAGAAATTCTTTGCGATATAGCGATATAACGATCAGGGATTTTTCCGATCAGCGATCCGATCAATTTAATTGCGATCAACAAAAAAATGACCTATGTAACAATATTCTAAGTAAAAATTTAAATGTATATACAGTCAAACCTTTATAAGTATTCATCTTTATATGACAATGGAATGATTGTTTCCAATAGCCTATGAGCTCCAAAATAACGACTTCTCCATAGGCGCCTGTCTGTATATTTTAGAACAAAAATATCAGAATGATTGTTTCTCATAGCCTATGAGCTACAACACTCTGGCTCCACAATTGACATATGTCTGCATGTTTTAAGACAGGAGATGCCAGAATAAATGTTTCCCATAGCCTATGAGCTCCAAAACAATGACTTGTACATTGCCGTCTGTCTGTATATTTTAGGACAAAAATATATCAGGATAGCACACACTGGCTTTTTCCATTAGTATTAGTCTGTATTTTGTGTTTTCTAAACAAATATTAGTTGTTGGAATGGATTTTGGTCAATCTGACAGCTAGTAAGTTTTAAGAGATGTAGGGTTTGTCTCAAATCCTTATTACAAACATTTTTTCTTTTTTAGTTATTTTATACAAATTGATCGGATCGCTATTTTTAGTGATTTTCTTACGATCAAAAGATATAAAGATCAGGACGTTTTGCGATACTCCGATCAGCGATCAAATATTGCTATATCGCTATTCATTGCCGATCAGAAAAACTCCGATCAACAAGCCTGCATATTAGCAAAAGTAACCATAATATAATTGTTTTTGAAACTCTTTAATTATCGCAACAGAATTGATCAATCACTCAACCTTTTTGATTTATTAAACCTAACTCGAACTGTATCATTAAACAATGAAGTAACTGCTAGATAATCTTCCTTGGTAGAAAATCCTTCCTAGGTACAGTCCCGGGCGAACCCGCCGCGGACAAGAACACCCTGATGCAAAAGAGTTCAATGCAGGAGCGCTAACTGCAAATACGGAAAATGCAAAAGTACGCGTGCCCGAAAATGAGTACGCCTAGAACCAAGGTATATAGAAATACCAAGAATAATATAGAATACAAGGTATGTTACATTTATAATATTTACTTAATAAACTTTTATAAATCCCCGGCGTGCTCTCAGTCGTCATTGGTCCGACTTCATCTGCCGTGCTAGCTCGGGATATTTTATAAATTTCCTTATAATTAAATATTGAGATAATTTACAAACAAAAATCACTAATATTTTAAAGGAATATTTCAATTGTCATTTATTTAATTTAAAAAATCGAAGATTTTTTGTTCTTGTAAGAATTATCGCTTATAATAAGATTAATATAACAAGGTAGGTAGAAAAGAAAGGAATAATTTTAACAAACTCTCCAGTGATGTATATGTAAATAATAAAGTAAGTAATGTGAATAAGCGAATTGACATCATTGGATATTTACTTACATCGCCTTTTTTTTACTTCGCAAGTCGTGGAATGTATGATAAAGAAAATATTTCAACTATAATAAGGACATCTTCTTTTTATGGACAAAAAAATAACTCTCTCTCACGGAAACTTTAGAAATAAAAGTTGAATAATATGATTAAATTATATAATATTGGACATTCATTTTTTATCCTCATATATAATAGTTGGACAGAGTATTCAATATTACTGTTGAACTTTATAAACAAGTTAATAAAAAATGAGTAAATATGATTATAAGAAATATTGATGAATTTAAATAAAAACTAAGACTGATCAATTGATATAAAACTAATATCCATCAAATTAAATATAAACAATAATAAATTTAAATAAATACTCACAAACGCCTTACATCTTATCCCTGAGTTAAGTGTAGCAATAAATCGGATTGAGACTTTTTATTCAAAAAATATAGTTAATAGCAGAAGCTGTCGTATGGTTTAACAGTTGAGGGGCTAGACAAACTCTTTGCTTTTGATTGCTCTGGCATTATTAATGAATTTCCTTGATTTTATGAACTATTTATAATTCTTGGGGATTTATTTTTATTAAGTCCGAAAAATATTTTATAATGGTAGATCCCTCAATCGGATAATGGCCTCTGTCTAAAAAGTGTTTTCTTAAGAGTTTGATCAAATGAAGACATCATGAAACATATACCAAAATTATCTTTGATGTATCAGAAGGATTCTAAAAATATGACAAATCTTTGAGACTTCCAATGAGTTACGCAGTCCAACATTTGATAGGGTCATATCAGAAACTAAAGCCAAGACTGCAATGTCTCTTCTTTCAACCTCATTTGTGTGAAAAGAATGTCAAGAGACATCGAGGTGTCAAAGATAACATTGGAAACAGCATCCACGGATCATGGCAACTTTAATTTTTTTATTCGGAAAGCACACTTGATCAATAGCTAAGAAATAGTCAAAACTACTTATCAGATCCATTTAATCGAACGAAAGACGCCAATATGGGTGAATTGATTTTCCACTTTCCAAAACCCTAAAAAACGTAAACCAATATTCTGATAAGGTAGATGAACTTTTAATTTAATGTGCCTCAAACATTGTATTTATCCTTCGAGTATTAACTTAAACCAAATAATGGAAGCTATATTACAAAGTTAGAAGTTAAATAAAAAAGTAATAGGTTTGGAGAGCCAAAAATATATTGTTGCGATATTTAAATATATTAAGATTTAGTATTGCTCTAAAGAAATCTACTTATGTTTCGATATTTTTTACATTCATCTTGCTTTATTAATCGTTAAGTCGTTATTGTTATTAACTCAACTAACCTGAAGAATATTTACTCAGTTTATTTCACTGATGCTTTAGAATGAATAAAGTAGAACCTTCTTATCGAAATTTAACCACTAATAAAAATAATATAGCAGAACACTAAACTTTGATAAGATCTGCGTCAAATAATTAAACTTATTGAATTAATAAGTTTTGCCTTGTATTTATACTATTAGCATTACCTTAGTGCGTAATTACAAATATTTTTAAAGAGCTATTTATATATTACTAAACTTATAACTTTAACCAATTGTATACGACAATATTTGGAAGTTAGATCTAAACTAAAGCTTAAATAAAGTTATATTGACTGTGTTATATATTTTATTTATTTATATGCAACATAATCTAATTAAATAATTAGAATGAACATAATTAATTATTTCTGTTGATTGAGGTTTTGTGACGATATTTTATATAAATATGATCATGATAGGACTATGACGTCATCGGTACATTCTTTTATTAAGTGTCCGCGCCACTTTTTAAATATCGCATACCTGGTATTCATATACCTTGCCTAGAACCATGTTATAAAAATGTTGTAAATGTAAGTCATTGTTGTACACTAGCATTAAAAAAAATAGTACACTAACATTAAAAAAATAGTACACTAACATTAAAAAAATAGTACATGACCCTTCAAAAAAACATTTTTGACATTGACATGACATTTAATGGTATAATAATTTAATATATTTTGTTATTTCAAGCTGTAACAACTCTCAAGTAGTAGTCACATGAAAGTAGAAGATTTTAGACCTATTTTCTCAGCTTATTTTGGGAATTCGATCTTTTTGCAAAACGTAGAGGTAAACTAGAAATATCATTTAATATTATCCTACGTGCACAAAATGATTTATCGGAATTCTGCGTCGTATATTCGGATCAAGAAAAAATTTAAGAAAAAAATGGGTAATGTTTCATTGGAAATTCAAGTTTATATCTTTAATTTTCTAATTTAATAATGTAACTAAAACGATACATTGGAATGTCTTGAGTTTATGCATTAATAACTATTATTTTAACTAATAAAAATTAAATCTTAATTTAGTCTATCTTATTAATGGATTTTATTTTTTTAAGGTTTGGTGAGGTATTTCTTCAATCAAGTAATATTTAAATCGGATTATTCTATAGTACAACAGTCCAATTTGTGAAATTAATTTTAAGCTTTAATTTTCAGTAGAAATTATTATTAAAATATATATTTTGAACAAATAAAAACTTGGGACCAATAGAGACTTTTAATTTTATAATCAAGATTATTATTAGGTCTGCAAAAACTACTAAAAAATCCTATAGCAACTTTATAGAATCTTCTTTAGTGGAACATCAAATAGCTTTAAATAATATGCCGGTGTTCAACTTCAATGATCCTAGATTAATGTTGATTCAATAATTAGTACCAAAATAAAAAATATTTTTTGAAAGTGGTGATTTTAATATGGTGCTCTATTGAAAACTACAGACAACTTCCATTCTCTGGATTAAAGTTGATTATTAGTGAGAAAACTACTCGAAGCTTCGTAAATCGAGTAGCTCATATTCATGACAATGAGTAATAAAATGACAACAAACCACTAAAGGAGGAGGTATAGTTATTTCATCAGAAGCTTCGGAATGGAAATCTCCGGAGGAATTTCTGAAAGGTCTCAATGAGTTTCTTGCCACCGAACCAGGCCTTAGAGTAGTAGAGGTCTGGACGAACGAAAGACTGATGAGTCATACCATAAGCTGACAAAAAACCCAGAACAAACAAATTTCATATCATAAATTAATAGGTGTTTGGATTTAATAGCAAATTTAATGTTATTTTATAAATCAAACGGGATATTATTTTAATGTAAAAAGATGGTCCTTGAGTTGAATGTGCTATGAATTGCATTATTTTATGATTTTGCTAATATTTTGAGCAGGAATAGGATTTATATGTGAATATCTTATTGTGAATCCAACTTTATTGCATTTCTAGCGTTATATGTACTGTGTGGCGCTTCAGCGTTCAGTTAGCGCCCCCTATAAAAAGATTTACCGAGAATAGATGTGGATGACGAAAATACCCAAAAAGTAATGTGAGTGATACCGTTAGGAATCCAAATAAAGCATGTGTAGTGAGTTTAGGATAATTAAAAAAGTAACTGCGTAGTGTGACTTTTTTGTTTTAGAAAAGGAATTAAATATGTGTATGATGATATTTTTTTAGAAAATATTTTTGCGGGTCAAAAAAATACCTCTATGTTTCCGGTTGCGGATCACATGAACAACTCAAACGCCCACCACACCAGCTTTGAATAAAACATGTCTCTAAAATAAAAGCTCAGAGCCAAAAGATAGTTACAACTAAGGACTATATTGTCTCCCCCAGGGAAATATATTGGCCTATTTATTCTTAGGATAAATAAATAATCTATACAAAACTGTGTCCCATTACATATTTTACGGCTTACTAAATATAATAACGGACTATTGTCTCAATAAATATCGGAAAGTCGACATTTTCTATAATATATTCCACATACTTTAATGTAAATCAATGGTTAAAAAAATATCCATAAGAAACAATTGTTCAAAAAATATCCTTAGTATTTATGAACTGGATTATCATGAACCCGATTTTATATCCAGATTAGTGAAATAATTATCATATATGAAAGAATGTTTTTTTTTTTTTGAAAATATATTTAAAACACTTAGTAATAAAAAAAATATTTTATATATTTTATAAATACGTGTTGTAAAATATATTTATTTAAAAAAATATTTTTATTTCGTATTTTTTAATTAATCATTTAATCCGGGATATATAAATGATTATAACATACATGAATTTGATAATTATTACATATATTTGTCATGCACATACTTTTACTTCCAAATAAATGGAGGTTTTATTAGACCTATTTTTTACTATAGTAGTCTGTTCTCGTAAATATATGTGTAAACGAATTTATATACCTTGATATATATTGTAATAATAATGACATTGTAGTATATTCTCTACTAATGATCGAATTAGTTGAACTGCCATTTCTTTTATAGGGATCCTATTTGTTCCTTTTTACTAATTCTTTACATATAATTTAAATATTCCTTCAACTTTTGTCAGCTTCTTAATAAATTTTTCCGAAAAAAAATATTAATCCACCAAAAGAAGAATAGTTTTTTAATGAAATTATTTTTTTAAATAGATCTTTAAAGATTATATTGTTTTGATACTTCGAAAAAAAATATCTCATAAGACTGTTTATTTACAACTCCCTCGATAAATTATAAATATTTTGAGCCTGACATGAGAGTCAGCTGCTTCACAGACAGGTCTCTCGACGTAACTCTCCTTATAGGGCTCTGGGAAGCCTTTCATCAATCACAAACCTTTTTGTTTTTATATTTATAGCTCTAGGATCAGTCATCAAAATAGGTTTCTCGTAATACTTTACCCAGAATAAGAGAACAAATGATCGTTCTGGAGTCCAATCAGTTTCAAGAGTAGACTGAGAATATTGGCAGTAGCCTCATTCTACTTTTGAATTGTGCGATGTACGATAGGATTGCCATTAGCCATAAGTTTTCTCCGATGGCAATATATGGGATGCTTCAAAGGTTGTTTTTTACTCCGGAAAGATCATTTGTTGCTCTTATTCTGGGTATAGTTTTAAGAGAAAAAACGCGTTCAATTTTTCCAAACATTTCAATGTTTTTGGAAAGGAATTTTTCGAAATACTCTTTAAAAAAAAACGTCATCAATTTTTTTTTCATAAATTCTTTTCTAAAAAACGTCCTCACTTTTTTTGGAGATTCTCTTCTAAAAAAAAAAAAACGTCTGTCACTTCGTTTGGAGATTATTTTCTAAAAAAAAACGTCGTCACTTATTTTATTGTGGAAATTCTTTTCTTCCCTAAATAGTACTTCCATCTTTCAAAATTACACAATGTTATGTTTTTTAAATAATTGAACGCTGAACGTTAACGGAACGCTGAACGCAAAAACATTGAACGGAACGCTATTTTTTTTAACGCTGAACGCAACAAAAGCTGAATACGCGCATAAATATATATATACTATATATAGTCTATATATATATATATATATTAGGTGATACTTATTTGACGTTTTTTCTGATTTGACTGTTGGACTCATCCTAAGATTTAACTTAATACATATAGATGATCTTGTGAAGTTTAAAAGAAATCTAATAACATTAAGTGTCTCCTCAACGGGTTTAAAAGCTATGTAGTAATTTTTAATCGCCATTTGGTCGCCTCTCATGTCCTCAATATAAATGCCATTTTAAAATTTTGATGCAAAATGTAGGTATGATCTCAAGAATTCCAAACTAGTTTTTGGTTTTTTATGTACATGCAAAAATTAAACGAGAAGTTTAAGTTTGGAAAAAGTCATTTTTCTGCAAAATACCCCGAAAATTACTAAAACTTTCAATACTACGTATTTTTGTATATATGTATATAAATAACTGAAACTAATTTGAATCCTTGCGATCATACCTTCTTTTTTGTACCTCATTATTTTAAAATAACAAACGGGGCTGTGGGTTGAAACTCCAAAAAGTCATTGGTATGATTGGCGAAAACATAAGGGTTCATTGGCGATATATTTGAAAAAGGTCATTGGTGTGATTGGTGGAACACAGGAGCATATTTGTGGTGGGATGGAAGTTCCATATTTTTTTTTTGGACTTGTGAAACCCGATGCTCGTTAGGGATTGGTTTAAAATCCCAATAGTTTGTTGTGTGAGCTGTAGAACCCGAGACCTCATGGATGGTGAGTTTGAAACCCAATATGATGATGTAATTGTGAGGGCCCAATTACTGTCGAGTTTTAAGGGCCCACATTGTGAGTTAACCCCCTTCAAAACCCTTTGCTCTAATTGGAATAACCCTTCTATAGGTTTGACACCCCTCTATGTAATTATAATTTTGAATTTGACCTATTTTTATTCAATATATAAATTGGGAATTCATCAAGACTCATAATATGTATATAGCTTATACATTCTTAACCCTTATATTGTGTTAGAAAGCTGTTTACACCTGTGTGTTCGTGGGTCAATTTTGACCCGTGATTTGAAAATGCTTTAAAATGCTTTAAATCACCAGTTTTCTTCCAATATTGTTTTTCAAGTCATTGTTGGCTTAGTATACATTCATATAAATGGAACCAGTGTGGGAAATTTCTTTAGTTGGCTCCACAGACACAGTGTTTTAAAATGTACCACTCGTGTAAAATGTGTGTGTGCCTGAATGCGCTTTCTATATGTGTCTGTCTGTGCATGTGAAAGAAGCCTGATGTTTGTGTGTGTGGGGGGGCGTGTGTGTGTGTGTGGGCCATAACTGGGCATATTGGGCCACAATTGATCCTCAGAGCAACCCATAGCTTTTAGGTGATGCATAAAACAGCCAGTATTCTCTGCCGGGTCATTTTTGACCCGTAACACCACAGATGTAACTTTTTTTTTTGGAGACCTTTATAATTTACTAAAATGGTGAAAAATGATATTTCTGCATTCAATCGGGTGTGTCTGAGGATTAGATGAAGCCTCATTCCAGAGCAAAAAAGCAAATGGTAATTTTTACACATTCAAACTACAAAACGGGTCAATTTTGACCCTAACACAATAGAAGGGTTAAGCCAATGACGTATCATTCTTAACATTTTTATATTTATCATCGCAATTCACCGGACGTTCCAAAAAAACAATGATTGAATCAATACTGGTATTATGCAAATAATTGCATATGATGCAATCATATTCTTAGTCATCATTATTGAAGATACATTAGTCCAAAAAAGCAATGTAACACCGGGTCTGTCACTCATTTTTTATGATAACATTCTATTAATACAACCATGACGTCATTTGCCAGTTACCTTCCCATTAAAAAAAAGATACTCCGAGATTGCGTCATTAAATGACTACATTTATCCCGTCCATACTGGATCGTTGCCTCATATCTATGCAACTCCTACAGGAATGCAATATAGAGTTCTCTTTGAGTTGAATTCTTAGAAATAAGAAACATAAATAGAAAGTAGATGAAAAAGAAAGAAGCTTCAAAATGATATGAAAGTCGGTTTGTAATTTACGTGTGTGTGACAAGGAATTCTTGTGGGTAGGTAGGAAGGTGGCAAGGTGAATATAAGCAAGGTGTGTCAACCAGATGTCTTCTCAGAGAGTCATGTTGACGTTAATTGAATAAGCTCTACTGATGACGTCAGAGTGGAGACAGAAAGGTCGAATTTAGAATGCATAAATATTTTTCATGTATGTCTCCATTGGCATAAAATTACAGCGTTTCATCGTGGGAAAGTAGCTGCTTATCAATATAATTAAAGAAGTCCCATAATGCATGGAATATTCCTATAAATCTTTTCATTGAGACCTTAGAAAAATAACGTTTAATTTCATATATTTTACGCTCATGTCGGAAGGCAATGACGTCATTGATATAATTCAAGATGATGTACTCCTTACATTTTGTCATTAGAAATTTATTCCTACCTGCGTCTCTCTACCAATAAGCTATAACTATATCAATATATTATTCTTATGTGACATCAGTTTTATTTCATTCATTTTTCTAGCAAGTTTTCATTTTAAGTGTCCATCTAAGTGGTCGGAGATCTCCACTGCCTTCGTCTTGACGTCATTCAAAGAATAAAAGGGAATGCTTGTTGACCCTCTTTTCTTTCTATCGGCCTAAGAAGGTAAAGAGTCCCTTCCTCGGTATCTTCTTAAATATAGACAGAGAAAGAAAAGAGAGAGAGAGGTTTTTGAGCAAGTGGTCTGTGTCTGTTTGTCCTTCTGTGTGTGTGTGTGTGTTTCTCCTCATTCTTTCTTCCTTTCAATCTCTCTCCCTGTTTTTCTTTCTTTCTTTCTTTCTTTCCTTCTTTTGGTGGAGCTATGTTGTTGTTGTTGTAGTTGTCTCTGTCGAAGTGTTTCTTCCTTCCTTCCTTCATTTGGATCTGGAGTTGGAATCGATCCTTTGATGGCGATGAGGAGCGAGGAGTCCGTCCTCTTGAGTGTAGAGGAGGAGTCTTCCCTCTCTGAGTTTCTGTTGCACGTGAACGCCTGGCGCGTCTCCAAGGGTTTGTCTCCTCCGCTGAGTCGTGGGAGCGCCCTGAAGTTCATCATGGCGCGTCGCTTCAGCGTGGACCGGAGCCTCCAGCTCTACCAGAGCCACGAGTCCATGCGCATCGAGGAGGACCTCCCTGCTCTGCCTCGGAGCGATCCAAAGCTCCAAGATGAGCTTCTCTCGGGAAAGTTCACCATCTTGCCTGTCAAGGACAACTTGGGGGCCACCCTGGCGGTCTTCCACGCCTCCAAGCACGACCACGAGCCGTGACTCAGCGCACAACGCTCCAAGGCGTGATTTACCAGCTGGACGCGGCCCTGAGCGAGCCCTCTACGCTCCGGGGTGGCCTCGTCTTCATCTACAACATGAGTGGTTCCTCCTATGGGAACTTTGACTACGAGCTCAGCTCCAAGATCCTCCACCTCCTCAAGGGCTCCTACCCTGCACGACTTAAGAAGGTGCTCATTGTCACGGCGCCCCTGTGGTTCAAGGCACCCTTTAAAGTGCTACGACTCTTTGTGCGGGAGAAGCTTCGCGATCGGGTCTATACGGTTTCAAACCCACAGCTAAGCCTTCACTTGCCCCAAGATGCCATTCCTTTGGAGATGGGTGGCCGGCTCCGCGTGGAGCACGAGGAATGGCTCAAGACCTGTGCAGCCCATATCAGAGAGGGGGAGGCCAGTGAGGCCACGTTGGACCAGCTCAAGAGCCTCACATCGGGCCTGAGCCCCCCGGAGCGACCTCAAAACGGGGGAGACACACTCACGTCAAGCCCGTCCAGCGGCTTCAGTGAAGAAGAGCTCAGTGGGGAAGACGCCTTCGGATTGGAGCTCCTCGAGTTCATTCAGCACGTCCGCGCCAAGGGTCGACGTGGACTCTACGAAGAGTACGAGGAAATTTGTTCCCGAACCGCCCTCAGGGACATTTGAAATGGCGCTCCAATCCAGTCAACATTCCTCGGAATCGCTACTTGGACGTCCTCTGCTACGACCATTCCCGCGTTCGACTCCTCAAGCCTGAAGCTGACTCGGACTACATCAACGCTAACTACGTGGACGGCTTTCGGTCGCCACGGGCTTTTATCTCAACACAAGGCCCCCTTCCACAGACGTTTGGGGCGTTTGGCAGATGGTCTGGGAGCAGGGCGTCTGTGTCGTAGTCAGACGACAAGACCGTGGAGCGCGAAAAGACCAAGTGCGGCCAGTACTGGCCCCTGGAGGGATCCATGCTCTGCGGGGACTTGAAATCACCTCAATTCAGGTGGAGGATCAAAAGGACTTTATAGGGAGTGAGCTCTCCTCCGGAAGGTTGGCGGGGATCCTTCCTCCCCGCCCAGGACAATCTACCACTTTCAATTCCTATCCTGGCCGGACTACGGGGTTCCCCTCTCCGCCATGAGCATGCTACACTTCCTTCAGTGCGTTCGGGAGAGAAGCAGGCCAGTCTTCTCCAGGGTGGAGAAGAGCCCCCCATCGTGGTCCACTGCTCCGCTGGGATCGGCCGCACGGGGACATTCGCCACATTGGACTACGCTATCAACAAGTTCATTGCCACGGGGAAGGTGGACATCCGCTCTATCGTGGAGAAGATCCGATCCCAGAGGGCGAGTTCCATACAAGTCCAGGACCAGTACGTCTTCTGCCACCTGGCCTTCCTCGAATACGCTTTAAACATGAAATACGTCGAAGAAATCGATCTATCGGGATTTGATGACATCTATGAGGATTCAGAGTGAAGCATAACATAGTTATATTAAAACATGCAGCAACAGCAGCTAATTTGCTAGTCAGTTCAGTCATATTCATCAACCTCAAGGGATGATCATGGTTGGCACTTAAGTTCAATATTCACTTTCCCTCACTTTGTTAATCCTCCTCTTGAGTCAGATCCTTGAAGCCAAAAATATCTTCTTAAGAACAAAACGCCGACTGTCTTACCTAACTTATATGAGACCACAATTCAAGTTGCGAAGTCTGAATTTATACTTAAAAGTTATATTATTAATATATTTTAATCTTGTAGAAATGTTTTATAAAATGTCAATCTTTTGTTATTTTTTTAAAATAATCATGCGAGTAATTTCATCATCACATTTAACAATAATATTACAACTATTCTACGTAAGTACTCACTCCTATGTAAATCCATTTAAAATCAAATTTATTATCTACTGTATACTAAGTACTCCTATTCATTCTTATTTGTTCATAGTCCTTTTTTATACCATAATATAAATACATATATCCAATCAACGGGGAGGGAATTGACCTAATAATAGGAATAACTTTTTAAAACATATACAAAATATCCCGAGTTTCCAAACTCTTTCCTTTCATGCATCGAAACGAGTTGGCGTCGTGTCAAAAATAATATCATTAACTCTCAGCCCCCAGCAACATCTTCTTTTTAAAAACAAGGCCCTTGACATCCAAAAGTAATAACTCCACACAAAATACTCCCTCCCCATTTTATCCCTCACCTTGAAATGATGAGTAAATTTTTTATTTTCGAGTTTTATCGACTCAATGGCCTCCCAATCAACACACACACACACACAAATGGATCAAAATACTATTTTGTACAAAAAAATCATCATATCCTAATTTTTTATGGTTAGATGTTAAATATTATTAGGATTTCGCAAAATATTAATAATATTATCATAATTTTAACATTATTTCATTTAAATGCAATTAGCCACTTCTTTTACATCATTGCGTAAATCCATCATCGTATTATCTCCTCCCAACTAAACTCTGTGCATTTTTATACACTTAGATATGAAGACCCCCGCATACCGTATTTGTGTTTGCGTCAGTTTTAGGTGTTGGAGTAAGAAGCATCACCACCAACGCCATCACCTGACGAAAATCATTCTTGAATGCACCCAGGAAGGGTGGGCAGTGGAGGGCGTGCGTGGTGGGGCTTTCTTGAACCTCACTTGAATGCACAAAACATGTATCTTTTTTTGTTCTTGTTGACTCATTTAAGGTAGCTAATGACTATTTTTTCAATAAACTCCAACTTTTTAATATCCTCATAAAAAGTCGTTGGGGGTTGTATCTTTTGTGTCTTATTGAATTTGGTTAGTTTTGAAAGATGAGGGGCACCACTAAAGTTTGAGGATACCATTATTGCTACGAAAGGTTATCATTTTGCAATATTAACAAAGATCTCAACGTTCCCAGATGGAAAGAAAGAGTAATAAGGGGCAAGGGATGTGTTGGAGGTCTTTTTGTGGTGTTCTGAGTATTTTGGGTCCTGAAGGGAACTGTTGGGGCTTTTCAGCAAGGTGAGAAAGACTTTACAGTTTCCAAGGGCGGAAGGTCTGGCATAATCAAGGAATCCAGCGCTCCTCGACCAAGGTTACCAAATAAAAACGACGAGATCTATTCTTTGTCAATAAACAATGTAGAAATTACTCTTGAGCTTCAATGTTTGATATTTGCTTATATGGAACGTAGAGAGCTTATTGGATTCTTCAAAGAAATATGTCATTGTGCCCGATAAAACAAATCTATCTCTTTGATCAATTTACGATGAAGTAGTACAAATTACTTTGTTTTATTGGAACACAGACGACAGTGAACGATGTTTCTCTGTGTTATTGAAGGGAATAATCTCTCTCTCTATGATATGGAAACATGATCGAATCTCAACAACGACCCTTAAAACCACGAATAGGATTCTTCTTATACCCTTCTATTGTGTTCGGTCAAAATTGACCCGTTTTTAGTTTTGAATGTGTAAAAATTACCATTTGCTTTTTGCTCTGGAATGAGGCTTCATCTAACCTCAGACACACCCGATTGAATGCAGAAATATCATTTTTGAACCATTTTAGTAAATTATAAAGGTCTCCAAAAAATAAAGTTACATCTGTGGTGTTACGGGTCAAAAAGGCGACCGGCAGGAAATACTGGCTGTTTTATGCATCACCTAAAAGCTATGGGTTGCTCTGAGGATCAATT
>CP045897.1:18502661-18528173 GCA_013387185.1 Caligus rogercresseyi | reverse complement strand
TTTCTACGAACCCGTTCCTGGAAGGCTTGTATGCGTATCAGAAAATCAAAATGACCCCCCCAACGTTCACACCAGAGGATAGCCCTTTGGACCTGAAGGACTTTCCATTATCGCACAGAATCTCCAAGGGAGGCCCTTACCCTGCAAACGTTTCTTCCAATGCCTTGACTTCTTCATTTTCGCTCTTTTGTTCGACTTCTCCCCATATGGCGAACCCTGGGGTCCACAATGTACAATTGTCAAAAATTTCTTTGTACGTAATATGCGTTATATCGACGGCAATTCGAACCCAGTTAACAGGCACTGATAGCTTGCCGTTTCCAGATACTCTTGATGCCGAATCAATGGATTGACATTCCTCGCATGATTTCACGATCCCTTCCACTTCGAACCTCGAGACTTCGAGCATATTTTTCTCTACAAAATGGAGGGCTCAGTCCACACCCCTTCGACTCATTTTGTGGATCTGCCTGATTTCTCTGATCGAGCATCGAGACTTTCGGTCTTTTTCATCCAATGCTTTGGTACTCGTGTTAAGAGTCTGCTTTGTTTTTGTTTTGGGGACGAGTAGTATCCCCCACTAGACGTCGTAGCTTTCAGAGTGTCGATCAGGATGGTTATTTTACGCTTGACAAGTATCTCGGATAGTTCGGTCCACCTTGATTCGGTTGTCTTTGAGGCACAAAGAGTTTATGCGGAGTATATCTTCGCCGAGACCGCCATGATTATGAGGTTTAAAGACTTCCACTTGATGATCATATTTACTCCTTTGATGACAGCTATTGTTCAGCTAGATTTATATGGTTACCATCTTCCTTTATGATGTCCCCCATCTTTGATAAAGACGACTCCAAATGCCATTGAACTAGCATTGCACCATAGGGGGATATCTCCTTCTTTATACACGGTCCATTTTCCCTGGTCAGGGTCGTCTTTCTTGACCTGATCAAGAACTTCTTTAAGGAGGCTCATTGAAACGAGTCCCGCTCGTTCGCTCCATCCTTCCGCTAGACAACTTCTCTTGATGAAACTGGTTGAGGTTCTGAGCCATCTCGCAAATGGAGTTAATGCATATGGAGAAAATTCTCTCTCTTTGATAACATCTCCTTTTGAACGATAAGATCCTCTCCATCGGGGCCTCCTCCATTGAAGCCCCTCCACCCGTCTTTCGACTTTTAAGCCCATAACTTTGACTTGCTCTAGAGCAATGGGCTCTTTGCACTCAAGACCGTAGGAAGAAAGGAGTTCTTTGACCCTCGTAACGCTTACTTTTCGATGTTGACAATTATGTAGTCGTTATAGGTGTCAGTGGCCTCTCCAATGTCTTCTTCCTTTAGAAGAACTCACGAACGATGGCCTTCATTATTTATGGTGCGCAATTGAGACCAAACCGAGTCTGGTCAGTTCTAACGCTCTGCCACCTACTCTCACTTTCATGAACTCATTGCAAATTTACTCACTCAATCTGCATATACGCGTCCTTTAAGTCGAGAGAGAACATTTGGGAGACCATCGTCTTCACTTTCTAAGTTTTTCTCCCCATACGTCCGCATTCGCTTTCGAACAGGAACAAACTTATTGAGTTCTCTGACGTACATGACGCACTTTATTCTTCACTTCGTGGAAGACGACCATCAGGAGAATAATTCCCCCTCGATATCCCTTTCGTAAGCATGAGCCATTTATTGGTTACCCAACGCTCAATTTCTTTATCATACCTCGTCGCGATGTCCCTTGTTTGTGAGCTGAGGGGGTTGAGTTCACTCCCATTCCACGGTCAACGATTCACCATTGAATGTCGCACTGAAGTTTCTCCCTTTGATTGTATTGTCGGGAGGATCAGCCTCAAAGGTTGAAGCAACGATGATTTTACCTTCATCCAACGAAAAACGGATTTTTTAATGACATCCGTACCCATCACTACGTCCATCCGGGGATCACCCTGTCACTCACCATACACTCGGTTTTCATAGGCTTTCCATGTATCTTAAGGGATGCCTCAGACTTCCTTCGACATCCTGTGATTGTACCATCAAACCCCATTACATTGACGGGCGGAGGGGTACAAGTTTGTTGATGATACGGGAGCTCACAATTGTCTTGGAGCACCCTGTGTCACGAAAAACATTGTCATTGATGATAAGAGAGATTATTAGTGCTCTGATTTTTCTCCCAAGGACGTTGGTGGCGCCAACAACATCCTCTGTTCGTTTCCTTGGCAAAACTTCGCGATATGACCCAACGCTCTTGGAAATAATTTCACATTTTTCTTCCCTGGACATTTTTTAACGAGATGAGACCCTCCCCATGAGAAGCAGGACCCTCAGGTCTTCCAGCGGCTGCACTCAAGGGAATCTTTCTCGACATCCATCTTGTAATTCGAGATGAGGGCTCTTGCCGTTACTACAAGACTAGAGATTGTCATCTCGGAAACATTTGGGATGGCCCTTAGAAGAGAGCTGACCTCTTTGGGTAGTCCTGCGACTAAACTTAGATTAATTGAGAATGTGGTGGTATAGAGAGAAAATATCACTGACCCGAAATGCAGATTATATGTTAGATGGTATAATTGAATGGGTGCAATAAAAGTTTGCAAATCCGCTAAAATCGTTGAAGAAACATATATATCTTGATACTCCATCGTCCAGTTGCCCCCAGTAATCTTGTAATGCATCTTCATTGAGCCGTACAATGATGTGTCCAAACTTGCAATGCTCGCTCAAATGTTAACTAAAAAAGTTTTCTGCTCATCTATAGATTATCATGAGTACAGTAAAAATAGCTATTACCTAATAGTTTGAGAAAATTGAGTTACGTTCAAAATCAAAAATGGTCAGCAAAATGTATTTTTTACTCTGAACCACAATTATTATATTTTGCTAAATAGCTCAATTAACACTTGGGAAAATCTGCAATAAATAATGAAAGTCATAGTTTAGTGATTACTTCTAACCTATGCTACGAACTTTGACCTGAAACAATGAGTTTTTTTTGCGCTAACATACATTTACAAACTTACCCCACTTTTTTCATTTTTATAAATTCTAAGTTTTTACAGAATACCAGTCATGATTGTACCATTTATGTCAATCAATATCGGTAGATTTTTTATCAAAGTTTGATTTTTCAACGCTGTATTGTAAACTCTTCGTAGATGCCATTTTTCAATAAAAATGATTTTTATCAGAAATTCATTCAATCCCTAACCGTGTAGACGATTTTTTTGGGGGGATTTACCGAATATTTCCGTCCATCGGTAGATTTTTAAGATATAATGATCTACAAATAACGATTACACAGAATATACTTCCGATTACCGATACCGAATGTAGATTTGTTCTAAAGAACACTAGCTCTGGAAACAATATGTAAGGATATGATTAAAAAAATATTTTTAACGTAAAACTAAACTTCGTTACATAGAACGTGTGTTCAAAGAACGGAACGAAAAAAATGAACAGAAGAGGGGGCTCGATAGCCGTGCGTGTTAAGGCGTGTTCAACTCTCAATGTTGGGGGCGCAGGTTCGAATCCCGAGAGGGGATGATCATTTTTGGTCTACCTCATCTATAAGATCCTAGGTTCGATAGACTAATTATAATGCTATAATGCTTATTTATATTCTATCGGATCCAATTCTATCGAACCATATAGGCAAAAAAAAAATGAACAGAACAATAAATAGAACACTAGAAAACGGAACACTTATAGACTTGTATTAAGATCACATCTCAGTTAAAAGGTACAATACACATTTTCAACAAAACATTTTTTTTCAATAAAAAACTTGTAGGATAAACAATGTCTTTTGATTAAAGATAAAATTCATTCATGATTAAGAAAACAAAATTCATTATTGTCTAAATAAGGTTTTTCGGTGAAATGAACCAGGATTCTATACTTTTTTTTTATATGACCCTCATTTTATTTACGTCTAATGAAAATCATTTTTGAAAAATTGTTTACTTACTCTAAATTCAATGAAATCGAAGACATTTGCTTTATTGATTTTTATCAAATAACGTCAATAGCATGAGCCAATGACCCGCGCTAAACTTTCCAAACATACGATTAAACCATCAAATCCTTTGTTAAAAAATTAACATATAGTATCAATTGATTATTACATTCTTAATATATACCTTTTATATCTAAAAATATGGATCAGAAGCATTGGTCTTGTGTATTTTATGAGTTTTGAAGATTTCTTGATCTCGTTGGTCTTTAAAAAAATCATAATTTGGGTTATGGAGTTACCTTTCTGGAAATATAATTATATTATAATCAATAAATGATCCCCCGATGACGAATGTTGTTTAGATCAATCCTGGATATAGAGATATTCATAACATCTTTGAATTATAATGTTACTATGAATACGAATGGTATTCGGAATTTCCGATTTCTGTGCCTTGACGGTATCTGATAAATTCCCCCTCCCCTGGTGAATTCCCACCAATAAAAATAAATATACATTCCATATTATGGTTTATATTCCACAGACATTGTACCCTGGGCTGCCGCCAATTACAAATAAACATATTGAGGTTTAAACTCAAAGCCCATGGTCACTCGGGTTCTGCCAATCACACCCATGTCATTTGAAGGATTCAACCCCAAATTCACCTAGATTCGTCTTGAAATGACTACTGCAGCATGATGAAAATATGTCCTGTATAGACCAAATAAAGAAATATATATATATATATATATATATATATATACAGGCCCGGCTCTAACCACTTTGGTGCCCTAGGCAAGATTTTATTTGGCGCCCCCCCCCCCCCCCCCATGCATCGCAGTAAATTCCACTGCTAGTGTACATATACTCACAAGAAACTGAATATCGTTGTTCTAGATATTGTTTTATTTAAATAAAGAAATAGCACATTTAAAAAACTAAGAAAAGAATTAAGGAAACAAATACAACAAATAAACTAAATGTATTAAATATAACAAAAATAGCTCATTTAAAGTATTAGATTTAAATACTCCTAAAATATAAACTGTAAACAATTGAAATAAATTAACGTATTAATACAATATAAATAAGACCACTGCACAATAAAGAAACCAGTGTGCACTGTTTTTTACAAAGTAAAAAAAAAAATATATATATATATATATAAAGGTGATCTTATTATGACCTCTCGTGGTTTATTTTTTGGTATGCTTTAGCTTAAACTATTTTAAAACAACAAAACCACCTCCTCAATCTCACATAACCTCCTACAGATTTACTCTCATGGTCTTTCTTGCAGCAAAGTCATCTATAATATCATCATATGATAACTGATTTGAGACCCCATGGTTTATGCTTATAATGCCAAGTCCACTGAGACGTTCTTGCATCATGGTAGATCTAAGATACGTTTTTATCAGTTTAAGCTTAGAGAAGCTTCTTTCGGCAGCAGCCACTGTAACAGGAAGAGTGGCAGAGATTCTAAAGGCAACCCACATGTTAGGATAAATTTCGACCAGCTTCTTCTCATGCAGGAAGGTCAAAAGTTCCATATTTGTCATTTTCTTTGATGGCAATGGTGGGAAATTCTGCATCTCCTTTGCAAGTTCTGTGCCATCAATATCTGGCTGGCTGTCATGGGTCAAAGCGGTACTTAGAGTTTGACACTTCAGTAGCAGGTCCTCTTCTCCTAAGTTGGGGAAATCGAGGAGCACACCAAAGATTCTATTCACTTCTCCAAGATTCTGAAATCTTTCATCTAGTGAGGAGATTGCCGTATCCAAGGTATTTAAAAGTAAGGTAGAGCCATTTTAACCAATGAAAGTAAAAAAAATATACCGCCACGCAACCTACCTCATGAGCATGACGTCACATATGGCAAAAGAGGGTATATTGTATAAGTAAAATATGTTAAATATAATCGAATTTAGCCTTTAATTAGATCATAGAAGAATTAATTATCACAATTCTTTTAGAAAATGAAAATATTAAATTTTGTGAGTAATCATAAATTTTTGATGATTTAAAGTTGCTGAAATTATCCAAATATTTCATGAAAAAGCAAACTCTTCAATCATTATATGTTAAAGCACATAAAAAACAACGAAATAAATTATACAAATACTATTTATAATCATATATTATTACAAAGACATATTTAGAAAAAAGTATATAATTTATGAATGAATACAAAACAAAATATGGTTATAATCATATATTATATACATATTATTAGAAATACATATTAAGAAAAAAATATATAATTAGAAATTATTACAAAACAAAATACTGTTTATAAATTATTAGAAATACATATTTAGGAAAAAGTAAATAATTTATTGGAGCATTTAATTAATCCACTGTTTCATTTTTTCGCTTCTCTCTTAAACTTTTTCTATGTCTAGCTTTTTGCTCTTGAAGGCGTTTTTTTTCAAATTTTATTTGGAGAAATACACGAATTTGAGCAAATTTATTAAGAGCTTCCAATGGAACTGACGGCACCTTAGACATTGATTTAGAACTCTTTTTACAAGGTTGTCGTTCCTATCAATCCTTCCATTTACTATAAAATTATTTGAAAAAATTTGTTCACATTTCCTCATAGCCTCTAAAAATGCAAATTTGGTTGTACAAGCCCATCCTTCGAGATAAACCTCAACCAAGGAGCTAATTCTGCAGCATTTATATTTGATGTGTGATCCCCTAGGTGCGGATGAGAAATTTTAACTTGTATGCTATAAAACCACACACATATATAAAGCCCTGGTGATTAGAGAAGTCATTTTCGGAAGGGATATGCTCAAGATCTAAATATTGTTTTGTTGAAAGGGCAGAATCTAAATATACATTGTCCGCATCAATTTGCCATCATTCTCGATTTCATCAGCAAAATGTGACTCCAATAATGAATCTTGCAATGCATTGTTAGATTCTGTCTACTTCACAGAGCTCTTTCGAACCAGAGACGCACTTAAAAATTCACTATCTAACTGACATTGAACTGCAGCGGTTTCAACAGAGAGTTGCATTAGATCTCTCTCATAGTCTTCTTCAGTGAAGTGCAGACTACACATAAAGGATGATGCAGGCTGAAATGTCGAATTTCCTCTTTTGCATGCGATGGTCCAAGCTTTTCTCTGTTTGATGTTGGTTGGAAACGAGTGGTACAATACATTGTGAGCATTGGGATCCAATGAAGGACAAACAGCAACTGCACACTGTCTTTTTTATTTTTTATTATTAATGAAGCCATTTTTTGTAAGAGTACGATGCACTAATGATAATTTGAGTAGAGATGTTATATATAGTAAAACTTTTACTAAAAGTTATTTGTTTATGTTTTTCTGCCAGACGTGACGTCACACGAAAAATATTTCGGAACCTAAGTTTATACATTATGAAATGGCGGGGGGGCCCGTATCCATGACCATATTAAAAAAATGTGGTTTCCATTTTTCGTAGTGCATCATGGATGTGTTCATCTGGAGAATCATAGCTAAAGTGCTTTTTTGTGGTTCTCAAACGTTTTTGTTTGAGTTTAGCCTCCACGTTCATCTCTTCGCACATCTCCTTTGCAGTTGTCTGTGCATCAGAAAATCCAGTGTTTCTGTAACTTGTGAGGGAATCTCTGGTTTTCTTCAGCAAGTCGACAGCTACATCAAACTGCATGGAGGGTGACTGCATTAGTTTACTGACATACTGGATCTTGCTGAGAATGTCGTACCATATAACTGTACAAATACAAAAGCGATAGGATCCAATCTCCTCAGCCAAAGACTGGGCTTCAACTCTCACCACAGGGTCTGCAGTTGTTTCCCTCACTTCCAGAAGAGCCTCCCTGACTTGACCAGCTTGATACCTTACTGCTTCAATACTTTTTATTCTGCTTTCCCATCTGGTCTCGGCCCATGACTTTAGAGTTATTTTAACATATTTTAGGAGGACATCCCACCTATGGGTGGAGGCTGAGAAGAGCTTAAATAACTTTGTTAAATGCCCAAAGTAGCCAAGGGCATCTGGCGAGCTTTTTGCAACATCAGCTACTACCAGATTTAAAGTGTGGGCACCACATGGGACAAAAAAGCTCTCGAGTTCAGCTGAAGCAACTTTGCCTGAACACCTTTATTTTTCCCCCTCATATTGGCACCGTTGTCATAGGATTGGCCTCTACAGTCCTCAATTTGACGCATATAATATAAAAATTAGGGTGAATTTCTACACAAATAATTCTCGGCATTAATGGGTTAAATTCTATACATCCTTAAAAACAATTTATTGGAGTAAACTTTGGATAATTATCAACCCTAATGGAATCTGTTCGGGATCTTAGAAAATATCATTATTTTTATACTACTACCTATAAGCTTTGCTAAACAGTTAAATTGGCGCCCCTGGATGGACGGCGCCCTTAGCATTTGCCTATACTGCCTATGCTACGGGCCGGCCCTGTATATATATATATAATATAAAATAATTCATTCATATCTACGTTATTGAAGCCTTTTTTGGAGAACGTTTTGAGTAAATATATTCAATTTTTACACAAAATCAGTTCAAAAATTCTGTTCTTTGATTTGAAAGAGGATTCGTTTGATTAACTAAATTTATAATTACATTGACTTCATAATTTACCCCCAGCTATAGAAAATCATTTAAATGATTGACAAAAACATTTGTCTTTTTGTGACTATGGAAGTAAGAATGATACTCTAACATAAGTAATAATAGCATAATAATTATTATTGGTTATCGCCATATTTGTAATAACTAAAGATTTTACAGCTTGTGGTACTAAAAACTGATCAACACATACACAGATATAGAAAGAGAGACGAAAATTGTTAACAATTATTTGAACAGAAAGGAAAACAGAGAAATAGTAGAAGAGAATGATCGTTATTATTATTATATCGTTATAATAATTAATATTATGTTTTTTTTAAATTATAATTATTGAAATTATTATGATTTTATTATTATTAACACAGATGTTGACTAGGCATTATTGAGAAAACAAATCAAGGAATAACATAGACAAGGGGAGGGTGATGTGGGATTGAGTAACGGGATAGGTTGTCGGGGGTATCTTTTCTCTATACATAGGAGTCACAAAAACATGGAAATAGCGATAAATATGAGCTCCAAGCATTTAAAAAAAAACTTGTGCGTGCCATTCTGGGAAGAAATCCCTGATTACCGTTATGTATGCAATTAAACATTAAACGTGGGGCAGAACATCGCCCGCATCTAAGTTAGTAGACCCGAGTGATCTTATATGATCCTATTTGTACAGCATCATATCCTTCCAAATATTTTTTTGATGATAAAAAGACGGTAGATTAAAATCTATGCTAGATGTTAAGGTGAGTAAGTCCCTTTTGATCCATGAATTTCAAAAATTGGCGGGAGCTATGGCTTATACTCTCTATTCTGATCCTTGATCATTTAAAACTAGCAAAAAGGAAATAGATGTATGAAATGAAAAAAACCTTCAGCATCAATATGTCTATATCATAAAAGTGAAAACGGGAATTAGTGATCTTTATCAAAGCTCCAATATTTTTAAAGGATAAATGGGAACAAGAAGACCAACCAGTGGGCTACACCATGCGGCCTATGTTAAGCACTAATACAAAATGAGTAAAATCCATATTGCATTATGCTAGGCAACAATATCAACGAAACATACTTCAAATGATAAATGAGCAAGAGTTTTGATAGTCAAAAAAACTTATTTGTCGCCTCTTTATCAGCGTAAAAAAGGTCTGGAACAGGAGTACCACATATGGCGACTTGGATCATACTTCGTTTTTTCTGCTGCAGCCTTTTTATCAACCTTCAAAAAAGAAAAGTCAGGAACAGGGGTACCATTTATGACGGCCTGGATCATACTGTGGCCATTTAAAAGCGGCTACAGTTGCCGCTTCTTTATCAGCGTTTCATATAAGAAAGGTCAGGGATACCACTTATGACAGCCTGGATCATGCTGTGGTGTTTTTTTTTGTACTCAAATCCCGAGCTTAAGCACTCATTCACTTTATAGGGCGGTAATATATGGGGCCGTTTTTATCGCATGGCCTTGGATCCTGGTGGGTTGTTGTATTCATTGGATTGTAATAGGGGTCTGTCGTAGTTATTGAGGCTTGAGGGTAGTCCTCCTCCTCCTCCGTGTGGGGATCCGTGTCTGTTGTGAGCTCGGTGATGATGATGTGGGCGGTGGTGATGGTGATGGGAGGATGAGGAGTGCTGAAGGCTAGAGGAGTTTGTGGTAGCGGCTGAGGATGAGGAGGATGTTTCCTCGTTGTACATGGCTTTGCTAAGGCGGAGCTGAAAGTCTTTGTAGAGGAGCTTCCCTCCGAGGGGAACGCGGTAAGTGAACATGGCCACGCTCATGAGGCAAAGGGCCTTTCCATTCATAAGAAATCTATCTGTATGAATCTCGGGTAAGTTGTGGCGACTGGCCATATAAAGCACCCACTGACGAACATCCTCACGATCCCAGTGACGTGGATCTGTAAATTGAAAGGGGAATAATAGAATCATATTTGCATTTTAACTGGTGCTCGATAATCAGGATGGTATTATTGACAAAATGTAGGTCCTTATCTAGCCCATAAGATTGGCTACACAAAAGCAACACAATAGATAAGGACTATTTCCTACAAAACGTGATTTGTAGAAAGAAAATAATTGTGAACAATAAATCACAGTTGGCATTGTGAAAGAAGACATCTAGCAGATGTCTAGGAGTGAACACGAACACGAGATAATAATTTAATCCTTTAAAACACGATTTGTCTTTGCTAATGGGGCTTAACAATCTTTTAAAATCTCAATATAATAAAATATTCAAAACCACACTTCCGTTAAAAAAGAGGTTAAATGTCAAACGGAATTTGCTTTAAACATGTTTTTCTACAACTATGAAATATATTTCAACCATCAGGTTTTAGCATCATCAATTATTTAGAATTAAGGATATTAAAAGATGCAGAGTACTACCAGGAACTTTAAAATACTTTATCTCTGTGTCTATTTATTCAATTATAAATATTTAACTGACTAAGTCAAAAAAATCATTCTATTGATTCTAATATTTACATATATTTTTGAAATCTCGCGGAAATTAAGTAACTACACTTACCCAAGGGAAGTAAAGGCTGCCCGATGTCCTCCCCGCGTCCCTGAGGGCAGTTAGAAGTGATGATGATGCGAGGCGATAGCCTTCCACCGCCTCCATTGGATCTCACAGATGAGGATCGGGTTCTGTGAGACGTTGTGGAAGTGGAAGTCACATCCTCTACTCCTCCCATGACGGGCCGGGCAAACCAAGGCGTATGAACCAGGGAGGACGCATTCGGCCAATTTCCGTCGCTCAGCATCTAAAATAACAATTATTATTAATAATAATATAAGTAAAATACATATTAACTATAGGTAAAATATATGCTATTTGAGCAAGCTTTAGTTTATGTTTATGATATATATATATATATATATATATATATACTTTGATTAAAAAAATACATAATGAAAGACCGCCTCAGATTTCATCTCTTAAGATGTGCCACTTTCCTGACTGCATGTGAAGAGAACTTGGATAATGAAGAGTGTGAAATTTCAAGAAGAAATTCGACCCCCCCCCCCCCCGGATAAGTAAGTATTTTTGTTTTACAATTATGAAATAATAAGTAATAAATTCTTACGAGGACATTGTTTCTTCTTTATTACACTTTTAGAAAAAGTGGAAGGGGAGTCATTGATCGGAACGCAGTGAAAATATAGTTTCCCTCCCCCTGTTGTTATAGGATCATGAATATAAAAGAACAAGGTAATGCGACGACGAAGGAACATATGGATATTCATCGCTTCTTTTTTTAAAGCATGATAATAATCATAACAATTATGATTACAGCCATCGACATAAAAGAGAAATCAAAGGAATACTTTCCAAAAGTGTATAGTCGTCGTATATATGCACATACAAATGCGTGTCCGTCCAACAGAGTAGCTAAAAAAAGTATTTCAATATCCTTGAGGCAAAAGTCACCTAAGAATGTCTGATCCTCTTGTTACGCAAGTCATAGAATCCGCATTCAAAAAGGAGTCAACCGCAGACATCCAAGCCGTGTTCTTCCGAAAAACCGCAATATATGAATTGGATCAAAAGAACAGAAGATGTTTAAAATAATATTGAATAATTTCGTAGACGGATTGCGAATATATGTACGGACTTAGAAGAAGGGGACTCCTAATAGGTTATTGTATACTCCTAATGCAAAGTCTTATGCGAATAAAATAATTTCGTAGACGGATGGCGAAAAATATGTGTACGGACTTAGAATGATCTGTTTCTGTATACTCCTATTTTCGGACATAAAAAGTCTTCATGATAATTATTTGTGCCCAATTTTGTCCTTCTATTAAATGTTTTCAATATATAATTAATGCTTTAATTAAGTTATTATTAAGTTTTATCTTATAATATCATTCACGTTATTGTCGTTTGTAGTATTTGTTGGTTGAAATGTTGAGCTCTTTGTATGAAATTGATGACACGGATAAAAATAGGACAACAGTTGCATTGAACAAAAAGTGTGTTATAAACAGTTACAAATATAAAAATCCATATCTTAATATTGCTTTGATTAAAAAAACGATAAGTCCATCTAATAAACATGTATATATATATATATATATAAATTTGCTTTTTTATTAATTACATCATTTAAATATTGTAAAAACATATCAAACTTTACGGCTGATTTATATTACTTATTCATTTCTTTGAATTCATTAAAAGTTTGTTCAGCCTTTAAAGTTATTCAACAGAATTACTTGCTGAGATGAGTGCCTGAATTTAAACCATAACATAATTTCTAATAGTAGAATTTACTAAATAGCTATGTACTTTCACACAACTTCAAGGAACAATCTATAGTCAATATAATGTCCCGCCTTGGTCAAAGGACTAAGAAAAAGAAAGAAAAAATCAAACCACATACTCAAGAAACATTCCAATACATCTTAGCTCACAATAGACATCAATATATTTTTTTCTCCCTTGGTCACGCGAGTTATCTATACAATGACATGATGCTTTGACGAATCCGCATCTTTTATAATAACAACTATTTTGGTGTCGTTGACTTTTTCCCCCCTCTGACATACAAAATGGACCCGACACACATTCCATAAGCATTCTTAAAAATAATAGTATGATCTATGAATGATGATTTTACACCATAATAGACCTTCCGAACAACAATGAGGACATCTTCTGGCTTAGACTATTAAGACCATGTCTGGAATTCTTTACTCAAACGGGTGAAAGTCCTCATGTGTTCTCTCAAGATCCTTCTTGTAAGACGAAAAAAAGAGTAAAAATATGTTTCTTCCTTATCCACTTAACAAAATCCTTAAATGCCCATGAGAAAGTAAATAAAAGGTTTTTCTCAAGCATGAATAATGATAGCTATTTGTATCAAATAATACATAATATAAGTGGTCAAGGAGTCTTCACATTGGTAGAAATGCTTTATATATATATATATATATATATATATATATATATTTCTTTAGTTTAAGTTAAGTTATCATTAACTTAGTTTTTCACTTGAAGGCATTATCTAAATAATTTTCCTTCTCGCCTATTCAATAAACTCTCCAAACAGGGCAAATTTATAATTTCCATTTAATGTTGGTCTAAATACAAGAAGAAATAGCAGTTAATATGCCAATGATGGATTTTAAGTTTCATTTTGAAAATGATAAGCAAAGATAAAGATTAAATATTTTCGTATAAAATGACATGCAATTTAATTACTTCTTTAACTAATAAACCCAGAATATTTCATAAGTTTTTTTCACCTCCTTTCCCATTGAACACTTGTTTTAAACAACAATGCTAAAGAAATCAATGTGAATAAATGAGCTGGGCCATGGAGGAACAGCCATTGAGTTCCCTTTCAAAGAAGTATAACGCCATATCATACATAAATAATCAATAGATATGAGCAGCAAGTTATCCTCAATGAATAAAGTGATTATTTTAACTCTAAGAAGACTTTCAGCCCCTAATTCATTGGAAGACGACTCATTCATTCACATTATCAAATAGACAAGTCTCACAAACGAAGATTCTCTTTATAGCCACCATGTAATTAACTCATAATTTAATTTAAAACTCTTAATTAGATTATTCAACAAAACAAATCTTCCTTTTCATTATTGTTTATGATATGAAGCAACTCTAAACACAAGGCATACTCTAAAAATGCTCTTTTAACAGGAGTATTAATAATCAAGAAGCGTAAAATTAGAAATTTTTATCTTTCCTTGAGAGAAAACCACCCGGACATTTCCATATATAGGTTCACATATATATATATATCTAAAGTAGGAAGGACGATTCACCTCCTCCATGGTTTCACTTTTATTTTTTTAAATGTATGTATGGAAAAAATATATATAATCCAATAGCCTTGCCATTTTTAAGACCTATCAATTATCAATTAAACTATTTTGATACTCAAATATATCATTATTACTTATAAATTTTACTGTTTCAATATTTCCTAAGAATATAACATCTGTTTAATCACTAAACTTGACAGTTTATTTAACTTTTATTAGCTTATAAAAAACTTTTGAACCCTCCAAGAAGTTGCATCTACATAAAGTCTATGAAATAACATGTTTTTCATACATAAGAGGCATTTAGAACTACATTAGTCTTACGTGGCTCCACAATAATGGACCCAAAGGAGATAATCTCCTATCTGGACCTTGCTACTATAAACACACATATATATATATATATATATATATATATATATATATATATATATATAGCAGCCGGAACGTGAATAAGGAGATATATCTTTGGTGGTTAACATACTGGAATCTACATTTTTGATTAAAAAGGAATCCAGTTGCAAAAACAAACATGTAAACCATAATTTAATTGAACTTATTCCTGTATGCTTTCATTTTTTCATTATGAGTTAACGTTACTATATTATACTATTACAAGACTCACCTTTAGGTTGATGTGGGAGATTCAATGTTTTATAAATATGTTTATAAAAAGCCTTGTTAAAAAGTAGAACTTTTAAAAATTATCACTTGGACTCACTATGAACTACTGCTCACTATCAAACAAATAATAAATAATTTTCTGTGCAAGTCTCAGCTCACGACACGGAGAACTCACGAAGACAGAATGAACGAAAGAATAATGATTTTCCGAAGGAACGAAGAAAAAAAATAAGGAAGAAAAAACGCGCTGGCCTGGACGAGGGCGCGCTCAAATTTCTTTATAAGGGTAGGGATTTTCTAATTTATATATTTTTTACTACTTGTAGTTTCGTGGCAGTCCTAGCCACCCTGATTTGATGATGGTGGAAAAGGTGGTCTTAACAGGGGGGCTTTAAGATGGTCCCCCCCATATTTATTGTACAGCTAATCTCTGCGTGCCTTTTCCTTTCTTTGTAAAATGGATGCAAAATAAAAATAAAGATCAAACCTGGTTATCTAAAGAAAGTTGAGTCCTATATTGTGAAAAAACCTGTTTCTTCAATCTTCGCCTTTCATCAAGCTAGTTTTCCTCCCTTGCATTGGGCGGTAAAGTTGTTGAATTGACCTTTTTAAATGCATGTAAATCCTCGGAGGACTTTGTCACGTAAAAGTATATATTCAAGATATGAGACTTGATGAACATTTTAATAATATTTCAAAATATAGTAATTTTAATGATATGCAATTTTGATTCAACTGTTTTGACAGTGGTCTAGAGATAAATCAAAACAGATCAAAGCTATGAATTGCCATTACACTAAGACGATTTATTTAGCTACAAAGGATACAAAGATAATTAAAAAAAGACCATCAAAACTAATGCATATGATATTTTACACCCCAAAGATATTCTATTAAACCTGAGCAATCTAAAACACAATTATCATGTAAAGTTGCACACTGTTAGTCAAGATTGATATTTCATTTGGACCTAGATTGTTATTTACTTCCCAGCGTGAAAGAAACTACTTCCACTACTAATGTTGTAAGTATAATTTTTATTATTTTAGCATTTATCCCCATATTTTTTATGTCATCTTTTAAAAAACTATGTCTGAAAAAAATGAGTATATACTCATACTTGTTGCCCAAGAGAAAGACCGTATGTATCGGGGTTTGGCTTCAAGTTATATATATATATATGCTATATTTCTATCGTAGGGTAATCTATTAATATTTCGATATCGAATAAATTCGCAATACTTTGATGAATTCAGTAAACTTTGAAGCATTATCCCTCTCGGTATATTTTTCATTTTTGTTCACATTTATATACATTGTTCAGACAAAAATAAATCTATTCAGACGTAAATTTTCACTATAAATTTTAAATCTAAACATTTACATTGATGTTCAGTAAGGCAATGCGTTGTAATATAATATATGTGGATATTTCTTTAGAGAAAATCTGAGTTGTTCATATGTAATTACGGTTAAACCAAATGATGCATAATCTTTAAATATATATAATAACCAAATTTTAGTCAGCAACCAATTAGTTTGCTATTTATAATACATCAAATCTCCAATAGAATGGTTTAAGAGGCATATTATTTTCTTTGTCATGAAAAAGAAAGTTGAGGACCTAAGACATGTTTGCCATGTAACAAACTACATACTTTTCTATTTAAAGATGACCAATGAAGCCCCCAGGTGTTTGTGGGTAGTTAACTTATTTGAAATGTGCTCGAATGGCTTTACTTTGTTGAAGAAAAATATTTTATTTGTATTTAAAGTATGTTATTAAGTTTTAAAGATATATATATTTTTATAATAAATGTACATGCTTTTAAAAATACATATAAAATTAATAAAGAACATCATTTAATGGATAATAATAACTATGTGATTACTAAGTTTCCAAAACATATGTCATTTTATCAGTTCAATAAATACTTTCGACATCAAGACTATTCCAACATCTTAAGAGATCAGACAAGGTTCATTGTGAAGACGGTTGCATTTCACTTTTTGAAACATGTTTTTATAAGTTAGTACAGTTTTTTTTAAACATTTAATGTTTTTTTAGTTTTATCCTTTTGGATTTGAACAAACATTTAGCTATTACAATTGCTAAATGAAGCATAGGATATTTATTTTGGTTACATAATAAAGCTCTACATTCAAGGCTAAAGTCATGATCAAGAATTAATGGAACACTTCCAATACTTCACCACATCAAAAGATATATCAATATATTTATAATAAAAACTTTCATACCAAAAAGACTCTGAGATTTCTGACTTTTATAAATAGAGGATAGATTGAAATCATGGAGATTCGAAATAATTTATAGCCTAGGAACCAAGACAAGAGGAGCTCGATAGCCATGCGTGCTAAGGCGTGTTCAACTCTCAATGTTGGGGGTCGCAGGTTCGAATCCCGAGAGGGGATGGTCATTTTGGTCAACCTCATTGATAGGATCCTAGGTCGATAGACTATTTTTAATGCTATAATGCATATTTATATCCTGTTGTATGCAATTCTATCAAACCAAATAGGCAAAAAAAAAGAAAAAAAAACCCAAGACAAGAGGGATAACAAAGATGGAAAAATATATGAAGAATTAGGATCTATGAAATCAGGACTTTGAATTCATAAATCATTTTGACCCAAAATATGTCGATATAACTTCGAAATTGAAACTTTTGTATGATAATATATCGATATTATAAGAGTGCAAAACTCAAGTATTTGGATATCAACACTATCAAAAAAATTTTTAAAGAAACGTCTGGATGATCCATACACTAACTAAGAACAACCTTTGAATAACCCATTCCTTCTACCAGGTAACAAAAGTATTTTTCTTAATTTCGTTCAAAAATGTATACATACCTTCTTAATAATTACTCCCCAAAGGAAATATTTGAATGTCATCTTGTTTTCAATTTCATCATGACAACAACTTGTTTGCTCAAAAAACTTTCTTAAGGTCATTCGCCCTTCGAAGAAGTCTTTTCTATCCCCCTTCCCCTTTCTTCTTTCTCTCTTTTAAACAACCTGTGGCTTAATATGTCTTGGCCATACAAGGTAAGAAACAACAACCCTTCTTCCCCCACCATTACCATTTGTAGGGTAGGCACGGATTAGGCCAAAAGGTGGCTTTACTTTTATTACACCTGAGACCAACATGATAAATTTATAGGGTTCAAAAGTGCAGAGCCGAAAAGTATTGCTTTAGCAGCAAAAACATTGTTAGTTATACTTCTAGGATGCTACATACAAATAGTTTTTTGATTGCGTCCATACAGCAAATTTAGTTTTTGAATAAGTATTAATAAAATAATATTTTATACCTTGAATATCTTATCTTATATATCGATTACTTTCTAGAAAATTATCAAAAATAACACTATCAATGACATTATTATAAATGTTGTTTTTGCTATTCGGTTTGATAGAATTGTATTCGACTGGATATAAATAAGCATACTAGCATGTAAATTAATCAATCGAACCAAGGATCTTATCCATGAGGATGATCAAAACTGACCATCCCCTCTCGGGAGTATTCGAACCTGCGCCCCCCAACATGGAGAACTGAACACGCCTTAACTAAATGTTTTTTTAAATATTTATAGCAGTCCTGCATCATCCAATATGATATCTCTGAGTCCAAAACTGAAAGTCCTATTTTTTTCTTCTTCTGAGGAGTTACCTCATTAATCAGCAGAACTTTATAGACATGTAAATTTATCTTACATTTATCTTACATCTCTTTTCATTTGAAATTATCTTAATTCTCGATGGACGAATTGATTATTCTTACCCAGCAATACCACCGCACCAAATGAGCAAAAAACATATTTTGCTCTTCTCCAAAAAACTTTGATGCCACATGATGCCACATTTCTTTTGTTTTTCTCCACCAACGAAGGGGACAACAGGTTGTATATATGTATATAAATACATTTAACTTGGGGCAACAGACAGCCCATCGTGACATACTCTACATTCCTAAGAAAGGGATAATCGATTTTTGTTACCATTATCTTTTTTCATGTTCTCTGAAGCGTACCATTTCCACCCCGCCTAGTTAAAGGATGCAATGTGTTCAATGTCCCTAGGGTCAATCATGTTGTATATCAATATAATAATAACCATCATTATTACTATCAGGACTGATAATCAGATGAAGGAGCACTCATCAAAAATAACTGGAATTCCGAGTCAAATGGTTATGGATTCCCTCCTCCACAAAAACGTAAACTCAATGTCTTGAGGCGATTCCAAAAGACCCTCTCTCTCTCTCTCTTATAAATGGTAGTGATGTGAGGTCGACGATTTCTCCGAGAGGAGAAAGAAAAAATAAATACATTTGAAAATGTATTTTAATTGAAGAGTAATTTTGTAAATTACAGCAGTTTCTTTTTCTACGTTTATACTCTTATTATTATTTCTGCTCTAAGATTGAAGTTGATCAACTTCCTTCTAAGACGCCATAATTAAAATATTTGCTACAACAAAAGAATTTTCTTTATTGTCTATAAGAAGATTTTTTCTTTGCTTTTTCAAAAAGTGTATAACTAAGGTCAATGAGCATCTAAAAAGAAGCTTGGCGTCCCTTTGGAACGGCACAATACATAGTCATGCCTTGTTTATTATATATTCTTTTGATTACAGTAGACTATTTTTGAGAAATGCTTGATTTAATAACATTGCTCAGAACGCTATATTTATATAATCATGAAAATAGTGATGAATTAGTTATCAATTTAACGTAATTCATATTTATATGTTTTTAACTTTGATATGAAATTGTAGCGTTTTTGATCGTATCATACAAGAGAGGGTTCTTTCGCGTCAAGGCACCAGCTGTAAATGATAAAAAGCTGTAAAACACTCCTCAAGACTACATATAGTGTTGTAATGCGTTGATAATTAATATGCTTGTATGTGGATTTATTATTTTATTGATCAAGGGTTTTTAGTTTTTATCAAAAAGCAAGTCATTTAATATATGAGTAAGCTAAGTTTTGTACAACATTTATTTTTTGCATTTTAACTTTTGCTACGAAATCTAATTTTAAATGAAATGTTTATTATATGTTTTGTTTAATTGCATATTTCTTCAAATAATTCTAATTTAATTTAAAAACGTGATTAGAATTAATTGTAAATTAAAATTTTACTTATATGATTTTTCATACATTATCTTAGTTTACTATATGTATTCTGTTGTACATATCATACAATGATAAATCTGTAAAAAAATGAAGTGTTATGTTGTAAATAAAGTTTGTTGTTGAGGGGGGTTTGTCTTGAAAAACAGTATATCTAAAATCTTTTAAAGAAGGATGAATGGCGAGTTTTAAAAATAAGTAGAACTATCAAGTATATATACACTGTTGTCGTCACGGGGTCCTTAAGAGCCTTCCGAGGCGGATTTTTCACGACTGTAGAGGACATTCCCCTCGAAATTCCGACCGCTAATTTACTACACAGACATCTATTGCATAGTAGGCTAACTGAATATTTATTAGTATTTAGCTCATTTTGCATCTTAATTCTGCAAAGAGATGCCAAATTAATCACTTTTTTTTTGGCATTTCCAACAACTCCACAAACATTGAATCTGTACTTTTGAGTTAAAAACTAAGCCAGTGAAAACTACTCCTTCGGCGAGGTAAATATCAAGTATTTATAATGTGTATCATTAACTGAACTCATATTGATCTATTTTTACCTTATATAATGTGAAATACGAATGATAATAAGGTTTTCTATATCGTCTTTTGAAGAAGGGCCAACGAAGACCATCGATCTATCTATTTACATACACTCCAAAACTCGTAGTCGTTCAGGAGTAACCCTTTCTAAGCACATTATCTGATTTTTGGGTCTATTTTTAGCATGATTCTTTGAGGGGCTATATGGCAGTGTTATTCTTAATCATTTTTGCTTAAGAAAATAATAATAAATTCCATTTATATATACACTCAAGATACTTTTTTGGATGAGATTATCGATTGAAATATCCGAGCCTTTCTTAAGACTTTTTGGGTTAAAACCAATTAATAGTTAGAGGTTGAGGCTAATTAAGGTTGTACCTATTTTTTTTTAGCCCCTTATATATGCTTCAAATTAATATTACATTAATTAATAAAAAACAAAAGAACATTAAAATAAGGGTTTACCATAGCATTAAAAATATTTGTACAAGAAAATATACTAAGGCTTTACATAAAAGCAATATTCTTAAAGGAATGTATTGATGACATGTATTTCATGGAATAACAATGACTTCATATAAAGAAGCACATTATTCTATTCCTTGTTCAAAACAAATACTTTACAAATAATCTAAAAGTAAGACTCTTGAAGGAAAATAAAAGTTTATTCTCAAATAAATAAACTAATATACTAATAAAGTTTGTGAACGACAATGTTATAAAAGAAAACTTAGAATATGATCTCAGGGATGGGTAGAAATGTAATCCTTTTGTTATACAGTAGATGTTTCTGAACAAAATCTATAGATTATTTAAAATAATATGAGTCAATTTGATCGAAGGAGATAAAGTCAAAAAGTCAATAATAATAATACAACCATTTGTGAGTTATCAGAAATGACAAACAAGCGCGTTCTTTTTATCAAAAGCAGAGTCCTAGATGTGAAGCCCTTATCAAGACGAACAAATAAAGGAATGCGTGCTTTTGATATTTATTTTGTTATTGTTGACTATGTACAGGGTGGGGTGGGGTCAGGCGAAGAAATAGAATATTACTTTCCTTGCTTCTTGTACGAAAAGAAGAATAGAAATGTGGTAGAGCGTAGCAAGAAGATTCAAAAGATATTTTCACCATGAAGAAAAAATAAAAAAATAACCGGAGGGTGAATAAGAAAATAAATCTATTTTTTGCTCTTTTATTCCGTATCTTAGCAAAGAGCAAAAAATAGGGAGTCTTAAGATGTGTGTGTGTGTCTAAAATACCAACAACCATACCATAGATGAGGGTAAATTAGGCATTAAAAAAGAAAGTTGTTTTGTGGGTGGTCAAAGTGCGGCCTCAATTATTAGGAGCAGTGGAGCCATTTACTTTTCCTGTGGTTAAAAGATGAGAGGATCAAATAAAAAGAAGTAAGTTTCGTAGGTTTAGAAGATATTATTAATGATGAGTAGGAATGGATATCTGGAGCTTAGCTTTGGTGCTTACATATTCTATGACTGTTTTTGGCCGTGAAAAAGAGAGAGGGGTAAGGAGAGGGATATAATCATAGAATCTGTAAGCACCAAGGCTAAGCTCCAGATTTCCATTCCTAATGATGAGCCTCCGTCACTCTGTGTGCTTCAACTCTCAATGCCTGTGTATAGCTATTACCCTCGTAAAATATAAATGTGAATAAAATACTATTGAAGAAAAATATATTTCTCATATAATTGACTAATAATTTGTGCAAACAATATATTTAAAAAAAATATGGGCCACGAATAATGATAAAACACCTGCTTTATAATTATAACCGCAAACAAATATTAGCCTTTTTGGGCATTAAAATGATTTCTCCATGACGGATTTACTCAATTCTTTAAATATAAAATTGGTTACATTATAGTTTCTCAAATCACTTTTGGATAAAAGATTGGCTGAGAGCCGACCTCTTCGGGCTTACAAGCAATTGGGTGGCCGCTGAGGTAATAATATATGATACAAATTAAGATTCCATCTATGAAAGATAATTTGTGGTCTTATGTTGGGGTCTTCTGTATGGAGATCATATTTTTTTATGAAAAAGGATCAGGGTTTTTATGCGTTGTTGATTATTAGTCATTAGCTAAATTATGTCATATTTGCCTATTTGACTTGTATATCGTGTAAATTTAGAACTTAAATGTTGATGATGTATGTTTTACTTACAGGCGTTTCTTAATACTTTGTATTTGTCAAATATATTTATGAAATACCTTAATCTTAATTGGTGTTTGTATCCGTGAGAGTCGTTTCCAATTTTATCTAAAGAAAAACTGAAGTGTATATTAGTGGATAAATGGGATCCACAAAAGGTTAAGGGTAAATATTAATGTATCATCAAATATATCAGGTAACTGTTGAACTGATTTGAAATTCTAAAAATGGACCAGGTCCTCCAGGCCTACGAACCCGGATGAATATCAAAAATATGAATACCATACAAATGTTGATCTGCAAATTTAAGCCAGAAATGATATGATTTATATGGTGCTGGTATACTTGAAAAAACTATGTCTTCGCCATAATTATATGAATTTTTAGTAGCAGTCAGTTTTTTTTTACTTTCATCATTCAAGCATACTAACTGTGGAACTTCCCCTTGACATACATCCTACCGAAATAGATTGTTTGTGGCCCCTCAGCAAGAATTCTCGTTGAATTGCTTTTGTGTGAAATTGAATAAATAATACTTTGAAGCAAATTTCCCTTCATTTGTATAAATGCTATAGTTATTGTATAATATCTGACTAATAATAATTGCAAACAAGGCCGGTACAAAAATAACCGCCACAAATAATAAAAACAACCTGATATCTACTTGAAGCTGTGTTGCGTATATATTATAATATATATATATATATATAATATGGGTTTAAAAAATACCCCAATATGCCTTTATGATGTATTTGACCTTCATTTTATCAGTGCAACAAACTTATTGACTATTTTTCATATTTTATTTACCCAGACAAATAGTTGCCACTTCTTAGTTGACACGGCACACTTAACTGCATGCATTTGAAAGTGAAAGGACCTAAACAGACACCTTATCATCCAGGAAACACACAGATATAAAAAAAGAGTCACAACATAAGAAAGAAGTAGGATACGAAGTAACTATGATATATACAATATACTACTTGATATATATAACTAATACGGAACCATGACTTCATGGTTTTCAAGGTCAAAAAAGGAAGAGAAGTTTCTCTTCCTTGAGATTACATCAGATGATTCCCTCTATAAATACACACATTGTACAGGCTGTGTGTATGCCTAGGCTAAGAAATAAAAGTGAAAATTCACATCAATTAATTTGTCGCTCTCACATCATCTATTTCAAGCTCCGTGAGAAAGTCTGATTAAGGAGATATTTTCTTTAAATAAGTATTTTATTTTAAGAGGTTCGCATTGATAAAAAAAAGATATCTCCCGGAATGGGAATTTGTTATTTACCTTTATGCTATCTCTATATTGATGAAATAATGAAACATGATCATAAAAATCGTTCATAAATCATGGAGATAAATATGCTAATGATCATAATAATCGTAAAAATACTTTGTGGCAATAATGAAATATTTAAATAAGGATAGGAAAATATTTGATGCTGATTTTATTATTATTATTGAGGCTCAGTAAAATATTCCTATTTCGATCCTTTAGTGGGATTCCTTCTTCACAACAATTTGATATATATATATATATAGCATATATAATAGGCTCTTTTTTTTTCACATAGAGTAAATTTATCTAAGTAAAGGTTGTCTTATATATTCAATAATTTAAAGTTATTAAAATTAGTTAAACTATTCTTTTGATCCAAATTAAAGGTGTCATGACATAAATATAAGCATTTATAACTTAAATAATAATATTAAATAGAACAATCATGAAGGGTTCGACGACTAAAATTACGCTAAAATGTTCATTCCTATTGAATAGGATACAAATCTATCGAACCAAATAGGTAAAATAAATAACACATCTTATCAGAATGATGAAACAAATATTGTTCTTATAGCATTGAATATCTCAATTAAATTAGATCTATATAGTTTATTCATATTTAATAGATTGAATCGTATATTTGACAATAACGACGGATAAAACCATCAGATTATTCAAACCTAAAGAGACACTTCCCAAACATTTTACATTTAATTTAAAAACCAATTTTCTTCAATTTTTTATTATATCATGCAAGCACACCTTTAAGTGACGGTCATAACCCCCCTTTGACCTCATCCCAATTTAATTTTATATCTCCTTAGAACCACTCTGTTAATTTGCAACTTTCCAACATATTTAGTCTGCTCCCCCCTCTTTACAATTAGAACCCACAAGCCGATCTCCCCTCTCATGACCTTTGACCCGACTCTTTGTTTAACTTTATTATTATTATTATGTTATGAACCCATAAATTCTAAATGTTTATCATTATTTTCTCCACGAATCGCCCTTGTTGTAGTCTACAGATATAATCTTTATTTCATGCGCGCCATTATCTATGTATATATATGTTTGTTTAAGCGTCTCGACTTATAATAGTGTTTATGTATGTTAAAATACAAGTTATTTTAACAACATGTTGTATTAAGTTGAGCTTAAGGAGATATAATTATACCACATTCAAATGAGTCATCTGTTTTTTAAGACGACAGTTAAGAAATCTTCTCCATCACTCCTTCAATCCCATGAGAACACACACTCAAAAAAAATGTCTCATGGGCTGTTTTAAAGAGATTAAGACAATATTTATTGGAAATCACATTC
>CP045897.1:18440919-18502561 GCA_013387185.1 Caligus rogercresseyi | reverse complement strand
TTTTATAGCAATGTCAAATGATGAATCAGTAAAACGGCTAATCGTTTTTTTATTATGCGAATTTAAAATTATTTTTGATGCATTTTTGAGTGTTTTTTTTATTACTTACTCAATACGTAAATAAGTATGCTACTTAAGAATAGGTTATAATTGCATATGGTATAATAAATGTCAATTTCATTGGTGTAAAAAACACAAACTGATATTTCAAATGTATATAATAATAGTACGTAGCAAAAAAAATATACAAATGTCAAACTCTAACTTTTTTCATCGTTATTTTGTTGTATATCCTTGAAAATATTTAAATGCTAATTAGGGAAAGAAGAAATACGTAGACTCAGCTCAACTGCATATGTATAGCATTACATTCTCTGAGATATTTATTAGATGTTTTTATTCCTTTTCCCATGTTTAGGATAAATTGTCGAAATTACTTACGTAAATTCATATATTTGTGTGTGGGAACTCGTTTAACATCACATACAAAATAAATTAATGTGAATACTTTTTGTAGGATAATTATTCTTTTAGTGAATAAAATTAATTTCTTTACTTTTAGTAATTGAAGTATATCAATTCTTTTTCACACAATTTGAAACAATGAAATGGAAAAGGATTTTTATCTTTATAGAAATATTTTTTATATAATATCTTCAACTTTACAAAGTTTTGTATTTACTAACAAATCAATGTTAAATAGGTTACTTGAGAATGAGATATTTAAAATACTACAAAATCATTGTTCTTTCCAGCATAATTCTATATAAGTCAAAAAAATTGAAATTGAAATATAAAAATTATATTAAAAATGAATAAGTTAATCAAAAAGAAGAAAAACTACATTTTAAATGAGTTTTCGTTCAATGCGTGACAAACAAATATTTCATTATTTTGGTGGTTAAGTTAATGTTTTTATCAAATTCAATTTAGAGAACCAATTCAAAGGTAATTATCTAACTATAATAAAATATATAGGCAATATGATATTAAATAAAGACATCAAGCTATGTATCCATTATTTGTCCAAACCACATACTAAAAAATTTCTGAAGAAAAAATGCTTAAGATTTTTTTTTGATTAGCATCAAAGCCCGTCGTGTGTAATATAAAAGGAGGGTGTATGAAAAAATATATAGAATATGATGTGATTAATTTATAAATACATTTAAAATTAATATACTTTGATGTAAATAAATGGACTTTATATTTCCTGGTTTGTAAAAATTGGTTTAAAAGATGGATTAATTTTCTCCTTCATGTAAGTCTTTGCGTTAAGAACGGTATTAAAATATTGAACCAAATTCAAATTTCAATTAAAGCAAGCCCCCCCCCCCCCCCTCCAAAAAAAGTTCCAATAAGAATTGCAAAATAAAAATGTTTTTGATAAAACGAAGTAATGTATACTATTTGCTATAAAAATAATTTGTATAATGGTTTCAAAATGCCATCAAACAGCTCCTGGATAAGTAAACCTCCAAAAAAAAAATATTTTATTATTGAAAGTATTAATAAAACATAAAATGCTGATATTTGTGAACGTTCCAACTAATAGTACCGAAAAGCCCTAAATGAACCATATATAATTTATTAATTCAAAAAGAGTAACACCATTCTCTAAAAATATTCAAAGATCTAATTCCATTATTTGGTTTTGCTTACAGCAAAATTCTAGGATAAAATCTTAAGCCGAATATTCAATCAAGGTTGCGTGTTTTAAAGAACAAAATACTTCCGAAAGTACATATACTTTGATACTCAATAAAAAGTATACTTACCATATAATTTATACTTTATAAGATTATCTTTGATTTTGAGTGCAAGATAAAGATCAAAATACATGGATGGAAGATAGCCAATAACATTCGGGTATAGATATATACGGCGTTTCAAAAATGAAGTATTTAATTGGCATATCCGTGACATCATAATTGATCAATTGTTAACACATCCTCAAAGTTGTAAACGTACTTTTTGTAAAGTAATACTAAATCAATATTACTTAGCAGATTTTACATTTCATCGTAAAAAAACGAAGTTAAGTCAAACAGTTATAGTTTGATCTGTAGAGCCGTATGCTTGGACACTGATTTACACTCTAGGGCTTTTTAAAAGTATTTCCTTAACATTCGCATAATTATAAGTTTTTCTGATTCCAATTAACATCAAACTCTATTTCTTGGCTCTCTCTTCTCTCTATATAATATATATATATATATATATCATGTATGCGAGCTAATTAATGTAGGTGAGCGGGACTCGAGGGTGATCTAGTATTTTGGTTCTTCTGGCTCGATCATGGCATTTAACGAAAGTGATTTAGTCAACACATTTCCTTACATACTTACAAAAGAACTCCTCTAAAAAATAAGTTTGATACTTTCTTTATTTTATTTATTGCCGATTGACAATTACTGAACCCAATTTTATCGAATCTGCGAAGAAGAAACTCTGTGCATAATTTGTAATGCCAAATACAAAGTAAAAATGCTTACTCTCAAGAGCAAGAGAGATCCGGAAATTGAGTTTATTTTCGAAGTATTTCATTTTGTATAGATATGTAGAAATAATTATTTGCCGACTGATACCGTATGAAGTTTTCATGAGGATAGTTATGTGAACAATAAAAAACATTTAAGTTTTTTATTGCCCCAAAAATATCTGTGTGTCATAGAAAATGAAATCTAATGCAGTTAATCGTGATATTTTTTATTTCCTCTAGTGGAGATTTAACCCTTTTTTATCCAGGACATTCTTAATAAAACAAAATACTGACCACCGTAACACATTTAAGGAACCAAATACTCTATTTCATATAGTATTCGGTTGACAAAGAAATATACCCTTTTGTGCCAATATTAATTAAAAATTTAGACAGTTAATGAAGTGTTTTTATGTTTAGGAGTTACTTTTACAAATGGTCTTTCAATAATATAAGTGATATACTAACAGTTTATGCTTAATGTTTTTCGAATAGAGCTGTGTGTTTTTTCCTATCACAAATCAGTCTGTAAATATGCATTGAATTATCAATAGAAATATTTTTGAGGAATATTGTAAAGCACAATTAATGAATAAAGTTCATATGCTTAAATTTTCTTCTTTCCCAAAAATTGCCCTTCAAATTGGGAAAATATAACAAATAACAATGACGAATGTTAACTTTAGCCTCAAGCATACATAATCATATTGTTTATATAATCAATAAAACTTTCAAGAATTATTATCATTGATTACATAACAGCAAAAATAATAATAACATAATCAAATATATGCATTTGGTTGTCAGGAGCAAAATATCTGCTTTATAGGTATGAGTACATATATTATTAGCAATGAAAATTGCAGACAATATTAACGGTTTTTTCTTCATTTTTAAATATTCATTATATATAGAAGGACACATAATAACTCTTTGTCATAAAAAAGAAATCAGTTGATAACACATGTATATTTTATAAAATAGTATTTTATTTTGCTCTCATTCCAATGTTGAGGTCGAAGGTTCGATTATCAGGAGGAGAATATAAATATTGATTATCCTCATAGAAAAGATGGATTAATTTTAATGCTCTAATGTTTATTAAGAACCATGCAGATGCTACAATTTGCATTCCATAGAACCAAAATTATAAAAAAAGAATGATAGGATAATTACCTTTTACATTAAATTGAGGTTCTTATATAGGTTCCTACATTGTTATGTTTGACTTGAGACCTCCGGTTCGTCACGTATTGCCAGTCATTATCTGATTATATTATTACTAATACTTAAGAATATCAATAGACACATCAGCAATAAACATGATTTTTTTAATAACACACTTTAAAATGATTTCATTCAGACTAAGTTTAATCTTAGTTAAAATGTATTTTAGTCCATTTCTATTATTAAAATTTCAAATTAATATATTTCCTCTTTCAAGGCTTCAGAACGAAACTTTATACTAGAAATATTGAATATTAAGAAAAGAGAGGAAGCATTTTTGATGTCTTCAATTTTGACTTTTCTTATATTACTCATATCAGTTGAACTTATTCCTAAAATGAGTTAAACCCATGAATTACAACTTTTTTTAGCACACTTTCGAACTTCAATACATATGTATGTAGTAAGAAGAGGCCTTTGATGTTCAAACAGATGTAACTCATTACCATCAAGATAAAGACAAAAAGAAGATTTTTTCTTGGTCTGTGTTTGGTTCTTCTACTTCTACTCTCTTTAACACATATTGGTACTTATGTAAGCACTTTAAAATGAGAAGAGAAAGACGGGGGGGGGGGGAGAAGAACACTTCCTCCCTCTTAAGAAGAAATGAAGAAGTCCAAACTTGAGTCTGCAAAGAAAAGAAAGATAAAAGAATGTTCATTTATTTATTGATAAAAATTAGGGTTTTGCCAATTTTCTACAGATCTTATCCAATCAGTCTATTCTCTTATATTTTTCTCTCTTACATTTATTCAACCATACACTCAGTATTATTTTTTAAATAATCAACCATGCTTAATATTAAGGCATGTTTCCCTACACAGGCGATTTGTGTGAAAATCTATATATATATATATAAATCAGACTTGTTGACGTTCACGAAAAGATGTCGTTCGTTGTCGTTGATCAAAAGTTGTCGTTCATCGTTATTGCCAATTAATCGTTCGTCGTTCATCGTTCGTTTCGTTCGTCATTCTGAAAAAAAAATTGACGACGTTAAAAAAAAATCGCAAATCTGAAAAAAATTATGACATTTTTAAAAAGGAAATTTTTCCTATGAAAATGAAAAAAATTGTCTTTTTTGGCGCAAAAAACGAACGATGAGGAATTTTCCTTATCGTTCGTCAAAAAATTGTCGTTCGTCGTTCATTGTTCCCGAACGACAAAAAATGAACGATAAACCAACAAGTCAAATATACCTAAATATATATATATATATATAAAGGAGGAAATTTTTTCATATTGCCCCTTACATTTAGAGAAACAAAATTCCCAAGACGTCAAGAGTCGGGCAATTAGCACATGCATGATACATTTATTTAAAAGCACACATAATATTTGCATGGAGTCCTCAAGAAAATACAGCCTACGATATTTAGAATTGAGCTGTGAACCTCCTATCCTCTTATATTCCAGTATTTGAACTTAATACATGAGGTCCCATGAGAATGGAAGGGTCAATTCTTTAATATATTTTTCGCATATTTGGTCAGTTCCTCTTTAGAATTCAACAGAAATGGCATCTTCAAATGCCAAAATTCTTTATGAGAGATTGTCGCTCTCATAAGTGGAAAGAAGAACTTTCCAGAATAAATACAGGCTTTCGATGAAGATAAAGGATTGAATAAATTCACTCCTGTACTTTTGTTACAAGAAGGTTTGGAAAGAAAAAAATATTATCTTAATTTTGCCAATCAATAACAATTGTGGAATAATATGGAATACCCTTCCAAATTAATTGCTGAATAGCTACCAAAAAAAGTTGGCAAATTTTCTAGCTTGACATTTTTAAAATCTGTTTCTAACATAAATCAAATAAAAGCAGGTTTGTTCTAAAAATTGTACGCCATTCATCATGCGGATGCATTGAGATATATATTAAAAAATTGAAAAATCTAGGGTAAGATTTCGGACAACAAAATAGATCTCCTCCTAGGTGTGATCTTGATCCTTTTAGGACCTTGAGATAGCTCTGATGAAATAACTTGTTCCGCCAAATTTCTTCTTCCATTTAGACTCGTTCCGTTAACCAAGGAAGATAAGTTGCTTTAAAAATAATGACAGGGTAACATAAACGTCAGAACTAGGGGTGCGGGGTTGTTGCCGCACCCCCTCCCATTCGCCCTCCGCCCCCCCTATCAGCCTCCCGGGTACGATAAAATTCAGCGCGCCGACTCAGCACCGCCTCAGCACCGGCCGATTCAGCGACTGCCAATTCAGCGACTGCCGATTCAGGCACCGGCCGACAGCGCCAGCCAATTCAGCGACGGCCCGATTCAGCGCCAGCCTCAATGACTTTGGTTTTTAAAAAAATCAGATCTTTTTGAAAGAAAATTAGGTTTTCTGTAGCAGTACAATGGTCAAACCTGGCACAAGATATTTGTCTTGCAGAAGTATTCAACAAACACGGGGTATTGGGGTTTCAAACCCACCTACATTGGTAAAAATACGAGTAAAACAACCCTCAAATGCCATTTTGTGCACCTTGGGCCTTCGAGTTCCGCCAGCCGCAACAATGGGGTATTGGGGTTTCAAAGCCAACGCAAATTGTAAAAATACGAGTAAGGAACCCTCAAATGCCATTTTGTGCACCTTGGGCCTTCGGGTTCCGCCAGCCGCAACAATGGGGTATGGGGTTTCAAACTCTTCGCCAATTGTTAAAAATACGAGTAAAAAAACCCTCAAATGCCATTTTATGCACCTTGGGTCCTCGGGTTCCGCCAGCCCAACAACGGGGTATTGGGGTTTCAAACCCATTGCAAATTGTAAAAATACGAGTAAGGAACCCTCAAATTCTATTTTGAGCACCTTGAGTCCTCGGGTCCCGCCGGCCACAACAATTGTGTATTGGGGTTTCAAACCCATCGCAAATTGTAAAATACGAGTAAGGGACCCCTCAAATGCCATTTTGTGCACCTTAAGTTCTCGGGTTCCGCCAGCCGCAACAATGTGGTATTGGGTTTCAAACCCTTCGCCAATTATAAAATACCGGTAGGAACCCCTTAAAATGCCATTTTATGCACCTTGGGTCCTCGGTCCCGCCAGCCGCATTAGTGGGGTATTGGGGTTCAAACCCTCCGCAATTGTAAAAATACGTGTAGGGACCCTTCAAATTATATTTATATAAAATTATGTAAAAAAGCACGCAACCTTTTCACAAAAAAAAGTATTTATTAGAGGTGAGCGACCATAATTGGCGAAGGGTTTCAAACCCCCAATACCCCATTTTTGGCTGGCGGAACCCAAAGGCCCAAGGTGCACAAAATGCATTTGAGGGGTTCCTTAATTGTAGTTTTACTAATGGCGGTGGGACTAAACCCCAATACCACACTGTTGCGGCTGGCGGGACCCGAGAACTTAAGGTGCGCAAAAGGGCATTTGAGGGGTTCCTTACTCATATTTTACAATTTGTGATGGGTTTGACACCCCAATACCCCATTGTTGTGGCTGGCGGAACCTGAGGACCAAGGTGCATAAAATGGCATTTGAGGGTTTTTTACTCGTATTTTTACAATTGGCGAAGAGTTTGAAACCCCAATACCCCATTGTTGCGGCTGGCGGAGCCCGATAACTTAAGGTGCGCAAAAGGGCATTTGAGGGGTTCCTTACTCGTATTTTACAATTTGCGATGGGGTTGTTGAAACCCCATACACCATTGTTGGGCTGGTGGGACCCGAGATCCCAAGGTGCATAAAATGGCATTTGAGGGGTTTCTTACTCGTATTTTTACAATTAGCGAAGAGTTTGAAACCCCAATACCCCATTGTTGCGGCTGGCGGAACCCGATAACTTAAGGTGCGCAAAAGGGCATTTTAGGGTTCCTTACTCGTATTTTTACCATTGCAATGGGGTTGAAACCCCATACACCATTGTTGTGGCTGGTGGGACCCGAGGACCCAAGAATGAGGGTTTCTTTACTCTTATTTTACTATATAGGTGGTTTGAAAAACCCATACCCATGGTGTTGAATACTTCTGCAAGACAATTATCTTGTGCTAGGTTTGACCAATTGTACTGCTACAGACATAATTTCTTTGAAAAAACTGAATCAAAGTCTTGAGGTGGCGCGAATCGGCGTCGCTGAATTGGCTGGCGCTGAGTCGGCGGTGCTGAATCGGCAGTCGCTGAATTGGCTGGCGCTGAATTGGCCGGCGCTGAATTGCTGGCGCTGTGCTGAATCGGCCGGCGCGAATGGCGGTGCTGAATCGGCGGCGCTGAGTCGGCGGCGCTGAATTGTCCCATTCCCCAGCCTCCCTACCCACAGCATTATGCTTAAAAAATAAAATAAAGAATCTGAATGTAAACTGAATTTGTCTGACTTACTACATATATCTCATAATTCACAGATCTAGGCTATGTGACATGCAGCCTGGCATAGGCTACTGTACGGAGCCAGGCTGCATCTGACAGCTCAGTGTGACGTAGGCCAAAAAACAAACAAAGTCTTTTGTTTCGCGGGCATTGTTGTTTTGATATGATCGCGTGCATTTTTGTTAGCTTACATGACAATGTGAGTTCAATGAACCAGCTATGTCTCAGAAAAGAATTTCAGATTTTTTTTAAACCGCCTGACCCAGCCAAACGTCCGAGACAGACACCTGCACCTGTCCCAGAAACCGGACCGCAGCAGGCAGCTGAAAGACCCGGCGGTCCTCGTCCTCCCTCCCCAGCGCCACTCGGTGCTAGCCAAGAGGCAATATCATTCAAACCACCACAGGATTACAATTTTCCTGCAAGAAGTTCAGCGGTGAGAACTTCAGTCGTTCCTACAAGGCCGCCTGGTTCAGAGAGTGGCGTTGGCTGGAGTACTTAGCGGTCAGTGATGGCATTGTGCGTGGTGTGTGTGCAGGTCAGCTGTCAAAAGCAAGTCGGGCCAGACACTGACAGTCTGTTTTTGAAAGATAAAGGCTTTTCGAATTGGAGAAAAGCAACGGAGAAGATCAGAGACCACGAGAAGACTCGCATTCATTTAGATGCGATGCAAAGATTGGCTGCATGGAAAACAACACCAATTAATGCACTACTCTCTGAGGCCGCTGCTAAAGAGCAGAGAACAGCGCGGAAAATGCTGGAGCTCATTTTCAGCTGCGTAAGATTCCTGGGACGCCAGGGACTCCCTCTGAGAGGGGTTGCAAATCGGGATGGGGTGTTATGGCACCTAATGGTGGAAAGGGTACGCACTGATCCTGACCTGGAGAACTGGATAAAAAAAGAGATAATTGGATGTCTGGCAGCATCCAAAATTAAATTCTGGAGCTGTTTGCGCATGATATTCAGAGAAAAATCGGAACTAAAGCATCCCAAAGTCCATTTTCTGGCTTAACTGCTGATGGGACCACCGACCTCAGTGGCAAAGAACAGTTTTCATGCAATATACAGTTTGCTGATCACAATCTCGACATTCAGAATGTCTTTCTAGGCTTGTACAACCCCCCGGACACAACAGCAGAGATGCTGTTTTTGTGCATAAAAGATGTCCTTGATCGGCTCAATTTACCAATGGAGAAGCTGAAAGGCTACTGTTTTAATGGAGCCAGCACAATGTCTGGGAGGTTCACGGGAGTGCAGGCAAGATTAAAGGAAACATGTCCTGACTCCGTGTTTGTTCACTGCGCAAATCACTCTCTGGATTTAGTGTTACAAGAAGTGGCAAAAGATATGCGCCTTGTTGCTGATACACTAAACTTCGTTCGAGAAGTCACTGTTGTTATTAATGATTCAGCAAAGAGAAAAACATTATACCAGTCTCTTTTTGGATGTGGAGAAGTGTGTCCAACTCGGTGGTGCGTCAGAGCTGTGGCACTGTCACGGTTGCTGGCCTGCTATGGAGAGATGTGCACACATTCAGGACCCTAGAAGTCACAGGACTGTCAAGGGGGAGACGCGTGCCAAAGTGGCAGGATTGCTCAAAAAGGGCACCACTACGCGCACAGTCTTTGGTTTGTTTACCTGCGTTACCATGTTTACTCTGTGTGAATCCGTGGCTCGGTCACTGGAAGGCATCAAGGTCACAGCCCTTGGATCAGTGGAAGCTGCGAAACTTCTTTGCCAGCGACTCATCTCACTGCGACAGGATAACACCTTCGCTGACCTTGTGGACAAGACCAAGCAGTACGCAGAGTGCTACAACTTAAAGCCTCCGCATTCAGCGCGCACAAGCAAGCAAGGCCCCAGCGCGTTTTCGCCATACAGCAGAGGAGGAGGAGGAAGGGGAGTTGGGGAACATAGAGGGTAAATAAATAATAATAATGCCAACAGTATTTTTAAATAACACATAGCTTAACTCATCAGCCTGTTATTGTATATGTTGAAATAATGCAACAAATACGCACACATATACAATCAGATATTATGTATCTATTCATAGATTATGACATAAAAAACGATACAATAGTTCAATAATACTCTACATCCACGTACGCCTATTTGAGAAATGAGCCTGTAATTAATAATACACAAACAACGGTTTGTGTATTTTTCATTTTTATAACAAACCAAATACATGAATTTGAACTTAATGAATGAGCTTGAAATTAATTAATTTAAAAAAAGTTTGACCCAGCTTAAATTAGCAACCATATGTAAACTATTGGTTGGTTGTTATTTAATTGATGTTATATTTAATATTGCAGAATATCCAAGCTTGTGGAAGAGGGAAATGTTTGAGGCTCTGGACGTGGTACGCTCAGAGGTGGAGTGGCGTTTTGATCAGGAGGGACTCCGCATAGCTGCAAGGCGAGAGCAGGCAGTCCTTGAGGCGGCCCAAGGGAAACGGGTTGATGTGGGTTCCCGGAACTGAACCCCTTCTCATGAGAGTAGCTTAGCATTGAGCTGGACATACTGAGGGACGTGTGTAGGGGTCGAGAAGTTTCACCATTCAGGATGTTTTCAGCCATCAACCCACTCCATGCTGTCGGAGGTGGAGAAGCTCATAAAGCTCTGTCTGGCCCTGCCCATATCTGTCGCGGCATCCGAGCGCTCTTTCTCTGCCTTGCGCAGATTGAAAACCTGGCTGCGCAATTCCATGAAGCAGGAAAGACTCACGCATTTGGTCATTATGAATGCGCATAGTGACCTTCTTGATGAATGCGATGTTTCGGCCCTGCTTGAAGAATTCATCAGCAGCAACTGAGAGAAGGTCCACTTTTGGAAAAGTGTGAAAGCCTCTTTGGAGCGCAAACTGTTATTTCTCTTATGCTGTTTTTTATAGCCTAGTGTTAAGTGTTTTAATAAAGGCTTGATTTATTCATTCATTTATTTCGTTTCATTTTCTTAGTTCGTTAATCATTGATACTGTAAGTGTGCGTCTCTCCCCGACCCTTCCCCAAAAAATCCCGCCCCCCATCAGAAAATTGTTCCGACGTCCATGCAGGGCAATGATATATTTTGAGGTTATTGTTTTTCCAGATTTGGATCGATCATTGATAAGATTTTTAGTATTACCATTATTATTTGCATTCATTATTTATTAAGTTTTTTTTGTTAATATATATATATATATAAATAAAATATAAGAAATCACGTTGATACAGTATTTTCACACACTGTGTTTTCATGGTTAATTTACCAATCTTCAGGTTCAAATCAAATATAATGATGTAGTAATTTTGACAATAATATAAAGAAATAAATGACAAACTAATAAACAATACAAAAGACAACGAAAGAAACAAACCAAGAAACAAAGAAAACATATAAAACATAATATCTATATAATTTATTATGTGGGTTCTGGTTCTGTTTCTGGTTCTATTCTTTCTGTATAATATTATACCTATATATATATATATATATTATAGATATATATATTTCATAAAAAAAATTAAGTTCAAATATATATTGAATAAAAAGTTACACTATGCTTAAACATGATCTTTATTTTTAAGGAATAATTATAATTTTTTACCACGGTTACATCGAGGGAGACTTTCAAAATTTATTTTTTATGCATAGTTATATACTTATAATTATTATCATAACTTTCAATAGCTAACTAAACCTTTTAAAGTTAGTAAGTTTCTATCTAATGAACCTAAATAGTAATATTTGTTTCAATCCGAAATGATTCAATACATTTTTCTTAAATTGCTGAATGTGATTATCGATTTCCCATATTATGGAGTAGTAATAAATTATTGGAAAAACGTGAGTAGTATAATTGTTTTGATATGAGATTACCTTAATTTAATTCGCTGGGGAGAAATTAATCACTTTTTCCCAGATATAAAATATATATTGTATGAACAGGTCCTTAAAAAATAAAAATCAAGAATATTTTTCTTTAGACAAAAAGTGATTTCTTTTGTAGAATGTGATATTTTGATTTATGTAATTAATAAAATAAATGGTTCTCAAATGTAACTATATCATTGAATTTTAAAAAATAATTAATGAAATCACAAGATAAAAAATATTTTATAACATATTATACTCTTTGCTTCATGGGATTATCCACTACTTCAAGCCAAAATATAAATAACTATCCACATCCGAATTAAAACTCTTAGACAAAGTAATATTTCATCTGATAAATCTCTTTTTAGTTATCACATTTATTGTATCAAATTGTATCAAGTCAATGAGTAATTTATGAAGTCTACGAGCATTTTTTTAAACAAAAATCCTTTTTGTAAGAATTGTGACTTTTTTAGTATTTTAAATTCTATATTTCAGGACGTTTTGGAGCTTAAATTAAGACACGTTGCTTGGAGTTAACATTTTATGTTGTCAATATATCTATAAATATCGTGTAAAATAATTGAATATACTATTTATACAATAACCCAGTGGTTCCCAAAGTGGGGGAAACGAATGAATGAAAATATAAATACAGTAGCCTAAATAACACTGCACTGCCATCATAACATGGACAAATTTTGACGCAGCTCCTACGTAAATGCAAAGCAGAGGATGAAGCATAACCAGATGTGCTTCCAAAGCAATTTCCTTCCAAGGCAAAGACAAGAGAATATAACGACACATATCTTGCCTTTGGCTTCACCTGTACAACGTTGGGTAATGAGAAGAGACAACAGTATGTTGTCTGTCTTAAAGTGTTAGGCTGTGGCAGCTTGAAGCCGAACAAGCTAAAACGCCTCTTGGAGACAAATCATCCAGAGCAGAAAGACAAGCCATTTACTTTTTCTGACAAAAACAAGTAAACTGCCGTGCTCAACAGTCTCTCTTTACTAAAGCTGCATCCGTGCCGGCAAATTCTCAAGTCAACAGGATCCAAAAAAATATGATTGGATCCGTGATCCCTTCAGTGCATCACCACCTGCCGACTTAAGCACATCAGAGGAGAAACAGTTCATTGATGTCACCTTTGACTCAACAATGAGGCTGCAGTTTCAGTCAAAGACACTGGCTGCATTTGGGATTGGAGTGGAGAAAGAGTACCCACTTATTGGCAAGAGAGCCCTGGCCATACTCCTTCTTTTTGCCACATCCTACCTATGCGAGATAGGGTTTTCTGCTGTGGCCTCCATCAAAACCAAGTATCAAAGTTGGACATTGAGAATGAACTCAGAGTGGCAATTTCAAAATTGCAACACAGATTTGACAAGATATGCAGCATGAAAAGATGTGAGGATTAAAGGTGCCATTTTTGCACAACAAACATTTGGGTATTTGTTCTTGTTTTCCTCTCAGGGAGTTGGTCATGTTTTAAAACCCATTTTTGTAGAGAGGTAATTATTTCAAAAATGCATTAAATGTTAAATATGTAAAAAAGAAACCTGTTACACTGAACATAATCACAAAGTTAAGGTGCTTAAAAACTGTTATTCTTATTACAATCTGCAGTTTATGGCCGTTCACTTTTATTTTTTCAACAAAAAGGTCGAGGTTTGTATTAATTACAATGTTTGAAATAAAATGTAATGGACTCTGAGAACAAAATGTGTGAATGTCCTTTTTTTGAGGGGGGGGGGGGGAGGCGCAAAAATTTCTTATGTACCAAAGGGGGGCCCAGCAGAAAAAGTTTGGGAACCACTGCATTAGAATGCTTGATTTACACTATTTTATTATCCAAAATAGTTTTTATCGGAAAAAATATTATTTGCATATACATATGACACAAAAACTAATAAATAAAACTGAGTGAATCTTCTAACTAGAGGGATCGAGACATTCTGGCTAGAGCACTTCGAGCACCGAATATTGTACAGGCCTTTCTCATTAAATGAAAAAGATCCTATACCTAAGGGGAGGTTGACAGTTGCAATGCAGTTCATAGATGCATGGCTTTGAGTTTTTTTGAGGCATTGTGGGATTGTTTGTCATAGCCTTCAAGGGGATTTCCAGATAGCATCTATCCACATCACTGCCTTCCAAGCAGCCATAATAACCTCATACGCCAAAATCTCATTAACTTATGAGAGTTATGCCCTGTTGAAAAGTCAGACACGCAGAACGGATTAGATCATCGAAATACCACCAAAACTCGTGAGAAATCATTTACGGTAAGAATATTATATCTTACAAATTGACGATAGCTATTTGTACTCCATGAAGAACAAAAAACTATCCCTTGTCCATGACATAAAATTGCTTTCGAATAGAACAAAGAACCACACAAAAAATACTTTTTTTGTAGCCCAAAAATAACTTCCTTCTCATAATAAAGAGGGGAAAGAGAGAAAAAAAAACAATTGTTATAAATAAAAAGTTTTTTTTCTTGGTAAATTATAGAAGTGGTCACTTTTTTTCTTAGATGCATTAATGGTAACAAGAAACAATCATCGGCATTGAAGGAGGGGTAAACTTTGAAGAGATAAATCACAATCCAAGACGGGATATACTTTTTTATTTGTGAAAATTGAGTTTTTTTCTTTATTACATTTAGGAACTCGTTCCGCCCCTCTCTATCTTGAGGGACAAAACATTCTATGGGGATGAGGATAAATAGAGGTACAAAGTTTGGACCAGCATATCATGCAATGCTACATTTATTATATTATTATTGAAAGCATCCACACAAAAAATAAGCAAACCTCTAAAAATGATTCTTCAAATAATATTTTTGGTCTTTTTAGAAATACTCATTGAACCAAAGTGATACCAATAATTTAATTGAAATAATTGAATTTATCACCCTTTAAAACTCATATATTCTATACTCATGATTTTGTTCATAATGCCATCCTAGCTGCAATAATAATTTGACCAAAATTGTCCTCTTAGACTCTGAAATTCTAAACGTAAGTATCTTTTATCTGAATTGTGTTTATTATCAAAACCAAAAAGGTCAAAAACCATTGTTTCTTTAGATTGATTTTGACACAAATTTGATTAAATTAAGTAAACAAAGAGCGGCATAGTTCAAATAATATTTTCATGATTTTTAACGTTGGTATATATTTCCTTTATCTTTGAAATAAAATACACCTCTTAAATGGTATTTTACCTTCTATAGATAATGGGGAAAGCAATAAGTATATTGAGCACAACAAACGTAATGCTTAAAGTCTTACTGGTATGAGATCAGTGTTAACGTGAACTTAAGGATAATTTTCTTTCTTACTCTAACTGTTTTACAAAAGAACTTGATAGTTTAAAAATAAGATTTTTTACTCTTCTAATGCAAACAAAAACCAACAAAGTGTTAATATTATCACTTATTCATTATTGTTCTTTTGATATGCACTTTTTTGTACATATTTCTGCCTCTTAGAGTGATTTTTGGTTTTCCCATCTTCCCTTTTTCCTCAATATTCTACATTTTTTCATTATAAAATTCTAGAGCAGACGCGTAACTTATTTATATTAGATGGATTAGTTTTAGGAGCCTATCAATCAATCAAGTGTCGAAGAATTTCAATAAGTTTATTGGAAAAAACGCACTTAAGATAAATGAAAATTGTATGAAGCATCTCTGCAGAGTGTCATTATTAGATGTATATCGAGTGTCTTGTCATTTATAAAAGAAGGAAAAAAATAATGTAATTTAATTTTCTTGGGTATACGTCGCGATAGAAATATAAATATATATAATTTAAACCATTTCCATTTAGATAGAAAGCATTACTTGGGATGTAAAGCCTTGTTTCAAATACTTTTAAGTGCAATAAAGAGGTAACATGAGACGTGTGATGTATTCATCGATGTATTTATTTATGAACTATTTTTTAATAACAGTTGAGTTGTTTTTCAGTTAAAAATTGTTCAGACTTTTTTACTTTGAACTTAAAAGTAATTTGAAAAGAATGTTTTGAAAAAAAGAGGGAGCTCGATAGCCGTGCGTGTTAAGGCGTGTTCAACTCTCAATGTTGGGGGCGCAGGTTCGAATCCCGAGAGGGGATGGTCATTTTTGGTCTACCTCATTGATAAGATCCTAGGTTCGATAGACTAATTATAATGCTATAATGCTTATTTATATCCTATCGGATGCAATTCTATCGAACCATATAGGCAAAAAAAAAAAAAAAAAAGTATATGTAAAGGGATAAAATGGTTGAATTACCATTCTTCCGGCACAAGGGTATACCCATTTTTACATATGTAGGTATCATCTGTATAAACCTCGAATGAGGAAGAATGAGAATAGTCAAATTTATTTGTTTAAATATTTAATTAGTGAATATTTGAAAGTAACAAAGAAAATATATCAGCTTTTAAAATTATATTTTTGTATTAATCACATACTTGATTCACAAGCGATATGGAACAAGCACAGGTTGCTTGTGTAATACTTTAGAAGGAAGGCTGAAAATACTTATCATAACGAATCATTTTGTGGAGTATTTTGCAAGTTAGATACGAGATCTTTTATAAAATGAAGGATTGAATATAATTATCATGAATATTGTTTATCATTCTAAATTGTGTCAACATTCATCATGATACTAATGAATTTGAAGATGAATTAAAATACATGAAAACGGAGAGATGGAAAGTAAGAAAAAGGAAGAGTGAAGGTGGTCTGAAGCATTATATTTGCACTACCTATCGATATTTATTGTTCAATGCTGAACATAATTGAATTGGCATAAACATATATATTTAAAAGGAGAATGATGACATGTTAAACAAGACTGACTCATTCACAGATGACATTTAGTTGATATTTTCATACACTAATATACAAAGGTTCAATTGTCATCTCGTTATGAATAACCTATTGATGATCCATCTGGCGGGCGGATTTATATAATTTCTTCTTTTGACAGGGTTTTTGTTGTTGATATAAGAGTAGATATATGAATAAGATATTTGATTCAGTGATTGACAAAGCGACGTCATTGAAAAAATTTGTATCGACTTTTAAAATGCAGAGAACAGATTATTCCGAGCCCTAAATTTAAGATAGGTGTTGTTGAATTGTTTGATTATGTGTAAACAAAATTGACCCGCGAACACCACAGGTGTAAACAGCTTTCTAACACAATATAAGGGTTAAGAGAAAAATAATAATTCATGAATATATTTTTTAACCTCCACCAGCCATTTGCGGTCATATTGACCGTTTATAAATTCATAAATATGTAATGCCCCAAATATTGCTAACCACCAGCACCAATTTCGGGTAGAACTGGGGGTCAGGGTGCTAAAGTCCTCCTTGTCAGAAGAGAAAAACTAAAATGGTTGTAAGAACAGTATAGTAGGAAGATCTGGTCCTCCCTAGTTGGAAGGAAAACGAGCAGAGCCGATAATTCATGGATTGAACTTATTGCGAAATATTTACTTGGGCTTGCCTAACATCCACCATCAGAAAAAGAAGATAACTAATTACGCATTACTAAATAACGGTAAGTGTAAAAACTATTATTAGCTATGGAACCAAGTGCAGTGTCAACCTTGGAGATACTTAGTGATTTGGATAGTGATTATTCTGATTACAGACATCTTTCAGACGACTGATGTGAAAGTGATTATTCATGGTGAAGGATGGTACCTCCTCGGATAGTGATTCAGACTCTTCGGCGTTGCTCCCACCTCAGCAACCTACAGCGGTCGAAAAGGGGAAAGATGGTACGGAATGGAGGGTCCTTCAACCAGCTAAACATCCAGGAAGAGTGCAAAGGTAAAATATCCTCACTGAAGCCACTGGCCCTACATCATATGCGAATCGCAATATTGGGGATGCTCTCACTTCTTTTCTATGTGTGTTTGATGAGCGTATACTAATCCACATCAGAGGCTGAGGCTCATCGGATCTATGGTAACACTTCATGGAGTCTGACAATGCCTGAGCTCAAGGCTTTCATTGCTATTTTGTGCGTACGCGGCAAGTAGTGTGCAAGAAATCTCGATATCGATAGTCTATGGTCTGAGGAATGGGGTTTCGTTTTTTTAAAGTACCCTGTCAAGAATCGTCGTGGGATAAATCGGGTTTTTAGGGATATTATGAGGTTTTCTACGATTCGACAAGAAAGAGACTCGACGTCTGCGTTTGAAAAATGATAAATTTGTTATGCTGAGGACAATATGGGATCAATTTATTCAGAATAACATAGATTGTTATAAACCTGGTGCCAACATCACAATTGATGAGCAACTATTCCCAACAAAGGCTCGTTGCAAATTTACTCAATATATGGGGAATAAGCCGAATAATTTTTTGTCATCAAATTTTGGTTGGCTGTAGGTGTCGACTCCAAATACTTACTCAACGGATTCCCGTATCTATTAAGGGATGAAACTCAAAACTCAGGCCAACTTGTTGGAGAGAAAAATATGTGTATTCTGAGCACTGTACACACAGATATTTGTATCTGTAGTGGACAGAAAGCAAAACCAGAGTCTGTTGTCTACTATAATAATTCCAAATACGGTGTGGACGTCCTGGACCAGATGTCGAGAACATATTCTGTCAAGGGTGCTATGTGAAGATGGCCATTAGCAGTTTTCTACAATATTCTTGACCTGACTGGTATCAATGCCTACATTTTGTTCAAAGAGTGCACTCGAAGCAAAATAGCCAGGAGAACCTTTTTGCAACAACTAGCTGAAGAACTTAAAACTGAATTCATGAAGAAAAAGGAGACATCTAATCCAAAGCCCCAAACTAGTCGGCAGCAAAAACAACCCAAACGTAAGCAGTGCCAGGTCAAAACCAACTGCAACCAAAATAAAACAACCAACACGTGTAGCAAGTGTTCCAAGCCAGTATGTGGTAATTGTTCCAAGGCTGAAATAATCTGCACGTAATAAAGGTAATCATTTATCATTGATTTATTGTAGATAATAATAATTTTAAAAAAAAATGTGTGTTGGAAAGAAGAATATTTCAAAATATACTTGCCACAAATTTACTCAATGTTTTATTTTAAAATAGCTACAACATTAGATGTCATTCGGTGTCTGTTATGCTATTTTTATAGAGCTTAAAATCCAACGTTCAAAATGACTGCTCATAGCTCTTCTAGTAGTTTTGAAAGTATGGCCCTTCTAGTGTTAATAAAATTATAAAATGCCATTTCCTTTTAACTATCTTTTTAAAAGAAAAACTTTCTAAAAAGTAACGTGAAGGCCTAAACAATATTTGGGCTATCAATCGTTTATTAAACATTCAAGATGATCCTATAATGGCTAGCGTGAAGAAGTGGGGAAGAACCAAGCAAGATAGTTTGCTTCTTTAAGGGTAAGATACCTAAGTCCGCCATAAAAAACACTGTAGCCAGGGTTTTTTACATTCTACACCGGAAACCTAACATACATCAATATACAACATTCCCTAAATGATCTTCCAAGAATAACCTTTATAGACAGACACATAAAATATTCATTCATTAAAATATCTGACAGTTCAGAAAGATCCATGAACAAACCCTCTTTATCCAACATCCAATGGTACATAACACCTACTGTAGCCATGCTATTTTTCATGCTACATCGAGAAAGCATATAACCATATAAAATGAAGTTTTCGATCGATAACCTTACAAGAAGAATTTGTAGATAAGTAAATGGAAAATATTCCTTCATTATAATATCCGTGAGTGTCCAGATATACCCATGGAGAATATCACGATATATAGTCTATATCCATGACAAATTATTTAAATATCAAGATCATAACAGCTATTGTAGCCATACTATTTTTCATGCTACATCGAGAAGACAAATAACCATCTAAAATGAAGTTTTCCATTGATAACCTTCCAAGAGGAACTTTGTAGATAAGTAAATGGAAAATATTCCTTGATTATATATCCTTGAGTGTCCAGATATACCCAAAAAAGAATATCACAATATATAGTCTATATCCATGACAAATTATTTAAATATCAAGAACATATAACAAGAACATAACAGCTACTTTTCATGCTACATCGTAGGAGGCAAACAACCATCTAAAATGAAGTTTTTGAAAGACAACATTACAAGAAGAACTTTATATATAAGTAAATGGAACATATTCCTTCATTATAATCTGTGAATGTCCAGATATAACCATAAATAATATCACAATACCATGACCAACTATTTAAATATCAAGAACCAAATTCCCTCCTTTTTGATTATCTCCAGGACCCGAGCAGCCATCCTAGTCATGCTAACCAATAATAAAGCCCCCTCAACTCATTTCCTTCCCTTTCTCTCTCGGCCCTTTGTATAATAAGTTCTACAGCTAATGGCTATATTAATAGTGATAAAGGGGAAGAACATCATATGAACACAATAACTATTATGATGATGATTATAATAATAAATCCCCATTGTCGATGATTTTTTTCCTCACATATGTAGTATGATCATCAACATTAATTAAAGTGAGATAGGAGGGAGAGAAAAATGGATTTACTTAATGTCTCCAATTATCTTAAATCGCACTTGAATCCATTCTTTTGTATTTATTGCCAAAAAAAAAATACCCTTCCCCCTCTCTCTAGTCATATATTTTTCCACGAAACACACACTCAGATCGTAATTAGGTGATAAGATTATAGGAAGAAAAAAGGGGATTTTTTTGTACCCTACCAGCCATGTATTTTTTTTCCTTTGTATAAACTTATAAGACATACCACCTATGGATGTATGTTTTTGTATTTCCCCCTTTTTTTCCTTACGTATGTACAACAACAACTACAAAAACTACCACCACCAAGAGACAATTACCACATTATCCTCCCCCCTCTCAATACCTGATAAGAGATTATAATTTTATGTATGGGAGAAGGAGAAAAAATAGGACTTTCTTGAAATATTGTTATTATTATTATTTATATACATGTTAAGGACTAAGATTAACGTTAGAGGGACATAACACAATCTAGGTTAAACATAATTGTTGTTGGTTTATTGTATATATGTACATAGGGTAGATGAGGTGTTTGGTTTGGAGGGGCAGCATTCAATTTGCCCGAATTTTAACAACTATTGTTAAATCTGTGAAAAATTTATTGAATGACAACGGTATGTAGATTAATATTTTTTTATTTTTTTTATACAATATTCATTACATTATATTTATTCCAGAAGAAATAAAAAAACATGTTCTTCCTTCCTTTTGTTTCCCAAATTCATCTATGTATTGTAGTATCGATATCCAATGTATTTACAAAACGCCTTTCGATACTAAAGAAGTCCTAGAGCATGGAACCTTTCCTGGCTAATGGTGGACCTGAGGAAGGTCTTGAGTCTTCTCAAACAAGAAAAATATATCTCTGCTGAATATGATATTACATGTATTGTAGCTGAGGTCTTTGAAATCTCAGTGAATCTTGGCAAATTTTCAAAGAGGGAGTTTGAGCAGAGGTACTTTACTATCAAATTTTTTGCTTTGAAACTGGCCTCTTCCAAATTATGGAATATTGCAGCTTCAGCCATCTATCTTGTAAAAGTTTGACGCAAGCTTGAAGCTCTCCTCGCCTCTGACAGGTCTGACAGTACCTTCTCAGCAAGTGATATCAAGATGTTATTGTCTTCACTTGCAAATCTCTCTTTCAATTCAGAAAGTAAACTGTCTATGGCATCATAGAATACTTTAGTTCGGCCTCTATTGACATTGGTATAAAAGAAAGAAATGGTCTAATCTTCAGAAATATCTCATACCAGGGCTTGCACTCTTTTTGATGGATTTTTCTTTTTTCTTGATGTCATATCGTCATCCCTTTCTGCAACTATTTCCCTGATGATTTTTGTCATTTTTTAAAGCCAGAAACCAGAGAAAACATTCTTCATTTCAACACCCACATAGAGTCTTCATGGCGGCATCACATGTAGCTTTGGCGGAAATCACGTCCACTTCATCACCCTGCAAGTACTGAGCCAAGGAATCGATGTTTGAGAAATTCACCTTGAGTGTGTGGAGTTCCAGGAGGAACTAGACCTCCAGCATTGCCTTCACCATTTCCCGGACATCCACTGAGGGTTTGGCATCTTTATCATTCGACATTTTTAACAGAGCAACTATAATTCTTTCAGGTTGATGATCAAAGGATTTAACTACCTTTCATCTGCAAGAACAGCGAGTTTCACAGAGAAGCTTCAGCTTGATGTATGGTATAGCTTCCAGGTCAGCTGGCATTTGCACAGAACACAGAGTATTTTCACGCAATGTCGGGAATTCATGAGGAAGGAGGTTCACAGCTCAGTTCCAAATATCGTCGGGTTGTATTTTCTTTAACACTCCTTGCAAAGATTGTGGAGTGCTTTACAACCAAATATCGCATGCATTTGCAAATTGCCCGGCTCTTGACATCTTGAGAGAGTTTGTTTCTCTAAATGTCAGGGGGATATGTGAAAAAAATGTATTACCTTTTCTTTTGTTTGGTCTTGGTTCAAACCATAAAAGTCCCCCAAAATCGCGTGCCTTGGACATATCTCTTCTAAGTTGCCAAAGTTACATTTAGCAACAGCTTGCTAGCGCCGATTTTAAAAATCGTATGATATCAAAACTATTTTGATCTCTACTGCAGCTAGGTACCCAGCCTTATCCATTAAGATCCTTGATGTCAATTGTTCCTCTTGGATGTATACAGGCGACTAAGTCAGATTTTATCCGTCCTGCTAAAAGCAATATCTCAATTTCTTAAAAAAACTTAATTAAGGTAAACAAAAAATTTAAGAAGTTAAATAAATAATATTATAATTTACCCCTTCTGCAGAAGTAATTCATCCTGGGAATTTTCAAATTTGTTGTCCCATATTCATTATACAATGTTTTGTTACTTTTATTTGAATTTAATTTTTAAAGAATATTTTTATAATTATTGTTATTGTTTGATGTATTGTGTTTTGTTTTAATAGTGATTAATAACTTTTATAGTTAGGGAACTAATTTAAACTACAATGTTTATTTATACATTACATTATGTGTAATTTCTCTGAATAAATAAAGTTATACAAAAAAAAAGCTATGAATATACTGGATGACACCTAAAGTTGAAAGTAACATTTTGTTTGCCCCTATTGAGCGTAATTTTTCTTCAAAACGGAAAAGACGTGTAATTTTAAATGTGAATTGAAGCCACATAAAGGTGGAAAACTCAGGGCTTCCTCTTAGTTATAATTCAAAATCCGGTTGTTTTCATAATTTCTTATTTTTATTCAACTTAATTGTCCGAATAGCTCAACCAATTTGCCCACATTGTTCCCCTATCTCCTACGCCTATGTATATGTAGGAAGGATCTTTGAGTTCGTCTATATAATCAAATTTATTGTAGAGTTCGATTGATGAGAGAGTTTAGGAGGGCTGATGTCTGTTTGGATGCCGGGAACAAAAAACTTTACCTGATCTACATCGATATATGTTACACAGTAAGGACATACAACTCGGAAGTAGGAGTAATAAGGTTGTTTAAAACCTCCATTATTGCCATAATTGTAAATTATGAATCCCGGTGACACAAAAGGTAAATGTTTCTTTTGAAATACCAATGAAATATAATTGTAACATCCTAGTACAAAGTTATGACATATATGTCATAATTGTGACATGTAAAACCCCAAGGGCTCAGTGATGCTTGGCTAGAATTTCCCAATATATTATTGTTGTTTATAAAACCTCATTGACGGTGGGCTCGAACCATCAACCTTAGGTATAACTGAATGCAATATTTTTTATATAAACTGTGTGTGTCAGCAACTGATTAAATAAATAAAGAAGGAATACTTATTATTATCCATTGAACCGTCAAAGTCAAAATAACAAATATTGAGGAATAGAACAAAATACAAATTGCAAAAGTCATAACTAGTGACGTCATGTTAATGGACTACTTTTTTATGAAACATAATATTTGATGACATCACTGGGCATTTAGTGCTGGATTCCTTTTTTTATTTTCTTAAAAAGTGTTTCCCCAAGTGAGGCCAGCCATTTTAACACCCATTATGCATTTCAAACATTTTCTTCAAATAAAATCGAATACCATAATTTAAATATGAAGCATCTTTCACTATTTCTCAGGCAATTATCTGACGTCATAAAGAACCATACTCAGATAAATGTTGTTCGTTATTGTTAGCACATATTTAATATATTCTCATATTACAGGTAAGTCTTAAAAAGAATAATTCAATGTTTTTAAGATAAAATTGTTTATTCTTTAAGAACTATATTTATCTCTACTTTCTTTTAAGACATTTACATCAATATATGTTTTCAATCTTTATATTATATGGCATTTGATTATTATATCTATTAATTTGTAAGTTAATATCTATATCTTCACGCCATCTATACACAAACTAAATATCTTTTTTAACAATACCTAATAGAGTAAAGCCATTTTCAAAATGTTTTTTCTTCTTCTATGCATTTTTACAGAACATTACAACATTACAAAATGTAATATGTAAATGCAAATAACCTGCATTCAAGGGGAGAAAGTCGTAAAAAGCAAATAATCTCTACATATAATATTTTGTACATCAGTCGTAAATAATTTCCAAAGGAAATGAGAATGTCAAAAGATTTACTAGCATGTATGAACGGATATCTCCTAGAAATCCTCTGCAAATTTTATATCAACTTAATTCCATGCTTACTTAACCCGCTGAAAGAGACAAGAGCGTATGGAAGGAAGCATTTTCAGGATGTTAACAGTTTTTTAGTTTGTAGAATTGCATTGAAAGATAATGATAATTAAGTTTTTTTTAAATCTCATTTCGTTGAATTCAAAGGCCAGAACTCTTCGGTTTAAATATTTAAAGTTTGAATACGTTTTCCAGTGAAATGATTAAATTAAAAAATGATTTTTTTAAACTCTGAAACGACATATCTTAATTCATTCATGTTAAAAAACGAGAAAGACAAACATTAAAGAAGTTAATCATGTAGAGAACTTCATATATATTTAACGATAAAATTAAAATTGTACAATTCATTTGTTTAAACAGACATTTTTACCATATTGTCCACAATCCTCTAAAAATTATAGGGTATTGGTATGTTTTTCAGTACGTAATATATAAACTTAAAATTGTATTTTGGTTGTAATAAAATTAAATGTGACTTAATGACGTCAAGTTTAGAATTGAACTAAATCTTTCTGATGAAGTTTTAGATTAAATATGTACTTGCTTCGGCAGTACAAATACTAAATTGGAACGATACAGAGAAGATTAGCATGGCCCCTGCGCAAGGATGACACGCAAAATCGTGAAGCGTTCCACATAAAAAAAGTTGTAGATTAAAAATTCTTTAAAAACTGACATCAGATTTTGGTAAACTGAGTTAACTATAAATTGAAATGCTTTGGCGTCTCCAAGTAGCTTCTAAAGAAAAAGTAATGTCTTTCATCCGTAGTCCTTTCATAAATGCTTCCAGCCTTAGGGTAATGGTAACTATTCTGTACTTAAACCAATATATGGTGCAACTTAATAAACTAGACTGTAGACCTTTAAGAATCTACTTCACAGGTGCCTCTAGGCCGTACTCTTACTTTCTTGTCGTAATTTGTTTATTAAAATGTTTTCCCCACTCCCTCTCAACTATTATATTTCGAAAGATTTTGCTAGAAAATGATAAATAAATAAATCTCGAGTCTATTTTTCAGCCTTTAAAATCTAGTAGTTTTAAAATTCTTTCTTTTTCTAAATGTTAATTTCGCTCCCGAAATATCCCCGATGGACAATATTTCCTTTTGTATTGAAATTTTAGTTAAAAAGTATAGTCTTAGGTTCCCCTTGACGAAGGCAAATCATTATGTGCCTCCTTATTACTACTTCAAAATACGGTAATCGTAGGTGCCAAAATAATAGTTATTTCATAAAAATATTTAAATTGATTTTTAAATGATAGTCTTTCAAAAATTTGATTAACAAATTCAATGCATTAATAATTTTTTTTACGTATTTATTCGATTGAATTACATCTATGATACAAATAAGAATTATATCCTTATAATAGTCCATAAAATATTTTCAACTAGTTAGATCAAAATTGGCCTTCCTCTCTCGGAAATCCTTTTATTCCAACAAAGATGTTCAAACATTTTTTCACTGAAGTAACGTGACAAAAATCTTGACAAAATTTGCAATAGTTTAATTCATATAAAGAATGCAGATTTAAAATTGATAAGAATCCAAATCAAATTATACTCAAAATTACATATCTAATTATAATGCGAGCAATCTATTGAAACAGTATAATAATAATAATAAAAGTACACTTTCATATAGTAATAGAGACAAATTCCCCAAATAATTAGTTATGCATATGTGAGATATTTTTCTCTTTTCAATATTTTTTTAAAAACTTATACAAAAAAATTAAACTATAACGCTAATAATGTCCTTCTTTTACCAAACTGTTCTCATTATGATGCTATATTTATCTGTATACATTCAATAATTTAAAAAAATATATGAAAATAATGACAAATTGTTAATATTTTTTAATGTAAAATATTTGTTACTGCAACTAGTTTGTATCATCTTTACATATTAGCAAAAGAATAAACTGATGGCTAGAGAGCGGAAAATAATGTGAATGACATAAAAATATTTTCAATTTTTAACGAATAAAAACATTTTTTTGGGTAATTTACGAAAAAAACATTTTTCTTAATAATATCTCTGAAATAATAACTTTTTTTGAGGGGATGTATTCAGGGAGGAACTCTTTCGCCGTTTGTATGGAATTGTGCCATCCAACAAGCCATAGAACCTAAACCAGGACCACTACTCACCATAGAATTGCAGATGACATTGTATTGGTAATTACAGGCTTTGACCTGACATCAATGGCCGATATTATTCAAGAAAGGGTGAACCAAATGAACTTTTGTGTATCCAAGATCGGTCTAAGATTTAGCGAATCAAAGACAAAAGGAATGGGGTGCACCTGGGCACGTAAAATACATTTTCCCAAAATAAAATTAGCAATACGGTTATTGAATGGGTCAACACTATAAGTACCTTGGTATCCTAATCGATCGTAAGCTTCAGTGGGGCCACACATTAAATACTTTAATGCAAAAGCCAAGAAACTTTTGTTTTCTGTTCGTAATCTAATCGGATTGAAGTGGGGCCTGCGGCATTTTTATATCCATTGGATTAGGAAGGCCTGTTTAGAGCCGATTATTTGTTATGGAGCCAGTGTATGGGCACCGCGCATTATAGAACTAAAAAAGTATATAACTAAGTTTCGGAGAATCAATAGACTTGCATGTCTCCTAATGAGTAGGGCTATGCGATCTACTCCTACAAAAGCTATGGAAGTCATTCTTGACATTGAACCACTCCATTTAAGTATTAAAAAACGAGCATTAATGACTAGATTGAGAACCAAGGATGATGTCCCGATAAACTGGTTGGCACATTCACAGACTAAAGGTGGAGGAAGCATCCTTCAAAAGGAATTAAATGTGATATTCAAACAGAATGGAGTTCCATTGGAAAATAACTACCATAGGGCGTATTGTTTGCCCAATTTTTTAACCGTTAAATGGAGGACTTCAGTGGATCCTGCCTACCTTAATATTTTTACAGATGGATCAAAAACGGAGAATGGAGTGGGCTATGGATGGTGCATTTCCTTAGGGGACTGAAGTATTGATGAAGGATTCGGAAACCTTAGTTGGTTCAACACAGTTTTCCAAGCTGAGATGGAAGGAATCTTTCAGGTAGTACGGGCCCTAAACAGCTTAGAAAAATATCAAAGCTACCAAGTGGTCATCCATGTGGATAGTATGGCAGCATCGAAGCACTTTTAAAAAAGCGAGGATTGTTTACTCAACAGCAGGAAAATATTTTAGAGGAAATAAACAAATCGAAAAGGGCTATTACAATTTCATGGATCAAGGGCCATGAAGATCATACCGGAAACGTATTTGTGGATGCTTTGGCCAAGATGGGTTGCAATACAACATTTCAATCTTGCTTAGAAGTGCCACAAATAACTATCAAAGAAAAAATAAAAAAAGATATTCGCTCACAATGGCTCAAAGAATGGCAAGGCGATTCAAGTTGTCGACAGACGAAGTTTTTCTTCCCGGACCTTATCAATGGATGGAAGTTGCATACGCATACTAGAACATCAATAAAAAATGTTTTGAGCTTTGTTTCGGGCCATATCCCTATGAAGAAGCATCTTAAGGAAATGGGGTTGACGGGAGACGATTTGTGTAGGCTCTGTGGAGAAGAAAAGGAGTCTCCACTGCACTTTGCGGAAATATGCGACGCTTTAGCTCGACATAGGAGGGACCTATTACAGGATCATGGGGGCGCTCGTTGGAGGAAGGACGATGTGCTTAAAATGATCCAAGTTCTTATAAGCACCTGTCGCTTCGAAAATGCTTTTGAATACGAAACTGGGAGAAAGCCCACGTGATTTTTTAACTATTGCCATCTCTTAAAGTTGTATTATAAGTATTTTTATATTTTTTATTGTTATCAGTGTTTGTTTTGTTTTTAATGTCTTTTATTTATATGATATTTTTATACTAATGATTGAAATATAGCTCGCCTTTGGGGTATATGCATTACGGGTTGCTAGATTAAATTTCAGTTTCCGTGACCCTAAGAGGTTGCTCATAGCATATACTCTTGGGGTAAGAATAGAAAAAAAACTTGTACAACTTATTTTCATCACTTCTTGCATCATTTTTATAATTTTTTCCTTCATTTCTTTCTTTTGTTGATTTTTGGAAACAATACACACTTAAATTTATGGCGCTTTTTGAATACATATACTTCTAGTGAGGCTTTTGGCCAGTCCACTTTTTCTCTATAAAAAGAAAAAGTTATGCTTATTTCATATTAATTATTTGATTTATAGCAATCGTTGTTGTTGTTGTGCTGGACTCCATCACTAACTTTGACCCCTATTAGACACAAGGTAAGGATAACTTTATAAATGGAGTTTTGGTGGTTACTGAAATCCCGGGCTGATAAGGTACTTCAATTCGATAAAAAAAACTTACACCCCTTCCGTTTAACAGCAAATTTGCATGTATATTTCATCATTTTTTATCCTTTTTTTTACTAGGATCATCACAACATCCTTCATTTCTCTCGCAACAGATAGTTATATGCATTTTTGTTTCATGGAAGGCCTCGACAAATCCCCATTCCAATGATCCTTCTATTGATTCACAATTTTTGACTCATTTTTTAAGCTAAAACATATTAAACATCTTGTTCATTGATATTAGGAAATATTTGATGAACCCACTCATTCCATTATATAGAGAAATATGGCAGCTTCATTGTCTACCCGTCTAAACTGGCTCAAAGATATGAATAAGGAGACTGATTATCCCTTCAAAATTATGGACTTTTAAACTGTTTTCTGTAAGGTTTGTGAGAAGGCCAAAAGTCTCAGTTTTTCCAGCATTCTACCAGAGCAAGACACGTGAAAAAACTGCGAGCTCAAGAGGATAAGGATCCATGCCCAGCTAGAGGACATGAATCGGCTAAATAAGAAGTCAAAATCACAAATTCTATCTAAGGAATTGAGCAAGGCCTTTTTGTCCAGTAGCATTCCTTGGAAAAAGCTGAACAATCCGATTCTTAAGAGTTTTTTTTTGGAAAATAACATGGCTATATCAATACCTGACGAGTCGTCCCTGAGGAAGACATATTTGCCTGAATAATTCTCAGAAATCATGGAAAAGATCCGTCTGAGCTTTACGGTCAGCCTTGATGGTAGCATTGTGCTGCTAGGTACACCTTAAGCTGTTTCTCTAGATGGGATGAGCCCAATGGATGGAGCTATTCTAAAATACTGTCCCATTACCGCGGTAGATGTGGAGAGATTGATGTAGTTGGGCGGTAAGTCGTCAACATCCTAATTGGGCGTTTAGATGAGAACTCCTTTCATGTTCCATTTGTGGTTAAATACTCATTCGTCCCCACTTCTGACTCAAACACCATGGCTAGGATCGTCAATGATACTCTCAGAATGACTGAGGCAAGCTTGGAAAAAATTCTCGAGACTGATGCAGATGGGATGAGCCCAATGGATGGAGATATTTTAAATTACTGTCCCTTTACCGCATTAGATGTGGTGAGATCATTTTCGCGGTTGAAAATGTTTTATCCGACTGTCGCCAAAACCTCACCGAGAAAAATTTGGTAGAGATTATGGTATGTCACTGTTTTTATGAAAGAATAAATTCACATTAAATCAAATTTGGAGTCTATATAATTAACATTTTTTGCTCATTTGGGTAGCATTAAAAAAACATTTTTTGAAAAAATCATCACATTTTTTTCTGCTCTCTACTGATGGCCCATGACGGGTACAACAATAATGAATTATTTTTCATCTTAATGAATACATTTAGTGTTGATGTGTCATATAGTTTGATGAATTTGCAATGTTACAAGTTGAATTATTGCATGCTGTAAAGCAAATAGTATTAAAAGATCAAACTTTCTTATAAGAAAGTTTCCCCTTATTGGTTAGAACCTATGAGTGTTGTTAATTTATAATTTTTCATTCAAAAAAGTAAGAATTGTCCATGTTCATACGTGGTATTCTTTTACTTTGCCTCCATCTAACATCATTAGACCCTACATTATATTGTCTTTCTTAATGATATTTTCTAATCTTTTGCATAGCTTACAAAATCTGCAAAAATTTAAATCAGAAGTTGATTCCAATTCAATATTGTCAACAAACACAGGTAAATACATGTCATTTGAGATCATTCTGAGATCGGTTTTTGAAACGGAATAAGTTAAAATAATACTATTGATGTAAGTAATATGAAATGTATCAGTTTATCCGTTGCTGTTTAAGGTGTGAGCATTTAATAAAATATAAAAAATCCTTTCTTAGAACGCCGAGTATCTTTTTTCATGCTCCTTGATCTATGAAATATACGAGTTCCTTGATTGATTCAAAGTCCTGCATCTTAGTTTTTTGCCCGAATGAAATGAAAGTTCTATCATTGTGTTATATTTAATGCATTGTATCAAAATCTAGGATCTATGGATTTAATTTGATCTACAGTATGTGTTTTAAATGGTTTGGGTTTTGTACCGTTCATTACACGAAGTTGTTCGTGGCATTCTATCAAGTTGATTTTTATAATTACTTTCATTTCTATCCTCATGAATTCCTTAAATTCCTCCATTGATCTGGGTTTATCCTTGCAGACTTGGATCGTCTTCACTTTGCCTCTATCCAGGAAGTATTCATTACATTAATTGGACATCTTTAGTAAAGGAAGGAAAATTATTAGCTCATAGAAGAAAGCTCATTTTTATTCATGTGTAAGGGAAAAGACTACTTCATGTTATAATAAAAGAAGAAGAAGGTAAAATTCCTGAAAGTAAATAATCATAAAACAGACTGCGTCAATCCCTTGGCTTTACACCATTTTAATATCGAAGGCTTATTTTTCTTTTTTTCTCAGACTTCGAGTTATTTTCCACCCATTACAGTTGTGCGAAATCAGCTTCGAAGCAAATACGACTTTGAATAACATCATTTATGTTTGTATTTTAAAAATACTAAGTAGTTGTTTAAAAAATACCATGTTTTTTTTGGCATAATAAATGAACATAAATCTGTTAATATGAACAAACATAATGCATTAACTAATCCATTCAACGTTGTATCTTTTCTATGTGATGGATGAATATTGACTGCCCCTCTCTGGAGTCCAATCTGCCCTCTCAACCTTGAGAGTCAATGATTCAAATTTCATTTACTCTTTTAATATAGGAATAACAAAGCTAACTTTTTCGATTTTTCCATAGAACTGCAAAAATTGCTAATTATATATGTATACATAAATAAAGACTTTTTTTAATGAAGAGGTCACTATTATATAAAATTTATTCTACTAAATGTACCAAGAATTTGATTTTTGAGGTGAGACAAAATTGGCTGTATATATTACTATATTTCAGTCATACGCTGCTATTAATGAAAATTATAAGTTACTTTGTGCCATGAAAAATATATATATTTTTTAAAGAGACTTTATTCGTTTAGGGTAGTTACATATACTATTAAATATAAATAAACGTTATAGTTTAAAATTAAGACCCTAAACTAAAGCCAAATCTACTAACAAATATATCTAAAAAAATACAAACATCTCACAACGATTGTAGGTACCTACAAAAAAAAATTAGCCAGATTAAAAATATCTAAAAACAGCAAAAACAAGTACAAAAAGCATTTGGCTCCTTCCAACCCAGATCCTTGGACACTTTAATATCTTCCTCATGGTGACGGTGATGACAAAGGTGATGATTGCCACCCAGTTTCGGTTTCCCTCGAACCCAAAGATCGAAGAAATCTCCACTAGGTAACTGCAGGATATCCACGGCGGCAAGATTCAAGATTGGGAAAACATGAGAAGGCAATATTATCAATACACAGGGAATCTCAAGAAAAATCCAAACAGTGAAAGGAATATGGCCTACTAATTTTTGTAATTTTTAAACCTCTGGTTAACCTTAATTAAATGTTTTAAAAACTGTAAATGGTTCTGAAAACAAGAAGGATAAAACTGCACTAAATCTCCCGCAAAATTCCATGACGACGAGCCCACTTTTGGTATCTTTATAGATAAACTCGAGTATCATTGTAATATAAAAATGAGTACTTTGGAAGATAAGCAAAGGGTAAAGTTATTGTTCACATGTGTCACACCAATTTAATCCGGGTATGGATATGACAATAAAGTGTTCTTCACTAAAAAAAGTAAATCAGTAATGGAGTTACGTTTCTTTATCCTTTGTAATTAATAATGAAAAGTATTATTACATTTTGAGTGCAATTTTTAATGCACTTGTTACAAGTATACGATTAAGTTATTTATTGATATGTTGTAATGCAAAAACTCTTTTTTATATGAATACATATAATTTAATATTAATAAATATATTAATATATATCCCCATTATATTATGCATCAATTGTATTTGGAAGTAGTTATATGAATTACCTGAAATAAAATGGAATTTTTACATTCTTGCCCCTATCCAACCTCAACTCATGATGGAAATAAATTTTGGATTGCGGCAAATTAATATTCTCAGACAAACTCTAATATATAGTGGTAAAAAGATATTACTATACAGTTTATTTACGGACTACTTGAGTTGATTAGGATTAAAAAAAAGAAACAATATTCTGTCTTTTTCTCCCTTTTCATGAATTAAAAAATGGTATAATTTTTTGAGCTGTTGAGACACATTCATTAGATTGTGTGTCGATCGCCCCATTGTTGGATGCAAACTTTTAGGATGTTATTTTCTCTTTTTTATGAATCCCTGGGGGAAATTTTTACTCTTTTTTAAAGATGAGGATAAATTTCAAGACACTGAGGGAGAGAAAGAGGCAAAGACTGGGCAAACAGCAGTGCCACTCCCTCCCTAAACGTTCCCTAATTGAGCATAAACTATGATGACAGGATTGAAGAGGAATAGGGGGAGTAGAACGGCTGAGATCCTATCATTTAATAGAAAGACATAAAAACCAAGAATGGGATCTTTAATTCATCGTAAAGTTTCTTCAAATCATCTACCAAAATTATCTTTGAATACAAGTGTATATACTTTTATTTAATAGACCATAATTACAAGCTTTTTGATATGTAATGAGTCTTTGTTGAAAATATGAACTGTTTTCTGCAAAATATTTATCAATGTTATATGGTCATTGCTTATGAATTACACATAGCTAGAAACAGATAAAGGCGTTTTTCTCTTTATCTTCTTTTTTCCTCAAGCGTCACTTTAAGAAAGTATAGCACATATTTTAATAGATAATCCAGAAAGAGACTTAATTTATTAGGAGGTGGTGACCAAGAGCGACTTCAGCTTCTAGTACAGTTTTTAACCTTTTTTCAATGATATAAGAATTTAAATATACATTTATTATCTCATATTGTATTGCCAAAATGATGAATATAATGATTTAATTTGGTGTCAACTAGCTGTAGTCAACAGTAGAAATGATATAAAAATTGTCATGATAGAATGACAATTTGTTCAGCTCCTTAACGCAGAAGGGATTTGACAAATCTGAAGGGTTGTGGGTTAGGGTACATTATTGAATTTCTATAAATTAAAATATAAATATAAAAATGAACAAACATTACTTTTTAAACAAATAGACAAACAAAGCATACAAATAAATCATTTACAAACTGTGACCTGCAAATAACAGCTCCTCATTGTAAATATTGATACATATTTAGTAAAATCATGATAATAATTTTTTATACCGTCCGTTAAAGATGGAGCGTTAGATGTTTGCATGTATTTGGATAGTCATTCTACGTTATGCTTTGGCATCAATTTTGACAATGAAGCTTGCAGAATTGACAACAAATCATTATGACAATCCTTTTTTACAAGATCCTTCAGGAAACTTTAGGGATAAGAATATATTTATCAAACAATTATGTTTGTCATTACAATAAAAGAAGCTATTAATGTGATTTAAAAGATCGTATTAAAAAGATTGTACAATTTAATTGCATACATCAACTATTAATGGTAATTGTGTTCTTGCTTACACGTGATCAATAAAACAAGAATATATGTTGATAACTATATTTTATTTAATTATATAATAACAGCATTTTGCAACAAAGTTTGATTTAATGCACATTTGGACCCTTTCAGTTTGCTCGTTTTTTGGTAAATAAATATTTTTTTATAAGTATATTTTCTGAATGTGAAAAATTTAAATGTATTTCAACGTTATTGAACATATATCATCCTCTTTGTTTTAAAATCACTAAAACCTTTAAATATATAAAGGATTCGGGTTTGATCGAGTGTATGCATTGTTTTGATCTTTGAATCCATACTAAACAGTTTATTTATTATAACAGTAATAGTATTATTACTATAATATGTAGAGTAATTTTTTTAGTTCAATGTCATATTGTCTGACATAAAAATAAATTATGTTTTTTTATAATTCTGATAAAAAAGACTTAAAGCTTATTTTCATCAATACAATTACTTTAATTATTTTTATTGGCATTTTAAGTGCGACGAAATATTGTCAGAAGTAAAGTAACAAGTTTAACATTATTATCTATTTTAAATGATTTTTTATTAGATTTTTTATTGGTGCAGTATGAAATCACGCACTGTTGGAGTTGCTCAACAAGCACAATGATACGATTTGGACTTTTATATCGTGATTATACATTATTTTGATCCGACTACCTTATCTAAAAGTAATCGCATAAAATAATTGCGTTTTTAATTTTTTTTTCGAGTCTGATATAAAATAGCTAGGTTACTAAAACCAAAACACTCATCCATCACTTCAACTAATCAAAAATATACAAACAAAGAATTTCCTTTCATTGAAACAATGTCTTTGCGTGTGAGTAAAACAATCGTTTGTTATATTTTGGATCTATAGCATGAGGACAGACATTTTTATCATCTCTCTAGATCTGAAGATCTCTTTTCATCCCTTTTCAACTTTTGAGGAATTGCTGTACATGGTTAAATATGAAACTAAATGCTTGTTTCAGAACAATTATTTTTTATATTTATCCAATTAAACAGTATATCGTTGTCCGATATTTTTTGTTTCCAGTTTGTTTTGGCAATAGTAATTACATAAAAATACTTTTGTCTACCGTCCAAACCCCCTACCCTTCATCCGGTCAAGTTTGATACTTAGCAGAAGTAAGTCGAAAACCTGTCCATAAAAAAACTTATGTTAAATATAACCTTGAAATAAAAAAGTGTGATATTTTTATTTGTTTCGAGTTTTTTCGTCTTTTCAATTGCTAAATTCAATGTATCTGTATTAAAGGATCTAGACTTGTATTGTTTTGGCTTTTTAAAGTTAATTTTTTTCTTATATAACGGATAATGATGAAATCACTAACTCCTTCAGAGAATTAAGATTTTTGAATCTCTTACAAGTAAAAAAAATATTTCGTTCAATCAATGATTAAGATTCACTTGGAACTTAATATATGTCAAAGAAAGTCTACTCAAGAGAATTATATTCCCCATACAGGGACTCAATAGAGGTCCCCAATGAAAGATAAAATCCAAATCTCTAAGGTACCATATATCGTTGCTGCAAACATACAATTTAGCATGGATGTAGTCAAAAGGTTTTTATAAGTTGACTGCTTGATTGCTTGGAATTGATTTGGCCCTTTTTTTAAATTTATAGATTTGTTTCATTGGGAAAATACTCAACCAAAATTGAATAGAATATGAATATTTTATCTTTAATAAAATTATGCTCCTTTTGCTATATTGTTCACTTTTTATGAATCGATTCCGCTGGCCAGTATCAATACTTGATACTTGAGAGTAATACTTTAAAACAAATAATTTTTTTATACGACCTATTCAACATCTCAAATAATGATAGTTATTCATTTTTTAAACACCCAGAGGAGCTTTGTATTAATTGAATAGACTGTGTTGGCAAGCATGATAGCGTCTCATAAATAATAAATAAAAGGACGCCAAAGGAAGCACAAAAAAGCTGAAACGAAATATCTAGCCACATCAGTGGCTTTAATATAGGTTATTTTCTGACACTTTATAAGTATTTTTTGGAAAGATACAAAGCTCTGTAGTACTTTGCTTGGAAGCAAACGAAACGATAGATCATCTATTTTGTACGGAACGACAATCACCAAAGAAGAACGTCTGGATTATTAAGCCGGAAAGGATGAAATAAAGATCAATAAAATAAAACTAGACTCCAAATATTATATATGGTCAATGATCTACCGGGAAACTGGACAAACAAGCCATCATTTCAATTTCAATCGGTAATGTAAAGTTGTTGGCGAAACATTTACCTTAAGTAATTTTACATTTTAATGATTATAAACTTATAATAAAATTGATTAGTTTTTATCTATATCTTAAAATAATTTCTTAAAATAGTAGTTCTATACTCCTAATATAATAAATGTTTTGTAAATAATTTTTATTGTTCTGATATTTTTTATTGTTTTTATATAAACCAATATTTAATATGTTAAACGATTATATGAGGCCCTATGAACTGGAAGTCTTATTTTACAATTTACATATATTTTTGATTAATAATAAAGAAACTCCAATTGCCCAAGAAAAAATAAATAAATAAATAATCTCTCTACTTAACTTTTAATATACATATGTGTTGTACATAATGGTGTGAAGGAGAGTTTTGAAATTTATAAATTCTTGTAGTATTTCGTTAAATCCCTAACAATGTGTGAAAGAAAATCAGACTACAACACTTCCGGCAAAGTGATAGTGTTTGAATTACATTGATATCATACCTCCCCATCTCTGATAATGTTTATTTTTCATCACATGAAATTGATTCCGTGTAATTGGAAGAATGCAATCATAGAGAGGGATCTTTTGCAAAAAAAAATCATTATGAGGAGGCTTAACATACATCAAATGCACTCTGCAAACACTAGAGAAAATTGGAATGCATTGTTTTATTGACATTGCTTTTTCCTCTGTTGATGAACTTAGTGCGTTAATGACATTTTTGATGAGTTTTAGAAGAGAAAGACCACAAAAATACACACAGAGGGTTTTGATGCGTATGCAATAATTATCCTCTCGCACTGCACAAAACCGCAAGTTTTATAAACAAATATGATGTTCTCTCGTAGTTGCATTAGGACTCTTCAATTTAATATTATTTTCCTCAGAACTTGTTAGAGCCCGGCACTTTATATTTTCTCTATATACTTTCTTGTAAGTATACAGAATGCAGAAAAAAATATTAAAAAAACAGAGTTAGACATTATAATTTTTATCTTTATTTCGATTTATGTGTTTTTCTGTTTACGTATTTACAATAAAGTATATAAATACGAAGTTAAGGAGTATAAATACACAAATACACACTATACAAAAAAAATGTTGCGGCAATCTGAAATAAATAATAAAATTTACTCTTATTTATAAGTATAAAAATAAGAATACAAGTAAAAAATAATAAAATCATGACAAATGATATCATTCAAACTTAAATTTTAATAGTTTTTTCTCAAAATTTGCCAATATGACTGTTTTTGGATCGGATGGTACCTCACATATTCGGTCACGTGTGTTCACGATGAGCCGTCCATAGATGGGATTCTGAGTGCAAATATAACGTATCTAACAAATATAGCTTCAAATAAGATCCCTCTGACCTCTCGCGGTTTTATACGTATTATTTTTTCTTTGAGTTTTGCAAACTAAGAAAGTAATTTTATATATTGATCATATTTTTAGGAACTTAAGATTATAATGTGCTGAATGTTTGGTGCGTAGACGGACCAAAATGTTGAGAGTTCACCGTCCATTACGCCCATGCTTCAGTCTGAAATCAATGCATTACTTTGCATATTAGGTAGTTTTTTATTTCCAAAAATAGGAAAATATATCCAAATAGTTAACATACACACACAGTAGCAGTTAAAAAAAGTAAATCTATTAGTTCAAGTTGATATGCAAAAGACATATTTTTTATATAAACATATTTATTTATTTTAAGTACCGGAAACATTATCCAGTTTAGCCCTTCAAAGTCAAAAAAATATTTTAAAATTATGAAAAGAATAATGCATAAATTTCATTAATCAACTCGTGTAATAATTTTATAGTAACACCTGTTATTTAAGTATTTTATTAGCAACTTTTATGTTAATTTATTTTTATATACTTTATATAAGCATTTCAGTAAAACAGGAGATTTGGAAAAAAATATGAATCATTCATAAACTTTTACATGCTTCCTCGGTTGTATAATTACAAATTAAAAACTTTGAAATACATTCATTTATTTTCAAAGAATGAATAGTTGAGAATTTACAGTATTTTTATTATTTCGAAAAAATAATTTAATATTTGAGGTTTGCGTTTTAGATGGGGAAGGTCGATTGCTTCAAAATGTCCCTTTCACTCGAATAAAAGAATATATTTTTTAGAGGACTTGTAGTTTTTAAGAATCAGTTCCATATGGCCTCAATATGATTTATAATACCATTTTCAAAGCTCATTTGGGGTATATATATATATAATCATGTGTATATTTGTGCAACTATGAATAAATATCGTTATATCAATATATAAGGGATGTTTTTGTGTACATGAGTGTGCGTACTTGTTTTTCTGATGCTCAAATTCCTACATGAATATATATGTGATATCTCTTTATAGTTGTGAATATGTATTCCAATATATAGAGGGAAAAGCATTCGATATTTACACATATTATTATTTTATTACTCCTTACTTTAATGTATTACAATAGGAATATTGAATAACGTTAAGTATTTTAGAAAAATGAAGAACATTAATGGATTTTTTACATTTGGAAATGCCTTATACGCCTCTGCCTCACACTTGCTGCAATATTCTCAATACAATTATTGATTTATTTTACAGGTTTTTCCTTCAAATAAAAAACACTGCGGAAGAAGATATCCAAAAGGTGACCGAAGTGTCATTACGTCCTAGGGACTCTCTTATCTCCACATCTTCCTCCCTTGAGTACACCCTCCCAATTATGAATATCATATCCACCGTTCAGGGGATCTTTCTGCCCGGTAGGGTTGCTAGAGAGTTTTCTCACCAGGGATTAAATGCTTAGCGTGAAGAAGCATGACGATCCTCGACAGCGTCCCCGTTCTCTATCAATCATAGAGATATACATACATAGAGGGCTTATTGGATTCTCCAGAGAAATACGTCATTGTGTCAAATAGTTACAAATCTTTCTATCTTTATGATCAACTGACGATGACGTAGACCAAATTACTTTGTTTATATGGACACAAAAATACAGCTGAACGTCGTTTCTCTGCTATTGAAGGGAATAAGCTCTCTATAACTTTATGCTATAAATAGACGGGGATAACAAAAAGGTTGTTATATAAAACTCACAAATTTACACATTTTTATTATTAGATAACACTGTTTTTATAATTTATTACGTCAAATATTCAGAGTGATGATCTATTTCTCGGCAAGTATGAGCTTTTTTTTCTTGAGTAACAGCAGTTCCTATATTCCATTAATATTATAGGGTGGAATAGAATAAGTCCATTCTAGGGATTTGCCAATGACGTCATTGATGTAGGCCCATGAAAAAGAGACAATTCGTATCTATAAGGATGGATTTTTTCTCTCTGAATTGATGTTCACACCTCAACGGCTGCGAGTGAAGTGATACTTTGTAGCAAAATACCAACTGTTATTTTTACAATCCCTTCTCTTTTTCTTGTAACCAATCACAATAAAAAAATAACACCTTTTTTCTATCTCAATACAAGATCGTTATTCATAAAATCTGCATATTAATAGGATAAAATAGTGCTACGTTATCTGTATTGTAAAAAAGGATTTTTTACATAATTATTTCTTTGTTCAGCATTAATATCTGTTTTTAAGCTAAAAACTTCAAAATCATAATATTTATATCTGAAAAACAGCAATAGAAAAAGCAAAAAAATATAATTTTATTAGTTTTAAACTATAGTGTTTTTATAACTTTTTTTAGTTTTAGTGTTCTCAAATCTATTGTAAAATGCCAAATAAAATTAATTTTTTCTTTGAGGCCATAATTATTTGTATTGCTTTATAATAAAGAGATGTGGCTTAGACGGGTGAGAGATGTGAAACATATTTTATCACTGAAGCTGCACAGTCCCATTTTTTATTCTTTGGGGATCTTTAAAGGTAATGCCAAATATTTGGCAGCCGCTCCTAAAATGAGAGCTCTCCGGTTATACTCTTCTAATTAATGCATGTTCCTTTTCCTGACATTTATTTGGATGAACTGTATTGCAAAGAAGATACATCTTCTTAGGTGTTTTGCTTGAAAATAGTAATATACATACAATTCATTAAAAAGTTATTTATAATAACCAAAACTCGACTGTCAGTAAATGCTTAGCTATTGTCTTTGTACAAACTTCCAGGGTCCTTACAAAGTGTTGAGAAAGTAATTAAATTTGCTGATATTTGTCCTTGCTCTATAAATTTTCTTCTGTCATTGATGCCTGTCATAGGCATCATCATAATTTTTGTGTTCCATTAAACTCTTAAAAATTTCCTCAATATTCTGTCAAATTGGCAGAATCTGAGTTAAAATCCTGGAATTTTAGATTCAATAACCAATTTAAAAGAGTCATATGTATTTTTACATTTCTTTTGAGAGGAAATAAAAACTGTTTCATTTAAAAATAAGACTGTTTTGAAAGCATTTTTCTTTCGTTTTTATTATTTCAATCAATGAGCACTTGTTTTAATCTCGCAAAGCAATATTTTTTGATGCAATATTTGATAAATTTATTTTATTTTTTAATATAAAAACGTTATAGCTTTATAAATTTCAATAAATAAAGGATACCTCCTTATAAGTTGATTGAAAACACCTTCCATTCTCAGATGTGAACCTGTATCCTCGACATCAAGAGCTAAAGCACTCTTGTTCTGAGATAAAGTACTTATTCATATTTATATTTTCATGTAAATATTATGAAAGCTACTGAAATATAATAGGGTTATATATTTAATTGCACTCCCATTATATAATATACTTTTATCAAACAAAAATATTGTGGCTTATAATTATAACTGCATCATTGTTGCAGTGAATGCATCTCTCTCTTTTCATATTGTCTCTAATTATAATAATTTCCCTCACCACAACAGGTCCTACAACAAAACATGGTTTGCGCATGTAACTAGTTGCAGTGTGACTCTACGAATGTACGTACAATCATACACCTGTCAAACAAGGCATATGTTTATGAACATAACTAAAAGTATGATTATTATTTGCATAAGCGAAAAAGTATTTGCACTCTGCTTACACTTAATTGCATACATACATGCAAAGGGTTGAGCCCCCTTAATTGAAAAATAATGAAGCCCTATGACTCCTAGAAAATTGAAGGCACTGTTCTAGAATGATCAAACAACGTTTTGATGGAGAGGGGAATAACTACAAACAGTGTATGAGGAAGGATGCAATTACCTCTTGAAATGGTAAAGTATAGATATTTTTGATAAGGTAAAATTGTGTATTTTACTAATTTGGTTTGATGAAATTTTAGTATCTGTGTGAATATTAATAAACACATAATCATCAAAATTAGTCCATCGAACCTTGGATACGTTCAGTGAGATAGATCAATTGTGTCCTTTTTCTTACCGGGAGTCGATCCAGCGCCATCAGCATTAATTTGATCTAACGTGCTTACGATATAATGTTTTTATTGTTTCCCATTTTTTATGCTCTTGACTACTTTTCATATTTAAAAAAAATATTAGTGATATAAATCATTGCTATGTTTGTTTCTTTCATAATTCCCGTCCCGACATTTATTGATCTGACATTAACCGGTAGAGCTCTATCAAAAATATGTAATGGTATTTGGCATGAAAATTTTAGATATTTTTGATCAACAATTTTTCATGATGTACTTACCTTTTTTACATTTCATTTTTAAAATATTCCAAAGCGTCAAAAAACAAACATAAATAGTTATTACTTCGGAGAAGAACAACAACAATTATGAAAAACGACAAGAACAACAGATAAAATGGCACAATACATTTTTTTTAAAGTGGTTCTCAATTATATTTTTTTATTCATCACATTTTTTTCTGAATCCGATGTGTTAAAATTTAAAATGAGAAAGGGGAATATTTTATCTCTTCTGCTGCAAAGGTACACGTATTGTTGAAAGGAAGCAGAATTTTCAGAGAACAAGTCGTATATATGGCTGAAGCGGATAAATAATCTTTTGTTATCAATGAAATTTTAAATTATATAAAGATACATTGTGCATTTAAATTTAAAGTTGCATGCTGTATTTATTCTCTAAAGGAACTCCAATAAAAGCTTTACATGGTATACATAATTACAAAACCGCAATTAAATTCTTAAAAAGAACTATTGTATGTCACATGTATGTTTTTTAAAATATATTGAAGTCAGTTACCCATTTATTAAATATTGTGGATTTTGGTTTCTTACGAACTATACTAATAAAGATATGTATACACAGATTATTTGTTCATTAAAAAATAATATGATATATTCCTTGAAAAGTCGATTCATTTTGATTGGACAATTATTACTTTCATACATGTGCAGATCTAATTTAATATCTCAAAATGTCACTTCTTCTTTACGTTTACTTTAGTTTTGATAGCTTTCATGTTATGCTTGTCGAAAATACTTTCTCGTAACTTCAGACATAGCAAAGAATAATTACTAATGTTTTACATATAGTTGTGTCAATTAACTTAAATGCTGTTGTATAACATACATATATACTTTCTGATAAGTGACAAAACGAAAAATCGTATATCCTTTTGCCTTGAAAAGAATAATTTGAGGAAGGATTGTCGCTAATATAGAGAATTAAAGTTACGTTTTCACACGACAGTTCTATGAAGTAGTTATTTAAAATTCGTCAAAGCTACATTTTGTATAATTGTGATTAATGTATAGGTTTTAAAGCTTATAACTGGATATTTTTTTTGTATCATGGTGTAATATTCCCCGCTTTAATTTTTTATCTTAAATACAACCAAAATATGACTTTTGTACATATTTGGTTCGCTGGAATTGCATCGGACTTGATATAAATAAGCATTATAGCATTAAAACTAGTCTATTGAACCTAGGATCTTATCAATGAGGTTGACCGAAACTGACCTTCCCCTCTAGGGATTCGAACCTGCGCCCTAATCAAATTGAGAGTTGAACACGCCTTAGTGCACTGAATATTTTTGGCTCAAAAGGATAGGATAAAAATTATATAAACTAACCTATCAACTTTAAAATGATACTTCTACCCTCAACTAGATTATATGGGTTTTAAATATATATTTCAGTAGAAAAAGTATAGTTCTCCATAAAATACTATAATTTGTTTGCTTTTACCAAATCCAAATCCGTTTTTGATCATTTACATTTATATCTCTAAGATTATTGTTGATAATAAATTTATCTAATATTTCAAACTAACTGTAAAAAAATTAGGTACTCCCAAAACATGCCTTAAATTAAAGATCAATTTATCCTCTTGATGCTTTTTATAAACAATTCATTATTTATCTAAAAGTTTATGCAGTTCTCAAAGTTAAAGCTTTTTATTTGATTAAACTTTAAAAATAGCAAATGAAGAAAGTTATGTAAAAATATTCTATGGAAATATATTATTTTTTTATGCATATTTCAAATAAAATGCATACTTTAAGGAATCATCTTGATAAGGGTAAAAAGTTTTTATGCACTTGACAGTGTGTTCATATCTAGAAGGGATTCGGAAATCAATTGATTTTATTGGATGCAAAAAGTGTATTTTCTTACACTTGAGAAATGAAATCTGATTCGCTCACACTATAAGTGAAAGTAATTTTATATTTCAATTTAGATAAGTAGTCACAACAGCAAAAAAGTTATATCCAAACAACTTGAGATTCTTTGAAATTGTATTAAAGTTCAGAAGAAATATGAAGAAAAAAAGAAAAATTCAGGAGGTGCTTAAGAAGTATAGTGATTTTATAACTTATCATGTATTTTAAAGTAGGCATTTGTAGATTCTGTGATGCCCTGTAGAGTATATATTGAAATGCAAAGTATGCCAATATTGACATGAGAGCTGACTTTTGATATGTAATGTTATTTTTCCCGCCATCCAAATCCATTGTAACAATATATTTTTAATGCACTACTTGTATTTTTTAAATATACATAATAAATTGGGGAGCTCCAGTTTCGTTCAACGACTTTGGTCGATGATTTGGTGAGTGCTCATGCGACAGATAAAATGAAAAAAATATTGTTTGCTTCTTGGTCAGTGGATTTATTTTATTGTATTTACTATTTCATATTAAAAGTTGACGGTTGGCGGCAAATGGGATTTTCAAAAACATAGTTTACAAATGTCAACATGAGCTTAATATATAGAAAGTTTAAAAAATGCTTACGAGGATAAGCCCATAAAATAAATGATAAAGGACATCTCAAATAAACTAGATTATTGTAAAAATTTAGACAACTTTATATTATTTTTTAACTTATTGATAATTGATACTATATTGGAGTTGGGAGTCGTTTTGTATATTTCACTTGTTGAGGCTTTTTAATTAGGTGGACTTTGAGTTCTTCCATTCTAAAGAAATAAGTTACAAGCTCTTCCAATCAACAATAGTTCTGAAGATATAGACCAATATATTTCACAATGGAATATATTGTCCACATAGTAATTGACAGGCTTTTGTACTCAATAGAAAGCAGTAAGGCAGTCAGTAATTGTCTTAATAAAATAATGATATTAACAGAACAATTAAGAACTTAAAAAATATTGAATAATATTGTCGAGTAATGACTGCTTTATTTTAATTCTAGTCGACATCATTATGGCTGCTAAATATTTCGGGTAAAGAAAAAAAGGTTAAAACATATTAAAACTTACAAATGTCATATTTCGTTAGGGACACGTGAGCCCTCAGTTGGTACTTACAGTCCATAACATTCTGCACAAATAGACTATCCCACACTTTGTTCAAGCCGGTCTTCTGGTCCTCAATATTACATTGATTCAAGTTGTGTTCATATAACGTGGTCCTGCTAGACCCCATCTCCTTAGACTAGAATAGAACGTTGACTTATAGCTATTCTGTAAACTTTTTGCTTTGTGTGTAGTTCTACTGGAGCAGAAAATTAAAATCAAGAAAGTTCGTCTGCAGCCAGGACAACAAGTTCTTCATCAACAGTTAACTGTAGTCCTAGGCGTTGAGTCAGTATCACATTTTGAACCTGATTTAACGACGTAGTGATTCCGAAAGACCCTACAAAGTACATGAGGTACATGATAGACAATGGATATTTAGTTGTGATGAAAACCCTTCCATCAATTCTTTAGTTGGTACACCATCAGCTTTATGATGCAAAAAACTTTCAACTAGTACTTCACATCCGTTCTTATAAGCCGTATGTTAGTCACCTCTTGACACGTAAATTTTTCACAGTTTTATATTTCAATCATAAAAAGAGTGTTTATCATGTTCTGTTAATAAGATAAAATAACTCAAAACCTCAAAAAAGTTATTAAAAACCTTAGATTATTATCTTATCACTCTGAACTCATATTTTTACCAATCCAGAATGAAGGTAATGTTTAATTGGTATTAAAAGTTATTCCTATTACTGGTGCATGAAATGATCCAAGGGCAATTCATAGAAAGCAAAGGCTGTACTTAAGGCTATAACTAATCAGCTTAATATTTTAATGAAGAGGAATTATAAACCTTTTGATCACATGAGTCCATAGTAGGATCAAAGGTTAATACCTTATTAAGGTTAATTGATACTTATTATTAAAAAATGTTATGTCGACATACTTTTTCCTCGCTAAGCCGATTAAGTTGCACGCCGATATGTTCATTACTCAACCAAAGTAATTTGTCGTATACCTATATTGAGCTGCATCGACTATAAGTCGTAATTTAGTCCATGAAGGAGCGAAAAGTTTGTTAATAATACACTATGTAGGCTAACCGACTAAGAATTTTGCATTAAAGGATTGGAAAGCTTCATGCACCATCTATTATGTTAGTAATTTCAAAAGTATATTTCCATAATATTTTTGAAGCTTTTTCATCTTTTGTATCCTTGCGATATTTTTAGGTCTATTATTATAAATAATACAAATAAAACTATACAAAATAATAAATAGATAAATAAAAATCATAAATTGACATTTTTAGCTTTCATTCGAGAATGATCATATTTTGTATAAAATTGGATATAGAAGATTGAATATGTAGTTTTAAAGCATTATTTAAAAAATTAATTTATCTTATAAATAATTTGCATGTATATAGAAAGAAATAAAGAGGGAAAAATTAAGAATTAACTTAAATATAGAATAATACTGGCTACTTCAGCTCAGTATAAGCTTTTTTAAGTTTGGAGTACTGATTGCAAGTCGAGGTGCTTTCCAGGAAAAATAATACATTGTCTCTCATTGATATCATTCAACCTGAAAAAGAGTTTTAATTTTTTTGCAAATTTTTATCTATGTTTATCAAATGGTTTATTTTTATTAGTAACCCTTTTAAAGGTTTTCTTTATCTTTTGTTTGGATGAAGTTCTTCCTTGGAGTTTTAATTTAGAAGTAAAGTGCATTACATATTTCATTATTTGCATTATTTCCGTTTTTATGTTTTATTATATAATTTTATATACATAATATATCATATTTAAAACTCTATTGAAATGACATAAAATATGTGTAGGCCTACAAAATAAATACAATATTAAAACTTTCACGTTCAAAGATTAGACGTGATTGTGCATTAGAATGTCTCTAAGTTATAAAAATTACTATTTTATAACTTAAACAAGTAAATATTGTTCATTATTGAGCTTTAAATTCCCGTGACTCTGATTAATACTTTAATAAGAAACATTTTTAATTTCCGAAATATAAATTCAAAGTTTTTCTAAATGGATTGATTGTCCGAAATTACATGTTTTGATGCAATAAGCATTATTCCTTTAATGGCCTAATTGGTTCGATAGAATTGCATCTGACTGGATATAAATACTCATTATGGCATTAAAGTTAGTTTATCGAACCTAGCATCTTATAAATGATTTTGACCAAAATTGACCTTCCCCTCTCGGGATTCGAACCTGCGCCCCTAGCAATGAGAGTTGAACAATCTTGTACGCACTGAGCTATCAATATTATTTATTTAAAGAGAACAATAAATATTTGCATTATTTAAATATATACATTCAAATAATGTTATTCGATTACTTTTTTGTGGTTCCTGTGAAAGAAACATTCAAGCCACACGTTACGTTTTGAGGAACATTCTTCTCATGAGTCCTTTCATAAGGATATTCTTCACGGTCCATCACATTTAATTGGATAATAATCGTATTGTCATATTATAATATCTATTGAAGCGAGAACTTTTATTCCTTCTTAATTGTATCGAGTTATTCTTTGTGTACACCAACAATTGAGAGTTTTGTTTAATAATATTTTTTTAAATTTTACTACAGTCAATATCAAGTCATTAGGAAAAAATCTGCCGAAAACTTAAGCCGATTGCATGATTCCAGTCAAGCGGTAGCGGTAAATTGAACAGTGAAAATCATATTACAAAGGATCCAATATAAATTTTAATCAAACATTACAAAAACAAAGTATTCAGCTATGTATAACAGTTTCTTCCAACTTTGAGAGGTTATTTGACACTTTGTCTAGTTCACCCGCCTAAAGACGTTTTTTCCTGACGGCAAACAATATCGGTCAGTTGGGGACGATGATGGGAAAGAGCAGCCAGTCTGAGAACTTCCTCAAAAAGGACCTCAAGGAGAGCGTCATTTCAGGCTTCGTGTGCAGGAGGCTCACTTTTGGTGATGAGAATTTTTTTTTGCTAATAATTTGGAAGAATTTAATAAAACATTTAAAGTGAATACATAAATAATAACTGATTATTTAGGGGGGGGGGGGGAAATATTTTTTGTAGAAGGGGCCACATGCAAACCAAGTCATGACAGAGGGCCAAATGGGTGAATGATCATTTTTTCTGATCGGGGGAGGAGTGAGGAGTCACAATGAAGTGACAAACGAAGAGGGTAACGATGGTCGCGGTAAAGTTAGGAGAGCACAAAGGCCTACGGGTGGTAATATCCAGACTTTGTTTAAATTTAACTTTTCTTAGATTGATGTTTATCTTTAGAGGGAGAAAATAAGTAATATAATTTGAATTTTGCAAAAGAATACGAAATAATACTTAATAGTTTACTTTCTAAGGTAAGCTAAATGAAAGAAACTACTTATAATTAATATAAACTATAAATTAATATAGAGCTCTTTCAATCTACCGATAGCGCTCGGTAGGTTTCTCATGAATCTACCGATATACAGATCCCGATTGGACACAACATTCTACCGGTGGAATTTATATTCTACCAAGTCCTAGTTCTGCTATTTACTTATTTTCTACATTATATTAATAATAAAAGTATTAAAAACATTACAAAAACTTTAGTTAGACATTTTTAAAGGTCTTTATTTATTTTGAAGTACATTAAATGTAAAATAAGTAAGTTCTATCATAAAAAGAATAGGTTAACCTGTATTTTACATTTAGTTAAGATTTCCTAATAAGTAAAAAAAACTATGATACAAAAAGTACCATAATAAAAACAAAGTCAATTACAAGAAGATGTACACAAGAAGATAATACACAACTATCTTCATCAGGAGAGTGAAAGAGACAAATTGAGCAAGATAAGATTTCGGACCATGACTTTACTCCAGGTAGGGAGCTTTTAATAAATCAGGAGTCTGCTGCACTCTTTTATTTGCACGCTTTTTTTACCATATGTGAAGTAAGAATCGTGAAATGACTAATATGAAATATATATTTTACATTGAAAAAAGTTGTTCATTTTAGTTCATAATAGCATGAAGAAAGAATTAGTTTTTTACAATAAATATGGAAAAATATACATATATATAATTTCAAAAATATAACTAATACATAAATAAAATAAATAGGCACCAAATCAGATTTATTTAAGAACTCCCTGCTCCAAGTACCCGAAAGATAGTTGCCCTTCATTTTACGTATATAACATATGGATTTGGTGATTTTTATATGTCTTTTATTGTGTATACATAGAACTACCTACAATGATTATTAAAACATGTTCGTAATTTATTCAATAGTCATTCAAGATTTCCACTTGATTGGGCACAGTCTGTGTAGCAACAATACTGCTGCCTCTACGACTGACTGAGCACTTATTACATATGTACATGAGAAAATATGAGAGCCCAAATTCATTGATTTTTTTCTTTCGTCTTAGAAAGCTCTTTCCTTAAGATTAACTTTTTATATTTAGACGCCCCTCAGGGAATCTTAACTTCTTACAGCATACAAGTTATGTATACAATATATTAGTTAATGAATAGACAACATATATATTATATGCCTTATTGAGGCAGACGTTGTTATGGAATGTAATTAATATTATAGGTCGATAAAGCAAATAAATGCATTGCCTTTTTGGTGGTATGTCTTAATTAATGATTTGTCGACATTGTAATTAAGTTTGATGTTTTATATCAAGCAACGTCTCTTAATTTAATTTGAGAAATCGGTACAAGCAGAAAAAAAATTCTGCATTTTAATATTAAAGGGCTTTTTGGTTTTTTATGAGTTGGTTGAGAGCCTATTTTTATATCCTAGAATGTTCGAAATAATCACCACCCTTCACAGACAGTTAGTACTCTTAATGAACTCATCTATATTATTTCCATTTTCAAAACTTAAATCGTTGAAAAAAGTTATACATGTGTTAATGAAAAGTGTAAATGAAAAATACAAATAAAATATCTACGTTTATCAATTTTTGCAAAGAACTTTGATCTTTGTTTGTGTCACAATCGAAACAAATGCTTGTTGTTGTCCCTCATTTATGACTAAAATTAGGTGGTGTTCAACACGAAGTTACTTCTTGCGGAACTTCTAGTGTAAGATACCCCATTTACTAAATATTTTGATGACAGATCCATCGCTAACCAAACTTGATTCCATATTATTATTAACCATAAATATTTCGAGTATAAGATAATATAATTTAATTTTCGAATTTTGACGAATATGAACGTTGAAAAAAGCGCAAATTTGTAAAAAGATAACAGTTGAAAAAGTTATTTTTCATTTGTATCCAACCTAATATATCTTAAAAGCGATATATATATATATATATATATATATATATATATATATATATATATATATATATATATATATATATATATATATATATATATATATACAGGGTGGGACAAACTAACTTCCTTTTTTAAAATTTGTGGCATTTGGTGTGTAGTAGTAGTGGAGAAGTGAGCGTGGGCTCATTTCAAAGAAGCAGGCGTAAAGTTTTCTTGGAAATACAGTCAGTCACTATAATGCGTTGGAACAGAGAGGAGCGTGCGTTTGCCGTGGAGGCGTATTTTTCCAACCATCAGTCTGTGATTGCAACCCAACGCTCTTTTCGCACTCATTTTAATGTTGCACCTAGAGGCCCTGTTCCGGACCGGAAGTCAATCATTGCAAGGGTCAAAACGTTCAGAGAAACCGGGAGTACAACACAACAAATAATTCGTATAGCTAGGCGCGTCAGAACACCTGAAAACATCGAGGCTGTGAGGACTTCAATTTTGCAATCTCCACAACGTTCTGTCCGCAAACATGCATCCGCTCTTGCACTATCAGCTCGCTCAGTGAGGCGAAATTTCCATGAAGATCTTAACTTCCACCCATACAAGATAACAATTGTTCAGGAACTTTCTGTTGCTGATTTCACTGCTCGGAGGAATGCATGTGAAGCTCTTCTCGAAAACATTGCTGAAGATGCCATTGTTTACTTTAGTGATGAAGCTCATTTTCATTTATCAGGAAGCGTCAACAGACAAAACATGCGCTACTGGTCTGATACCAATCCCCAAAAGTTACATCAAAAGCCAATATCAGAGAGGAAATAACCAATATACCCGCCGATACGCTGGCGAGGGTAATGGAAAGTACCAAAAATAGGTTTGTCCAGTGAATCGATTCTGGAGGATGTCATCTAAGTGGTGTGATTTTTTAAAACTATGTAAAATAAAACTTTAAAGATGTGCTTTCATTATGAAACAAAAATAAAACCTTTCTGAATTACACAGCTTGTTTTATTGCCTTTGGAAAAAAGGAAATTAGTTTGCCCCACCCTGTATATATATATATATATATATATATATATATATATATATAAGACATTGTATCGAAGAAATATCTTATGCATCAAGTTGTGGACCAAATTTGTTAATCAGGTCACTAGACTTTTTCGCGTATATAATATCTATTAGTACTTGTTTTCTACTAGTTGATGTATCTGTTCATTACTATACATTAAATATCTTATGCACCAAGTTATTTGTTAAATTTTTTGCGGGAATAATGTATATTATTTGATATATTTCTTCATTACTGTCTTCCATGCTTGATTTTCTAGCCTGCATCTTCAGTTTCTATGCATTTTACAACGTGATCAATTAAATGTCCGTCAAATAATAAATCCAATGCGCTCATTTGATTGACTACGACTATACTACGTTTAGCGAAAGATGTCCTGTAAGTAACATCCAAACAGAACACTCTTTACCTTGGTATTCTGTTACCGAGTATAAATGTTATGCTTCTTTTCTTACTCATACTCGAAATCATCAGAACCAAGGTATATAGAATACCAGGTATGTGATACTTAAAAAGTAGCGCGGACACTTAATAAAAAGAATGTACCGATGACGTCATAGTCTCTATTATGGTCATATTTTTATATAAGGTGTCGGTCACAAAACCTCAATCAACAATAAATAATTAAATATGTTCTTTTGCGTATTTATTTAATTTTAGATTATTGTTGCAATAAATAAAATCAAAACATATAACACAGTCAATATATTTTATATGAACTTCAGAATAGACCTAACTTCACAAATTGTCTTATAACAATTGGCTTATTTTATAAGTTTATCAAGATATAAATCGCTCTTTAAAAAATATTTCTTATTTTGCAGCTAATAGTATGAAATACAAGGCTAAACTTAGTAATTCAAAAAATTTAATTATTTGACGCGATCTTATCAAAGTTTAGTGTTCTGCTATATTATTTTTTTTAGTGGTAAAATTTTGATAAGAAGGTTAGAGTTTATTCATTTCTAAAGCATCAGTGAAAACAAACTAAGAAAATATATATAGGTTAGTTGAGTTAATGACTAAAACGAGTACACGATCAATAAAGCAAGATGAATATTAAAAAATATTCAAACATAAGTAGATTTCTTTAAAGTAATACTATATCTTAATATATTTACGTATCGCAACAATACATTTTTGGCTCTACAAACCGATTACTTTTTATAGTATTTTTTTAAATCTTTCGATAATGTCGTTAATAAAATTGCTAAGATAATTTAAACACTTTTTGTCCGTGTAACTAGTTTTACTATTTTTTATTTGGGTTTTAATTTTTTTGACAGTTTCTATGTTATTATAAATATTGTATTATCTTTTATATATATAAAGGGCAAATGGTATTTTTTAATAATTGGCGTATTTAAATATATTGGGTTTAAGGATAAATAATTGTTAAAAGGGTATTAATTAGGGCTGGGCGATTTTTAGATTTCGATTTTATTCGCGATGTAATTTTTTTCTACGATTGAAAATGACACGTTCGATGTGAAAAAAAAGAAGAAAAAAAAAAGCTCACGAGTTGGGCGGACATGCACGAGGATCTGCGTGCGAACCAGGCTAATAAGCTGATGCCTTAAAAAAAATCATCAAAGTTTTCACAGACACGGGGATAGCCAATTATATCTAAACAGCGCCGCACGTAACCAATCAAAGCGGTATTTGTGCATCCCTGCAACAAGCACGCCCTCGGAGAGGGTATTTAGCACAGGGGTAACATTGTTACCTGCCACAGGGCAGCTTTGAAACCTGAGACGGTATATAAGCTCGTCTTCCTCGTTCGCAACTTGTGAGCACTACTACTTATTGCACTACTTTTTTTTCATAGCAGCACAAGTTAAATGCACTTTTTTGTTCTGTGTTTGAAAGCTGCCTACAATTTTCACTTCTAAAGGTATATAATAGGTTATGTATTTTTTGTTTTTTTGTTTTAATGACTGCTAGGATCTAGTTTGACAAAAGATTGTACAACCATTGTGTTTTTGTTCTGTGAAACTGAATAGTCTGTTGAGCTATTTTTGTATGTAATGCTTTTTTTTTGACCAGAAAATAAAAAGTAGAACAGAAAAAGTAATAATAATAAAATAGTGTTTTGGTTCATATCGTGATATAAAATCGAAATCGAAAATTTTTTGGGGAAAAAAAATCGAAATCTAACTTTTTCTCATATCGCCCCAGCCCTAGTATATAATATCATATTTGGATTCATTGGGTATTGTTTCATATTTCATTTGCTCTATCAAGGGAATTCGCTCAAATTTGTCGATCAGGAATATTCAAGTTTTGTATGATATCTCAATTCCATAAAAATAAAGCAATTTAGAATACTTATTATATACTCAGAACAGTGTTTTGTTAGTAAAGTTAGATAAAAAAATTGAAAAAAAATATTATCATCTAATTCAGATAATATATATTTTTAACGGTGTAATAGAGCTTCCCTTCATTTTGTTAAAGTTAATACTCTAGGGATAATAAATGTTTTAAGCATATTAACTTTAAATTGGATCTACATTATCAGAATATTGATTTACATTGTTAGGGTTTCAGAAAATGAAAAATCAATTCACCCATATTGGCATTCCTTTTTTGTTCTATTAAATGGATCTGAAAAGTAGTTTTGACTATTTCTTATCTATTGATAAGTGTGTTGTCTGAATAAAAGAATTAAAGTTGCCATGATCCGTGGAAGATGCTTGCAACTTTACCTTTGACACTTCCATGTTGTGGACATTTTTCACACAAATGAGATTGAAAGAAGGGGCATTGCAGTCTTGACTGTGATTTCTGTTATGAAAATTTTGGATTTCGTAACTCAGTGGAAGTCTCAAAAGATTTGTCATATTTTGGAACCCTTCTGATACATCAAACATAATTTGTATGTATATGATGTCTCTCATTGATCAAACTCTTAAGAAATCATCTTTTAGAAAGAGGCCATTATTTGCTTGAGGGATCTACCATTATAAAAAGATTTTTAGGACTTAATAAAAATAAATCTCCAATAAATAAAAATAGTTCATAAAAATTAAGGAATTATTAATAATGTCAGAGCCATCAAAGCAAAGAGTTTGTCTAGCGACTCAACTGGTGAACCACACGACAACTTCTGCTATTTACTATATTTTATGAATAAAAAGTCTCAATCTGATTTATCACTACACTAAACTCAGGGATAACGTGTACTACACCACTAAATCTGAATGTCCGGGGCAGTTTTAAAAGAGTTTGCGAGTATTATTTAAATTTATTGTTGTTTATATTAAATTTGATGGATATAGTTTTATTTCAATTTATCAATCTTAGTTTTTATTAAAATTCATCAATATTTCTTAAATCATACTCTACTCATTTTTTATTAAAATTGTTTTTTTTCTCTTCAGCAAGGTCTTTATTTCATTCTTTAATATATACGACGTACATAATATACACATATATATATACATAATATTTAAAAAAGGAAATTGTGCAAGTGTTGAAACAAACACAAATAAACATTGTAGTTTAAAATATTTTCCTCTTTAAGACCTTAAAAACATCAAATTACATAAGAAATATAAAAAGTAATACTAAAACAAAACAAAACATAAAATCATAGTAGAGCAGTGGTGCCATGGTGGCGGCCCGCGGGCCGGAACCGGCCCAAATGGACATCTCATTTGGCCCGTTACGTTAGTGGGTGAGAAATAATAAATAATATATGATACAATATCAACAAATTAAATCTACTTTGTTTAGTGTTTAGTGTTGCAAGGCCAAAAATGTACCGGTAATTTGGCCCCCGAGGTCCCACTTGAAAACAGTCCGGCCCCTGACCGATTTCACCCTGGCATCCCTACAGTAGAGGGACAAAACGTATTACAATAGCAAAACAGAGAAAAATATTAAAAGGATACATTAAAACAGAAGACAATCACTGGTTTTTGGAGTTCTTAAGCTTTTTGAACTTGAGATGATTCTGGTGATGACTCCAGCAAGACGAGGTGAGGATGATGGGAAATATATCGCTACGTCGGATCCATAGTTTCAAGTAGGACCATTGGTATTTGGAATTTTCAGTGACAGGGCAGATTACCTTGCTGCAGCAGATATCATGATTGCTCTAAGGTCTTTTGCATCGACAAATTTCCCTTGAGTTAGGAGTTGGGCCAAAAAGTGCCTTGCAGTTCTAAAGAGCTGCACCAATGGCCTTAGTTCCATCATGATCTTGTTTTCCTCTGGAAGGAATGCCGAAAAGAATATGTATGTCCTTTAAATCCTCGTGCTTAAAGCCAGTTACGTAAGCTTCATTGAGCTCGAGAACTCTTGACAATTTTTAGGGGGGAGCAGTCAAAAAGCATGATAAATGTCATTGAAAAGTTTGCCACAATCCTTACAATGTTTGTTGAACTTAAGTAACATTGTCTATATTTGAAGTTGAGGAGTAAACTTATGCCCGTCCTTAACACTCATCAGTGAACGCAAAATTTATTTTCCCATTCACATGACAAATTAAGAACCTCCATATGTTCTCTAGCAATCGACCTAGCATCTTGGATTTCGGAGATCTATCAGAAAATTTAAATACCAGGGAGTCAATGGAATATACGCATTAGCAGCTCTACGTAAAGGAAAGTAGAATCTCCTGTTTTGAAGATAGAAGGAATATATTCTTTATCATACATTCCAGGACTTACGAAGTAAAAAAAGAAGGTTATGTAAGGAAAATATCCAATTATGTCACTTTGCTTCTTCACATTACTCACTTTATTATTTACATTTACATCACTGGAGAGTTTGTTACATTTATTCCTTTCTTTTCTACCTTACCTTGTATTATTCATCTATAATAGCGATAATTCTTACAAGAACAAAAATCTTCAATTCTTTCAAATTATATAAATGACAATTGAAATATTCCTTTTTAAAACATTAGTGATTTTTGTTTCTAAATCATCTCAATATTTAATTATAAGGACATTTAAAAAATATTCCCAGCTAGCACGGCAGATGAAGTCGGACCAATGACGACTGAGAGCACGCCGGGGATTTATTAAAGTTCATTTAGTTAAAAATTCTTAATGTAATATACCTTGTATTCTATATACCTTGATCATAACTTTTTTTTGTCAATGATGGACAATATGAAACGTAACTGTCATAATAAAGTTTTTGTCCGTCAAACTCGTTTAAACTGTATTAATTGTAATTATCTGTCGAATTTTTTTTAATGTAAGTTCTTTCGAGACATATATATCCATTGTTTGCTTACAAGCAAATGATATAGTAGCATCAAAGACGGTGCATGCTATCCGTAAACAGACTATTCATTGCAATTGCCATATTGAGCGAATGTAGCAGGTAAACCAGTCAGGAAGTATCTAGAAGTTAGAATGTGCAATGTCATTGGGTAGAAAGAATGATACACGGTCGTTTGAGGTATTCTTAGTCTAAGAAAAAAATATTCATCAGACAAACTTGAAATTAAAAATTTAGGAATGTAATATTGTTATTATTAAAATATTGAACTCGAAACTCGAAATGGTATCATAAATTAAAGCACAGTCGATTGTTAAGACTCCATTAAAAGATATTGGGTATTTTTATTTCAATAATTGACAAATATAATATGGTTACAAAGAACTGTTTTTCATACTTTTATATTTGTTGGGGGGAAATCTAGCAATAATAATTATTTGAATCCAAAGTGCAAAATGAAGATGGCAACGATATTAGAGCTGAGCTATTAAATGTTATATTTTGAATTATTATATAATATATATATATATTACACTGGGGAACAGTGAAAAAGTTTCTTGGGATATATCAACTGATTTGAATACCTAATGGGCCCCTGATAACTAAATTAAAAACCATTTTGCTCAATCAGGTCATAATTTTTTGAAATTTGGAGTTTTTTGTTTTCGATTTTCAACTTTGGCAAAATCACAACTTTTTTGTTATTGAGCTACAAAAATGGTATGGGTGTTTTTGGAGATGGCATGGTCATATTAGTGGGGGCGGAGACTAGTTTAAGTTAAAAAAATATCAGAGAGGCCCAAAAAAGCCAAAAGAGTTTTGACCGATTTCGGGCGATTTTTGTAACTTTTGTTATAGAGCTATAAAATCGTACGGATGTTTTGGAAATGGCATACTCATGTTAGTGGGGGTGGAGATAGGTTTTGAGAGGATAATTTAAAGATAAATCAAACATATATTTTCTTAAACAGTTTTTGCAAAATTGCTTCCAATATTTAAAATTGTGTCTCCTAAAGAATGATAAAAGAGTGGGCCCCTCCCATTGTGTTTGTTACTTGCATTACACAACTTAGAGAATGGTCTAAAGGCAAAAAGAAGAACTCAAGTTTTTGTGTACCTATGTGTGGAGAGAACCAAAAAAAACACTCAGATGATGCCATTGTTGAGCATATAAACCGTATAGGTATAAAATAAAAAAAACAGAGAGAGTTTAAAGTATTCAAACATGGATTCTGTTATCAGACCAGTGCCCCACAGTGAAGATGTTCCAATTCCAGTGTTCTAGCCACTTCCAAATGTTACAGATGATGAGAGTGCGACTGCAGTTGCAATGTGATAGTTCACACAATGATGATGATATACACTTTGAAGGTACAACATCCTAGCCGAAGCAGTTCAACCAGGGTGGATTAAATGACCTTGCGAGAGACTTAAACTCGCTCAAAAAAATGCTCAGAACTTATGGCCTCTAGATTAAATGAGAATAATCTGCTTTAAAATGGTACAACAAAATCCTTCTACAGAAAAAAAGAGATTCAGAGAAAGATGACTGTAATGACATTCCTGGTCTCCTGGATAAGTTAGGTATAAGTAACTACAATTCTCAAGAGTGGAGACTTTTCATTGACAGTATAAATACAGTCTCAAAATTGTTCTGCCCCATAATGGAAATAAATATGGATCCATTCCAGTTGCCCATGTCACCAAACTAAAAAAAACCGAAATCCCTTACTTTCTCTTTCACTGGGATAATAGGGCAAGGGAGGAACACTGGGTGAGGAAGGAGTGGCCGGAGAGGACTCATATGACTGTTGGAGAGAAAAATGTATTGTTGAGCCTCTGGTGGAGAGATCAAAGATCATTTTCCCTCCTCTTCACATTAAGGATTAATGAAACAATTTGTCAAATCCCTAGACAAAGATGGAGACTGTTTTAAATACATTTGGGATGCTTTCCTGGACTGAGTAAAAAAGAAGGCTGGAATTTGTGATGATCCTCAGATCCGAAAGCTAATGAATGATCATGTGTTTGTTTTTTTATGAACCAGATTGTGCATAATGCTGTGAGTTCCTTTGTCTTGGTTGTGGATAATTTTCTTGGAAACAACAAGTCAAGCAATTATGTGAAGCTTGTAAACAGTATGTTTGTGAGCAAAAAGCAGCTAAATGCATATATGAGAATCAAACTTAATTTCCTTTTTTGCCACCTGGAGAAATTTCCTGAAAATCTTGGAAGTGTTAGTGATGAGCAGGGAGAGAGGTTTCACCAGGACATGAGGGACATGTAGAAGAGGTACCAAGAAATAGTGGATAGTCAAATGATGGCTGACTATTGCTGGAGCATAGCTCTTGACTATCCTAATTTGCAACACAAGAGGAGATCTTTAGAGATAATTTTATACTGCTAGTAATTAGCATTCCATGCATTTTCAATTGTTTTTTTTTGTACGGTAAGAAATTAAAAAGCTTAAAAAATTATTTTTGTTTTACTTAAGAAGTTGTAATATAAATATATGTATACTGAAAATATGCAAAATTCGGTCATTTTACCAAAAATAGATGTAATTTTTTTGGGCCTCTCTGATTATTTTTTCAACTTAAACTAGTCTCCGGCCCCACTAATATGACCATGCCATTTCCAAAAACACCCATACCATTTTTGTAGCTCAATAAACAAAAAAGTTTTGATTTTGTCTAAAAGTTGAAAATCGAAAACAAAAAACTCAAAATTTCAAAAAAATTGTGACCTGATTGAGCGAAACGGTTTTTAATTTAGTTATCAGGGACCCATTAGGTATTCAAATCAGTTGATATGTCCCCAGAAACTTTTAATTTTTTTTATTGTTGCCCTGTGTTTTAAATTATAATAGCCATTTGGCAATTCTTTATTTCGATCTGGTATAACATTATGCACATTAACAAGATTTAGTACAGTTGTTATGTAGACTTGGTTTCACGGGGGCTATATGTACATTGGTATAAAAAAATGTGAGTAAGGGAGGGGGGAGGGTGATAAAAACATCAAATAGTGAACACTAAAACTGTAATTTGGAATCACAAGCTCCTTTTGTATGTCATAAAATAAAATATTAAAACTCTTTTATCTAAATTTCAAATGCGGAAAATTTAAAATCTGATAAAAATTATTTTATATATTTATTTAGCAGCATGCATGAACAGTGGGAAAAAACTACCATACAAGTAATAAGGGGTTTTCCATACTGAATATATCAACACTTCAAACTTTTTAACCAAACAAACTTCAATAAGAAAAAAAATAATTAAAAAATATTTATTGTAATTTTGTGTTGACTAAGGAACATCAAATTTTATAATTATATTATGCTTAACTTGATTGATATATTTTAAATTGGAAAATTCCATTTTTTCATGTCAAATATTTGCTCTTGTCAAATTATTCAAAGTTTCATTAAAACCTGTAAAACGTATGAATTTGATTCCTAAAATGAGATTTTAATTTATTAAAAGAAATGGTTCCAAATCGCTTACGTTTTAAAATAAGTATTTTTTTTTTTACTTCTTACACTTAAATTCATATGGGTATGTGGTGAAAGTAAAATATTTTATATACATTTTCTAAAAGGGTTAATTGATAAAAATATATTCCTATGGAAGGTATTCTACTCAATGTTTTAAGGTCATAGTGTGTTCTTATTATAACCTACCAGACACAATAAGATTCACTATTAGTATTTAGTCTTATTCCACTTTCACTAAAGAATGACACACACTCAACTTAGTGGCATGTCGTATGCACACTAAAAGCAACCAAAAACTTGTTCCTTTTTTAACTTGACTTTTGATAAGGGTTTGTTTTTATTCTTTAATACTTGTAATTTTACTAAGATGAAATGAATATAAAACCTAATACAATATTTCTTCTCAAGCCCTTGTTGTGATCAAGTCCCCTGTTTTGACTTCTTGTTGTTCCCAATACAGAAAAATAGACATCAATAAAATTTGTTTTTTTTAGAAACTTGTCATCTTGATTGACAGTGTAATATGAGACATTACTAGTTACAAACAATGCCCTCTTTGAGAGCATCATTATTTTTATTGACTTGAGAGTTACAGAGAGATATCATAAATCATTATATTGTATGTGCCTTAATGAAATCCAATCATTGATTTAAAGGTCCCTCCCCCTCCTGTTGTTGTGTTGAAGGCTTGAAAGCAATTACTTCTAACTTTTGGGATTATTTAAGCGCCATCGATTTCTTCCTTCGTACGTCCTTTTGTATTTCATCCTTACGGTATAATTTTACATCTTTTATTATTTTAGTCGAGCTACGGCTTGAAACGCTGAAACATTAAAGAATAAAGAAACATGAAAGTAAAACATATATTTCGTTTCAATAACGTGTGTGTGTTTGTCCAAAAAAGAAAATATACGTTTTGTTATAACTATAAAAAACAAATATATAGTTTGAAAAGTACTGTGCAAAAAAAAATATTTCCCAACGAGGACCCTTTATATTGTAGTACCACACATCAATGTAGACAGTCACACATGATTAT
>CP045897.1:18417199-18440819 GCA_013387185.1 Caligus rogercresseyi | reverse complement strand
TTTTTTCAACTTTTTAAACAATTTATTTAGTATTTTTTTAAATTTTTTATTTTTAAAGTCAAGTCTATAAAAAATATTGATCTAAGAATCATTTAGGCGAGATGGACCATATATTTGAACTTATGGCTTATATGGCTCTGAAACTTTATCTATTCTCTATACCTTATTCTTTAGCAAATACTTATTCCCTTACCTAAGCATGAATGAAAAAGATTTGTTTGTTTAAGAGGGAATCCCTAGGTACCTCAAAATGAATCGAATCTGTTTTTGTCCAGGGGGAAATCCAATAATCCATTATATTATTTTCCCACTCAAACTACTTTATCTAGGGCGTTATTTCATTCAATCCAACAAACAATGGTTGTCACACAATAATGCATTTTCCCAGATAGTTTTGTTAAAAAATAACATATTGCTTTCTGATTGGCATCATGAAACTGTTGCCATGTCCCTTCAAAAGAGTATAAATGAAATAGAAATGTAAGTTATTATTTTGACCGATAAAATATATAAAAAACCAGAGATGTAAAGAGCAGTGGTGGGCACTTCCGCTCATTATTCCGCTCGTCCGCTCTTCCGCTCTGAGCGGAGGAGCAATTGGTGAGCGGAATGCAAAGAGCGGATCATCTTTGTGAGAAGTGAGCGGAATGTGGTGAGCGGACCCTCTAAAATTAACTTCCGCTCATCCGCTCACATAAAAAAGTTTCCGTTATTAAAAAGGATTACTCATAGAAAAAGACTACTTTTTCTCGCTTTTTGCTCTAAATGTAATGCCGCTAACGTGGCATGGACTAAAAAGGTGCGCCAGAAATTGTTTATTCTTGTCTAGACACGTGGCAGCAGTGTTGCCACGCGTAGCCACTCAGTTCACGTCGTGCAGTTATTGTGTATACGCAGAGAGAATAAGTGACAATCAGTCCTTTCTTAATATATAAAATGTGTACCCCCGTCATAACAAAGAGGTTGCGTTCATGGTCCCATATAGAATTTCATTTTATATTCAGAGAAGAGAGAGAAAAGTTACATTATTATAATATAACTTTTCTCTTTCTTCTCTAAATATAAAAGAGATAAAATTATCTTTGTTATAATTATTAATTATACATGTAGTATGATTAGAAATCCATCTGAAAAAATGACGTCATAACACATATGTTGATGATGTCATTAAATGGCTATATGGGACCCTACTTAGTACCAGCTTAGTACTTACTCGGCGTACAAGTTTTGTCTCTCTCTGGCACTCTCTTATTCTCTCTGTGTATACGTTTGTGTTCGTGTGTGTTCATTGTCTGACGGTCACTCTGAGTCAGTATACTTTACTTTTTCGTTTTTTTACGAATCACGAGTCATGGATAAGTTTGTGACCCGAACCCGACCTCTGAGCGGAGAGAGAAGCTACAGGTTAGTAAATTGATTAATTTAATTGAGCTATTCATTTATTTAAGTACAATTTTTAAATTTTATAAAATTAATCTTATTCTTAATTCATCTGAATAATGCGTGAGCAGTGTGACAAGTAACATAAAAAGTTAATGTTAATTTGTCAATTAATAATTTGTTATTGAAAAGGAGCAGCATGGACCTGGAGGTGGACGACCCCATCTCCCAGGATGTCTTCAGCAGCCCTGTGGCCACTGGCAGTGTGGAGGAGGTGGGCGCCAGCCAGGCAGACACTGTGGTCTTGAGCCAGAGCCAGGACACCCAGGGATCTCAGGATGCGCGCACAATGGAAGTGCAGAGGGAATTCGCTCATTTGAAAAAGTAAGTCCCAAAAAGTGGCAAAACCTCTCAAATTTAACATTCTAGTAGACGGCGTCTAGCCATCTATGCATAATAAAACATTTAAAAAAAATATTGAATAGTATAGAATAAATAATCAATTGTGAGTTCACTAATTTGTAAAATAAAAAATTGTATCCAGTTTGTTAAAGTTTCAAAATTTCAGGTACTTCATATTTTCTGTGGATGCCAAGGATAGGGTGGAGGCCAAGTGCACCCAGCGGACCTGTAGCAATGTCCTCAAGATGCAGCAGCACTCTGTGTATAACTTGAAGAGGCACTACAAGAGTGTAAGTAAAATAAAATATTAAATGTAAATAATTTACTTAGTCTTGTTGATTCAGTCACATGACACATACTTTTAAATATTTTAATTATTTAATATTTATTATGTACACAATAATTAATACTAAATAATAATAATATAATTTATTTTCATCTTTCAGCACCACCCCAGCCTGGTGAATGAGTTACTGGCGGCCATAGAGGGTGGGTCCAAGCGGGGCAGACACTTCTCTGGGACCAGTGAATCAGACTCTTGGGTCTCAGGCATGTCCACCCACAGCCAGAAGAGGCAGAGGCAGTCCTCCATAGAGACAGCCCTCAAGGAGAAGTTCAGCCAGAAAAAGGCCTTGAACATATACTATAGGTAAGCAAGCACATGGTTGTAAAAAATAAAAATACAAATCTTAAAAAGATGTGACAATTTAAAAGATGTTAGGTTTTTGACTTTTTTTAGTCTACCAGTAACCAGTACCATATTTCATTGTTCAGATTCATCATACAAGATATGGTGCCCGGCAGTCTCACGGACAGTGAACGGTTCAGGGACTTCTTGAAGTACCTGAGCCCGGACTTTGCGGTGCCGTCCCGCAGGAAGCTGTCCAGGGACCTGAAGGTCATGGGCTCCAAGGCCAAGTCAGAGCTGACGCACCTACTAAGTCAGCAAAACTATGTGGCCACCACAGGCAAGATATACTTTTTTACTTAAGTTTAATTAGTAAAGTTACTTAAATAAAATACTTCAGAAATAAAAATAATAATATTGTAATTGATTATTATTAATTGTCTATATGTATGTGCGTGCAGTGCAGGTACTTTAATTTTGAAGTGTTATTGAATAATTTATTAAATAATTTAGTTATTTAATTACTTTTTTCAACAGCTGACAGCTGGACGGCCCACAGCCGTGGCTTTCTGGGTATGACGGTCCATTGGATCGATCCCACCACCATCAGGAGGCAGAAGGCCGTCCTTGGGTGCAGGGAGGTCACGGTAAGCCAAACTGGGAAGTTCCTTGCCCGTGCCATCTGCCAGATGCACATGGATTTTGGCATCCAGAACAAGGTAAATAAAACAGAACAAAGAAAAAACCTTGAGTGAAGAAAGAACAAAAATAAATAAATAAATAATACAAGTAGCAGTATATTATTTATATTTTTTTATTTATATTACTAATTTACTATTAGTATTATATGTTATATTATATTATTATATTAGTATTTATTAGTAATTTATTATTCTTATTATTTAATATTTATATTAGTATTTATATTTTTAGAAATGTTTCTACTTTAGGTGCAGACAACGACCACGGATAACGGCGCTAACTATGTGGCTGCGTTTGAACACTACGGTGTGGAAGCTCAGAGACAGCTTCTTGATGCGCAGGTAACATTTAAAAAAATAATATTGGTTAACTTTATGTTCTTTTAACAAATGTCTTTAAAACTGAAATATAAAGTATAAAAAAGGAAAAAAACTAAAAAAGTTCTTCATGCCCAGGTTGACGCTGCTGACTCCATGGTAGAACTGGACCAGGAGCCTGAGGAGGTGCCACTCCCAGATGAGGACGGTGAACTGGTGGACCCTGCGGCTGTCTCAGTGGCGGATGCCCTGGACAATGTGAACCAGGACCCCAACATGATGGAGTGGTTCTTCAACCAGGATCTTGAGCTCCCAAAGCACAGGCGTTGCGGGTAATTATTTTTAAAAATAAATTATCAGTTTATCTATTTAATTAAAAGTTTATCTGCATTTTACAGTACCAAATTCAATTAACTACCAATGAATAGTTTTTGAGATTAACTTATTAAATTACCAAGTTATTAATTTAATTTATTAACATTAAGTTATTAACTCCTTACTTCTTTTTTCTTCAGTGCCCACACCATCAACTTATTGGCAACCAGGGACACGGCAAAGGTGGCCAACTGGACAACCTCCCCAAGGCCGGCCTTTGTTAAGACACTGGCCAAGGCTACAGCTGTCTGGACATGCCAAAACAGGTATAATGATTAATAATTACCGTTTACGTTATATGTTAATAACGTAATAAAGGTTAAAATTACATTATAAACGTTAGTAATTCAGATTTCAGAATTTTTAATTAAAGTTTTTCTCAGGAAAACTGTGGCAGCATACCAGATGAGGGGCATTCTCAAGAAGAAGCTGAAGACCCCAGGGGCCACCCGCTGGAACAGCATGTTTGATGCCCTCAAGTGCCTGCTGGAACAGCTGGAGGACCCACAGAAGTTCATGGAGTTTAACGAGCTTCTGCAGCGCATCCCGGTAAGAAATTAATTTAAACTTAACTTAAACAAAATATGTATAATTTTTAATTTTATTCAATGAAAATAAACGACAACTAATTAAATTATTCTTTTTCAGAAAGTGTCTGTGTTTGTGGAGGAGGACGTGACCATAATGAAGGAGTACGTCACAGCCATGGAGCCAGTGGCCGCATGCCTGGACAATCTCCAGGCCGAGGAGAAGGCGTACATGGGCATGTTCCTCCCCAGCCTGTTCATCATGAAGCTCAAGCTTGAGAAGCTTCAGTCAGATGGGAACCTTAGGTAATTTAATCATTTGAATGTATAAACAATAAATGCAAAAATCAGAATGCTGAAGATTTTTTTTTTAATTTCATATTTTTAAACAATTATGGTTGAAAAATTGCCGTTAAATGTTAATTTATAGCCGTTCAGTGTTTAATGAAGTAAATTAAAGAATCTTTATAAAATTTAATTATTAATTATAAATAATTATTATTTTCAGTCACGCCAAACCCTTAGTGGACGCTCTGCTGGACCACAATGGCAGGCAGGGGTTCAAGGCCAGGTTTGGTCATCTCTTTGAGGATGATGATCTCTTGATGGCCACGGCCCTGCACCCCCACTACAAGCTGGTGGCGGTCAAGAACATGACCAAGTCCAGGGCCCAGACTGACACCATCCAGCGGCGCCTGGTGGAGGAGCTAGCGGCCAAGTCTGGAGTGGAGGAGAGCCAGCTGGAGGAGAGGGAAGCATCTGTGGAAGATGATCCGTTCCTGCAGGTATGTTCACCCAAATTTTTTACAGCAGTCTACTTAATTTCAATTTTAAATTATAATAATAAATTACCGTTAAATGTTAATTTCGTAACTTAGACTAATTACAATTGTTAAATGTTAATTTCGTAACTCAGACTAATTACAATTAAAATGAATTATTGATAACAATATTATAATATTTATTGAACGTTTCAGGCCTTGAGGCAGCATGACATGGATGAGATGGAGGCCAGCCAGGAGGATGCTAGCGAGAAGATCCTGAATGACATCCAGGCCTGGAACAGGAGGCCCATCAAGGCCTCCATGGAGGTGACAAGGGACATGTTCCCCCAGAACCACAGGGAGGCCTGGATGGAGCTTTTCATCAAGTACAACACGCCGCTCCCCAGCTCTGCTGCGGTGGAGCGGCTGTTCAGTATGGCCTCTGACGTGCTGAGGGCCAAGAGGTCGTGCCTCACGGCCGAAAACTTTGAGAACTTGATTTTCATGAAGGGGAACATGGACATCATACAGCAGCACATCATGTCCCTCAAAATCCAGGAGGAGGAGGAGAAGTAGTGATTTTTGTGACTGTTTCTTTTCTTTTTTTAAAGATTGTTTGTCAATAGGTAATATTTTATAATTTCATTAAACGGTTTATTACCTAATTATTAAGCCATTCTTGTTTTATTTATTAATATTTAGTAGTTATTACTTATTTGAAGATATTACTTAGATAAATAGCCTAAAATAGGTGTTTCTTATAATTAATTATTTATAAATATTAATAATTAGTTATAATAAGTTTTAATAACTAAATAATATTAATATTTATGAACAATTATTTACAAGAAACACCTATTTTAGGCTATTTATAAGCTTGGAGCGGACTTTATAGTAAAAAATTGGTGATCGGACCTAAAAATTAGTGAGCGGACCTATTCCGCCAACCTGAGCGGAAGAGCGGAATGAAGTGAGCGGAACAGCAGTACTCAAAAAATGAGCGAATGAGCGGGAGCGGATCAGTTGCCCAAAGTGAGCGGATGAGCGGTGAGCGGAACAGCAAAAAAGTGAGCGGTGCCCACCACTGGTAAAGATAATGGAACTTTGTGTATAAATAAATCAATTTCATTTAAAATATATTTCTTTTAAATGTTAAAAGGATAATGTACCAAATATAAGATAAAAACAAATAAGAATACCATAACTGTATATTTTTTGAAAATGTAGCGAAAAAGTACACTAAAAACAATATCGAACAACGGATATAATTAGTTCGTTATAGAAGTTTTAAAACTACAATGTTTATTTTAAACTACAATGTTTATTTATGATTTTATTATCACAACCCCTCTTGCTCTTTTTATTTGTTATTACCTCCGCCGAAGGAGGTATTGTTTTCACTGGCGTTGGTTTGTTTGTCAGCAGGATAAACTCAAAAAGTACGGAACGGATTCGGATTCAAACTTTGTGGAGAATTGATCTTCATAGATTTATACACTGTTTGCATCTTTAAATGCCAAATGGCTGAAGTTATTAAATTTTGGCATCTCTGAGTGCTCTTTAAGATGCCAAATGAGCTAAATACTATTAAATTTTTCAAGTTAGCCTCTTCTGCCAATAGATGTCGCTGTGCTGTAAAATCGGATGCCGGGAGCGTCTTCCTCTCGGAATTTCAGTCTAGGGACACCTCCCCGTCCCTCTAGCCTCCCCAGTCGTGAAAAATCCGCCACGGAAGCTCATAAGGACCCGTGACGGCGGAGGTTTGCACTCTCTGAGGTATATATGCCTATAGTTGTATTATTTACGTATGTATGATTTTTAAATAATGACCCATTAAAAAAGTTTGGGATACTTGTTCTGTTAAGTATAAATTCAAGATATTTGCCTGAACGGGTGACAAGTGTATTACGTATTTTACACAGTGGCCACATGATTCCATTTTGCCTATGTGCTTTCCAAATCTTCAAAGATACTACTAATATCTGTTGGCCGCTCCAATAATATTTCGTAGCGTTTTTATAATTCATATTTATCATTATGTTCAAGTATTGTGAAGTCAATATTACCGCCGAAGGAGGTATGTTTTCACTAGCGTTGGTTGTTGGTTGGTTGGTTTGTTTGTCAGCAGGTAACTCAAAAAGTACGGAACGGATTCGGATGAAACTTTGTGGGTTGTTGGAAATGCCAAAAGAACAAGTGATTAAATGTTGGCATCTCTGATTGCAGAATTAAGATGCAAAACGAGCTAAATACTAATAATATTTCAAGTTAGCCTACTCTGCCAATAGATGTCGCTGTGCTGTGAATCGGGTGCCGGGAGCGTCTTCCTTCGGAATTTCCGTCAAGGAAAACCCTCCCCCGTCCCTACGCCGCCCAGTCGTGAAAAATCAGTCTAGGAAGGTTTAATTAAGACCCTGTGACGGCGGAGGTTTACACTCTCTGAGGTATATATGCTCTAGTTTTATATGTAATTACAATCATATCATCAGTGAAGTAGTCCTCTATAAGTATAGATTCATTGGATAAAAGATAAAAGTTAGGGAATATAATATTTTTTTTTGGGGGGGGGGAAGTGTAAACATATCATCATTTTAAATGCCCATTTATATATCGCTGTCTTACATCTTGAGTATCATTAACTCCTCTTACAATACAAAGTAATAAATAGTACTTCAGCAAACCACAAAAAATATCGTTATAACAAGTATTTATGGGAAGCATTTTGTAGATACAAGGATAATATATAATGGTTGATAACCTATGTGAAGGCCTAAGTAGTAAGAAATGAAAACATTGCTACATATACATATATATATCTATATATAGATATATATATATTCAAGAAATAAAACTCTTTGAGATCACTGGCTTATGGTCCTTGTTTCTTATATTCTGTAATTTATACCTTAATTAACTCAATAAAACTTTTACCCCCCCCCCCCCATGTCAATCAAAGGTCATTGGAAGATATTCTTTTAACCAACTTTAAAACATAAGAAACAATAAGCCGTTTCACAAGGTTTAAAGTATATAACTTTATTTATGCAAATATGAGTCAACCATGCATCATTTTGGTTGAATTTAAACTTATATTCCAAAGTCATAACAAATTATAAGCAAAATTCAACGATGAACATCTGTTATCTCTCCAAACATGAGATTAAAAAACTTTCATTTTTTAGTAAAATATTTCCACATTAATATTGACAATATTGAATCCCATTTATTTCCTTCAAAGACTCCATTTAGACTCCCTTTTCTTTAGAAAACATCTTGACTATATTTTTTCAACATATGCATAGAGCTCAGAAGAAAAAAATTGCTAAGATATTTGATCCAATATTTCCTTTGATATTCCTCCCCACCACCAACAATAATAATAATACTTGAATATATATATTGAAAATACGCTTTTGAAAATCGACCCTAAGAGAACCATTTCAATGGTTTAGGACCATGTACATACATATATTGGCTCTGCTCTATCTACCTGCTCAAAGAAGCAGAAGAAGAAAATATAGTACTATATATGCACCTACAACTCCCAGGATCCTGAGAGGCGAAGACATGCCAAAATAAACCTGATTCTTCACTTTCATTTTTCAATAATAACTTTCATTTAGAATTATAGCATGACTGCAGATCAAGGAGGAGGGGAAGTGAAGCTTAATTCCCTCCGCCGAAGGAGATATTGTTTTCACTGGCGTTGGTTTGTTTGTTTGTTGGTTGGTTGGTTTGTTTGTCAGCAGGATAACTCAAAAAGTACAGAACAGATTCGCATGAAACTTTGTGGAGTTGTTGGAAATGCCAAAAGGAACAAGTGATTAAAATTTGGCAACAAACCAACCAACGCCAGTGAAAACAATACCTCCTTCGGCACAGGTAATTACATAGAGACTTACATTTGTGGTAGTATGGACTTAAATTCGAACGTAATAGAGCTACAATTCCTTTTGGAGCATTCGAAGAAGAAGGAAGATCTGTAATCAAAGAGATTAAAGGACTAACCTTCGGTAATCTTGTTTTAACTCTGGTGTATTTCGTAAGAGGTATTTCTTGTATAACTCTTTATAAATAAAATATTATTTTACAAGTTTTTATTAAATATAATCCATTATATTTAAGGCACATATAGGAGCAGAGAGAAGGGACTCTGCTACAGATTTATCCTCATCAAAAGGCATCAAATTGAATTTGTACTGCTCAACATGAAATCATTAATTACAAAAGACTGACAAATAACTCTTATATGCGAATCGAAGACCTTAGAGCAATTAGATGATGTTGGGGCAGCGGCTCGTTATTCAGCCTTCTCAATAAAATTCTCAGGAACTCCTGTTTCTGTTCCTATATCCATTAGCATAAAAAAAATGCCCTTAGACAAGCGACTTTAAAGGAATGGCGGGCCGCTTGGCGTGCAATGAGCACTTGCCGCCAGTCTAAACTCTTCGTACCAAATCCCTATCTCGGGAGCAAGATTTTAAGTATAAACGAGCCCAATCTGCGTCATCGTTGGAATGGTCACCGGTCATATCAGCCTCAACAGGCATCTTTACAGAGGAAAGGCCATAACTCCAATCTGCCGACTCTGCGAAGAGAAAGAGAAACTCCGTACATCTCTTTGGTTGCGCCATTAAGACAAAAAATGATGGCACTTGGGGAGAGATCGGGGAGCAACGTTTATCCCTCGAGGATTTCATTTTTAAATCATTTAAATGCTTAAGAATATCTGAATTACTATTTATAAATAAGACAGCTTCTAGAGAGTACCACTACCGGCTGATACTGGATTAGTTCCAGTGAAGTGGGTCCAATCTAGGAGCTAAACAAACAAACAAAAATTCCCATTCATCTGCGACGTCATGGACATGGGCCGGAGATTTGGTAAAGTTATCCTTCAAATTCTTTCGAATACTTACACTCACCAAATCGACAATAAGACGACATCAACGTTTTATATTGAATAAAAATAATTTTTAATAAGTCATTTAAATTGGGTTTTATCTTTAGACAGTAATTTGAATTATAATGTTCATTTATGTTTTGTTTTAACTTAAATGTTCAGATGTGTTTTTTAATCCCTTACTTTCTAGTGTATTGTTATTTTTTTACACTGTAGGATTGTAGCTAATAAATAACATCTTAACCAAAAAAATTACATAGATCTTTTCCAAAAGTTTTTTTTCTTGGACAGATACTGAACAATATATAGTTAGAATGAACTCTTAACAAAAAAACTCTCTCTCTCTCTCTCTCTCTCCTATATAATATATATATATATATTATTCTTACTAGAAAAGCTTTTTATGAATATCTTGAACTATATTATCCAATATATATGCATGTTACTCTTGTTTAAAAATATTATATGATGATCGAATTGTTTTTATGCTGTTGCCAAAGGTACGGGGCCAAAAGTATTCGTCACTGCTACACCAAGATGTTTTGACAACCCCAAGAAGGAACTCATCTGACTGACTGCAGCTTCAGATTATTTCTTTTGGGGAGACGTACACTCTATTTCAATAAATGATAAACTTATAACAAATACGTAGTCACTAAATAAATATTGAACTTAATTACTTACATTGAATGTTCATCTCCCTCAGAGTGGAGGGCATTAATAATAATAATAATATATAATATGTGCACGAGTTTGTTGAAAAAGACCAAATTTCGTGATCATTATGCTCTTATCAACAAGAATCAAAAATAAACAGGGTTCTAATTTTTTGGGTTGATAATTTATATTAGAAGTGAGTTCAAAATAATATAAATTATCAAATAAATTACATTTTCAAGGCTATACGACATCTAATTGCGTAGTAGCATATAGTAGAACCCATGAATCATAAACGCATCTACTTACCATCAATTCTTCACAAATTTAATCAATACTTATTTTGACTTCCAGACTAAAGATTTCTCTGAATTTTTATTCTTTATCGAAAACAATAAACATTTTATATATAGTTCTTTTAACATTTATGAATTATATTTTTTATTACTTGAACCATTCTTTCGTTTTAGATGTAATATGCTTTATGATATGACAAAAGTCAACATTATTATAAACCTTTTGCAACATATTTAATTTCTCAACAGCTAGCTAGCGCCGACTTTATATCCAAGTATGACATCAAAGCTATTTTGATATCCACTGCAGCTAGGTACTCAGCCTATCTATTAAGATCCCTGATGTAAATTGTTCCTCTTGGGTGTATGGAGGCAATTTAGTCAGATTTTATCCGTCGTGCTCCAAGCAATATCTTAATGTCTTAAAAAACTTAATTAAGGTTAACAAAAAGTTCAAAACATTAAATAAATAAGAGTATAATTTACCCCTTCTGCGGAAGTGATTTATCCTGGGAATTAACGAATCTTATTGTACCATATTTATTTTACTATGTTTTGCTACTTTTATTTTATTGAACTAACATTTTATAATATTGATATTGTCTGATGTATTGTGTTGTGTTTTAATATTGATGATTACTTTTATATTTAGAGAACTAATTTTAAACTACAATGTTTATTTATACATATATTATGTGTAATTTCTCTGAATAAATAAAGTTATAAAAATTAAAAAAACATATTTAAGGACAATATATACATTAAAAACTAACAAAAAGCCGTATAAATATAAGATTAATCTAAATGACTTTAATTACATTAAGCACCTCGTATAACTTAGTCTTTCCTTAAAGTATTGTATGCATTTCATACAATAGTTTGAGCGTAAGCTTCATCGCATCTACGCCATCTTTCCAACCGGATCCTGGTGCATTGTGGATTTTCAAATAGGAAGAAGACATCCAGAAGATAAGTTTTCTTCAGCATTTAGATGGTAATTATTATACAATTGAAGCATTTATTATTTCCTAATACTTCTTTCATATATGTATATTCAATCTTTCTTTCAATATTGAATCATTATCTGAGTGGAGGCTGAAGAGAAAGTACCATTTTTTTAATACCAATCACTCGTTCCCTCTGCCTAAGCACTTGCAAGTTGCTTTATAGCTACGGAGTAAATATATTTAAAAGAGGGTTAAAAAGATATTTCTAAGCATGACTTCGTGTTTTCACTGATGATCTATTTAAAAACAATAATAACAACAAAGTGAAAGAGAGAGAAAAAAACGTTTATTTTTTTCTCTATGTAACAAAAGAATTAAATCGAATTTCATCAGTTAAGTTTCATATGTAGAATAGCCCCCCCCCCCTCCTCTAAGAATGCATGATTGTAATACAATTCTATTCAAGATTTCATCGCAGTGGATATATAATAATAATAGACTTCATCTCTGAATTGTTGTATAATGTTTATTGAAAAGAGATGAAATCCAAGATTTCATCATCTATTTAGAGTGTATTATTCCGTCTTTACTTCTTAGCTAAACCATATATACATTTTTTTGTTGTATATTAGAGCTATGTTATAACTGGATAGTCAATATCAGTTCTACTAAAGAACTCTTTGATGACGTATTGTAACTAAAAATGATTGCCCTACTTGCTGAAACCATTTTCTCTGAAGAAAAGGAAATTCTACAATATTTTATGTTCAGACTTGTTGACGTTCGCGAAAAATTGTCGTCGTTCGCCAAAAGTTATCGTTCGTGGTTCATTATTATTTTTAAATTGAATCGTTCATCGTTCGTTTGTCGTTCATCATTCTGAAACAAATGATGACTTTTTTTAAGAAAATAATTTTTTTCTTCTCATTTCAGAAAAAAGTGATGACGTCTTTTAGGAAAGAAAATTTCCCATAAAAATGAAAAATCTTTTTTTTGTGCCAAAAACGAACGAAGAGCGATAAGGAATTTTCCTTGTCGTTCATTTGTTGTCGTTCGCGAACGACAACAAATGAACGATAAATCAACAAGTCTGAATATGTCAATCAATGCTATATTTAACGAAACAAAATGTCGCCTTATTTTAATTTTGTAAATTCTAATTATTTATTCATTAAGGCATATTTAAACTTTGATTGCTCAAGGGATGGTAAGTATTCCTTCGTTGTTTCATCCACTTTAATAAAATACGAAGCTCAGCATTTATCTTCTCTTCTTTATTTATCTTCTATGGAGCATTCAATTAAGATAAAAGTCGATAGTTGTTTTCTAGCGATAAAGATTCCAAAAAGAATCAATATATTATTTTAGAAAATGTGCTAGCATGCTTAAACGATCACAATAATATTCTTCTTATATTTGTCTTTCAACAACTCTATTTTATGATAATAGTATCTGTGTTCTCTTTTAATTTGCTTTTTCGTATATCAGTAACTGTCAAATAGATTGTATTTCATTTGCTACATATTCATATTAACAAAATTTATAAGCCTTTTGCATTTTAACGAATTTTAATATGTATAGAGTCTTTGTGCACATCTTGAAAAAGTATTCTTTTAATCGCCTATGCTAGGGGGCTGGGTGAGGTGTCCTATTTAGACGATAATTTTCTTAATAAGCCCAGCAACGCCTTGAAGATGAATGCGTGCATTTATATATATATTTTTTCTGGAGGCACCTTATTAATTAAATTTTTGCCGAATGCTATACAATGATGATATATTTGACTTCTGCTCTAATTAATGTCTTTATATGCGATGGTTGACAGCAAGATAACGATAATGGGATGAGCTCCATGTGTGGCTTTCGAGTCTTCATTTATAAGTTACATTTTATCAAAATAATGCAAATTATAAAGGAGGTTTGAATTTGTTAAAATATTTTGAATGAATATATTCACTTATTTAATGGTTTGTGTTGACTTTAACAGGATTGAAATTCCTTTTAAGGATCCAAGAGGAAGTGTATGTATTATGATAATCAATTTTTTTTTTTTTTCTTTTCTAAAACCCCTTTCATTAAAATTCACATTACAAATAGTATGTAATAAAAATAATGTAATCGTATGGATTAAAACATGAAAACAGGTAAATATAATAAAGATTTAAGAATGATAGCAAAAAAAAACTAGAGGCATATATACACTCAGAGAGTGCAAACCTCCACCGTCACGGGGTCCTTATTAGCCTTCCGAGGCGGATTTTTCATGACTGGGGCGGCGTAGAGGGATGGGGGAGGGTTCCCCTTGACGGAAATTCCGAGAGGAAGACGCTCCCGGCACCCGATTTATCAGCACAGCGACATCTATTGGCCGAGTAGGTTAACTTGAAATATTTATTAGTATTTAGCTCATTTTGCATCTTAAGTCTGCACTCAGAGATGCCAAAATTTAATCACTTGTTCCTTTTGGCATTTCCAACAACTCCACAAAGTTTCATCCGAATCCGTTCTGTACTTTTTGAGTTATCCTGCTGACAAACAACCAACAACCAAAAAACAACCAACGCCAGTGAAAACAATACCTCCTTCGGCGGAGGTAATGAGGTTGTAATAATAATAAACAAATACACTTAGACGGCGTCCAGAGCAAAATTAAGAGGTGTGAAGCTCCATTAACTCCTCCCTTAAACCTAGTATCATCGTTGGGGAGCTGGGACATCGCTGAGGATGTCCGTGCGTTTTACTTGAAAGTTCGATACCGAGCGTAAGATTTCTATGTTTCTTGAGACTACACGATGAAGACCCCAAAGGGAATCCTCCTCCGTTTACTCTCGAGGCATACAGGATCCTCTGAACCGTAGAGATCAAATGCTCAATTTCATAGGCTTCCACATAGGATGAGGATGTTGAAATGAGCCAGTCTGAAGGCGATAGGGATATGTTGTATGCTGCAAATATTATCTTCTCCGCGAAAATTTATATAATCACTCTGGACTCGAATTCGAAATTCTAGATAAGATTGATTAATTATTAGATTTTATCAAAATACTTCCAAATTTTCTTGAAACGACATTAAAAGGATTTTAGAATGTAATCTCTTTTCATATTTATTATATACTTAAATATTCTTATCTCCTCCATTTCAGAAATATTGAAGCTTTTATAAATATTGAAATATAAATATTATAGATTTAATAGTTTATATATAAACATTACTGTTTAGAGTTAAAATCTTATTCAGCATTCTTAAAAGGAATATACGTACTCTTATCAAGTGAAACAGGGTTAAATGGGCTAGAAATGTTTTCCGATTCGTGACATCGCGTTCAAGTTTTAAAATCAGCCAAGAGGATTTTTTTTGCCTATATGGTTCAATAGAATTGCATCTGACAGGATATAAATAAGCATTATAGCGTTAAAACTAGTCTATCGAACCTAGGATCTTATCAATGAGTAGACCAAAAATGACCATCCCTCTCGGGAGTATTCGAACCTGCACCCCCAACATTGAGAGTTGAACACGCCTTAGCACGCACGGCTATCGAGCTCCCTTCAGATTTTACGAAAATATCGCCGTTTTTTAAGGAACCAATTCATTATATTTAGGTCATCACTTTTTAAAAGTAAATTTAAACTATAATGTTCATTTATGTTTGTTTTACGCAGCTGTTCAAAAGAGTTTATACTTTTATTTATTTTTTATTTAGTGTATTTTATATTACAATGTATTGATGTGTTAAATATCAAATAATTTCTTGGCCAAAAATTCCGTATAAAAACAGGGTTAAGCAACCAAAAGCACAATCATTATATATATATAGTTATATTGATATAATTTAATAATGGTAAAGTTATGGGTGACATAGATTAGTAATAGATTAGACCTATTACACATACACAAGTGGTTGTCATAGTCATAAATTAATATCAAATATGATATTAAATATGTATATCTTGTTTATAACACGCAGGTGAACAACCTATCTCATAAATACCCTTAGGGCAGTTGCCCAGACAATTTTTTTATTTAAGTAATTCACTTTAAACATTCTGCTTTTCATGGTTAGAAGCAATGAATGAAGGAGTCTGTCGTCTCTTTCTTTCTCATGAATAATTTCGAATGAGTTTAATTAAGTGTGCGTTCTTTGAAATTATTTTGACTACAGGGAGCAGCATAATAGTAATAATAATAATTATTAATGATAATGAAAAATGAGACCACCCCACCAACTCATGCCCATTAAAATAAGGCAGGTTAAACTATGATTATTATTATTAACTAACCGTTTGATATACATGCTATCCATAAAAAGTATACAGGGAAGTGTGGACGAGTACATGGTGGGATGAAAAAAGGTAAACTCTACAATAAACATCATTTTTTCATTGCTTGGTAATAGTCAGATTTATGGCCAGATATAACATAAACATAAATCATTTCTCTTGATGTTAAGAGTTGCTCTATGTAAATAATATTATTAGGTCATATTGAAGGAGTCCTGTCAGTGGATTCTCAAATGACATGGAGGTAGGCACATGAAATGAGACTATTTAGAATTTTTGGATGCTATTCTTATCTCTGAATTGAGGTTTGCAACTCAATAACCGCGAGTGATATAATGATGTATTGCTCATTATTATTGTCAGCTGTTCTTTTCTTTTAACCAATCATATTCGAGAAAAAGGATTCTGTTTGATATCACTAAGTACATGCACCCTTTTTCTATACAGACAATAAGGTATTTCTGTCCAGTTATCAGCCTTTCTTTTCATTTCTTGGTATCCTCCTCGGACAACTATAAATATTTTGACGGCTGTTAACGGTCGTTGAAAAACGTGATTAAGCCTTTTATCACGATGTCGTATATGGAGCCACATAATTTGATCGTCATGCACTTTAGTTTATGAATATTATTTTATGGTCGTTTTAGTATGTAATAATGAATGACCAAATAACAATTAATATCCAAAATCAATTGCGGCTAAACTTTTTAAAAGACAAAAAATGTAAGGCTGTTTTTGTTGTTCAATATATACCTTTAATGGTATATAAAAATATATACACTCAGAGAGTGCAAACCTCCGCCGTCATGAGCCTCCGAGGCGGATTTTTCACGACTGGGGAGGATAGAGAGACGGGGGAGTTCCCTCGAAAATTCCGAGATAAAGACGCTCCGGCACCCGATTCACAGCACAGCGACATCTATTGGCAGAGTAGGCTAACTTTGAAATATTTATTGTATTTAGCTATTTTGCATCTTAATTCTGCACTCAGAATGCCAAAATTTAATCACTTCTCCTTTGGCACTTCCAACAACTCCACACAATTTCATCCAATCCGTTCAGTACTTTTGAGTTATCCTGCTGAAACCAACAAACCAACAAACTAACAAACCAACAAACGCCAGTGAAAACATACCTCCTTCGGCGGAGGTAACTATGCTAATGTGTAAAGGAAATAAAAGTCGTATCTTGCTGAATGAAACATAAGAATATATCATATTTTCAATGATATTATTATATTTCATTATATTATCTGGTAATATTTCTTGCATAAATCGTCATATTCAAAATTAATTCAAATATAAAATAATATAACTATTCTCTTATTAAACGGTTATAATAAGTTTTTGTGATGATAAGACTCATCTGTGTTGGCCTTTAGTGTTTAAGGTGAAATTCTTAGGTTATATTCAATGTGCAAGTATCAGTTCCTTGCAGGATACCCCTAATTTCTCTTATTACTTTTTGGGAAATAAAGACATTCAAATAAGGTAGGACCCTTGATGGGCTAAGATCGTTAATTCGATTCCGCCTTTGACTCAAGACCCGTCTTCAATTCATACTCTTGGATCCTACCCTCAAACAAGGTAGGACCCAGTCAATTGATTCGATTTTGAAGATGATGTCTTTTTTAATAAGGTAGTCCAAGGAGAATGCTGGTTCTTAAGTTTGCAGTGGTTCTGTGATTATAGACCTCGATCGATATGACAATGTAGACAATTGAATTAGTTACATTTCGGCATATGTCAATCAATTGTTGAAAATTTGCCATGATTAATCAACTCATCCATTCTTCAGTCTGCCTCAATTCATTTCTCATCCATTGATGTGTAAGATTGCTTTTATTTTAAAACACTTATTCTCATTTTGTGATCCTCAAGATGTGAAACTTAATGCCTAATGAACTCAGATTTTTATTATCCTACATCTCACGATGAACATTGTACATATATATACAATAAACCACTCTAGACCCTTTTTCTCACTCACACGAAAAGAAAAAAACTTAATTGCCCAGAAAATTCTTTAAACGGATTGACCCCTATAAATTATTCTTCTCCTTGAATATTACTTTCCTCTTTTTTTTTCCTTCCCGCCCTTCGTTTTTCAATTGAATGAAAGATGGAGGAGGAGGAGGAGTGAAGTTGATTAAATGTTGATGTATTTATCAACTCTATAAAGATTGAACTCTTCCTATATTTGAGAAATTCCCTTGGATTTCTAATGTGTATAAGGGCTAGGGTGAAATAATGACTCTAGTATAAAGTCTTCTAATAATATAATGGGAACTATATATTGAGTAAATTTTATTTATTCGCTAACAAAATATATAAACAATATGTATGTTTAAGGTTTAGAGAAACAATCTAGAAATATTTCCATTGAATAGGTTATTTTGTATACTTTAGACAACAAATCAATGATATTAAGTCCTTATTGACATCAAATGGCCGGGATGTTGCGCGCTGGAAGTTCAACAAATGATATTTTCTTCATTTTAAGGGATGAGGATTGACTATCGTGAAGCGACGTTTAAAAAATGGAAGACCTGGAGCGATCAAAGCAACATAACAGTCGTCACTTTGTAAATGGTTCCCTCAGAAGTCGACTTAATCGTTTAAAAAAATCATTATGAACCTCCATAATCAAGAAGTTGTTATTTAGACAACATTCAAGTATAAATAAAAGCATTCGTGTCTTTGAGACTTCTTTTAGAAAAATGATTGTAAGTATGGTGATTGTAAATAATTTTTTGTAACTCCTTACCAAATAATAGTAAACTAATACAATTATAATAAAGTGACCTCGGGTTACTTTGTGTACATCACAGATTTGGCTTTGTGCGCTCAATTTCGATCCAAATCCGCGACAAGTGGGGACCCTCTGTATTTGAAACATGAGACGTATATCATTTTATATTGCTTTACACTCTTGATGTCCATTTGTCCACATGTTGAGCTCACGGTTTAGTGATATATATATATATATAATAAAGTAATAAATTTAGTGACTTATGTGTTTGATTTTAGACTCAAACCCCTTTATTGCTCTCTGAGGATTAATCCATAGTGATTGAAAGTGTGAGCTCCCGGGAAGACGTGAAGTTTGAACTCGTTAAAGCGTGCTCAAATCTTAAAGTTTCTTATTAGGGAGGGAGATGGATTATTGTCATATATTTTTTGACTGATTGACGTATATTTGTCTTAAATGCTTCATTATTATCTTATTTGTTTATTGTGAAACTAATTGACATGCTTATAAATAATGATAATTTTTTTTTAAAATATTCATAATTCAATATGACATATATATATATATACATATATATTGGATATTTAAATATTGTGGATATGTAAGTTAATAGAAAGGAATTGAAGCTTTATTTAATTATATTATTGATTTGTTTATATAGTTTACTGGTAAATGATTGGATTAAAATCAATAGCTTCATATATAAATCTAGTGTCGATATAACACTAACTTTAGAGCTACAAAAAAGTGTACGATAAAATAAATTAAAATAAATGTTATGATGTAAACATAAATAGAAAATAAAATAGTGGATTTAACCACATGACTTTTTATGGTCATTATTTATTTAGAAATGTCTTGATCGCCTTGCAGGCCTTGTTACCGCTCGCCTTGATTACAGAAGCCTGCTCCAGCTCCGCAGATGAATTCCATGTTTTCGCTATATTAACCGCAGCAGCCCATAGAATTAGGTCTCCTGAGATCGCTCATCCCACTTGAATCTGAGGTGCAGAGGACATCCCTGAGAGGAGAATTTGAAAGGTTGCCGTTTCCAAGCAAACATCCCTGAGTGTCGAACGACAATCCCGTTATTGTTGGGGTCCCGCTCTGTCCAGGAGGTCAGCTGACATCATATTATCTGACCTCCGGACGCCTAGGAATGTATAACGGTCATTTATAAATTTATATGTGTTTAGAGACATTATTATATTACACTTATATGTGTTCTCATGGCTCTTACTATTTTCATATATCATATATCATACCAATATACAAGAAAGATCACTCAACAAGATTCAAGTAATTATCATATTTTATAATCCTTTCAAAGTCTACTACCACTCAACGAACTTCACTTTCTTCACTTCATTCGTTTTAGATTCTTATCAAAAGTAATAAGAAAATAAGGGATCAGAGACGCCCCTTCAACAGATCAGATAAAGATACCAAGTCTTTATTTACAATTCATCAGCAAAGATATAGACTTTTATGACCCAAACAGTTGTATAAATAATTCATTTTATGGCTGACTATTCATAAATAAGTTGTTGTATAGATAATTTTCATATTTATATTTATTATGATCCTACTCAAAAATAGATTGATCAAGTATACTTTAATATATTTTTTTCCTAAGAAGGATCGTCTGAGAGTTTTTTTTAGTGTGTTAGAGAATCAATACTTTTAATGGTAATTGGAGACTTTCAGAGGGTCTGTCAAGTGTAAAAACTTATATCCCATTAATGTAAATTATTTTTCACACTTACTTAAAGTTTCAAATGATTAATTCACAGCCTTTAATATAAAGACATTTATTAGATGGTAACATTATATGTGTCTATCACTTTTCAAACATTCAATACATTGTGATAAAATAATATTAATTATGTACTCAACAAATAAGGTCAAATGTTTTCACTCCCTTCTCTATCAATGCCTTATTTATTAACATATATAACATAAAACTAATAGCTACTAATATATAAATTTACTTTCAACAATACACTTTATGGTAATATACGACCAAAATATTCTTAAGAAAATAAACATAAAGCAAAATAACTGAACATCATGTACAAACGTTTAAACATCCATTATAAAGGACTTAATCATATGGTAAATATGCATTTAAAAGTGCTCTGCTTATTTTTATTTTCGTATGCCGTATATTCTTTTGCTGTACACATTCCCCTTAAAATATACAAAGTTCCGATTGGTGGTGAAATAACGTGAACATCTTTCATAGCACAGTTCCACAAACTCTGTCCTCGGTGTCCATAAGTGAAGTACTCTATACATCTAGAAGGAAAAATAAAAAAGTGCCCTTCGGTGTACAACGTTTAGTAACTTATATATTTTGCAAATAGATGTCTTACAGCTGCTAATGTAAACATGTATAGCTTTGCCCCCAACTAAGATGGGATTAGCGTTCTATAACAAGACAAGTAAATTGCCTTAGGACTTATTCCTCATTCAATATTATTTGTGTAAAAAGCATAAGCATAAGCCAAAGGACTTGGAATAATGGAGGTGATCAATACTAATGCATGATTTTGAATTTTCAATCATCACATAAGTTATACGTTTTAATACATAGACTAATATAAATTGGTCGTTATGATGTATAACCAAAGTTTCTTACTCAAAGGGACTTACATAAACCTACATTAATAAGCATTCATAAAAAACATAGCTCTTTGCCAAAGGATGTAGTAAAACGGGTTTATACACAGCTCTTTAAAAAATTTATAAGTTGATCCATATTTCCTATAGAATTAATGTAAAATTAAAAAAGTATACTATTATTATATCAAAGGGACATTAAAATAAATTCAAGAGATCCGGTAGAAAAAAAATGATTCCACATAAAATGTTTTACAAAAAAAAGTTCGGACTGAAGTAGCCTTGTAGCTATTTCAATGTCTACAGGTAAGCCATGTTTACTGTAAATCAAATCTCTTAAAAACACCCTAAATTCCACAGGTCCAAATGAAACGCCCATTCCATTTTATATCCTTTCATGGCTGGGTAGGACTGGGTCCGGATGACTTATAGCTCTGGACTTGCAACGGTCCTCAGTTAAGACCTATTATTCATCCCATTTCTTGTCTTTACTTTTCACACAAGCCCTTATACTACTTCTTTCACCCTCTCACGAACTCATAATAAGAGCTATTTACTGTGACATAAATTTCCCTCCTCGCATTAGATGGTTGTCCCTAAAGAAGGACTTTATAAAGGTGTAATTGAGCCATCAAGCTTAGAGCTCTTGTGTACAAGATAAGGTGTGAAGGAGAAAAAAAAAGGTGATGAAGCTATATATTATCGTTATTACGCCCCTCTTTATTTTTGAAAAAAGAAGATACATTGCAATTAGGACATTCCCATTTGATAGCCTTGATTAACATCATTTACACTGACACACATATATTTGTTTTGACATTTTGGTCTTGACAGAAAACACTTCATTGTACTCTTATACAAATTATGGTTTATCATGGTTTTAATAAATAAAAAGGTCGAGAAAGTCCGTTATATATTTTACTTTTGTTTATAACCATGATTCGGTTAATGTCCTTATCACTTCCTAGTTATTGCAAAAAATTTATTTAGTATTTAGATAAATTAATATCTTAAAAATAAATATAAAAATGGGTGTATCAATATTTATCAAAAAAAATAAAGATGGTTAACGTTTCTAAAACCATAATTCTAATTATATTTGACTTTAACAATCAAAGGATCTATTCAAGGGTGATTATATTCCTAATATTTAATGACTGGTCTGAGATTACCATGCCACTGAGTATATTAGCTTTCAAAATTATTGAATGTTATTAGACTGCTTCAAAGTAATGTGTCTTGTAGAGTTTTGAACCAATTTATGATTACATATATAATTACATTTCGGGACAAGATGTTTATCGAGAAATTAATAGCAATATACATATTTACAACTATTAATTAATATATAGTCTTAACTCTATAGGGTCTTTTAGGAACATATCTAATTCATTAACAGGCAGTTTTTATGATTGTCTGCCCATATAAACATAAAGGGACAAACAAATTATATGTTATCTTTTAGACAGAGCTTTAAAAAAATGAAATAACAACATATTTCATTAGTAGTCCTTGCTTAGTTTATTTTATTACTATAAATTTTTTACCATACCAAATTTAAGTTTTAATTACTACAGTTCGTTATAATACGATTTAACATAAAAATTGTTATGCTAAGATATCAAAATAGAGACAAAACATTAGCCTGCTAAAAAATTAGATTTGTTATAAGAAATAGTTGATACATGTGTATAGTTTTACCAATATGTTTTTTAGTTGCGTAGTTCGGATATAAAAAAACATACTAGCATTAAAAATACTTTGACGTACATTTAATTTTTCTCCTATAAGCATAGATTTACACTATCATGCACAAATGTTATAATATCAACTTATCCGGTCTCTTACTGAAAAAGTAATAAAATAGACCCACATGCTCAAAATACTTTATAAGACGTCTTTTAACGTTCTTTTCCCCTCCCCATGAGTCCTTAAGCCAAGGTATATATTATTTTGACCAATATGCGCGATTAATAAGGAGAAAGGAGTTCTCGTCTATGGTATGCAGCTGCTCATTCAATTATAGATACATGTACAGATATTTTTTGTGGGTTGAAGGAATAAGGCT
>CP045897.1:18404100-18417099 GCA_013387185.1 Caligus rogercresseyi | reverse complement strand
AATTGATTATTTATACACAAAGTTCCATGTTCTCTTTACCAGTGGTGGGCACCGCTCACTTTTTTGCTGTTCCGCTCACCGCTCATCCGCTCACTTTGGGCAACTGATCCGCTCCCGCTCATTCGCTCATTTTTTGAGTACTGCTGTTCCGCTCACTTCATTCCGCTCTTCCGCTCAGGTTGGCGGAATAGGTCCGCTCACTAATTTTTAGGTCCGATCACCAATTTTTTACTATAAAGTCCGCTCCAAGCTTATAAATAGCCTAAAATAGGTGTTTCTTGTAAATAATTGTTCATAAATATTAATATTATTTAGTTATTAAAACTTATTATAACTAATTATTAATATTTATAAATAATTAATTATAAGAAACACCTATTTTAGGCTATTTATCTAAGTAATATCTTCAAATAAGTAATAACTACTAAATATTAATAAATAAAACAAGAATGGCTTAATAATTAGGTAATAAACCGTTTAATGAAATTATAAAATATTACCTATTGACAAACAATCTTTAAAAAAAGAAAAGAAACAGTCACAAAAATCACTACTTCTCCTCCTCCTCCTGGATTTTGAGGGACATGATGTGCTGCTGTATGATGTCCATGTTCCCCTTCATGAAAATCAAGTTCTCAAAGTTTTCGGCCGTGAGGCACGACCTCTTGGCCCTCAGCACGTCAGAGGCCATACTGAACAGCCGCTCCACCGCAGCAGAGCTGGGGAGCGGCGTGTTGTACTTGATGAAAAGCTCCATCCAGGCCTCCCTGTGGTTCTGGGGGAACATGTCCCTTGTCACCTCCATGGAGGCCTTGATGGGCCTCCTGTTCCAGGCCTGGATGTCATTCAGGATCTTCTCGCTAGCATCCTCCTGGCTGGCCTCCATCTCATCCATGTCATGCTGCCTCAAGGCCTGAAACGTTCAATAAATATTATAATATTGTTATCAATAATTCATTTTAATTGTAATTAGTCTGAGTTACGAAATTAACATTTAACAATTGTAATTAGTCTAAGTTACGAAATTAACATTTAACGGTAATTTATTATTATAATTTAAAATTGAAATTAAGTAGACTGCTGTAAAAAATTTGGGTGAACATACCTGCAGGAACGGATCATCTTCCACAGATGCTTCCCTCTCCTCCAGCTGGCTCTCCTCCACTCCAGACTTGGCCGCTAGCTCCTCCACCAGGCGCCGCTGGATGGTGTCAGTCTGGGCCCTGGACTTGGTCATGTTCTTGACCGCCACCAGCTTGTAGTGGGGGTGCAGGGCCGTGGCCATCAAGAGATCATCATCCTCAAAGAGATGACCAAACCTGGCCTTGAACCCCTGCCTGCCATTGTGGTCCAGCAGAGCGTCCACTAAGGGTTTGGCGTGACTGAAAATAATAATTATTTATAATTAATAATTAAATTTTATAAAGATTCTTTAATTTACTTCATTAAACACTGAACGGCTATAAATTAACATTTAACGGCAATTTTTCAACCATAATTGTTTAAAAATATGAAATTTAAAAAAAAAATCTTCAGCATTCTGATTTTTGCATTTATTGTTTATACATTCAAATGATTAAATTACCTAAGGTTCCCATCTGACTGAAGCTTCTCAAGCTTGAGCTTCATGATGAACAGGCTGGGGAGGAACATGCCCATGTACGCCTTCTCCTCGGCCTGGAGATTGTCCAGGCATGCGGCCACTGGCTCCATGGCTGTGACGTACTCCTTCATTATGGTCACGTCCTCCTCCACAAACACAGACACTTTCTGAAAAAGAATAATTTAATTAGTTGTCGTTTATTTTCATTGAATAAAATTAAAAATTATACATATTTTGTTTAAGTTAAGTTTAAATTAATTTCTTACCGGGATGCGCTGCAGAAGCTCGTTAAACTCCATGAACTTCTGTGGGTCCTCCAGCTGTTCCAGCAGGCACTTGAGGGCATCAAACATGCTGTTCCAGCGGGTGGCCCCTGGGGTCTTCAGCTTCTTCTTGAGAATGCCCCTCATCTGGTATGCTGCCACAGTTTTCCTGAGAAAAACTTTAATTAAAAATTCTGAAATCTGAATTACTAACGTTTATAATGTAATTTTAACCTTTATTACGTTATTAACATATAACGTAAACGGTAATTATTAATCATTATACCTGTTTTGGCATGTCCAGACAGCTGTAGCCTTGGCCAGTGTCTTAACAAAGGCCGGCCTTGGGGAGGTTGTCCAGTTGGCCACCTTTGCCGTGTCCCTGGTTGCCAATAAGTTGATGGTGTGGGCACTGAAGAAAAAAGAAGTAAGGAGTTAATAACTTAATGTTAATAAATTAAATTAATAACTTGGTAATTTAATAAGTTAATCTCAAAAACTATTCATTGGTAGTTAATTGAATTTGGTACTGTAAAATGCAGATAAACTTTTAATTAAATAGATAAACTGATAATTTATTTTTAAAAATAATTACCCGCAACGCCTGTGCTTTGGGAGCTCAAGATCCTGGTTGAAGAACCACTCCATCATGTTGGGGTCCTGGTTCACATTGTCCAGGGCATCCGCCACTGAGACAGCCGCAGGGTCCACCAGTTCACCGTCCTCATCTGGGAGTGGCACCTCCTCAGGCTCCTGGTCCAGTTCTACCATGGAGTCAGCAGCGTCAACCTGGGCATGAAGAACTTTTTTAGTTTTTTTCCTTTTTTATACTTTATATTTCAGTTTTAAAGACATTTGTTAAAAGAACATAAAGTTAACCAATATTATTTTTTTAAATGTTACCTGCGCATCAAGAAGCTGTCTCTGAGCTTCCACACCGTAGTGTTCAAACGCAGCCACATAGTTAGCGCCGTTATCCGTGGTCGTTGTCTGCACCTAAAGTAGAAACATTTCTAAAAATATAAATACTAATATAAATATTAAATAATAATAAGAATAATAAAAATTACTAATATAAATACTAATATAATAATATAATATAACATATAATACTAATAGTAAATTAGTAATATAAATAAAAAAAATATAAATAATATACTGCTACTTGTATTATTTATTTATTTATTTTTGTTCTTTCTTCACTCAAGGTTTTTTCTTTGTTCTGTTTTATTTACCTTGTTCTGGATGCCAAAATCCATGTGCATCTGGCAGATGGCACGGGCAAGGAACTTCCCAGTTTGGCTTACCGTGACCTCCCTGCACCCAAGGACGGCCTTCTGCCTCCTGATGGTGGTGGGATCGATCCAATGGACCGTCATACCCAGAAAGCCACGGCTGTGGGCCGTCCAGCTGTCAGCTGTTGAAAAAAGTAATTAAATAACTAAATTATTTAATAAATTATTCAATAACACTTCAAAATTAAAGTACCTGCACTGCACGCACATACATATAGACAATTAATAATAATCAATTACAATATTATTATTTTTATTTCTGAAGTATTTTATTTAAGTAACTTTACTAATTAAACTTAAGTAAAAAAGTATATCTTGCCTGTGGTGGCCACATAGTTTTGCTGACTTAGTAGGTGCGTCAGCTCTGACTTGGCCTTGGAGCCCATGACCTTCAGGTCCCTGGACAGCTTCCTGCGGGACGGCACCGCAAAGTCCGGGCTCAGGTACTTCAAGAAGTCCCTGAACCGTTCACTGTCCGTGAGACTGCCGGGCACCATATCTTGTATGATGAATCTGAACAATGAAATATGGTACTGGTTACTGGTAGACTAAAAAAAGTCAAAAACCTAACATCTTTTAAAATTGTCACATCTTTTTAAGATTTGTATTTTTTATTTTTTACAACCATGTGCTTGCTTACCTATAGTATATGTTCAAGGCCTTTTTCTGGCTGAACTTCTCCTTGAGGGCTGTCTCTATGGAGGACTGCCTCTGCCTCTTCTGGCTGTGGGTGGACATGCCTGAGACCCAAGAGTCTGATTCACTGGTCCCAGAGAAGTGTCTGCCCCGCTTGGACCCACCCTCTATGGCCGCCAGTAACTCATTCACCAGGCTGGGGTGGTGCTGAAAGATGAAAATAAATTATATTATTATTATTTAGTATTAATTATTGTGTACATAATAAATATTAAATAATTAAAATATTTAAAAGTATGTGTCATGTGACTGAATCAACAAGACTAAGTAAATTATTTACATTTATTATTTAATATTTTATTTTACTTACACTCTTGTAGTGCCTCTTCAAGTTATACACAGAGTGCTGCTGCATCTTGAGGACATTGCTACAGGTCCGCTGGGTGCACTTGGCCTCCACCCTATCCTTGGCATCCACAGAAAATATGAAGTACCTGAAATTTTGAAACTTTAACAAACTGGATACAATTTTTTATTTTACAAATTAGTGAACTCACAATTGATTATTTATTCTATACTATTCAATATTTTTTTTAAATGTTTTATTATGCATAGATGGCTAGACGCCGTCTACTAGAATGTTAAATTTGAGAGGTTTTGCCACTTTTTGGGACTTACTTTTTCAAATGAGCGAATTCCCTCTGCACTTCCATTGTGCGCGCATCCTGAGATCCCTGGGTGTCCTGGCTCTGGCTCAAGACCACAGTGTCTGCCTGGCTGGCGCCCACCTCCTCCACACTGCCAGTGGCCACAGGGCTGCTGAAGACATCCTGGGAGATGGGGTCGTCCACCTCCAGGTCCATGCTGCTCCTTTTCAATAACAAATTATTAATTGACAAATTAACATTAACTTTTTATGTTACTTGTCACACTGCTCACGCATTATTCAGATGAATTAAGAATAAGATTAATTTTATAAAATTTAAAAATTGTACTTAAATAAATGAATAGCTCAATTAAATTAATCAATTTACTAACCTGTAGCTTCTCTCTCCGCTCAGAGGTCGGGTTCGGGTCACAAACTTATCCATGACTCGTGATTCGTAAAAAAACGAAAAAGTAAAGTATACTGACTCAGAGTGACCGTCAGACAATGAACACACACGAACACAAACGTATACACAGAGAGAATAAGAGAGTGCCAGAGAGAGACAAAACTTGTACGCCGAGTAAGTACTAAGCTGGTACTAAGTAGGGTCCCATATAGCCATTTAATGACATCATCAACATATGTGTTATGACGTCATTTTTTCAGATGGATTTCTAATCATACTACATGTAATAATTATTTAATAATTATAACAAAGATAATTTTATCTCTTTTATATTTAGAGAAGAAAGAGAAAAGTTATATTATAATAATGTAACTTTTCTCTCTCTTCTCTGAATATAAAATGAAATTCTATATGGGACCATGAACGCAACCTCTTTGTTATGACGGGGGTACACATTTTATATATTAAGAAAGGACTGATTGTCACTTATTCTCTCTGCGTATACACAATAACTGCACGACGTGAACTGAGTGGCTACGCGTGGCAACACTGCTGCCACGTGTCTAGACAAGAATAAACAATTTCTGGCGCACCTTTTTAGTCCATGCCACGTTAGCGGCATTACATTTAGAGCAAAAAGCGAGAAAAAGTAGTCTTTTTTCTATGAGTAATCCTTTTTAATAACGGAAACTTTTTTATGTGAGCGGATGAGCGGAAGTTAATTTTAGAGGGTCCGCTCACCACATTCCGCTCACTTCTCACAAAGATGATCCGCTCTTTGCATTCCGCTCACCAATTGCTCCTCCGCTCAGAGCGGAAGAGCGGAATAATGAGCGGAAGTGCCCACCACTGCTCTTTACATCTCTGATGTTTTTTATATATTTTATCGGTCAAAAAATATAACTACATTTCTATTTCATTTATACTCTTTTGAAGGAACATGGCAACAGTTTCATGATGCCAATCAGAAAGCAATATCTTATTTTCTATACAATAAACTATCTGGGAAAAATGCATTATTGTGTGACAACCATTGTTTGTTGGATTGAATGAAATAACGCCCTAGATAAAGTAGTTTGAGTGGGAAAAATAATATAATGGATTATTGGATTTCCCCCTGGACAAAAACAGATTCGATTTCATTTTGAGGTACCTAGGGATTCCCTCCTTAAACAAACAAATCTTTTTCATTCATGCTTAGGTAAGGGAATAAGTATTTGCTAAAGAATAAAGGTATAGAGAATAGATAAAGTTTCAGAGCCATATAAGCCATAAGTTCAAATATATGGTCCATCTCGCCCTAAAATGATTCTTAGATCAATAGTTTTTATGAGACTTGACTTTAAAAATAAAAAAAGTTAAAAAAAATACTAAATAAATTGTTAAAAAAGTTGAAAAAAAGAAAAAAATAAGCATTATGAACTCATTAAATTTAGATTAGGCGTATGTGATAAGGAAAAGTTTCCATTCTTTGTTCTTAATGGTTTAAGATGTCATCCATAGTTATTATTCCCCAAAAGTTTATGAAATTAACATATACAACGGGTTTTCAAGTTTCCTTGTACAAGAAGTGTAGAGGCTCTGCTCATTTCAAAATATGTTGCCTCTATTTAATAGAAAATATATGTCTTATTGATTTTTATAGGTAGTTTATATAAGATTGTAAACACTTACAAAATGTGACGTAAACTTACTTTTTAAGTAAAAATTGGGAACTTGTAGGTTAATTGTATTACTAAATATTAATTTATATATACTACATTGTTATATATAATCAACCTATTTAATGATAAATATCAAAACATAAATCGTCATTTATAATATATATATAATAATTATAATATAACTTGGGCAATGGGCGATGATGCAAAATTCTATTGAGTTTTGAAGTTCTACCGTTCCATGAGCCAAAATCAAATGTCCCATGTGTGTATAATAATTTTAGGAAGTCGGCCGTTGCCTTCTGAATGGCTTCAATCGGTGGGGCATCTTTCCTTTAATCACCAAATGCAGACTCAGCACTTATGTAATAATTTTAATAATCTGGACTCTCAATGTAAAACAACAACATGATCATTTGAATACTGAATCTTATTTGCAGACGCATATTCTTTTTATATTTTGACCACATTCCAAAATGAATTAGTAAAAAGCTTTTGTAATTGACCTACTGAACTTTAGTAAATAAAAGCAGCCGCTATAGTTCTATTTGAAATATTGTGAATATGTGACATCTGATACATTGTCTTAATTTAAAAGTATATAAAACATGCTTAAATAAACCTACAGCCTTTTAATATACCAATCATCTTTTTTAACATTTAGACCATTTAGATAACAATGCTGGAATCTGAAGGCCCGTTGCTTCCTTGCATTATCGTGAATAATTGAATGAAGAACATACAAATATTAACAGTTGATTCGCCATAATTGTAAACCGAAGATACTCTATAATAACACACATAAAGTCTATGGCTTCATAGCTTTTGATTTATCAGCATATCTTCAATTCCTATTATATTTATATGATACTTAATCTTATACTTTTGTTTAAAACGCATCTTTGTTTTTATTGATCCATAGACAGCTGCATTCATTTATCAGCTGAAATATATACTTTGAAAAAAACTCTAACTATCAACTATAAACTAAATATTACTTATTTCATTTTATTTATCCGTAAAAACTGTCAGACATATGATTTTCATATATAGCAAAACCTAATAGCAATACTTGTTGCTCCTAAAACACATCTCAGACTCTTTTATGTGCTCATAGACAGCTGTCTCTTCCATTGGATGAAATATTTATTTTGAACGTTACCCAAATAAAAATAAAATTCCAGGCGTCAGTTTTGATTCGTCATTCAAACCAATTTTATATAATAATACTTAATGCTAAAACTTGTTGCTCCTAAAAAACATATTCAGACACTTTTATTGGTCCATAGACAGCTGCTGCTGCCATACTGCATCAGCTGAAATTGATTGGTTTTCCGAGTGATATCAATGAAGAAGGTCATTCGCTTCCCTTGGGGGTGGCAAAAAGAAAAGAAAAAGGGGCAGTTTTTGGGAGTACAGAGAGAGGATAGTGTTCTTAAGTCTTTGCATCTGCGTACAACAACTTTGGGGGAGATGAGTAGTAGTGAAGTTGTTAAATATCAGAAGGCGCACGCGCCTAACCAGCAACAATTTTCTTATTACAGCTGCTTCCTAGGCAAAAAGGGGCTCCCTTTCTCGTAGCTCCTACAAAACAAGAAGGAGAAGAATGCATAGCTGACTCCCATTAGGAGCACTACCTCCCCCTACATATTATCATTATTTGAGAGAGTCAATTGACAGCTTACATACAGAAAAAGCTCTCCCTTTCTCTTAGAAAGCTGCACACACACACACCTACAAAAGTACATCATCCAGCATAGGGAGGGAAGGAATCAAGTGAGATTTGTTTTGGGGATCCTTGATGGGCTGTTATTAAAAGCATTGGAAGTTAGATAGGAATCCAGTCATCCTGGAGGGAAGACGCAGTGGACTGAGAGGATCGACGTCACGCTTGGGGCGATCATCCACATCATGTATCGAAGGGGTCAACACGGCGGGGACTGGCGCCATGGGGGCTGGCGTAGATCCGCGCTATCGAAAGAGTCTTTCCTCAGAAAAGGTGAGTATCGGCGGAGGGTGTGGTCAGATTGAGGCAGTTCCTGCGTCTTATAAAAAGGCTGCTACTTGTTGTTGTCGAATGTATTCAATCATTACTGGCCTTATACAAAATACCAGCCTTTACATACAAAGACTTACTGGGAGGGGGCAGATTGAGTTACAGGGATAAAAAGACTATCCCTTCGTTTATGTTCATTGTTCAAATACTACAACTTCTTGTTGTAATACATTCAAAAATACCACCCTGTAGACAAAATACCAGCCTCGAGATAATGTTTCTGTGTTCAAAATGTATTTGTTTTTGGTCAAAAGGAAATAGTTTGATGGGCTCAAAGATGCATGCATTTCATTAGTATTTCCATACCAATAAGTCCATGAGTGACTTATTCCTTAGAATAAACAATCCATGAAAAATTGAAATCTATGATTGATATTTATTTGCTCAAACAAACACATGTATCTTAGACAAAAAATAATTCATGCATATTGACTACTTTTTATGGATGACTCAGCCCCAAGGTCATGAAAGAATCTATGACAATATTAATCCTTGCAAGACTACTTCAAGATATATATCAATTCGGCAATCATTGTTTTATATGAAGGTCTAAATATAATTTATAGAACAAATAAGAATTGATATTCTTAACAAAAAATTATAACTATTGGTAACATTTTAGGGTTGATAGAAACGGAAGTCTATTCCAACAACCCGTAAAATATTTATGTATGAAATGAGATATATTATTCATCCATAAAGTTAAATTAATTCCAGATATATATAAACATTATATACTCGTAAAGCAAAAGCAAGTACAAATATATTAATAATTTAAATTCATCTCTAAATAATGACAAGAGTTAAAATAAAATCCTGGTTTTGTAAGCAGTTTCATGTTCGAAAACATTACCAAAGGGAAGAAATTTGGTAATCTGATACACTTATTTCTCCATATTATAATACGCTTATATATTGGATAAAACGAATCCCCAAATCAGTTTTTTACATGAAAGCTTGAAGACAAAAATGACAATGCTAAAATTCATAGTATATTAATATTTTACTTTGAGATTAAATTATTCTAAAATACATCCCTTAGATTGGTATTTGAGAAAGACTCTTACTAATAAAGGGCCTTCTTTTAGTTCTTGTTCAAAAACATTTAAATCATTTTTTATATTTCAACCAAATCAGATATAACAAAAGGAAAAAAAACAGACAAAATTTAAAAGAATTCTACTAAATATATAAACTAATAGAAATTAATTAAAAATATCTTTACATTGATTTTCTTTTTTTGTATCTCCTATATGAACATTAAAAAATCAAACTAGATAACAAACTTTACCTTGTACTTCATAATATTATTCAGATACTACTTATTAACACTGGATATTAATTCTTATTGAACGCTTTTCCATTAGAAAAATGAACTTTCTGTATAAAAAGCCTTTATAACTGCTCCAAAGAATCTAAATTTCAAAGATTCCAAAGAATCTTTGAGAATATTGAGTAGTTGTTTTTGAGCTTAATTCATATTTTTTACAAATTTCAATTTAATACTTCTGCTTTCATGCCTGAGGCTAAAAGTTCTTAAAGAGTTTCATGTTAATTATTGTTATAATACTTGTTACTCTTATGCTTATGAGCAATATTTCCTTGAGAAGAAGTATTTAAGAACAACTACATCCATATGCAGTGATGTTAGAAGTACAAATATATACATACAACTAGCATATAAGCCTCACGTTCAGAGTCTTTAAGATATTGAATTTCAACTCGTAAGTTTGTAAAAAAAAACTTAATTTCTTTGTTACATACAACATAAATAGAAGGAGGGTGCGTTCTCGTAAATTTATTTTCCCCTCTTCGACATTTTTATGGTAAGGATGGTAAACTATGGAAGGAATTCGATACACTTCAGTCTCAAGAGAATTCCTTAGGGATCCTCTTATTTGGGAGAGACTTCATAGGTCACCACTCGCCTAAAAGGTCATTTCAATTAAATGTCCTCCTTCAACTTTTTGAGTTCAGTGCTTGCCTCATAAGAATTATGAACATTGTCCTATGGGTATATATATATAAGAAAATGAAATAAATATATTGAGGGAAATATGTCAGGGGGTACCGGCTTGACAGCGGAGCCTTTGGTGCAATTAAATGAAGCGGACTCAAGGATTTTAGTATTTTGGATGCTTGTAAGTGTGTGTGTGTTTGTGAATATATGTAAAGCGTTAAAGTAAAGTAGCGCATGCAAGGAAAAAGTAAAAAAAAATTGGCCAAATTTTGTAATTTCCTTTAACGTTAGATGTCGTTGTCCATGAAATTACGTCACAATCCTATTTAAAACGGTTTAAAGGGATTAAATTTGATGATTTGAAATATATCAAATAACTACAAGATAAAAAACGTCTCCATATATAAATAATAAAAGGACTTTGTTATTATTTTCAAAGAGCTCTAGCATAAAAGCGCCCTTACGGACTTAAGAAGAACTAATATTAAGTCCAATTTTTTTGGGGGGAAAAAGGAAGAAATTTATGTTTTGCATGCGCTACTTTACTTTAACGCTTTAAATATATGTATGTATTTATGAACGTTATATGTATATATTTATGTAGGTATGGGAATGTATTCTTAAGAATACATAAATGAACAACTAATCTTATTTTTTAATTTATATTTGGTGTCTTGTCCATATCTCACAGCTGAATTTTAACAAATACAAATTGTGCTATTATCAATCATGAACATGATTAAAATTTGATGGGCAAATATAATACAATATAAAAGAAAATACAGACAATATCCCAACCACCAGGAATTTATGGAATGACATTACTTAAGGGGAATTTACATTTACACATTTTAGCCTCTCCACCTTCAGAATCTATATAATGGTTCTTTGTTAAAACTTGAAGCTGTAAGTGCTTTAGCCTCTATATATCTATCTTTAAAAAAACTCAACTATTGTGTTTGAAAGGGATATTTTTATAATTCATAGTAGATAAAGGGACTGTAAAAACAAAACAAAACTTTGACAATAAGAAACTTAACTCCTAAAATGTAATTTGCATTATAATACTTTATGTATTTAATCAGCATCATACAAATATTACGATGAGTGTACATCGCATATCTTCAAATGGTTATTCTTTATTGCCTTATGTAGAAATGTATGTTTTTCCAAGAAAATGTTCAAGCAATAACTCCGAGGATGTTTGTGTCATGCTCATAAAACATTAAATATGGATTTAAAATTTGTCAAGAAAGAAAAATTATGGTAAAAAGGGGAATAATGTATTATTTACTTACAGCGTGTAATCATAAGAGCGTGGTATTTAAAAGATTATTTCCCAAGCACATCCTTTATGTGAGTTATATATGTATAATATATTTATTGCATTATGTATAGTAAATGTCATAGTCGAAACATCGTTTTCTGCTGCTACGTTTAGTGCCTTGCTGGCACTAAAAATCATTTCAATGAAATCTGTGCTAGAAAGTATTTTTTCTCAAGAGTGATGAAAACAATGCTCCATAGCAAATTTTAATTACCAACTTTCATCAGCCTCAAGAATTTTTATTTATGAAATCACCAAATCTTATCTAATACGGTTACAATTTCGCAAATAATATAGTACATGATAAATTGATTAGATAGAACTTTATAGAATGTGACAATTATAGGTATAAGGAATGACTAACGTTTAAAGTGGGGAATGGTTTCCTTGAAAGTTATATGTATACTATATATATATATACAAAAATAACATGAAACAAAAATTTATTTTAAAATACATCATGACTATCTTAATGCAAGAATTAAGAACATTTTAAGGGGCCTTTAAGTTAGTGATAATCAAAAATTGTCTGCTGTTAGTTGCGACATCAAAACAACTTTAATCACGTAAAACATAGAAAAGATCGTCTAATATTTATATTAAAAACTATAGAGATGAGAATCACCACGATTTCTCTTGAAACATAAAAATACACTTTGACATTTTAGAAATAAATAAACATGGAGGATTGAGCCCGGGATTTTAACCCAAAAAATATATTAGTGATATTACGATTCAAACCGGTACATTACTGATTGTGATTGATGGATAGTAATATTATTCAATCATTTTTTCAAAATAATTCATAATAAATAGTACGTAAATAATACTGTTATATCTCTTAAGCTGTTGTTCATGACTTCAAAAATATCTTAAGAGCTTAAGAAGAATATAAGAGACTTTTTATTTTCAATTCATGATCAACGATTAAGCAAGATCATGAAAGACGATGTAAAATACTAAGAATAAAAATATTTATAACCACTCATTTATTCGTGTACAAAATGTTATTCTGGCTTTATTAACCTATTATTAAGTTATTGATGATATGAATAAACATAAAGATATAGTTGCGTTTCACATAGAAAAAGTTAAGACTCTTTTTTTTTTAGAGTCCCTGATTTATATTTCTTTAAAAAGGTG
>CP045897.1:18393855-18404000 GCA_013387185.1 Caligus rogercresseyi | reverse complement strand
GGTTTTGCTTTTTATTCTTTATATATTTGTAATTTACTAATATGAAATGAATATAAAACCTAATACAATATTCTTTCAAGCTCCTTGTTGTGATCCAAGTCCCCTGTTTGACTTCTTTGTATCCCAATACAGAAATATAGACATCAATAAAGTTTGTTCTTTTTAAGAAACTTGATCACTTGATTGACAGTGTAATATGAGACAAGTTGAGTTACAACAAAGCCCTCAATTTGAGCATCATATATTTTTATTGACTTGAGAGTTACAGAGAGATATCATAAACATATTATTGTATGTGCTTATGATATCCAATCAATGATTAAAGGTCCTCCCCCTCCTGTTGTTGTGTTGAAGCTTGAAAGCAATTACTTCTAGCTTTTGGGATTATTTAACGCCATCCCGATTTCCTTCTTTCGTACTCTTTGTATTTGCATTCCTTACGGTATAATTTACATCTTTATTTATTTAGTGGAGCTACGGCTTGAAAGACTGAAACATTAAAGAATAAAGAAACATGAAGTATAAACATATATTTCGTTTCATAACGTGTTTGTGTTTGTCCAAAAAAGAAAAGATACGTTTGTTATATTAAGAAAACAATAATATAGTTGGAAAAGTACTGCCAAAAAAATATATTTCCAACGAGGACAACTTATATGTAGTACCACACATCAATGTAGACAGTCACACATATTATATTTCTCCTCTGCAACATTTATCATATTTTTTAATAGAAGTTTAAAGCAAATACACAATTAAAGAATCTTAAATCCCAAAGCCTCTAAATGACTTACTTTGTTTTTTCTTTTGAATATTTTTATTTTCTGTTAGCATTTTCTCCTCGCAGTGTCACGTCTTCTTTTAAAATGTTAATAATATGAAACCATATAACATGAAAGCAGTACCCTACCTACAAAATAAACAATGACAGGATCAGCGCCTCGGAAGCGCTGCAATACGTTGCAAGTTCTAAGGCAAATATTTTGTTCAAAAACTTTCTATCTTAAAGATTTTTTCCCTAAACAAAAAGGTTGTTGGCATGCCTCGGATGTTTCTTCAGATGCCCCTTCGTCAACAGAAAGTAACGCTCTTCTGGGATTGAGCTGGAGGTACTTAACATGGGCGTTCCTCGTACTTGTCATATTATACCGATCAGTGGGAAAGCAATCCTGCACAATGGACAACTTTCATCGGCGGTCTGCAGGACTGTTTGAGAAGGTGGGAGGAATAATGTGCTCTGCTCATAAATCATCTGATTGGGATTAAGACCATTGAATACCAGATACTTTATCATACAAAAATGTAATAAAAGTAATAGAAGAAAAGGATTTTTTTCAAAAAGAGTCTTTGAATTAATCAAACCCCAATTATTATACTCTGAAGTGTTTTAACATACTGAATGGTTATGAGACATCTACTTACAGAAATTGTCCAAAGCTATTTATTTTATTGTTTCTTAGGCACGAAACTCTTAACTTATGAAAAAAAGAAAGTCCACAAAGGATTTAAGAGCACACATTACAGAGTCCTTTTCCCCCTCTCACCAAATGATCTGAATTCTATTTATGGTTTGCAATAAATCTCTCTAACTGAAAACCATATATATATATATATATATATATATATATATATATATATTCCCATTGTTATCAGCCCCAAAGGCATTTCATTCTCACATCCCATTCTACTAAATTTATCCGCTTTCAAATCCTTAAGCATTGATTATGAACACAAAAAAAAGAAAAGGGGGAGGGGAGTTATTGGGTATTAAGTCAGTCACAAAGAGCCTTAATGGAATCCTTTATTGGATTATCGAAGATAATTTTCAGACAAAAAAGAAACCAATAAAAAAGTGAGAATTGTTTTCAGTAAATTGTGTTTATAGATCATTTTGGCAAAGAAAATCATAGATATTAAATAATGAATCGAATGCATTCCCTTCTATCACACGCAAAAATGAATAAACAGTTGTATGAATACAATAAACGTGACGTCAGATTTGAGGTTCGGATCTCTTGTGTGTATATATATATCAGCAAACTTTTATAATGTCTTCATTTAAATTTATTTTTTAAGAAAATGTTATTTCATTAATGCAACATAACTCTTTCTCTGAGCAATAATTTTATACTACAATGTTTATTAAAGTATGTTCTTTTACGTAACTCTAAGGGCTTATATATTATGTATACTTTTTTGTTTGATGTTCATCATATATTTAAAAAAACTAATGAACGATTCAGTTGTATGTGCTCTATAAGTCATCTATTACTTAACATCGCGGCTTTTTGATTGAATATTCATTATATAAATCACACGCAAAATTATCACCAATGAGTAAAGACTGTTTAAATGTTATAATTGTTATGAACAGAAGTATTTGTACTCATTTTATTAATGAAATCATTACATGCTTCAATGTATAGATTTAGAAGGGTACTCCTGCAGCCATCACGCTTATACCAGACATATGTCTTCACTATTTGTATACGCTTGCTTGCATTTGATGACAGGTCTTTTGTTTACAGCTTCCATAAACATACTTTGACAAAAATAGTGCTTTACAATTCATGTTAGCCGTCGTCAATACCACACCAAAAATAAACAAACTAAAGACAAATCTAATAATATAGGATGCTCAAGAGCCATAGTTTAATGTTTGATTACATTTGTCTAATAGACTCATTGTTTATTTATTCTTTACATTTTATTGTTTAAAGTATATTCTAAAAAAGGTATCCAAATAGTAAAAACAACATATTTTGCCACCTCTGCATAAGGTTCCTATTTTAATGAAGGTCCAAGTCTAACCATGCTTCTAAATATAATTACTTTTATAAAAGAAGTATTCACAATTTCCCACTTTTTTTTGATAAAAATTATACGTTTGACATGTGATATACGCAAACCATGTATTGAGAGAACCATTCAGATATATGTAGACTGGGAAAGAATGCTTTGTATGAAAGCCTTGATTTAGCTTCACATAACTTTTCCTCACTTTCCTAAGAGGCCTGTGTATATATAAAATTATAGTAATGAGCATTCCAAGCATTGACAAAGTTGAACGATATTATTATTATTATTATCAAACTACTTCTAAGACAACTTTCCGTGGTAAGAAGAAAAATGTAAAAAAGTTTTTATTTCTTAGCTTAGTACTTTGCATAAATTACATGAATTTATGAGTTCTCCCACTTTTGGAAAGAAGGCGGCAAACTTATTTTCCTTTACATGATTTTAAGAAAAAGAAACAAATTGGTGTTTTTTTTTAATCTCATTTTTTAACGTAGAAAGTTTCATACACATTATAAATAATATTATTTGTCGAGTTTTGACTCATTTATGTACCAAATGAGTATAAGGGATTTCAATTCCTTTCAATATTTAATCCTTGTACTTTTTAATCAACAATGTAAAAGGGATTAAAATTTAAAAAAATAAATGACACTCAATTTATGAATGTCAATATTTGTTGCAAAAATATTATTAGATTAATAATTGAAAATAAAGGACATAAAAGAAGAAATTAAGTATCATTTTTGCCATATATATATTTGGAAGGATTTACTGAAAATTATCAGAATAAAGAAGATTATATATATATATATTTATATTATATATATATAATATATATATATATATATAAGTTAGAAAATTAACTAGTTTATTTTTTATTTTAACGCTGAAATGACGTTATAAACTCCTCATCAATAAATGATCAGCTTGCTTATAAGTTGATAATATGCATTCTTAGTGAATGTTTAAATAAATAAAAACAATTCTAATAAGGCTGAAGTACACGTAAAAATGAAAAAAAAATAACAGAAGTTATTGTCAAAAATGAATACTCTGCAAATGAACAACAAATAAAATTGAAACTTCACGAATCATATAATATCTTTTGATCATTCGTTAGGGTGCATTGGTGTCGAGTCCAAGGCACCAGGTCCTCTTTGATTCGTAGATGTCACACTGGTACTAATAGGCAAATTATCGGAGTGACAATGAAGACTGCCCTTAAGAACTACATCTTCATTGTTGCAGTCCTCCTGTAGTCGGTCAAGAATGGGAATCGAATAAATTTCGCTTGTATTTGATTTTCTCATTAGTTTTTTCTAAAAATTCAAATGATCATGAACATATGTCAGTCAGAACATGTACTAAGAATTATGTGTAATAGGGCCAACTGATAGTAGGTTAAAAGATGCACCATTGGAATTTTTTAGCCTGAGGACCAATTGATATATATTTTTAAAGCCCAATATGACATACCTGGGTTGCTCTATATTCCATTGCGAGTAGATTTTAATTCCAGTATTATATTTTTGGGATATTTTGAAACCTAGAGTATATACTGGCGTAATTTGAACCCTCGTGAAATTTAAATCTATGTTTTTCCTGTTATTTTATATTTATAGGGTAAATAGGGCTGGTCAATAAGTCCGTGACTTTTTAAATGAAACAAAGTTTTTTTGACAAAAGCTAATTTATTTTTCAACATAGTCTCCTTTGAGCTCTATACACTTCGTCCAGCGTTTCTCCAATTTTTTTATCCCTTCCAAAAAATAAGATTTCTCGAGGTCCTCAAAATATGTATTTGTTTGTGAGATGATTTCATTGTTGGAATAAAATCTCTTTCCGGCAAGCCATTTTTTAAGGTTCGGAAACAAGAAATAGTCACTAGGGGCTAAATCTGGAGAATACGGCGGATGAGGGAGCAATTCATAGCGTAATTCGTAAAATTTCGCCATGGAAACAACACATGTATGGACTCTTGCATTGTCTTGATAAAAAAGAACTTTTTTCTTGGCCAAATGGGGTCGTTTTTTCTTTAAATCCTCATTAAATCGGTCCAATAAGCTGGTATAATATTTGCCATTCATTGTTCTTCCCTTCTGAAGGTAATCTATGTGGATTACACCACGTGCATCCAGAAAACAGTAGCCATGACTTTGTTGGCTGATAAACCCACTTTGGCCTTCTTCGGCGCCGAGTCACCCTTCAAACCCACTGTTTTGATTGCTGCTTGGTCTCTGGTGTGTTGTAGTGTATCCATGTTTCGTCCACTGTTACAAATCGGCGAAAAAACTCGTCTTATTGCGATTGAACAAAGCCAAACATTCCATCGAAGTTGTCACCCGATTGCGTTTATGGTCGATTGTGAGCAAACGCGGCACCCATCTTGCGGATAGCTTTTTCATAGCCAAGTGATATTTCAAATCGAAACCACTGACCCATGTGATATGCCTATGGCTTCCACAATCTCCTGCACTTTCAATCTCCGATCGGCCAACACCATATCATTAATTTTTTGAATTGTTTCTGGTGTAGCGACTTCAACTGGGCGTCCAGAGCGTTCGGCATCAATGGTGCTTGTACGACCACAACGAAATTCTGTAAACCACTTTTTTACCATTGATATCGATGGTGCAGAGTCTCCATAGTATTTATCGAGCTTAGCCTTTGTTTCAGCGATGGTTTTTTCCCGCAAAAAATAATGCTTGATGAGCACACGAAATTCACTTTTCTCCATTTTCTACACAATTCACGAAGTTGTTTGTCTGTAAAGACTGGCAAACACAAACTAAAAGACCCAGCGTGTTCAAACTTTAACAGAAGTCAGCTGATAGATGCTTGTTAACAGGAGCAGTGTTGACAACCAAGTTATATGGACGGAAATACAAAAGTCACGGACTTATTGACCAACCCTCGTATCTACCTATATCCATACATACTAAAAACTAAGAATCCTAACCAGAGATTACAACTAATCATTTGGAAAATCTGGAGTCAAAATGATTACACGTATTCCCTCGTTACATATTTTACTGTTTATTATGTATGGGTAGGTTGACATAAAATATTGAAAAAAAATGTTGTACATGGGTACCTGCCTCGTGAAAAGTATCAAGGATCGGTTTAGTTATCGTGTGAGATAAGAGACAATCTCCCTTAATTTATATTTGATTAAATAGTACTTTAATAAGTTAACAAGAGTCCCCAGTTTTATTTTAATTAAGACACAAAGAGATACATAAGTCTGTTAATAGTGATATAAAATATGCAAAAGTGAAACTTTTCTTCTTTGTAAGATGCAAACGAACAGACAGTTGTCAAATAATCTTCTGTAAGAAGGACGTCTTGAGCAAGGGTTGTCTCTGTTTCCTTCTGTTATATTCTTATATATGTATTATTTATTTCCTTTAGTTGTATAAGTACAGTTAGACCCTATAATGTACTTTGAATAATAAAATAATCATAATGAACGACAATAAAAGAGCAAAAATGTTTTAAGTATTTCGTATTCATTTAAAGTTTTCAAAACATATGTTCTTCTCATTATTCTCTTCATATGATGCAATATATTCAACATATACAGGGTTGCCACGATAAATCTGGACAAAACTCAAAGGTTTATTTATCGAATTGGATCCTAAATATACATGTAAGGAATAAAAGCAATGTTTTTGCTTCAAATATTTGTATTATTTACTTCGAAGTAAGTTTCCTTACTGACATTCACATTATCGATTCTGAACCTAAAGTATTGAAGGCACATCTGCAGCGAAGATTAGTTCAATTCTTCTCTATTATTGCCCTCAGACTGTCCCACCTTTCTTCCTAACTTTCCCTGGAAAAAATAATCTATCAGATTACAATTTGGAGAGGTAAAGGGTCAGGTCTTGGGAGGGGGGTCATAAATCGTAAAAGTTGGCCGTGATGGACTCCTGGCTTATCTTGAACGTGTGCCAGGAGCAGAATTCTGTTGCGACAGGGGCATTTGCTTACACCAATAGTAGCACTATAAAGCACAAGTACTTTTCGTACACATTCCAATCAACCTTTTTCCTTTCTTGAAGGAAAAAAAGGAGGCATGGACTTCAGTGTGCTGGTTATGACATCCAAAGTCATGACTCAGCTGGTGTTTTTGGACTAGTGCCCATGAGTGATGTAGTTTTATGAGGTGGAAAACCATATGCAGTTTATGAGTTTCTATTGCAATCAATTTTGAATATTTTTTCGTCTAAGAAAATAATGGTAGTAACATATCGTCAGTGGCCAACATCTTCTATTTCTGAGTCAACAGATGACGCACAGACAACTTACAGGAGCTCATGCCAAACTCTCCCTATGCCTTTTGATAAAGTTGTCTGTTGTCTCCTAGTTAAAGCTGTCTGATTCAAGATAGTAATCTTCTTCTTCAGGCCTGCCAGAAACCTAAAAGTGGCTTTATGATACCTTCTGTTCCTATGTGGGGACTTTTTTCTAAATACTCTCTCATTTTTTAACTTGGTGTAGATGACTTAGACATCGCTACTGGCTTATCCCGTAAGCTCAATGATACTGCTCCATGTCATGTTAGACGACTGTGGATATTTTCAATTACTCCAAAACTCGACGAGTGTTTATTTTAGTTAGAAAAACTTAATAATATAAACAATATAATGATTTATTAATTGATACATTTTGCTGTGAACTCAGTTTAAGGATAACGGTAATAGTATCAATTTATTGTTTTCCGTATTTATTTTGGCATCCCTGTATATCAAGTACCGTTATGAATAAATACAAGTAACTGCAAAAACCTCCCATAATTGTCTAATCAATATTCATAACCATTCTTGCATCCAACTACCTTCACTGATGGTGCTTATCGATTTTCGATTTATTGATAAAATATAATCTACTCTAAATATGAATTCAGTTTACTTTCTTTTTCCCCCACTGGGAAGGAGGACAGACTTACTTGATGATAATCAAATTTTCCCTGAGGAGATAATTGCCTAAAAATATATTTTGCACCCAATTCTATAAAAATGAATATTTATCCAGAAACAATAATTAGATAGTCAATAATTGAACAAACAAATTATATATTTATTAATATTGTGTTCTTATAGTAATTTCATTTTGAAGCACCGACCTATATGATAAGTAGATACTCCACGGAAAAATATGCATTCAATAGTTATCATATGTTAATATGTAAGTTGAGTATATCAACAAATGGCGGCTGAAGCTAGGTATAAGTTACTTACAGAAACCACTTAATAAAATGAAAAATTGAAATCGTGGATGAAAGCAGTAAAAAGACAATATGAGACTAGGAAAGGGATTCTTGATGCAAAATACGTTCATCCAATTTATGGCGAATAATTTCGCTATAGCTATTACTGATGTTCTGTTGAACATCCTATTCTGTACAATTATGAAGGAGTTGTTTACAGGGATCCCTTTTTATTTACAGCATTATTTCCTTTTTATAATATAATGGGCTTTTTAGCAGTCTTTGACACAAGATACATCTATCATTTTATAATTCATGTTATTTTCCCCTTAAAATGACAAACCATTCAGGTTTACTATTTTATAAAATGGCGGCCAATGCAGTATGAACAATTTTTCCCCCTTTCTCGTTTATAGTTCATAAAAACGAGACTCTGGTGCCATTTATATTTACTACAATAACTGTATTTTACTTTTTTGGTGTGGAAAAGAGCGTTGGGCACATTTTACTAGAAGGTAATGCGATCAATTCTGCTATCAGAAACTGGAAGGCCTATCTTGTGAAGTATTGATATCTGATAGACCAATAAGTGGAATCCTTCATTTTTATTTTGCAGCTGTAAGATATTGTGCTTTTCGACTATGGATTCCCAATATCTCTAAGACTTAAATTGGTCTTCATCACTTTAATTAAAGGAACATTTCTTTACGGCTAGTCTTGTATATCGAATCCAGGATTGATTTATTTAAAAATATCATCTTAAAAGGAAAGGCATAGTTTTCATTCGGGCAAACCAAATTACAAACCAACGGGGGTTTATTTTCGAGTAAGAACTTTGTTAAAATAAAATTAACCAAAAAAAAAATTGATGACTATCTATATGAATATTAAACTATGTTATTTATATTATTAATAATATTTCTTGCAAATGACCTCCAGAGATTATCTTGTAATCCGTTTTTCACAGACTCTTTGTATTAATTAGGCTTGATATCTGTAATAGACCATCTAATATTGTTACTGCACTGTTTGTTAGAGTAATTCTTGAATTATAGATATCTCTACAAAAATGATTTAGATAAGCATGCCAAAACTGATTTTCAAACATTTTGCCCTACATTTCAAATAACGATTTACAGAGTCCTTCTGGAGAAACATTATAACACAGAGTAAAAATAATGCTACAAAATATTTTTTGTAACCATAATATGGCTGTAATGCAGGAAAATATAACTAATGTAACCTGTTTTGGGCAAAAAGAAGATCGGCACGATATGCAGACATTATTTAGTCGAAAGTTTTTCCATGTTGACTCATCCTTAAGGAACTATTCATTAGTGAAGTCTACAGAAGGCATTGGATTTACCTATTTGTATATTTGATATGTATTTAGTAAACACTGAAAGTCAAAAAAATTATCCCTTATTTATTATGAAATATTCTGTGGACTAAGTCAGTACTTTAGAGTAAGCGAGTCCGTTACACGTAGCGCTTCCGAGCCAGGGACTAATGGAGATTCTATAATATCTAGATAAAGTTAGATTCCATATCTAGAACAGTAGATTTGTGAAATTGAAAAAATAAACATTCATTTTGTTTTGTTAAAAGGAATTATATTATTTAAAGCTTCATATCGTGTTCGTTAGGGGGTGCTGGGTATCATCTCCCTGATATGAGGGCAGTAAATAATATCATGAGGTCTATCCAAACGAGGGGTCCAATCTAATTCACATTGCATATGCAACTGCATCTAAATGGAACTTTATGAGGACAAAATGAATTAATAATCCTATTGATTTTAAATGAAAAGAAGTATGTATTAAATTAATGCTTTCATTTTGGTTGAAGAAAATGAAGAAAGCATCATCATTCATGTTTCCTGAACTCTTGAACAAGAACGAAGAAAATAATAAAGAATTGTTGACTCAATGGTTTGGAAGGGAATCAAATTCTAAATTGAGGGAGGGGAAAATCATACCTCATTGGTGAATAAGAAGGAAAACTTGCTTTCATTTGCATAGCTTCATTTAAATAATATTCAAGGAGGGGGAACTCTCCAAGAAGTGGTAGGGAGGAGACAACAGAGCAAAAATCACAAAGAAGAATGGAAAAGTAATTTTTATGATATGATCAC
>CP045897.1:18365003-18393755 GCA_013387185.1 Caligus rogercresseyi | reverse complement strand
CCCTGTATTCAAATATAGAGATTAAATTATATACCATTGAGTTTTTACATTAGCTTTAATCAACAAAACTTACCCTTTTTTAGTACGTATACCTCATTATTATATTTTAATACTGGGCCCTATTACAATTCATTTCTTGCTATTGTGTGGTTGGGTTCTTTGCTCTAGTAAATGTATCACCACCTTTATTATGTGTTGTCTATTGAAAACAGTAACTAAATTCTTCATCTAAAGTAACCAATCGTTAAATTGAAAGTATAAAAAAATCGATATAATATAGACTCCTGTCTCCCCAATAGAAGGAGCTCAAATGCATCCCGTCATTCATTCATTTAACAAAATAATAACTTTGAAAAAATATTCATTTTTTCTTTACCACTTTTTAACTTAAAAAAACGACGTGTAGTTTTAAGTTTGTTCAAAGTAATCCATTAGATCGGACCAATCAATATTTTAAACCTGTCTTACATATGTCTATTGAAGCAATGTAAATATTTAAAATAGAAAATATATAATGTATACATTCATTATATGTGAAGTGACAATATATATTATAGTAAAAACATACTGATTTATATATATGTTTTTTCTATGGTTGGAATCAAATAAATTATTTCCTTTCATAACAAATTTGAAAAACGTCTTTTTAATCTTAAGGCATGGTTTTGAAGAGTATTACTTTTTTGTGCATATATGTTATTTAATTCGTCATTGCATCCTTATGTATCCATTTCATTGATAGTTCATCCTTGAGTGGAATATTTAATAATATTGAAGAAGCAAGGCAATAACACTATTGCAAACACTGCAACTACTCTCAATGCATCAGTGCCCAATCTTTCAATTATTATTATAGTCTTGCTGTACCTATATCAAACAACGGCAGCTACAAAAATATATATATATATATATATATATAAGAAAGCAATCGATAATTATATTAAGAATTTTTGCAATAAATGCACAAAGATGATATAAACAGGTAAACACAAGGAAAGAAAATACAAAACACATATTATGTGGTTCTTTATCAAGAAAACAAATGCTATTGCCAACTATTAGAACTGGATAAACATTACTTATTTACCTACTCAACAACTCTTTTAATACATTTTAAGCATTTTTTCAAGTCATGTATGAAGTTTTTTTTTTTGCTTAGTGAACAAAAACCACCATGTTGTACTTGGTTTGTGATATATCATGGTTAGAATGCTGCGGTGGGCGTGTTTAGCTTTCAATGTTGAGGACGCAGGCTCGCACTCCTGATGGAAGATCAACATTTATTAACATCATTGGAAAAGTTCTATCTTTTATTGAGTTATTTAAATAAAAAAGATTAGACCTTTTCATAAGGCCAATTAAAAAGCTACAAAAGTAGTTTGTATCATTTTTTCTAAGTAATTAATAATACTATGTTATGAAATTAGGATTTGAACATATGAACAAATTAAAAAAATCACATTGTCATGACCATCGATTAGGGAAAAAATGCAATCGTATACTTTCTTATTCATATGACACTCCTATGTTTGGTCTATTTAACGAGTACAAATGTGTTATTATTATTATTGTTATTTTCAGGAGTGCAACACTATATAAATAAACAAAATGGTGTTTCAGTGTACAATAAAACAACTGTATGGCAAGAATAAATATTCATAGATATAAATCCATATAAATTGAGACTTTCATTTTTAGAAGCCATAATTATAAGGTCAAATTCGAAATTAATTACTCAGGTAATTTCCTACACATAAAGTCACTGTATAAGTCACTTATCCAATAATAAAAAATAGCACCAACAAAACTCTACATAGTTTTACACTAAAACGAAATACATTTCTATTCATCACGATTTATAGGTAAATACTATTTTCTTGTATTTGTCAGGGCGAGTAATTTCACTTTCTTCTTTACTGGCGCCAGCTTAAACATACCCAATAATTAATGCAAAAGTAACAATACACTTTCTATCTGATGTGCCACCACTATTTATATAAAGTCAAATACAATGTTGGCGTACATAAAATGTGCATTGTTATTTTCTAATATTTTTTTACGTCTCTTTATTTCCTACAAGGTATCAATCAATATATTTTAACCAATTTCTCTTTTAAAAAGGGTTATAAAATTGAGCTATTATCATTGGAAATATAAATCACTGTATGGGCCCTTACAAAACACGTCCAACATAAGAATAATGGTCCTTCCTTCATTTACATAAAATAATGGAAATACTTTTTCCATGCTTCATTCTTTAAAAGTCATCAATTTCAAGTCCTACTTGATTTAAGTTTACGACATGTTATCACTAATATATATATATATATATATATATATATATATAAGGAAAGCTTTGCAGTAAAATATTTTGATCACCTTTAACAGATTTGTATTTTATAAACAAAGTTAAATCCATATTTCACCTAGTCTCTTGACTTAAATATGATATTTAAAACACTTTTATATGTAAAAAATATCAAGAAAATTATATATTTTGTCTGAACTGAAATAATTATATCAGGAATTGCAATTAATTAAAAAATAAACCAAAGAAACGGTTTACTTGAATAATGAAATAATGCTAGACCTTTCTATAAAATCGGAGAAATATTAATTTTAAATAAAGATATATAAGTATGCATGTGAATAGAAAACATATTATTAGGTAGACCTCTACAGGCTGATACCAGATTCAGTTCTGGTGTGGTGGGGCTTGTCTAGGAGGAAAACAAACGACAAACCTATATCAATAATATTAAAAAAGGTTCCATGTTTTTTAAACACGTTATTCAACCGTAAAATATTTTTTATCAAATTATAAAAAACGTAAATAATAAGTATATGACCAATATAAAATACTTTTGCATAAAAATCCAGTTTCAAATGATTTGGTTAAGCTGATATCTCCATTTCGCCTGAAATTAGCAAAATTATATCAGGTTTGATGGTTTTTAAATTGACAAGTTCAAAATCTAATTTAAACATACCAATGTAATCATAAAATGGCAAAATAAATTCATATTTAAAATCTTTAATACCCTAATACTTACTTTTGATTGTGCTCCGAAAAGAATGAGAAATAGGAAATTTTATAAAAATATTTTATACGTTACTCAAAAATAATTTGACCCACTTTTGTTAAAAATCCATCAAAATGAAAGCCTATTATTCAAATGAAAAATACTTTCTATATTGCAATATATAGATTCATAATTAGAGATTATAGTGATTTTTGACATTCATTTTCAGTGTTTAATTACTTTTATATCTCATATATATTTCTGCATATATATTGATAACTTATTCAGTAAATTATTTAAACTTGTGTTTAATCTGCTTTAGTTCCTAGGTTTAATTGCGAAGAGACTTTTTATATAGAATAAAATAATATATTACTCTAATAGAATATCTTAGAATCAACAAATATGAACTAATTTCATAAATATTTCCATTTAACTCATTGCATATTATTTTATCAATAAACAATCCCAAGTCTAAAGTAATGCTTTAAAAGCATATCCTTCTAAGTATGTCCAACTTTCCCCCCCCTGCTACTCCTTACCAGCCAATTATTAATGCTTTATGTTCTAAAAACTAGTCTTAGGAGGCTAGAAGGGGAGGAAGACATGTGCTACACAACATATATTATTTAAATATATATATATTCAACCATTAAGCGAGGAATACTAAAAATATAATCTTCCTTTTTTGTAGCCCTTCTTTTGTCCTCATTTTTTGTTTTGTTTTGTTCAATTACTATAATTAAATGGGAGGATACTCCCTAAATGAATGTACTTATATACAATATACATTGTTTGGAGAAGGCAGCGTCTTGTATACGCACATTGTTTAAACTAGATCAACGAAAGCTCCTTTTTTTCTCGCTTCTATTATAGTTTATCCTCCCCCCCCCCCCCCTAAATATCCTTCTCCTCCAACTAAAATGCATGGTATATCCATGGCGAGTCCTTCTATACAAACTGATTTAATTACTTAGCTACATATTTTAACGCCTTTAAGTAAGTCCATGAGGTGCACTAATCATATCTCATCTAAAAGAGTTGTTCATACACTTCAAGGCTCTTTTTAGAGGATGTTAGAATTATACTTATTTAATTATAATTTCCTCAAATCAACAAATAAAAGTATTTAAGCAAGTCTTAATGACTTGAGAATGTCTATAATCACAGAAAAGAACTTTGACGTAAATTTAAATTTTTGAAATAGGAATATTTATATATCTTTTATTCTGGCAAGTTGTTTTATTATAATTGTGTTACAGTTTTTGTTAATATGTGATGGTAATTTTTTACTAAATGTGTTAATTATGTTTTTCACGCATTAACATCATTTTATATACATTTACTTATGTGTGCTTGTATATTATTTTCTGGACTGTGGAATATTAATTTAAAAAAGAGGTAAAGAAAAAACCAAAGTGATTAAATCAATTCACAAATGTAAAATGGTCTATTCATAATTCCAACAACGCCTTTTCTTTGATAATTATCTATAAAAAGTATTTGTATAGTAACTGTATAATGATAGTTGAAGTGATTTTGTAATAATAATACTAGTAATAACAATATGAATCTATAATGTTTGCTCAATCAAGGGCCCAAATTTTTGAGCAGTGTGAACGATTTCATGGCTTCAACAATTTGTAAATATCCTCAATCCTACGCAAGTATAGGTTTTAATACGAGTGATCAATCTCAATGCTGATTTTTAGTTGATACCCTAAGATCTTATTTTATTTTGGACTTAACTTTCAAATTGTTGCACAGTTTTTCACTGGATGCTTTGAGACCACATTCTTCAAGTACTCTGAGCATTGAGCCTTTCGCGTTGACACAAACAAATGCTCTGAGCTTCTTAGAGGAACCTGCCTTATATTCAATTGAACTAGCGTTTTTAGAAAAATCTCAAAAAGAAAGTGTGGGTTGGTGCTGAATCGTTTAAAACGTTCATTCTTCTAATAGATAAAAAGTGTTTAATATTTTAGGAATTGAGTGAGGCCCCGAGATTAATAACGCTAATAACTGGGACAAATATCCTCTAGTGTTGGTAATTGGATTTACTTTAGGGTGAGAATGTAATCTTCAGAAAAGGATTGACAATTTGAATACTCAGTTGGTCTAGTTTTTAGTATAAGGCAACGTATCTGAACACGCCTTAAGGTGCATGGCAATCGCACTCCTTTATTAGAATATGTTTAGATTTTATTAGACACTCAAAAATAATGCCTACTAACTATTTATTCATTATTTAATTTTAAGTCATATATTAGAGATGATACATTGGGACTATTTGTAGATTTTTCAATTTCTTTGATTACATATTTCTACAAATGCTTACGAATTTCCAGTATATATTTTTTTTGCCTAAATAAAGAAGGTGTACCCCATCGCCTCCTCCTTTGAAATGTGAAACTCAAATAATAAATCTTGAGTTGACAATATCTGATCAAAAAAGTCTAATTCACAATCTGAAGCGTTATTGATTGATGAATGTATTTAGATGGAAAAATCATTTTGAGATCCCTTTTCTTGGTTCAGTCTTCTCACAAATGTTGAAGGAGTGCTTGAAATGAAGAGAGGACGAATTTTATATATATAATAAAGTCATGTGTGAGTTTAATTATCATAATAATTCGAATACTGCCAAGACCTAAATGATAATGTTAGAGAGCCTCTTTTGCCTAAATATGTGTTTTTTCTATGCACATATTTTTTTTACTTAAAGAGAATAAGTATATAACTAAGGACTCCTTCCAAATGGGTCTTGGCATCATTGTTAAACTTTTGAAATTATGTTTTTTTAAATAGCACACCCTACGTCAATTTGAGTCAAACATTTTTCATTTGGCATTGGGACTGTTCCATCTATTGCATTTCAAATCCCTTAATAGTTTTAATGAAAGGGACTATTTAAGGAATTTGAAAATTGTATGACTAATTTGTATGTTAGATTGAATAAAACACAAGATTTTTTGCATTTTACTATAGGCAAAGTCTGTAGCAGTGTCTTAACGTTATAGCTATAAATAATTGCTTCAACTAAAGTAACTCTTTTACCAATGAATATGTATTTGCTCTTCTTAATGCCATTGACAGCTAAAATCTATAATTATATGTATATTTTAAACATTTGAAATGATATAATTGCTTTTTGGCATTTGTTGTTAGATGGCTTGGAACATAAGCTGCAGTATTATAATAATCATGGTGCTAAGATTAGTTTATTAAAAAACTTTTATCATTAAGGTTGAAAAAATAAACATTCTCCAACTTCCACTCGTAATAAGGTTGAGCAAGATTACTGACCTAAGATATAAAAAATTCACAATGATTATATTAAGAATATTTTTGTCTTAGACAATAGACTTTATATAAATATAATTCTAGTGAACCAAGATCAAAGGGCTAAATTTGGATCAACGAGTTTCATCTGTTAAGATATTAATTAGTATTTTAAAATTAAATTTACTTAATCAACCTATAATATTTTCAATGATGTTAGTGAATATTGATCTCCCCTTCTCGGGAGGCAATTCTGCTTCCTCAGAATGGAGAGTCGAGCACCCTTCACCAGTGCTCGAACGCTCGACGTAGTTTTTAGAACTTTTTAAAGGTTAATTATTTGAAGCAAAAAAGCAAATAACTCCAAGTCTAAAGTGTGGAAAATCTTTTTGATTCTTTAAAAAATAGTTGGTCTTCCCTGAAGACGAACTGAGGGGATCTTGATATATGGGGCAGTTCGATATTCAGCCCTCAGCATCAGATTCCATGGACGTCGGGAGAGCGATGGAAGCTTGTTTGAGAGATGGCAAATTCTACCCATCCTGCTATGTGAATGCAGCGAAGGATCTCAAATGCTTTTAACGTTTTTAAAGAAAATAATTATTTTTATCGTTTTGACTTTTTTATTTAACCATTTATCGTGTTTCTTGTTAGATGGGTAGCAGATGGGTAGAACTTTACCGTTTTTATTTTATTTGTGTTATTAATGTGCGATGACTTTTTTTGTGTACTAACTTAAACTAAATGTTCATAAATATGAACTTATATGCAATACATAAAATATATCAATAAAGTGAACAAATATACCTGTTTCCGAAAGAACCTTTGCTGATCTATTATTTATAGATTATAATTGACATTACGTCAGCCATAACTCTGACCTAATAATAACAAACACTGATTTTGAGAGAACTTTAAGAGCGCTAAATGTATATAATCTCCAAAAAAGTGCTATATACATTAGCATACAAATCTCATGCAGTCATTCTTTATGGCTAATGAAAGTTTATAATGATAGAATAAATCTTCGAAATACTCTTTTTCAAAATAAACGTTTTCAAAAACAAAAACGTTTTATCGCTCTCTTTATTGTATTGCTTTCCTATGAGAATGTTATATTATTATTCATTGCAAATGTATATACTTTTTTTTACTTTAAAAATCAATGCAGACAATAGCCCAGCATAAAAAATTATTTCTCCCTTTTTCAAGATGCTAAAGGCAGGCAATCTATGAATACACATGTATTGAATATCGGATATTGAAGCACCCTGAAAAGGAAACGCTTATACAAACTGATAACCCACCTCGACTTATCTGCCCTTCAGAAGAACTTACTTCTTTTTATACAATGGGAAGTTTTAATTATCTTCAAAGACCTTTTTTGTTGTGCTTTCAATAACTTGGAGCTTTTTTATGGCACAATAGCACTAAGAGGCCTTTATATAAGTGCACAACGGAGTAATAAAGTACTTTGTGGTTAAAAAGGAGAATTCGACAACGCCTTTCATAATTTTATTAAGAACTTTACTAATCTAAAAATAACATTGTTGTTATAAATTATGATTTTTGTCTACTGTATATTTGTAAATATAATGCGTTATAATATAGTGCGTTAATATTTCAATGCATTTCAGTAAATAAATCAGGATTTTTTGAAATTTATTATAAATTTATGTTTAAAGGAAATCTGTAGAGTTTCTGCTTAAGATACCATATTTTCTAAATAATTGGCCAGTTTCGAATCATAAACACAACGTTTATTCTTCAGAAAGTCTATGATATTATAAAAATTAAATATTATTCTGGATAATTTACCTTATATTTTAGCACTTATTTAAGATATTATTCCAACTTTTTTATAATAACTTCCTTCTTTAATATGAAATCATTGATTTACAGACAAATCTTTTTCACAATGTTATATTTTTATAATGGAATAATAATTATAATATATTAATATATAAAATACAGACACAACACATATAACGGGTGTGCAGGCGAATCTAGACTACTTGAGTACTTGTATCTCAGAAACCAGTTAGGGTAGAAGCTTAAAAAATGTATGAACTGTTAGTAATATCCTATAAGCTTTGTTTAATTCAAAAAGATTGAAAATGTCCTCGGAGCTTGGCGCATGACGACCATTATTGTGGCGCTCCGTTGCGGCCGTGCGCCAAGAGATCATCGACTTCTTCAATTCCCCAAACTACTATTTACAGCATGCCAAGTCCTGCAAGGAGTCGGAGGACATCGAGGACGAATTCCTAACCCGGGAAGAAAGACTCACACGTCCAATTGGTGCCAAAACTGGTACTTATAGATCTTGACAGTTCTGGTCAAAGGTTCTGGTCCCCCAGCAGCCCTGACCTCAACCCCTGCGACTACTACTTGTGGGGCGTCCCGAGAGGGACACTAACAACGTGCTCACACACTGTGGACTCCTTGAAAGCTGCCATCATCCAGGCAGTGGCCAACTTGTCCAGGAACAGGTGGCTCATGCCGTTGGGAGGTTCAGGCACCGTGTGGAGGCTGTATTGTGAAAGAGGAAGATGGATTGAATGAACATTAAGAAAAGTCATTTAAATTTGTGTGATATGAAAAAGTCTTAAAGGTCTTGTTCTTGATATGAGTATCTTGTGTCCGTGCCAAAAAAGTCTAGATTCGCCTGCACACCCCTGCATATATAATATATAATATATATATATATATATAATATACTATATATACTATATATATTATATTATAACAATATGGACATAATCACATTGTTTTCTTGTGAGGTAATACTTGTGCGCTAAACAGCTACAAAAAAATATTTATAATTTCCATGACGACTTAAATATTTATTTTTACAAAGCTTCCATATGCATTAAAAAAGATACTGCAAGTACTGACTATATCAAGAATTTTATTTTGAAACATAATGCTAATACGTTCTCACATTTAACATATGAGTAACAAAGTAAAATTATCCTGATTTATAAATGCTTGGCAAAATATTAAAAAGATGGACGACCCCAGAATGTACAAAACTTTTTGTACATGGGCTAAGAATTATGCAATTACCGTGAATATATTTTTATTATTTAATCGTATTAAATTCCATTTCCAGCAAAATACTATTCGTTGTAGTTGTATATGCACAAAAGACGGAATATATATATATATACAATATATATTATATATAATATATATATATATACATGATATATATAGAATATATATATAATATAGATATATCTATATATATATAATATATATCTGTTAATTTTATGCTTGGACTGATGACCCAAATGCATACAAATATATGTCCTAATCGTCATAGTATTTAAGAACGAGTTATTTTATATGAAGCTCTTTTTGAGATAAATCCTCAAGCATTCAATGAAGAAACACTTTCTGCAGATTTTCTTTCATAATGAAAAGCTTACTTTTATCGATAAATTAAATGCAGAAACCAAATAGCTGCTCATTGACGGAATTTTCAAACTGTATTGATTCAGAACAGTTATTACGCTACAGTTCATTTTTGTACGTGGAATAATATAGGCAAAAATATACTCTTGTTATCTTAATATATTCTACACACAGCCATATCTTCACTTGGAGTGAAATAAAATCAAACTTTATGTTCTTAAACCTTAAAATAACCGCCGTCTAATATATTATTGACAATACTCTCTCTATTCTAATTCTTTGATTAAATATAAGTGTCTCTTATTTACAAGAAGTATTTGTTTTAATAGAAGTAACAAAATATATTTCTTACTTATAATATACTAGCTTAATACCCGGCGTTTCCCTGGTGACCATGACGTCATTTTTGAGGTCATTTTGGCTATGTTTTATGGGTGGTCTACAAATTTTTGATAGAATGCCTCCTCAATAAAAATACTCCGGAACTGCTAGAAGGCTTAATAATATTCCGGGCCATATGTTGCTTACATAAATATAAATAAAAGATCATGACATAATTAGATACATTTTTAATAATATTACTTCTCTGGTTGATCATATTGTTTAATAACACGACGTTTTAATGTATTTTCATGAATATTATAAGATATAATCTAATGTGAATAAAGTTTTACCTTGGTAAAAAAAAAAAAAAAGATACATTTTTTCTTTAATATTCACTTCATAAAATGATGTTTATATAAAAATTTCCCATATCGTTTGAAGCCTTTTATAATGCATTACCAACATTAGCATTTATAGATAGACCTCAATAACATCAATACATATACTTGGGCGACAGTAATGACAAAAAATATCCAAGATGAATAGTTATTTTAAGGTAAACCTTCTTCATGATTTGGAGGGAATAGACATTTCCAACTTTGCACTGAAACCATTTTCATGAGTTATCGTATTCATGCGTACATGTCAAATATTTTTATTCATACTTCGAGCGCGTTCAGCTGTGTCTCCTGTGAGAAAAGGGGGATGATTTTTGAGTATTCAAACTGGTTAATAAGATTGGTGCCACCAGGTTGGGGCAATACAAAACAAACATGTAGCAGTATGACTACTCAATGACGTCACTGGAGCACGATTATATATATATATATATATAGTTATCATCAATCTCTCTATCTATCTATAAATAAATGTATATATATATATAGATATATATACATATATTAGACTTGTTCAAATTTAACACTTTTCATTAAAAACATTCAAATAGATGATTTTCTGGTTCTCCAAGGCTTAAATAATCGACAGGAAAAATATTTTGAATTTTGGTCGCCGGAATGCCTGCCGCATGGGCCATTTAGGGCGGCGCCAATGAAAATTGAGTTTTTATGAGGATTTAGTAATCCAAGTGAGATTTAAAGAAAAATTTATTATACAAAACGGGTATGACAAACCAATATATTTTATTAAAAATTGCAATTTGTTTTTCAAAATTTCAAGTTTATTTAGTAACCGACTACTTATTTAGATACATATGTTTTAAGAGAGCTATGCATGTACGCCGTATTATATATATTTCAACATTGAAAAGGAAGGGAAAATTATTTCTAAAATCAAAATTTTACCTATTTTCCTAAAATAATTTTTAATTTTATAAAAATACGCTACAATATTTTTGATACCAACCGATATGCACAGTCTAAATTACTTACTTTTTAGACATATAAACAAAAGAAAACCAAGGAAGGGTTCAGCAAAATTAATTGAGGAAAAACTTGGGAAAAACATGTTTTATTTTGCTTGTCGCCACCACAATTCCAAAATTATAATTTGAGGAGTATGTGATACTCTTTTTAGCAAGATTAAAAGTCAAACAACAATATTTTTAGCTATGTGAAAGATAATTCGAATACAGTGGATAAAAACAACCCCAAAACTTTAGGCGAAGTGCAGCAAGAATGGAAGGAAATAAAGGCAAATACAACTGCAATTGAAAAAATCCTAGATAAGACCAGTCCTAGAGCTGATTATAGAGAAGTGGCCAAGTTGTGTTTTATACTGATTGGGATAAATCCTCCTCGAGATATCCATTGGACCAAACCAGGCGCTGTTCACAAGCACAATGGATGGCGAGGAATATTTACTGTATGAAGATGTAGATAATCTCTGAAAAACTGCAGTATTTCAACTACAATACTTCCAAGCTAAAGTGATTAAAGAAACTATTGGCCTTGTTCTACACTAGATACTGGATAACCTCTACGTCAACAACTGATGCTCCAATAAACGATCTTCTTCTTTTCAAAAACATGCTTCAATATTTTCGTCAAGACAGTAAAGAAGTAACTTCTGTTCTCAATAAGCTAAAGAACCACCGTTGGTACCTCACCCAGAAAGCAGTAGTAATTGCATTGTTTAGCTCACACGAAAGTATGACCAAGACCGCTAAAGAAAAGGTCGCAGTAAAGTTTTCAAAAACATCGAAGCCTGAGAGGTACAGAAAAGGAAAACCAATGATTACTTAGATAACAACCTTCTTTGACCTTATCAGACCTGAATCGCACTTTTTATTTTATGCTTTGTGAGTAAATTGTGATCGGCTAACAGTTCCTGCCTAGACTTGGGAACATTATTCCTCTTACCTAAAAGCATTGAAATTTAAAATCAGTAAAAGTGACAAATGGTGTAGCTGAAAGAGGACTAAAAATGATTAGTGACTTCGCTGCAAAGATTACAGCGGATGAAGAGCAGAGACATCATTTATTACAAGTTGTCAAATATAACTGGCAAAAATACAACAATCTAAGGAAATCTACAGTGAATCAATGACCAAGGTATATATGTATGTGTAAAAAAATTAGACCATCTAATAAATAAATTAGTCATCATTGAAATTATTTTTACATTTCATTTGTATGTGTATATTTTGAACTTCTGTATAAATTGTGAATAAAATTTGCCGATCAATTAGTCTTATTTTATTTCTTAAAAAAGGAAAATACATCCAATAATGTCAATGAAAGAAACCAGAAAATATTTACTGCAGGGCACGCTACATATAAACATACCACAAAATATACATCCCTTCTATTGAATCAGTTTCTTTGGTTTTCCTTTGTTTATATGTCTAAAAAGTAAGTTATTTATACTGTGCATATTGTCCGGTACCATATATATTATAGCATATTTTTCGTATAATTAATAATTATTTAAAAAAATAGGTAAAATTTTGATTTTAGAAATAATTTTCCCTTCCTTTCCAATGTTGAAATATATGTAATACGACGTACATGCATAGCTCTCTTAAAACATATGTATCTAAATAAGTAGTCGGTTACTAAATAAACTTGAAATTTTGAAAAACAAATTGCAATTTTTAATAAAATATTTGGTTTGTCATACCCGTTTTGTATAATAAATTTTTCTTTAAATCTCACTTGGATTACTAAATCCTCATAAAAACTCAATTTTCATTGGCGCCGCCCTAAATGGCCCATGCGGCAGGCATTCCGGCGACCCAAATTCAAAAATATTTTTCCTGTCGATTATTTAAGCCTTGGAGAACCAGAAAATCATCTATTTGAATGTTTTTAATGAAAAGTGTTAAATTTGAACAAGTCTAATATATAATATATATATTATATATATATATTATATATCTATATATATATATATATATATATATATATATATATTATATATATATATATAGGATATATATAATATGTTGTGTGTGTTTAAATAATTAATAAAATAAATATATATAAAAATATAAATTATATAAATATATATATTCGTGTCCAGTGACGTCATGTCGTAGTTATACTTTACTTTAGAGCACCCCCTAGGGAGAAAAAAAGAATTAACATTATAGCCTCTCCTATGCTATATATTATGTAGCATATGTACTATGAAATAATGCTTACAAATAAAACTTTTTTTGTTTTTTCATCCAATTTTAAAAATTTCTTCACATTTCCATTAGTCTCCCCAATTTGGAACAACTTTATTAACAAATTTAAAATTTTAAAAATGCCAAAAATCATGGAGTTTTTTTGAAAAAAACAGTTTTTTTGGGTTTTTTTTTTTGAAAAAATATGAAACACTTGAGAAGGATTTTTTTATAATGTATTTGTCAGGCTTTTTAAGCTCCTTTTTATGAACTCAAGTTGAAATCTGTGAGTTCCCCAGGAGCGGAGAAAAAACCCTTTTCCATTTTGCCAGTTTTTATGCCAAACTCAAAAATTATAAACCAAAATTCATTTAAAAGAAACGAACTTATTAGAAATGCCAAACTCTATAGGTACTATTTTATAACTTGATGCGATCACCCAACAGACCAACCCACAGAGGCCCCCCTAAATTTAGGATTTCAAAAATATTCCGCTTTGTCCATGAAATTCGACCTAATATTCAATCCCGGATTTGAGCTCTTAATGACCTCGGATCCGGATACTGATAACATCAAAGTTGCTCCCTTTGTGAAGTGAATATGATTTTGCATAATATTGCGAAAATTGCAAATTAAAAAACCCCGGATCCCGGCCCATAAATATCCCGAAGGCCGACATTGACTTAACCAACCTAGGCTTATTTTGCAAGGCCTTCATTTCGTATGTTTTGTTTTGAACTTTTTTTCGTATTAAAAAGTCACCCCAGAGGTTTTCTTGAATTTCCCGACAGGCCGGTCCGGTTTTCGGGAATTTCTTTGGGACCGATTAGAAACCCTATTCTTGATATACTTTCAGAGTAGCTTTTTTCGAAATGGAAATAATCAAAAGTTAAGGAAATGTCATAATCCGGGTCCGGGAGTTTTAGATCCGGATTTTTTTCCCGGATCCAGGTTATTTGGGCAGAGATGCAATAACTTTTTGTGTGCGTTCTGTCTCTAAAACTCTCACTTACGAACTATGGACAACCAAAATTTTCCAAGCCTTTTTAGGCCTTTGCAAGGCCGCTAGGCCTTATTACTAAAAGATGCCTACGGCCAAAGCCCACAAAACATTTAATTACATCCGAGCCTCCTAACCCCAAAAATCCATGCAAACCGCAAACCCTCTCACAGACACAAATCTGTTGATCAGAATCTAACTTAGCTCAGACCATCACAGTGTCAAGATGCATCTGTGTGCCAATTTTCATCTAAAACGGTCCAGTAGTTTGGCCGTAGATAGCGGTCAAACACACACACAAACACACAGTCTTTTTATATATAGATTATACTTTTGATTTGGAATATGTTTTTTTACTAATAACTTTAGTATATTGATTAATTAAAGTTATAATAAGTTTTTAAATAAACTCTTAAAGCTCTCAAGTATGTTAAGAAGATCAACGACAAAAAGTTTGTCCTTTAGTTAAACATGTCTTACCAAAAATGAAATGTGTGTACCAAAAAAAATAAAATCTTTTTCAAATCAAACACTGAAAACCTCAATCCTTAATCCAATATGAGAGCCTTTTGCTGGGGCAGAAGGAGCTTAGCAAATATATGAGCTTTTTGTGTTGGAAATCAATTTCATGTGGTTTTTCTATCCCTAAGGGTTTCAGAGCTTTGACTGACAAAACCACACATATATTTTATTAAACCAAGATGGATTTATGGCAAGTTCTCAAGAAAATAAAAACAATACCGAGTTCTTGCTTTTCACAATACAAATAATAAATACAAAATTGATATACTTTGATTTATTAATATAAAATGTAGAAAATGCCATCCTTGTTTGCTTACATATTTACCTCCGCCGAAGGAGGTATTGTTTTCACTGGCGTTGGTTTGTTTGTCAGCAGGATAACTCAAAAAGTGCGGAACGGATTCGAATGAAACTTTGTGGAGTTGTTGGAAATGCCAAAAGGAACAAGTGATTAAATTTGGCATCTCTGAGTGCTTCTTTAAAATACAAAATGAGCTAAATACTACTAAATATTCAAGATAGCCTACTCTGCCAATAGATGTCGCTGTGCTGTGCTCTCCTCTTTGATGAACTAGAACGCCCCCTATAATTCAAGTGTGTAGAGTTAAAGGAGCAGTATGTAGAGTTAAAAGGACAGTGCGTACAGGGTTGGAAATGAAAAAAAGACCAAGTGATTCATTTGGTGGGGATCGGCGGAGGTTTGCACTCTCTGAGTGTATACATGCCTCTAGTTAAATTATTTTGCCTTGTACTTATTTATTGTTAAGACCGTCAATAAAGACATGCCTTTTGGCCGAGGACGAGGAGTACTTCTCTAAGAGGAGGTCCTACAACACGATGAAAAGCTCAGGAACGCTCAACACGTAGTTATCTCCCTGTCCACCTCACGCTCAAGAAGTACTCCGACGTTACTATCTCCTACTGCTCCACTTCTAACGAGATCATCATCAACGAACAGGTCCCCTGCCACACCCACCCACCAGTCCGACGTGGACTGCAGCAGTAATTTCAACGCCTCGCCCTGCAAAACTAACGTTCCTCCTTCAAAGATATTCAAAATAAAACAATGTATTTGTTTTTAATGTTTTTAGCCCTATGACTCGGCACATTAAAGATATGCAAAAATATGAATGAACCTTGCCTTTTGGCCAAAAGAAAATATAAGAAATGTAAAAGTCACGACAAAATATATTTGCTTAAGAAATCATTTTGAAACCTGTATTAGAACTGGAGGCTCCATTTTATATATGATAAAATGCAACCTTTATGTTATACAAATAATTGACAAACACACACACACATATATATATATATATTTAAATTCCAGACAAGCAATTGTTTAAAAGATAATAATAAACATTATAGTTTAAAATTATTGCTTGCTGAAAATCAACTACATGGTGATCCATATAAAACTATGCCCAGCAATAAACAAACACGGTTATACAATTAAATTCTCGGCACTATTTAAGAATTCGCTCCTTTTCCATGGACTCCTTTATTCACTTTAAAAGTCCATAGTGATAAAAGAAGCTATACTCAAGTAAAAGAGAGAGAAAAGAAGGAAGGAAAAGGATGAAGAGAGAGGGAAGGAGAAAAAGGGGATTGAGAGAGAGGGAGGGTAATCCGTGCCAAACACCGATCATGTCGGTCGAACCACTAAAGAAAAACCATATCAAATGATTATACAACTACTATTACTATATATTACTATATACTATTATTATAGTGTAATAAAACATAATTTCACTCCGGGATAATTGTTATAATAGCTAGAAAACCAAAACAGCCCAGCCCTCGACGACCAACGTTTCATATATAACGTAGAACAATGTTTTGCATAAACTTATGTTCTTCTACGTTCAATATAAAAGTTTGTCATCGAGAGCTGGGTTGTTTATGATGACGATCCTGTCGCAACTCAATTGTCCTCATACATTTAGAAGTATAATTTCCTACATTCAATTCAAATACATATAGCAATCAACAATTTAAGATTTTCTTTTATTGAGTAAACACATACATAATAAATTTAATCATAAATATAAACTCTGCAATACATTTAATAACTTGTCAAGGGCGTCGTTCACATTCTTGCCCCATCTCTCTCGCCATAAAAACTCATCCAAGTGCCCAGAGATCATAGTGTCATGGACTCCGCCATTGACTTGAGCCTCTGCTCATTGGTCTATGGCATGTAGTACATGCGGGCGGATAAAATCTTAGGCAGCCTTTTATTTGGGGAACTGCCTAGAGGATTCTATATCACTCGCCACTTCTATTATTTCCTTCATGGACATGATTATTTGAATGATGAGCTTTTTTTCTCTTTCTTCTCCTTCCCTCTTTTCTCTCCCTTTTACTTGAGTATAGCATCCTTTATTATGGACTTTTAAAGTGAATAAAGGAGTTTGTGGAATGCCACGCCGTCGCAATGTTAAAGGGTTTGTTTGCTTAAATGTCAAAGGACTAAAAAGGGACAATTCTGTCAAATACAGCAAAGTGATAATTCTATTTGGATTGGGCAAAAATATAACACCCCACGGGAGAAGGCAATACATTTTGCTATTCTTAACACAAAGCCCTCATCGCTATAAAAATAACAACTGGGGATCTTATTAATGAGTCGGACATTAAACCAGTGCTTTTTATCAGCTGCGGCTAGATGCAGTTCTGGACCTCAAGATACCCTCTCCTTCAACGGATTCCTGGACTCCGGCGTCGAAAGAAGTCAAATTCTTCCCATCCCTTGCCTCCATCCACCAGAGACTATATCAACAATTTTAAAGCATTTTAAGAAGTCTAAATGATTGTATTTTATTTTATAATTAAGTTTTTTTTTTATTGTGTATTCTTATGTCATCATACCATGTTAGGAAGTATAAATGTTTTGATGTTATTATCATAATAAGTTTTTTTATCATAAGATTTGTATTCTTTAGTCTAGCATGTCCATCATGTAAAAATTGTATTTTTCAGCTCCTAAGACCAATTTTAAATTATAATATTTATTTATGCGTATTCTCACGTATTTTCTTAGGTTTTATGTATTTACTTCCTTGTACATATTTTAAATTTGAACTGTTGAAAAAAGGAGTCCCAGGAAAAGGAGCGAATTCTTAAATAGTGCCAAATTCTCAACAAACAATAACATACAAAGTACTAATACACTATACTTAGAAGTAAGATAAACAAATAAAATTATCATCATAGAAACTTTAATATCCTTTGAGAAGTTATGATTATTTGTAATAAAAACTTTTTATGTTGCAGCGCCGTCGTTGGGAGATATTGATTTGGTTGATGGCAGCGTCCAATTGGTATTATCTTCCTGCGGTATCTTCAATTTAAAAGCTGTATACCTGGCAGCTGCGGCCAGTATAATAGCTCTAGTTACCTCCGCCGAAGGAGGTATTGTTTTCACTGGCGTTTGTTGGTTTGTTTATTTTGTTTGTCAGCAGGATAACTCAAAAAGTACTGAACGGATTCAAATGAAACTTGTGGAGTTGTTGGAAATGCCAAAAGGAACAAGTGATTAAATTTTGACATCTCTAAGTGCTTTTTTAATATGCAAAATGAGCAAAATACTACACTAATAATAATGAAATGGGGTCTCTATCAGGGAGTAGAAAGAACAAACGCTAAAAAATATTCATTGACGTATTATTGTTCATATATCAGCTCAGGACTATGTTAACCCAGTGACGTAGCTTAAACTTCTCCTCTTCCCGTCTCTGAGTGCTTTTTTAATATGCAAAATGAGCTAACAGAGAGGAAACAATGATTATAGATAGAAAATCGGGCGTGTGAAGGGAGAATGTTTTGAATGGAATGTTGTGGGGATCGGCGGGGTACACACTCTCTGAGTGTATACATGCCTCTAGTTTTCACTGGCGTTGGTTTGTTGGTTGTTTGTCAGCAGGATACTCAAAGTACTGAACGGATTCGAATGAAACTTTGTGGAGTTTGTTGGAAATGCCAAAAGAAACAAGTGATTAAATTTTGGCATCTCTAAGTGCTTTTTTAATATGCAAAATGAGCAAAATACTACTATAATAATAATGAAATGGGTCTCTATTCAGGAGTAGGAAGAACAAACGCTAAAAAATGTTCATTGACGTAGTTTTGTTCATTTATCAGCTCAGACTATGTCAACCCAGTGACGTAGCTTAAACTTCTTCCTCTACCCGTCTTCCCATAATAACATAACATACATATAATAACGCTAATATTAAGAGCATGATGGAGAAAAGAAGGAGTTTTAAACATCTAGTGACGTATTTCTGAATTGACCAATAACAGTATGACGTCAATGGATGTTTTTTAGGATGGCTCTCTCCTCACTCATTATTCACCAAACACACCTACTTATGTAGACATATATGATTGGATTATAATTCCGTTAAGTGATTCAAATGAATCACTATTCATTTGTGGGGATCGGCGGAGGTTTGCACTCTCTGAGTGTATACATGCCTCTAGTTTCATTTGGTTTTATTTTTGTGTAAGTTGATAGCCTTTTGGCAATCAGAGCTTTTGAATTTAGGATGGCGAATTCAATCGCCTTTGACTCCAGCGATGATTGTTTTTTCCTGCCAGCCAAACCAACAGAAGAAAAGCTTGAATAATATTTCATTGACCATTTTCCATTCCCGGAACGTAGATTTTTATAAAAGTTCTTAAGATGAAGATGGCCTGACAACCAGTAAATATATATATGTATATATACAGGGTGCGGCAACATAACTTCCTTTTTTGAGAAGTCAATAAAACAAGATGTAAAATCAGAAAGGTTTTTATTTTATTTCATGATTTTAGTACACATTTAAAGTTTTTTCACACAGTTTTGAAAATCATATCAGATAGGTGACGTCCCCCATTGCCATGCACTGTATATACCGATTTCGGGTGTTTGCCATGACCCTCACAAGCGTATCAGCGGGTATATTGGCAATTTCTTCTCTGACGCCCATCGATGCCCTTGAAGTGTGAGCCGTTGACCTCCATCCTGCTGAAACCAAATATCCCCTTGGTGCAATTCGTTAATTCGTGGAAGGAAAAACTCCTCCAACATGTTGACATACCGCTCTGAATTCACTGTCACTGTTACCTATACAGTATATAAATTGTATGGACAATGGGGACGTCACCTATCTGATATGATTTTCCAAACTATGTGAAACAAAACTTTAAATATGTACTAAAATCATGAAACCAAATTAAACTTTTCTGATTTATACATCTTGTTTTATTGCCTTCTCAAAAAGGAAGTTATGTTGCCGCACCTGTATGTATATATATATATATATACATATATATATATATATATAAACACCCTCCTAGTGATGAGACGGCCCACAGTGGTGAACCGGTCCAGTCCATGGTTCGAACTCTTGCTATACTTATATAATGTCAGCTAATTCTAAGTGCGTTTTCCTTCTAAAGACTTTAATTTTTGTTGTAAAGTTCTTTTATAATACAGAAATATTGAATCATTCTGATGTAATATATATATATATATATATATATAACTATAATGATTTTAAATGGGAACCGTATATATATATATATAATCTGCACTGAGAAGTGGGATAAATTGATAACCATTAGCAAACTCCCACTTATTCCTTTCAACAGCTACTCCATGCATCTACTACTTTTTTAATGCATGATTTAAGTCCAATAAATTGAAGCAAGAAATAATTTTTCACTTTCATTTATCAGGCCATCAACTCATACAAAAAATATATATACTTAAGGATTGATTGCATTTATTATAAAGTGGGGACTAAATCAAATGCGACATCATTTTTCATACTGTGTGCATTTATATATTATTGAATATAAGTATATTTACGGCAGGGGTCTATTTATTTAGAGTTGGAATGCCATTTGATGACGGAGTGAAATCTTGGTTACTTCATATTTGTATTTCATTTATAGAATCTGATTATTAGGAATTTTTTTTTTCTTTTTCACTTGATGAAAATTAAGGCATAAAACATTTTTAATAATTACGACAATAATAAAGAATAATTTAATTACGTCTGTTTACATGCGAAACGCATTCTAAACATACGTAATAGAATCACCGAAATTTATCTCGAACATACCTTTTTAGATTCCCCATAATTAAGACGCGATACAACAAATATATAAAAAATAGATTAAATTCATAATTTTATTTTATTTATTTTTTGAAAAATGGCGCTCCGACTATTTTAAATAAAAACCAATTTCATTTTTATAGGTCATTTAGAAAAGGACTTTGATTCTTAATTAATAAGGATTAAAAAATTAATTCATATTTTGTAATGTAACCTAATAATTTAATGGAAAAATATCAAGTCCCGGAACAATCGACGCATACAAGGTTAAAACTCAACTTTCATCAAAAACCAAGTTAAGGAATTATATGGTCATAAAGAATATAGAACAGCAAAGCAGAACTGTCGGTTTATTTTAGATTTTCTATAATGACATAATAATAATTTATGCTAATTTCATATTCTACTTGATTTTTACTCTAAATACATAGTAAATATAGTCAATTCCTATTATGTAATCAATGTATGTTAAAATTATATACATACATCCTTCATATTATAAAATCCCTTGTCTCTCTTGTATTAAAATTGTATTCACGACAATATTATCTTTGAAGTTTCTCACTATATTTGTATGGATTTAACGAAGTTACACACAAACTTAATTGCATTTATAAATTAAATCGTTATTTATTATTGCCAAATTTGGTTTGGTGGAGCTACATGTCAATATGGATATGAATAGGCCTTACAACATGAAATTGGTCCATCGAAATAGGACATTTCATTGAGCTGGATTAAAAATGACCACCGGAAGACATTATCTACAATAATGAAGGATTTAAGAATTGCAAGTAATGTCCTTTTAAAGCTCTAATTCTATGTGAATATATTTTAGTACGTATGTCAATTATGATTTTTTGAACTGTATTTTATTGTTGAAAAATAGTGCTTTTAGTTTAACCCCTAAGATAAAATTGTAAACTAAAATATAAACTCATGTGATTTTTCATATATTATCTTAGGTTTTTTATATATTCTGTTGTACATATCATAAATTAAACTGTTGAATAAAAAAAATAAAAAATGACCACTTTTTCTCAGAAGATGAGCCATCAACAGTAAAAGTTAAACGCTCTTCCACTGAGCCAAGGCGTTCCCTCAAAAAAGAAAGCAAGATTGAGGAAAGACTTAGATTACAAAGAATATCCTTCATGCCTTACCCAAAATATTTTTCTATTCAAATTAAGCCCATATTTATTTTCTTTTTACAACTCCCAACATGTTACCCACATAATTTTCTTTCAGCACGATTCCTAATACGCTCATCTCTTCCATTGTTATCAATCCAAAATTTGCATAGACATGATGTTCACCACCAACTTTTTATCTTGGCATTCAATGGTTTGTGTGTGTGTTCTTTTATAACACAAAAGTCTTATTCATGCATGGTTGATTGACTTAGGATCAAATAAATTGTAGCCTTCCATAACCAAAAGTTAATAAATTAAATGCAGTTCAAATATTTTCACTGCGGTAAATAGTATGAAAATAATGAAAGACATGTTTTTAAAATGAGATTGGCTTCTTTTATTATATACAGAGTTGATTTTAAAATATATATTTATAATTTATGATGCAGTATAACAAGGATTTTAACATTAATGTTGAACTTATGGATGAAGGATGTATATGTAAGCCATAAATGTATTCCTTTTTTCCAAATCTCCTTTATTATTTAAATGGTTATATAAAAAGTATATATAAATAAAATACACATTTTAGTTATATAAAATATCTAAATCAAAGGCGTTATGATAAAAATATCACATGAGCTGATTAATTCAAATGTTTTATTATTTTTTCCCAATTTTAAAATATCTCTTTGACTTTGAAGGGTAAAACTTGATAATGTTTCCGGCACTTATCCATGAATCATCGGTGTCGGATGGAATCTTGAGAGTGAAGGTGATATATCGGGGCAGCAGCAGAAATCATCGCAGAACGAAGGATTTTGTGGTTTAAGCTTTCCCTTTTTGACAAACAACTCACAATGTATTCCTTAATTACTAACGTAAAATTTAAAAGATATTCTGGTTGTATTATGTGTTTGTTTTAACATCACTTAAAAAAATTGAAAATATTCAAAGGAATAGAGTCGAAACCACTATCCAACAAAAGTCACATGTCTTCAAATAACCGTTAGGCTTAATTCTTTTTTACTTTATCATTGTGGCTTTTTAAATACAAATACTCTTCATCACTAATACATTATATTATTGGAGTTTAATGTATAGAAAAAACATAGCAGACAAAAAAGTATAAAAGGAAAAGTAATATAACATTAAATATTTTAATGACGGATCGAATAGGTTTTAGATGTTTAATATTTATTTCGTTATTACATTACTTAATATAAAGAGTTGATCATTACAAACGATATGTTAGAGAACAGAGAGACATTTTTTGAATGATAAAAATAAAATCATAAATAGCCAACTATAAATAAAATTGACAGTGGATAGAAATTCATTATTAGATCGGTTTTTTTTGGGTTAACCCCATTTTATTCTGTAATCTGCGAAACTGTTATAGAGTGCACTAATAAAGAACCCTAAAACTTTATACAGGAAATAGAGTTAAACTATTCAGGGCAGTTGCGAAGTTTTTTATTATGATTTATGCAAATGATATTAATAAAAAATATCTGATGCAAAGATACTACTATTAGATATAGCTGGTTAATGATTTCATTCATATTCAAATTTATATAAATGAATAATATAGAAGGATGTTCCAATATATTGAAATTAAGCATGTATTAGTTCTATATTATATATGTATTTAAATGTCATATATTCAATACGGAACAAATTGAAGATCCCACAAAAATATTCTAACAAAACAATATATACAAAAACCATTTGTCCAAAGCAATTTGAAATCTCTTTCATTTGATACAAAAAAGCCTAAAAGGAGCACTGCCATAAATCCTGATGCCCATTAAAAAAGAACGAAGTTTAATTAAATAAATCCACTCCTCATTTTTATTAAGTCACCTACAGTTACTCTTCCCTCCCGTTTTTGTATATCCCTTTTTGCTTTTAAGTGTTTCTTTTGAACATATATTACTACAATATTCAATGTATGTACTTACATTTCATACGCTCTCTCTATATAAAGGGATCTCATTAAATGGAAGGCAACTTTTTTTAAATAAATGAGTTTAAATTAAGGATAAATACCCTGTAGGGGGAGGGGCGGCCTTCATTTTCTCCTTGGGCGGCCCTTATCATCACACTAATGAACCCTCCACCCCTTCTTTGCATACGATATTTTATAATGAATCCAGCAATTAAATAAATTACACCCATTTCTATTTAAAAACAGTATTTTATATGTAGTATATTATTTGCATGAAAATGAGAGTTATGCTCTTTGGAGTATAAAATATATATATTTTTTATAATATCGACTATAAAATAGCAACTAAATAATACAATTCCTCACAAAAATTAAGCACATACATCTTGACGATAAATAGGTCCTCACTCTAACGATAATATGCACAATAAATAAAAATCAGTCATTGGAAAAAAACAATATGTTTATTAGTGAGCGTGCGATAAGTAAAATATAAAAACATACTAATTTATATAATTAGTGCCGTTTCATTGCAAATATTCAAAATATATGTATATACAAAGACCGGTTTTGCCCAAGGAATGTGTACCAGAGGAAAAGCATTATTGCCGACCATTCTAGTTTATTTATTAATATATTTAACTTATATGGCTTAATTGGGGCTATTACATCTGCTTCGATATGAATAAATATTAAAATTACTCAACACAACCTAGGATGTATCAATGAGATTGTAATCAACATTTAGAATTGAAGACGTATTAATCATAGAGATATAACGACACCGAGGGCTTATTGGATTCTTCAGAGGAATATGTTTTTGTGTCCAATATAAACAAATATTTTTATCTCTATGATCAGCTTACCATGACGTAGTACCATAAAGGTATATGTATATATATATATGTTTATATATGTATATATATATATATATATATATTTAAATTACTTTGGGCACAGAATAAAATTGAACGATGTTGCTCTCCTATTGAAGGGAAAAAACTCTCTATATCTTTATATCTCTATGGTATTTACCCATTGAACTAAAGTGCTTTATTCTTTGTTTTTTTTCTAAGATTGTGTCAAAAATAGATGAGAATTTATACGTGTTTAAAATTGAGGCAAATGTGTAACGTACTATGCATGAATAAACATTTTATTTTTAAACATTGCCTTAAAACAAGTATTCATAATTTAAATATGACTATGGTTAAGGATACATACATGAAATCAATCTGCATACTCATATTTATTCGAAACCTACCTCAAAATTGAGTATATTAAAATAATATTATAAATCATTTTTGTAATACCATTTCATTTCAATGGGCGAGAGCAGAATATGAATAAATTTTCCTTTCTGTGGTCGATGTTTCCCACAAATTATCGGATTTTTTAGTCCAAAGTTGTAGCTATTACATTCCGCTACAGATAGAAAAATTGCCCTTAACTCATATAGGCGGGATGGGACCAATGAGGCTAACCTTTTCGTGATGAGGGCCTTCGCGTTAAGAAGTCCATTATTAATAGTTTTCGTTGTCAAGGAATAAAATGAAGTACATGATCAATTTGATGGTTTTTCACTTTCTGTCAACGATTATTATTGTATTTGGCTATAGAGGTATAAAGACATAAAGGGCCTATTGGATTCTTCATCATTGGGACCAATATAAACACATCTTTCTATATTTATGACCACTTATGATGACTTAGTATATATATATATTTTTTTAAATCCCAATGGGAGACATACATTTATTCAATCACACAATAAATTCATAATAATCAACAAAAAAATAACTACATATTATACTATGACTAGAAGGAGAAAGACAAGTAATTTTTGAAGTATGGTTAAAAAAACATAAGATTTGTAAAAATTATAGTGTAAATGCATCTTTAAAAATGTTTTTAGAGATAGATATTCTTTTAAGGCCACCTCCGCTATCCTTGTGGAAATTTGGTGGTTTTTGAACCTGGCCCTCGCCAGAATAGATTGGAATTTAGCGATGACTTTCTATGCCAGTCTCAGTTTAGGGTCCTTAGTTAGAAAACCATACAGGACCTCGTTTGGGCTCAGATCCCTGCCTATTTTGTCCTTTAGACCTTTTTTATGATTTTCATAGTATGGACGAGATCCGTGCAATCTCAGAACTGATGACCAACGGTTTTGCGGCTTTCACACAAAGAACAAATCGCCTCCTCATTTTGAAGCAGACCACTCGTAAAATATACCCCAGAGGAGATTCTATACTTCAAATATTGTTCCCTCGGAGTTAATATGGGGTCCCATATCCCTGAGATTATGTCTTTGAAATATGATGTGTTCTTTGTAGGGGGGTTATCTCAATGATTTGTTATAGAATCCACGCTCATTCGATAATATAATTTATTTAATACTTGAGTACTTATAAAATGTCCCTTATATTCTATTCTGGCTCTTAGTATGCAAGCCTTGCATCCACAACAGCCCTACTACCATTCAAGCGTGCTAAGATAATGTAAAGTGATTGCAAATGTTGATGCAGAGACATGCTTTATTATTATATTTTTGCTGAGCTTTGGCAAAAAGAAAGAATAATAAAAATAATGAATGAGGAGTGACAAAAAAATCATTTTCTAGGCTCTCATTGAGGGCTTTGATTCATCACTCTCTACCTTTCATGATTATCTCTTGATTAAAACAGAAAATAAAGAAATCACTTCTATTAAGCAGTCTCTTGTAGATCATTATATTGCTTTCTTTCCTTTCCGTTTTGTTCGTTAGGCATAATAATATACTTACGTATATAATAGGTGATGGGGAATCCTAAAAAGAGAATGTTGGTTTTTATCATGGAAAAAAACTTAACGAACTCACAAAATATACATCTTTTCACCACTTTCAAGTACAATCAAATCATTCTTTGTATACATTAAGATGGCCCATTTTATAGAAGTGTTTTATTGTGAAGGTTTGAAGTGTAGTTAATAGGATTTAACCCTTTTTTTAGTATGTGTTTTGTTTGCTTCTATGTTTAAATGGATTGCATCTATTTATTCACTTGTAAAGTAACAATATATTTTTTATTGTGTTGTACTCTAAGGCATAATAAAACTACGGATGTGTTAATATTTAGATAAATAAATTCTCACATTTTCCCCTCTGACGTATGTAAATAAAGACGTGCGTTTTTTAGAGAGGATATTTAATTTATTCATTTTTGTGAATTAAAGGCTAATTATCAGCAGTTTATCTCATGGAAAAGGGTCATAGTGTTATAGGTAGAGATAGAAAGTCGAGGGATATTTTGGGCGTGTGAAAGGGATAATGTCTGAAGGGTGCAATTAAGTTCAGCTCCTTGTTATCACTATTCTCTTTCCTCAGAACAGAAGCAAAAACAGAGATTCAAATATAAAATAAATACCTTCCATTCTGGCCGACTTGACCTGCTTCATAAATGAAATAATATTCCTCAAGAGAGGAAGAGAATAGTGATAACAAGGAGCTTGAACTCAATTGCACCCTTCAGACATTCTCCCTTTCACACGCCCAAAATATCCCTCGACTTTCTATCTCTAGTGTATAGGACACCTCTCCTGAACTTTGGATGTCCAACCCTGCGGGGGCTCGTCTCCCCCCTACGACGGTTCTCACTCCCATAAAGAGCCTCCATACCTCCAAGCTGTCAAGGAACACTCAACCGGACTCATCCACGAAGGTCAGTACTCCTCAATCGATCCCTCAACAACAAGAAGGCTCCCAATCGTCCGTCAGTGTCAAAGACTCGTCGTTGCCGAGACGTCACTTATGACGGTTCTGAAATAGAAGGAAACTCTGCAAATGGTCATCTAGAATTGGTTCTGGATTTTTTTTTTCGAATCTTGATAAAAAAGAAGACAACTCTTTCCCTACTGAATCAGAATTTTTAGATTTGATGTGGCTGAAATTGCCATTCATAAGTTGGGAATTCCAGCTTATGAACTATCTCACATCACGTCGAAATGGGTCCTTGCCGTGCACTCATAGGTGTCAAGAAGACAATTAATTAATTAAAAATTTAAGGACATCGAACTTCCATTTGAATACATTCGACAATCTTCAAAAATAAAACCACTGTAGATATAATTGACCTTAAAAACGCCATTAAATATCTTAATACAAAAGTTCCGGTACAGGCAATGCAATGTGTTGGAAGAGTTTCCGGAAGAGGACCTTGTCAATTCAATGAAGCTTTTTTGCAGAGGATGTTAACAAAGTTGGTTATTTCCGTTCCTGAAAAAAACAACAAAAGCGCTTAGCTGAAACACCCAGCCCTTAAGGGCCTTGAAGTCCCTGTTTAGATCGGGCACCATCGAGTTTCGATGTTTAAGGAAACTTATCCAGCCTGCACCTCTGTTGCCCGTTCCGTGGACAAATCATCAAGCTCAGTTACGATA
>CP045897.1:18353669-18364903 GCA_013387185.1 Caligus rogercresseyi | reverse complement strand
ATAGGGGGGAGCATTTTTTTAAATTGAAAGCACCAAAAAGTACAAAAGCACTTAAAGTACCGGGGGGAATCTTCTTTACTCTCACACACATTCATTTCAACAAATATTTTTACCAACTTGAGCACGGGGCAGTTACGAAAAGCATGAAAAATGTCATTGTATAAACGCCCACAGTTATTACAAGGCCTAAAAAACTTTATTAATTGTCCTGAAATTTGGAATTGTGCCGTAAACTTTGATGCATCATTTATGCCCTGAGTGGAGTGGAGAATTCTTTGCTCCCATGAAGGAGGCAGACAAAGGGTATTTAAAACTATGTGATATCTTTGCACAATCATATTTATTTTTAGTATACAATTTTAAAACCAGGCTTAGCAGGGCAATAATTATTAGCAGCACGAGAGAGAGGAAACATGGAACCTAGCTACATTTAAAACGGAGCCGACATTCAAATCATGAATAGTAAAAACCTTATGATTGAGAGAAAATATCTCCAGAATCCTAAGATCACCAAATCTCTGGAGAAATGGTTTTTTTTCTTTATTTTGGTATAAAATATCAATAGTCGTATCAGAATAGAATTTGGGCTCTGACTTCCAAACCAATCTTTGAAGCGAAGATAAAAATGGAGAAAAAATCTTCCAACTCGGGGTTAGTTAAAAGTGATCCCATCTGTATCCAATTAAAAAATTGTGAGGACGTATAATAAAACCTCACTCTCTGTTATGATAAACACCCATGTCAGCCACTACTTTGCGATAATATTTTGGTAAAATATTCCTAAGGAGGCACAGCCCTCCACCAATGCAGTTTTTAGGACGTTTTAGAGAAGAAATATATGATTTATGAAAGAGAGAGTTAAGCCAACGTTCTTCTTCCTCTAATGCTAATTCAGCCAGAGATGAGACAGAAGTAGCCCTATATAAAACAAGAGGAACAACTCTAAAATTATAAAGATCAATTCTTTTTGACAAAGAGAGACCTCGCCACTGCCTCAAGTGCCCATATATCTTAGCATTCATTTGGGTCCAGTTACAATTTGAAATGCCATTTCTTGTCCACACAATGCCCAAGATATTGACTGAACTAGCAACTTTAACGTTCTGAACAAACACAGAACTCTCCGGAATCCAGGCACCCAAAGGAAGTATAGCTGTCTTACTGCTATTAATTGAAAGACCGGATTTGATTTCAAATTTTTTGAAAAATGACAAGAGAACATCAATTCTTTTCATGAGTTGTGCTTCAGTGTTAGCCTCTATCATCAAAGTGACATCATCCGCATATAGTCAATTAAATGTCTCTGTCCATTAAAAGAAACACCAAATCCAGCGTACTTCTTAGTTAAAGCCATAGTTAAAACGTTAATAGCCGAAACAAACAGAAGAGGAGCTATGGGACAACCCTGTCTACAGCTCTTCCGAAGTTCGATAGGAGCACTGTTGATGCCATCCAAAGATACAACAGAAGAGCCATTCAACAACACAGCCCTAATTGGATTAAAAAATCGTTTTGGAAGGAGTCTTTTTATACATTTTAAAATATGATCATGTCGTATAGAGTCGAACGCTTTGCTAAAATCTATGGCAATCAGAGCACCAAACTTTCCCTGTCGCTTAATTGATTCCATAGCAGTAAGAATGTTTCTTGAAATATCAGTGATTTTTCTATTTTAAGAAATCCTTTCTGTTCAGACTTGACCTTAAAATTTAAAATAGGCTCAATTTGTTTCGCTAAAATACCAATTAAAATTCTGTATGCATTGTTTAAAATAGTTATTGGCCTCCAATGACTAAAATCAGTTCCGTCACCCTTTTAGGGATCAGAGCAATACGACCTTTTGAAAGTGTATTAGGCATTTTCCCTGTCCTTTCAATGTATTGGCCTATTGATAAAAGATAAGGTGCAATTTCTCAGGAACAAGAGTGAAAATCCGTCCACAAATGCCATCAGGACCAGATGCTTTTTTGTCCTTAATTTTTTTTGATATACTCTATAATGTTTTATGTGTAAAAATTTGTTGTGAAGTATGGCGTCTCTTCTTCGGAAAATTCAGTCTTACGCCACCTAAAATATCCGAAAACTTTTTATGAAAATAGTTCAGTTTTCATTTGGGTTCTTCAAGATCCTATTATTATCAACTATGCATTTGATGGTAAAAGCAGAACTGCTCTTGGAACAAGGCAGATTTTTATATTTCAAAGTCACATTGGTTTCCCTTTCTCTCTTTCTCCCCATCTCAATCTCAGCAATGTCCATTACTCTATACTGATTTATAAGATCTGCAGATATGTTTTTGACGAAGACAGAGGAATCACCCAATGCCTTTCAATATCCTTCTGGAATTCGACAGCTATCTTTTTTGACACTTAACAAATTGTTTAACAGTATGAGTAATAACTCTTAATAGCAACCTGTATGCCCCTTTGTTAGTTATAAGAACGTGGTTTTGAGAAAGGTTAGATCTCAATTTATTTAAAAATTTCTCCTCAGAAAGAATCCATTTCGGTATTTTGAATGAGGAATGCAACAGTTTATGGCGCAGACAAATATCAATCATTTTATGGTCTGATGAGGGCTCCGGAATGTACCGGGCCTCCCTAATGTTACGAACTAAGACCGACGATATAAAGGCAAGATCGATTCTGGACGACTTGTTTCCACAACTCCAAGAAACATTATCATCAGGATTAAATACTTTTGTGATATCGACCAACCTGAGTTTGCAAACGAGTTCCCTAAGGGCTGCTGAGTTGGGATATTTATTTGACGGTTTATTGATATCTACATTTAGGTCCCCGATCAACAAAAGAGGGAGCTTCTGATGTTCTTGAGATTCTAATATTTTGAAAAAGGTAGATTTAGAATTGGGACCATAAGCATTTATAATGGAGAATGTACAGCCAGATGTAGAAATGATGATTTGGAGCCAATTTCCAACTCCACAATATTCCTTAACGAATAATGGTTTAGGGATACGTTTAGTGACAAAGGTTATAACCCCTCGTATTCCTGATCCGGAGAAAAAATGGTGAAACAAACCAGGGAGACATTGATTACAGCCTTTATGGCATGTTGAAGAAACTTCTGTTTTAATGTCCTGAAGACAAATAATATCAGGGTTCAAAGACAACAAATGCTTCATAAGGGCATGTCTAACTCTTCTATCCCTTCCACCCCTAACGTTCAGTGATAAAATTTTAGACAAACCCATGTTGGTTTCCAGACTTTTGGAAGCAACAGGAGGAAAAAAATCTGTAATATTATGTTGTATTAGAGTCATGTTTTGATTTCTTTTTTTGATTGTCTGCTTGAGAGGTCACATCAGGAATGTTATTAGAGTCCTTCCGTACTCGTTTGGACAGTGATTGGGATCTGGTGCGTCCAAGTGAGACTAATTTGTCTGAAATTAACGGCTCCCTCAATTTCTTATTAGTCTTTGAAAGACTATTTGAAGTGTTATCCGAACTCACCCTAACTGGAGTATTCACAACACTTGAATTATGCTGATCCGCTACACAGGAAGGCAACACTGTAGCCTCAGTGTTGTCAGTCGTAAGATGACAAGTATATATTATCATGATCCCTCCCATTGTTGACGCTTCTTTCTGAGTGTCCGAGACTTGTATAACTTCATCCCGTGAGGTCACTGTAGCTAAAGATATACCGGCCCGGACCCGAGTGTCTGAGCTTGAAATACTATCATCCCGTGCGGGCACTGATGATGGAAGAGATGGCTCAACCGTATTTGCAGTGACACTTTCTGCATTGCTTGACCCCTTATCAAATGTAATAACTCTATGAGTGGAATCTTCATCAATTGTAAAGTATGGTAACTGTTTCAGCTCAACTTTACTGAGTCTTCCTCTAATCCAAGACTTATAAAAGTTAAAAAACTTGGTCTTTCGTTACAAGTGGACCGGAAATGCCCGAACATGAAGCAGTTGGAACATTGTTTCACTTGCCCAAGAAACTCCAAGGATTCAATTTCATTACCAAAAGGAATTAGGGAGGGTATATTTCGAGGATTACCCGTTACGTTAATAACCAGGTCAGAGCTCTTTATATTCCAGTGCTGATAGCTGGGATCGTTAAAGATGGGGTATTTTTTTAAATTCATTCTGTCAAGGGCTGATGTACTTCCAATTCGAAATGAGTTAACCTTGCAGAACGGCTCAAGCATAGCTCGTAATGCCTTTTCGCAAATTTTGCCATAACTATACTTTAAAGTTAGATCGAATACATGGTCTCCTTCTCTAGCAAGCATGAGCTTCCTGCAGTCAATCAAAACTTTAAGGGACTATTGTCTTCATCTCTAAAGTCAATCTCAACTGGAAGAGAGACTTGCTTATTTATTTTCTCCATAGGAATCTTATCGTGGGTTATTATTAAGGGACGATGAGGCCTGTCCCAGTTGATGCTATGTACTTCTTTTGGGTCAAGCTTTAAAACTTTTGTTGCGATGTGGGCAAGATTACTCGGGTGCATTTGCTTTTTACTTAATGGGTCCACTCTTATCGAATCTTTTGGCAAAAAGACAAAAGTTTTTCCAACCTTTCAGATCTTTAACGAGCGATCTGAGACGAATTTGAATGTATCATCTTTGTTTTGTGGCAACAATTTTGCTATATGACGTATTTTCATTTGCATTAGTATTTTGTAATGATTAGGATCAACAGTAGCAGAACCAAGGATAACCGTGTCCTGGTTGCTAACGAAAGGAGAATCTTCATTTGAGCCGAGAAGAACCGAGTTCTCAGTCACAGAAAAGGCGCCTTTACTATGTAAAGAGGAGGAAGGACAAGCATCTGGAGGTTTATCCGTTGGGAAAACAGACATATTACGAGAAGAAATATTTAGAGGAGGAGAAACAAAACCGGAGCGCAGCAAACCGAAAAAGGAAGACCGTAGGCGGGTCAAGGGCTAAAAAATAAAATACGTGCGTGGAGAGTTTAAAAAAAAAAGCCGAGGGGAGGGGAGCGTAAAAAAAAACGAGAAACAAAAAAAAAGGACGAGAAAAAAAAAAAAAGGACGAGAAAGAAGCAAATACTCCCTGAGGAGAAATCGAGGTATACGAAAAACGCAGGGATTATACTAGGTTAGAACCGAATAATCCACTTTGTTGACCAGTAGATAGGGGGGATGAGAATTCCAACGTGGTTGTGAGCACTCCTTCTATTAATCAATCAAGGACAGAAGCTCGAAGCTCATTATCCAAACCGACTTTAGGCGAAGGAAACAGGCAGTTGAGGCCTAGACTCAAGTCTTATGATGAATAGAGGCTATAAAATACAAACAAACACCGTCAAACGAGGGCACTTATACACATACACAGAGGAGTAAAAGAACACACGTCCGCGCACGTCAAGATACATAAGAAAAACAATATTTTTTTTTACTAATTAGTCCATCGGGCCCATAAGAGAAGATGTTGCATAATGAGCTCATAAATTTTGGAAACCCACGAAGATTTTTATCCATTTGGTCTCAACAACGTTTGTGGGATTTTTGAAACTGACATACAATACTTGATAAAAGATAAAAAGTTGGTTCTTAGGCTACCGTCAGTCCTCATTTAATTCTTTCAGTTTAGAACAGGCTGAATTCTTTACTTGTCAATTAATTACGTAAATTTATCAGTCGAAGATAAAATAAAATAATGATTAAAAAACATATTTCTTTTCATTTTAGTAAGAATTCCATTTATTATTTATTTAATTCAGTGACGTCACTAAATTTCAATCTGTGGTACTATTCCCTTATTATCGTATCACCTTATATCGTCACTTTGAGATTATACTGAGCTACTAGTTAAATCAAATTATTTTCCCTTTGATGGTGATTCATTTTGCCTTTGATAAAATATTTATTTATGTGTCGTCTCATATAGAACAACATAGCAATGTAGTCAAAAATATCGTGTAGTGTCAATGGAGATTTATAAATAAGTCTTAATGATTGTATAAATATGATAAGTGAAAAAATAACAAAACATTGCAAAAAAATACCAACAGCTGTATTGTGGTCTTTTTTTATAAATTGCAATTAATAAGTGAGGCTCATTTTTAAATATGATTAAATTTTGAAAAGTATCGCTCAAGCTGAAGAAGAAAGTAATAAAAACTAAAACTTTTTTTCAATTCAATTAAGAAGTTGTAATACTTATAAAAACTTTATTAAGTTATATTTCCTTACCTACCCTGCTTCTATTTAAAACCATTATGTCAATATAAATGTTTGCATTTAGCTTTAATAATAATCATATTTTTTACAATTCACATTAAATTATTCTTAGACAGTCAATTCTCAAACACGGACACTTATATATGTTTTTGTGTATAATTCTTTGTTCATTTCTGTTTTGTACGTTAGTTCATATTTTATCAACTATAAAAATACACATGTGTATTATGATTTTTATATAATGGAGGACATAGGTGAAAGTAAGTTTATTTAATATTTTATGAATAAATTGATTTAGGTACTGTATTACAATATCCCCCATGATTTCCTCAGTTGTCCTATAGAGGAGGTCGAATACATCAAAACTAAGGAAATCGAAGATGTCCGAAGGATGTCTTAACCAATAATTTAATTAGCTATCTTAATCGTAACAGGACTAGCACCCCCCAGACAATCACCCCCGGACTAGCACCCCCGACAATCACCCCTGGACTAGCAACCCCCGTGCCAATCACCCCCGGACATTTACCCCCCGTTAGTAATATTTCTTATCTCTTAAAGTCCACTTATGAAGTTAACTATGTTTTCCAGCTATTAACAAAGGTGACGTCACTGGTTAACCACTTTCTTGATCTCCTTTTCCGCTGCTTGCGAAGACTAATGGGGACTTGGATATCTTTAAAAAAGCCACAGCAACACGTTTTTGGGTGTGAAGAAATGAATTAATAAAATGAGAATAAAATTTTTATGTCAACTTATTTGAGTAGATGAGTTTTTGATTTTCAAATATTCACTTTCTCCAATGATCATAGTCTTCGATTTAGGACAAGTGGTTCCTTGATGAAATCTTAGAAAATAGATTATGACCTATATGAGATAAATAAGATATCTTGAGTTGATAGGTTACAAACTGTATGATTGTCTACTTGTACATAGATAGCCCAGATATAAGGTCTAAGACACGAAATTTGCAAATTATTACGTTTAATTTATACAGATTCCAATTCTAAAGAACTGGGACTGCGTGCTAACCAGTGACGTCATCTTTGTTAATAGCTGGAAAACATAGTTAACTTCATAAGTGGACTTTAAGAGATAAGAAATATTACTAACGGGGGGGTAAATCCAGGGGGTGATTGTCGGGGGGTGCTAGTCGGGGGGTGATTGTCTGGGGGTGATTGCCCTAGAATCATTTAATTATATAATGTATAATTTATGAAATAGTTTTTTTTGTTATAGTCTGAATTATCACACTCTATTTACATAGACATGACTACTTTAATAAAATATTAGTTCAGTTATCTCTTCTGACAAAAAAAAACACGCCGTTTGCACTGCTTGAAGTTCAAAAATGTAGACTTTTAAAAATCATACAATACGAAAATTTGAGATAGGTATGTTTATATCATGAGCTCCTATAAATGTATCTCAGTATTCCTTTGAATTAATGAATAACGTATATGCAATGTGTAATTGTACAAGTATTTCTATGGTATATTCTAAAATAAAAAAAACAATTAAAAATTTCGTTTGTTAGCACGTCCACTTAAAGAGTTATAACTTAAAAAATAAAATAATTCTGGATCCTTTAGATTTTTGTATGATAAATCTGCAAAATTGTGTTTTAAAATGAAAAAAAATGTGAGTGGATAAAAATATATGAACTTGAAGGGACAAAATCGGGTTGAAACACACATTTCAGTTTCAAGTTTAAGCTTAGAGAATCTATTAAACTTGTCCATGTACTCTTAGTTAGGCAAATCTAATTAATTAAAGTTTTAAAGGTGATTGTTCTAGAGGAGCTGTATTTTTTTGAAAATGTCGATAAATGGACCCATAACTTTCCCAACTTATATGAAATATTGACATATTTATAAGTTATATTATAAAGACTACCATAACAACTGATTTAAAGAATATGCCAATATTATATTTGAGTCATTATATGAAGAAATCACAAACCAATTGCAAATATTCACTAACTATATATCCAATGCAATTTCATATATGCAATTGTAATGATAATAAAAAAGCATAATAAAAATATGGATGCATTTCACGAATGTTTTGCCTTATATTTGATTTGTAACTTTGCAACTCTCAATATAATATGTCTTAAATTATAAGAGAGAGTGTCGTGTTAAAGCCATTGTGATATGTGGTCATTCAACAAAAAGGCTTTGTTTTACATTGTTACAATAGCCTAAGAGTTGTCTTTTTCAAAAAAATGTCTTGCTGCTAAACACTTCCTTCTTAATGGACAATTTTTTTAAATTGTTACTGAATATTAAATTACTTTTGTTACAGTTCTTATATATAAAATACCAAAACAAAATAAGAAACTTAAAAGAAGCAGCAAAAAATCATGGCACGTGAGGAGAATTAACTTTGGTCTGATTCAAGAGAAGAAGCGGATAAAATTGTGATAACATAAAGAAAAAAAGTCTTGTATTTTAGAATTGTTTCCAGAAAGTGATTTATTGCACAATTTCAAATATTTCAGGATTGTGTTTTTGGTACTCCATGAAATAACTGTACAAAGATTGTCAATTAAACTATTTATGCTTTTTTCCTCTCCACAATATTATGAGAGATTTCATCAATTAATGTATAACAGATAAAAGAGGCTTTGACTGGTCTACTTCTACTCTTCGGTCTTACTCGTAAGACATGGAGTTCTTGCTCTTTAGTTGTAAAATCCAATTGTCGGAGCGCTTAGGGATCTCAACAAAGAAGAGGAAACTGAAGTTGATCATGTTGTTATTCGGCCCTCAACATCAAGATTCGAGAGATTAGAAAGCGCAATGGAAGTTTGCTCGTAAGTTATCAAGTTTTATGAATGAGAAAAATGATCTGAAAAAACTTTCACGTTTTATAGAAAATTGAGAACCTATGATTTGTGTATTGCCACTGTTATTTCATTATTGATTCAAAGGGGAAATGATTTGTTTGTTCAATAATTTTAAACTAAATTGTTGATTAATAAGTACTTTTTATGTATACAAGATATCAATAAAGTAAATAAAAAGAAACCTAAGAAACGTTTGATGAGCCCAAAAATAATATTATAATTTAATGTTTTATCAAGGAATAAAAAAAAGGATATTTTTTTTACTGATGATATACGATGATTTCAAAAAGTATATGTTAAAGAACATGTTCTTCATATCAGCAAAGATGCAGATATATCGAATCATTTATGCAAAACAAACAATTTATAAAAGAGCGCATTGGAGCAATCCCATCAGCCAACAACTATATATAGCTGTTAACAAGATCAAAAGACTGCGAACCCTTTACGTCTACGGCGGGATTCACAATAAGCAAAACCATTAGTACATAATTATTTGTGTTTCTTTTCTCCAAATTAAATATGCATATCTATTATATTCAATTTGGTCGTTACGTTCACGTAAGGTTCACCACTTTATGGGCCCCCCATTCAGAGAGGCCCGATATCAGTTCATTATGCATTCACTAAGTGCCCGACGTGAGTAAGAAGACGGCGTATTTGTGCCTTTCAGTCAGCTCTCAGGTACACACGCATGTACAATAATAATACAAAGAGGCATTATTCCAAGCAACAACTTGAGGTGAATCATTAGTATTGATTTCCTTCAATACACTTTTGTGAGTCCTCTCCTTTTATGGGCACGAATCATCATCATTCATCATTTCGAATTAGTAAATGACTCCATGAGTGGAATAACTAAGTAGTGGTGGATGTGGGGGGAGACCTTGCGCACGCATCTTGCCTACGCCATAGTGAGGCAAGCTTTTTTTCGTGCCTCAAAATGGACCAATTTGGGGTAACTTCTTGCATAGATATTTAAATCTATTCACTGCTTTATATATATATTATAGATATATATATATATATATATATATATATATATATATATATATATATATATATATATATATATCAGATATATATATATCTATATAATAGCGGGGAGCGTCCGTGTTCCTTCCGGACGAAAATCTCTAAACTACTGGACGTTTTAGATGAAAATTGGCACACAGGAGCATCTTGACACTGTGATGGTTCCAAACTAATTTAAATTCTGATCAGACCAGATTTGTGTCTGTGAGAGGTTTTGCGGTTTGCAGGATTTGAGGGTTAAGAGGCTCAGGATGTAATAGATGTTTTGTGGGTTTGGCCGTAGGCATATTTTGAATAAACACAAATACAAAAGGCCTAGCGGCCTTGCAAAGGCCTGAAAAAAGGGTTGGAAAGTTTGGTTGTCCATAGTTCGTAAGTGAGATGTTTTAGAGACAGAACGCAAACTAAAAGTTATCGCATCTTGCCCAAAGAACCGGATCCGGAAAAAAAAAACCCGGATCCAGACACTTCCGGACTCGATTATGACATTTCCTTAACTTTTGATCTTTCCCATTTCGAAAAAAAGTTACTCAAAAGTACATCAGAATAGGGTTTACAATCGGTCCAAAAGAAATTTCCCGGAAAACGGACCCGGCCTGTCGGGATATTCAAGAAAACTTTAGGGCGACTTTTTAATATGAAAAAAAGTTCAACACAAAAACATACGAAACGAAGGCCTTGCAACAATAGCCTAGGTTGGTTAAGTCATGTCCGGCCTCCGGGACATATTTGGGCCGGGATCCGGATTTTTTTCAATTTGCAAGTTTTCGCAATATTTTTTGCATAATCATATCAAATGCACAAAGGGAGCAACTTGATGTATTCAGTATCCGGATCAGAGGTCATTAAGAGCTCAAATCCGGGATTGAAAATTATAGTGAAATTCATGGACGAAGCGGAATATTTTGAAATCCTAATTTTGGGGGGCTGTTTTGGGCTGTTTATGGATGATCGCATCAAGTTATAAAATAGACCTATAGAGTGTGGAATTTTAATAAGTTCGTGTGTTTATAAAGGAATTTGTTTTATAATTTTTTGAGTTTGGCCATAAAAACTGTCAAATGGAAACGGGTTTTTTTCCTCCGCTCCTGGGGACTCTCAGATTTCAACTTAGTTCATAAGAAGGAGCTTAAAAAGTCTGACAACAAACTATAAATAAGTCATT
>CP045897.1:18343036-18353569 GCA_013387185.1 Caligus rogercresseyi | reverse complement strand
TATATTATATACAGTGCGTTTCAAAAAAACGCGGAAAAATTAAGGTCAAAATTGAAGGTGAAATATCTTGAGAAATAATTTATTAAAACACATAAATTTTCTGAGGTTATAAATATAGACAATAGCTATTTATGTTCAAAATGTCCACCCTCTGCGGCCAACATACGCTCCAAGGGGGGCGGAAGGCGGCACAGACCCTGATGATAGTGGCCTCGGATGTAGCGGCCCACTGCTCGTTGACCGCATCCTTCATGGCTTCAACATTTGGATGGCGGATTCTGCATGCCCTCCACTCTAGATCGCCCTAAATTCCATAGTCCAGGGGGGGCCAGGTCTTGGGAGGAGGGCGGCCACATTTGCCATGGCCAAAAATCTTTCAACTTGCCCTTACACCCCTCGTGAGTTTTCTTGGCTTTAGGGCAGGTGCGGAGTCCTGTTCCCATACATAATTGCCATCAGGGTAAGTAGAGTCCATACAGGGCTTGACAACATCCTTCATGACCTCCAGATACTGCTCTGTGCCAATTTTGAGGCCATTGGCCATAACTGTGGCCACAATCGCTGCCTTTTGCTCCATATTGGCAGGTCGTCCAGACCCAGACTTGCGGTTGAGGTCTCTTCCATTCTTTACAAGGGTATTTACCTTGTACACAAGGGTTTTGCCCACATATCCGCCTTACAGATGTCCTGGACCTTTGTGTCCAGCAGCCAGGAGAGCTGCCACACGCTCTCGTTTAATTTCCATTTTGCTCAATATCTCAGCTCAAAATACTTTATTTTGACTCAAAATAGCTCGTCTGATAGCTGGTTTTAATTGGTTACTGTGATCACGGAATAATTTCAATTTTTCTCTATTCAACTTATCAAAAAACTTGTTTTAGAAAACAAGAAAAAAAGGATGTTTTTGGCCTTAATGTCCTTGATGTCCATACTCATGGGACAATAATGGTGCAATCCAATACTACCAATAGCTATCCATAATTGGCCAAACCTTTCACTTTGATTGGTTAAAGCATGTTAGCACAGTATCCAATTTAATTTAGAAATTGTTAATAATCCAATATGAACTTCATCCTGACCTTCAAGGCCACCTGAAGTCTCACATCAATTTAATGGGTATCATCTGAAAGTTCATTTAAAGTTCTTTTTAATGAAGTATAAATGAAGTTTGTAAAAGTAAGAAAAGCGCTAGAAATAAGCCATTTTCACGAGCAAGAAAATTTTCCGCGTTTTTTTGAAGAATATATATCTATATATTCTATATATATATTTATAATATATATATATTCACTTACCTTTTTTACACGTCTGATAATTATAATCGAAGTGATGATATCCATTTTTTGTCCTGATTTCAGATCTGTAAAAAATTCGAAGTAGTTGCGTACAAAATAAATAATAAGACATTTTAGTCTTCAATTAATACAACGAAAAAAGAATGAGCCAAAAAAAAATGGGAATAAATAAATACAATATCACTATAGTATAACAGACTTAGGTAAATAACAAACTAAAATTAACATTATATTAATGAAGGTTAGCGTTGAATTAAAAGACTACAACAGACATTAAAATTCAGATGGCTAATAAAATTTTAGTAATTTCTTAATTATCTTAAAATGGTTGAGAGACTTGGTTGGGAAATACTTGATTTCCCTCAAAGCGAGTGTCCACGAGTTGTCGGTTACGGAGGGGATTTTGAGAGTGAGAGCTCCATATCTGGCGGCGGCTGCGAGGATAATTCCACGGAGATCAAGTGATGATGTCCTTTACCATAGATTTTTTTATTTGGAATCACAAAACAAAGAAAATGTTAAATCTTATTTTAGAAATCCACGCAATATCTATAGTTGCTGATTCTTAGGACTTCAATGTTATTCTTCCTCATACCCTCTAACCTATATAAGTATATGCATAAAGTTTTTATTCAAAGGAATAGGGAATAAAAGGGATTGCATGTTGTTTGTGATCTCTTGCGTAAAAAGGAAGCAAGGAATAAATAAATAAAGAAACAGCCCTTTTTCTGCCTCGTATTCTCTCTCTCTTTCTGGATTTATCTTCTGAATAAATAAATGAAAGCCATGGAATGAGTTTGTTCTATGAAAAAATATTAATGATAAAACATGGATCGACTGCACAATGAGAATATTATTACTTTTTGATATAATTATTGCACTGAATAAAAAAGCTTTCTCTGATCTGATTGAGTAGTGTCATTTACATACATGTCTGTGTCAAAGGCTTTTTTAACTAATGCAAAAACAGAAGAAAAAACAAATAACAGTTGCATATTTATCTAAACAGTATTTTGAACTTAAAAATTCATTTATGTTTTTGTTAATATTTGTTTGCAAATTGTTAAGACGGAAATTGAATGCTTGTGGATATAAATGGGCATTAAAGCATGCTTTATAAAAGCAAAAATTTATACATCAAATCTCTTATTTTTCAATAAGGTCGAAAAAATATTATTCTTTGCTTATAGGGAATCGAACCTGCATCTCAACATTATAATAGTTGAATACGGTTTTACTGGCCCAACAAGCTACGTTCCATATTTTTACAAACTGCCAAAATATTATTGTTTGTATGATATATTTTATTGCTCTTTTCTTTATCCATATTTCATTTGAAAATAATATAATATATATATTTATTTTTTTTTTGGAATTTATTGATATTTCTACCACTATTACATAAGATTAGCAATGTATAAAGTTTGTTTGTCGAAGTAAAGAGGGTCGACCTCATTTCTCTTATTGGTTGACAGTTTTCAAAGAGTACTTCCAAATGGGTATCTTTAAGTTGTCCAAGAAGCACAACCACCCCACCTAAGCGTGCTACCCCCATACCTAACAAGTTTGAAGAGGATTGCGACATGCACAATCTCAATTAACCTTCAGGACAATCTCATTGGACAAGGTAATAATTCATCACGTTTGAATTCAGCAAACCATCGACATATGGTTGCTTTCGATGGAACAGAGTCCGGATAACATTCTTCAAGCCAAGTTTTAATTTCGACGGTATTTTTCCCATCAAAAAATAATGTTTTATTAACACACGAAATTCGTCTTTTTCCATTTTTTCACAATAACAAAGTAGCTTCACTTAAAACGCAATATCTCACAAACTAGTTGTCAGACAGCTGTTATATTTATGCATGTATGTTTCGAAGCTTGGTATTAGCTGACAGTCATATGAAAACAAATCCACTGGCGCCATCTATGTGTAAGTCTCGGGACTTATCAGCCGACCTTGTATATATATATACTATAAAAATTCAAATCTAACAAATAACATAATTTTTTATGCAATAAAAACTCTGACTAGAAGGATTTATTCACTCTTACAATTACCATTGCCTCACTACGAGCACCAGATATGGTTTGGGCCTCTCTCAAAGACTGAGAAATACTCCATATCTTTGAAAGGTTGGCAGCTACAACGCAGGTTGTCGAGGCAGGCTTTTGAGGCAATGTATGTGCGCTTGTCATAGTCTTCAAGTGTCTCGTCAGAGATCAGCCTTACACATTAATTGCTTGCAAAAAAAGCGATCATGGCAGCCTGTTTTACAGGTGTGAGGTGTGTCCTGTCAAATAGGTGGAACACGCGCAACCAGTCTGCTTTCCCGATCTCCAAAACTCGTGCGTGATGGTTAGTGTCAAGCTGCCGTCGATGGGAGGGAACGTGGTCTTAAAGGTTAGACGAGAATTTTTATTACTACTAAGTTTCCGGACTACTAGCGCCCTGGCGATTTCGTAATAATTGTTGTCTTATCTCCTCTAAACTTAATGTTTATTCTGATTAAGGTAAGTATTATATTGCAAACCAACAATACTAAAAAAGAATGAGAATAAATAAAATTAGTTATTTATTGGTATTGTTAGGCGTTTATTTGCTACCCGAAGTCCTATAGAAGACCTCCAAGCCCTAATTGACCTTTTAAATATATAAAACCACTCCTTTTTAAACATAAGTGTTATGTTATTCCTTAAGTCTGATGATAAAACTTCGTCTCCATCATTTATTGGTATACTAATAGTGTGCAGGACACAAATTTAATGATCATATAGATAACTAGAGAGCGGAAGAAATGTGATGATTTTGCCAAAAAATGTTTTTTTAATGTTAACCAAATGAGCAAAAAAATGTGAAAAATGTTAAGTATACAAACTCCAAATTTGATTTAATGTGAATTTATTCTTTCATAAAAATAGTGACATACAAAAATCTCTGCCAAATTTTTCTCGGTGAGGTTTTGGCGACGGTCGGATAAAAATTTTCAACCGCAAAAATGATCTCTCCATATCTACCGAGGTATTGGGACAGTATTTTAGAATAGCTCATCCATTGGGCACATCACATCTGGAAGAACAGCTCTAGGTTTAACTAGCAGCACATCTCGTTCCTGTCTCTTTCTTTACAACGTAATCCAACTTAGTTTTAAAAAACCTCTTCGGCGTCACCTGGAACCTTGCAGATACATTCCTCAGCATCTTCAAAGATTCTGAATCCATCTTCAAGTGTAATTCCAGCGGTCTCCAGGCTGGTGATTGAATCTGGCTCTCGCTCTGGTAGAATGCTGGACAAACTGAGACTTTTGGCCTTGTCACAAATCTTACAGAAAACAGTTTGTTTGGAAGTCTATAATTTTGAAGGGTTAAACCAGTCTCCTCATTCATATCCTTGAGCCAGTTTAGACGGGTAGACAATGAAGCTGCCATATTTCTGTAAATAATGGAATGTGAGTTGATCAAATATTTTTTAATGTCAATGAACAAAATGGAAAATATATTAGCTTAAAAAGGAGTTCAAATTGTGGATCAATAAAAGGGTCATTGGAATGTGGAATTGTCGAGGCCTTCCATGAAACAAAAATGCATATAACTATCTGATGCGAGGTATTTATTCAAAAGGTGCCATAAATTTAGGCGTGCATTGTTTCTTTCAAAAATCAACAAATTAAGGGATTGAAGGGAAAAATTATAAAAATGATGCAAGAGGTAATGAAAATAAGTTCAACTATTTTTTTAAAGAGTTTATTTCAGGGATATTATGAAGAAAAAATGTGTTTTTTCTTAATTTCCAAAAAAAAATATATATAAAAAAAATGGAAAATATGTGAAATTTTTTTTTTATGTGATTCACATTTTCCCCCGCTCTTATAGATAATTATCTGTCTTAGTGGATATTTTCTATCATTTTTCTGTAATGTAAATATAAATTTGTCAATTAAACTAATATAGACGTTTAAGAAAATCGATATATGCTCTGTAGAATGGATAAACATAATTTATTAATGGCATAACTAAATTCATCCTTGGCATTGTAACAACACCCGAAACAAAGAGGAATAATGTATCCAATACGTACATCAATTATCAAATGGTGAGTTTATTCTTTTTGCCTATTTTATTTGCTAGAAACGCATCTGTATGGATATAAATAAGCAATAGAGGGTTAAAATTAGTCCATCGAACCTAGGATCCTTTCAATAAGGATAACAAAAATTGATGCTTCCCTCTCGGGAGTCGAACCAGCGACCTCACATCGAGAGAGTGTAACACACCTTAAGGCACTAAGCCAATGCACACTCTAGAGTTATCAATAATAAGGAAGTAAATTAAATTGCTATTTCAATCTATCCAGAGGTCAAAAAGATTACGTGGATTTTTTCTTCTTCCTAAAATTACTGCCAAAAGGCAGTTAATGGTTAGCACCATAAAATATTTCTTAAAGAAAAAGTCTTTAAGGGGATGGAAATCAGGGTTACAATATTTATTGTCCCTAATTAGGGTATTTCAAAAGAAATAGAAGCCGTTGACGAATAATAAGCGTATCAAGAAAATCAGTTTTATTATTGTTGCTTATATTCTTTTTCGACATTCTTTAAAGGTGTTTTTACATAACATTTAAACATAATTGTACTATGTATACATATATCTGGTGATATTTTATTCTAATTCTTTGAACGTGAGAAAATAAAACTGACGTTTTTTAAACGGCTACTTATAAGGGACTTTATATATATATTAGGGGGTATTATAGAAAACCTAAGATATCAAACACCCCCCGCGAAAGTTGCGTATAAGAAAATAAATGATCGTAGAAAAATGGATTTGGGTTGACCCTCCCTTACCCCCCCCCCCCCCCCCCAAAAAAAAAAAAAAAGAGTTTAATATAATCAATTTATGAGTTTGTTATTTTTTACAATTTTCGTCAATAATATGGAGTGCCAATAAATGAACATAAGTACTGACGCACCAACCATTTTTAAATAACAGTTCGTCCCAGAACTCTCTTATAGTTTTAAGAAGGAAAAAGAATAAGAGAGTACTTATGTTAATGTTTTAAAGTTATTTTTTTAAATACGTTTACTTTTCACATCTTAATTTTCATACAATAACTCCCTCCCATGGTTGATAGTATTATTATGACGTTGATTATATCCATAAACTTTGCAGATGCCTCCGTTACTAGTTTCACAGCTCTTTCCACTGATTGTGAATTGTAGGGATAATTATGAGCTCGTAAATATGTAGTCTGTAAATTAGTATTATCCCTAGAGTATAAGATAAATCATGTACCATTACATACAATTTGATATCTAAAAACACACATTACATTTTTACTTATGATATAGGTATATCTATTAGAAAAATAATCACACAAGAAAATAAGTGAAGTACATTTTTTTCTGTGGAACTTCTTTCTCTTGTTGAAATGTTGAAAAATCCTTTGTTCCTCAATTCACTGAAGTGGCAACATATGACGTAATTTAAACTAAATCAAATATTAGGAATTATTAGTAGAGGGTCAGTTTCATTACAACGACTAGTGCACCAGAAGTTCAACTGATCATTTTCTTTTTGTCAACCAAGTGAACTTAGTCAAGTATTCATCCCACAAAAGATGTCTTCCGATCCCTATTAACGAAAAGCGGAATTTAAACGAAGAACGTCCTGGAAAATGGACTAAAAGTGACTCCCACAGACAAACAGCATGTATTGTAGTTTCATTGGGGATAAGTTTAGCCTCCCAACCGTGATCAAAATGCCATAATTAAAAAAATCAGAAGTTGGATGAATTTGTGGATAGACTTTCAAAAGTGGAGTGACGGAAGAGAATATCAAAGCCCAGCAATTTATAAAGGATTGTGATATTATCATGCCCAATCTTATGAGAAGGGAATCTCTCGATCAATGTGCTAATGTACAAAGAAAATCCCACAAGAGAATGGAAGCATTTATTGATTAAAAGAACAGAGTAGGAATGATTGGACCCATGACCAAAATTGCATCAAAAAGACTCTCAGAGTCTATTAAACGGAAGGAGAGTCAAAAATATATACAAATTCATATATTGTATACTGTTGAATCACCTTGTTTAAATCATTCCTCCATGGAGGAAAACAGTGGTGGAGAAGAAGAAAGTACAGAAGAGGAAGAAGATGGTGGCATTCAGGTTTTCAAAAAATCAGAACGAAATAAGAGAAACTATCCAAACGTTGCAATCATGGCTGACAGATTTAGATTGTCTGATACTACAATTGCATCAATTTGTAATTCCTTATGGAAGATATGTCATTGCTCAATCCAACTAATACTATGGATCGCCAAAAAGTCGAAGGAAAAGACAGCGAATGAGGAAATATCATCAAGGAACCTCGAAAAATTGCACTCAAAAATTGGAATGCATAGGTTTTGACTCGCGAATAGACGCAACGAAGTGGTTCGAAACTTGGAAATCAGTGGAAAAAAATAATATAAAGACGGAAAAATATTTTCTCAATGATAAAGAGGAGCATCTAGTCATTAATAACGGTTACTTGTTATTTTAAAAATTAATTCTTATTTTTTTAAATAGGTTTTAGACCCAAACATGATACGTTGATCACGTATCCCCAAAAAGTGGAAAGCGGAAGATCAAGCGAAAGAATTACTTTCAGTAATCGAAGAACATCAAAGCCTTGATACTTTGGTCGCTGTTGTGTGGACGGATGCAGCACCGATGTCGGAATATGGTCAGACAGGAGTTATCTCTTGAAAGACCACTTCAGTGGATTAATGGTCTTCTACAGCTGAATGAGTTAACTTTTGGAGAAGTTTTAGATTTAGATTAGATGGCGCACAAAAGGACCTCGGATTTTGAGGTCCCATAGAAAAATTAATTAATACTGACTTACCAAAAATAAGTTTCAAAATAATTGAAGCAAAAGTAATATACTTAAGACAAGTTTAGTAGATTCTTTAAGCTCAGATCAAAAATATTTTTACGAAAATTATTAGTATAACAGGATATTTTTCAAATTCAGCTTTTGCTTTGGCTTACTATATATATATGTATATCAAAAGGCACTTATATAGATTTAAAAGTCTATGCAAGTAGTACCACAATGGGTCCAGTTTGAGGCAAGAAAAAAAGCTTGCATCACTATGGCGTAGGCACAGATGCCGTGCGCAAGGTCTCCCACCACATCCACCACTACTTAGTTTTCCCTCATGGAGTCATTTACTATTCGAAATGATGAATGATGATGATCGTGCCCATAAAAGGAGAGGACTCACAAAAAGTGTATTGAAGGAAATAAATACTAATGATCCACCTCAAGTTGTTGCTTGGAATAATGCCTCTTTGTTATATTATTATTATTATACTTGTCGTGTGTACCTGAGAGCTGACTGAAAGGCACAAAACGCCGTCTTCTTACTCACGTGGGACTTAGTGGAATGCATAATGAACTGATAATCGGGCCTCTCTGAATGGGGGGCCATAAAGTGGTGAACTTACGTGAACGGAACGACCAAATTGAATATATAGATATACATAGTTAATTTGGATGAAAAAGAAACACAAATATATTATTACTAACGGTTTTGCTTATTGTGAATCCCGCCGTAGGACGTAAAGGGTTCGCAGTCTTTTGATCTTTTAACAGCTATATATAGTTGTTGGCTGATTGGATTGCTCCAATGCGCTCTTTTATAAATGTTTTGTTTTGCATAAATGATTAGATAGATCTGCATCTTTGCTGATATGAACAACATTGTTTCGTTACACATATACTTTTGAAATCATCGGATATCATCAGTAAAAAAAAATATCCGTTTTTTATTCCTACGATAAAAACATTAAATTATAATAGTTATTTATTGGGCTCATCAAACGTTTCTTAGGTTTCTTTTATTTACTTTATTGATATCTTGTACACATATAAAAAGTACTTATTAATCAACAACTTAGTTTATAATTATAGAACAAACAATAATTTCCCCTTTGAATCAATAATGAAATAAACAGTGGCGAATACACAAAATCATAGATTCTTAATTTTCTATAAAAACGTGAAAGTTTTTTCAGATCATTTTTCCCATTCAAAAACTTGATAAACTTACGAGCAAACTTCATTGCGCTTTCGAAACCCTGAATCTTGATGTTTGAGGGCCGAATAACAAACATGATCAACTTCAGTTCCTCTTCCTTGTTGAGATCCCTAAGCGCTCCGCCATTTGGATTTTACAACTAAAGAGCAAGAATTCCATGTCTTACGAGTAAGACTGAAGAGTAGAAGTAGACCCAGTCAAAGCACTTTTATCTTTATACATTAAATTTGATGAAATTCTCTCATAATATTGTGGAGAGGAAAAAGCATAAATAGTTAATTGAAAATCTTTGTACAGTTATTTCATGGAGCACAAAAAAAACACAATCTGAGAATATTTGAAATTGTGCCGTAAATCACTTTCTGGAAACAATTCTAAGAATAAAAGACTTTTTTTCTTTTGTTATCACAATTTATCCGCTTCTTCTCTTGAATCAGACTCAAAGTTAATCCTCACGTGCCATGACTTTTTGCTGTTCTTTGAAGTTTCTTTTTTTGTTTTGGTATTTATATATAAGAACTGTTAACAAAAGTTATTTAATATTCAAGTAACAATTTTAAAAAAAATTGTCCATTAAGAAGGAAACTGTTTAGAGCAAGACATTTTTTGAAAATTACAAAAACATACTTAGGCTATTGTAACAATGTAAAACAAGGCCTTTTTTGTTAATGAACACATTCACCAATGGCTTTAACACGACACTCTCTCTTAGATTTAAGACATATTATATTGAGAGTTGCAAAGTTACAATCAAATATAAGGGCAAAACATTCGTGAAATGCATCCATATTTTTATTATGCTTTTTTATTATCATTACAATTGCATATATGAAATTGCATTGGGATATATAGTTAGTGATATTTGCAATTGGTTTGTGACTTTCTTCATATAATGGCCTCAATATAATATTGGCGATTCTTTACATCATTGTTATGGTAGTCCTTATAATATACTTATAAATATGTCAATATTCATATATTGGGAAAAGTTAGGGTCCATTTATCGACATTTCAAAAAAATACAGCTCCTCTAGAAACAATCACCTTTAAAACTTTAATTAATTAGATTGGCCTAACTAAGAGTACATGGACAAGTTTAATAGATTCTCTAATCTTAAACTCTGAAACTGAAATGTGTGTTTCAACC
>CP045897.1:18314462-18342936 GCA_013387185.1 Caligus rogercresseyi | reverse complement strand
GCTGACCAGTTTCCTGATTTATATATACATATATACCGGGGCGGAGTGGCCAGCGGGAGTACCGGGATCTTCCCGGTGGGCACCTGGCCTCAAGAAACAGAAACGGCCGTTGTCAGCCTCCCAATGGTATATTAGGGCCTGGATAAGGCCGGCAGGCCATAATTGTCCGGTGGATAAATTATTCCCACTCCGTCCTGCATATATGTATATATATATATCTTTATACTTCCTCAAAAGGATATCTTCAAAGAAAAACATGGTCTTTTTAGTAAAAAAAAAAACATTTTATATGATCATCTTTTTATTTATTTTTTTGCTGGACGGTTCCTGATGATGAAGATATTCTCTATAGTAAAAAGAAAACTTGTTTTAATCATGCTGACTGTTTATCGATGCTAAAGTTGTCACATCTATATTTTTCGTCAAAAGGAATATGCTCGAAGAACCACTTGCTTTTTTTATTGTCGAAACTAATTAATTTTATATTTTCACCTTTAAAAAAAAAATTAATAGTAAAAAGTATTAAAAATAGCAACTACTCTGAAGAGCACGAAATGTGTTTCTTTATTATTTTTTCATTGCCTTTATAAGCAATATCATGTTTTTTGTCTGAAATTTATAATCAATCGTTCATCAAGTCAAAGCATTTCCACCCGAACAATTAAAATTAGCCTTTGTTGTTTTGTTGTTTAGCCCGAGATTGGACCAACCTCATCGGAACTTATTACGTATCCGTCGCTAGTGAACGTTCTATGATATTTTTTTATTGATAAAAGGTTGTGTTAAATAATTTAAACTTTTATATGGTAAAAAAAAACTTCGAACAATAAACGTTCCTCCCCGATCTCTTCCTTGAGGGTCATCATTATTTTGTTCATTCCAGGCGGACAATAAAAGTGTGATGGTACACAGTAGGAATTCAAAGTCTTTTATTCAAGCTCTTTAACTTTAACATTCATTATTGAAAAAATGAAATCTTCATTTGTGGGTGCAATCATGACTCAAAACAAATATAAAAATATGTCAAAACATGAATTAGAGCATAAACATGAGGTGGTTCAAAAACATATGCCTTAACTGATTTTTTTAAACTTATTCTTTATCTTCCCTGTGTCTTTTTTCCATGAAATAAAATACATTTTATATTCAGTATAAAAAACAACTTCATTTATGTATTTTCGCAACTGCCCTAAATACTTTTACTCTGTTTCTGTATATAATTTAGTGTAGTTTATTTTTACACTGTATAAATTTTAACACTAACCGAATGAAATGTTTTTAACCGGAAAAAAGGTAATTAAAGGGATGTTGTCTTAATTTGAGCCATATAAAACACTTAAAAAACATTTGATATAGATTATAGATTTTATTATTCTTATTTTCACATGCTTAAAAAGTCTGTATTAGCAATAGTTTTTTAATGACGTATGCGAGAAGTGTAACATTACAAATGTTACTCACCTGCTTGCCGGGGTGTGACGTCATTAAAAATTAACGGAAAGCGAAAAGTCATCTCAATATGGATTTGATCGGGTGCTTTTCTACTAACACAATTAAGGCATGACGTCATCAAGCTATGAAGATATTGACAGATTGTATTCGCAAACAAATACCAATTGAAATGAGATTATTTTCTCAAACGATATAATTAAAATGATATGGGCATTAGGGGGTTATTAAGAAACCTAATATTAAGATATCTAATTAATCCCCCCGAAAGTTGCGTCATAGCAAACTAAATGATCGTAGAAAAATGGATTTTGATTTGATCCCCCCCTTACCCCCCCCCAATTACGTTCAAAGGTTTTGTTATGAAGCAAACTTTTTTGTTATTACTTATTTGAAAAAAATTAGTTTTACAAAACTTAGCTATGATCAATTCATTAATTTGTTACTTCTTGCAAATTTTCGTCAAATAATATTTAGTGCCATAAATGACATAAGTGCTAACGCACCAACCATTTTTTAAATAACAGCTCCTACTAAGGCTCTTCTATAGTTTCAAGAAGGAAAAGAAAAGAGGGTACTCATGTTGGTGTTTTTAAGTTAATTTTTAAATACGTTTGCTTTTCACATCTTAATTTTCAACAGTAACTCCCTCACATGGTTGAGAATATAAATCTATGACGGTGATTATATCCATAACTTTTGCAGATAATATAAAAAGACGAATATTTTCTCATTTGATAAAGAGGAGCATCTTGTCATTGTTAAGGTAAACTGTGAATTTAAAAATTAATTCAGATTTCTTAAAACATAATTTTAGAAACCCCACCATGAATACTTGATCACGTATCACCGATTAGTGGCAGCGGAAGATCAAGCGAAATAACTACTTCAGTAGTCGAAGAACATTAAAGACTGACACTTTGTCACTGTTGTGTTTACGGATGCAACACCAATGTCAGAATATGGTCAGGATTAATAAAAGACTCGAGTTATGTCTTAAAAGACCACTTCAGTGGATTATGTGTCTTCTACACATGAATGAGTTCCTTTTTAGAGAAGTTTTCAAACATTTAGATGGCGCACAAAAGGACCTCGGACTTATGAAGGTACCATAGGAAATTAATTAATACAGACTTTACCAAAATTCAGTAAAAAATTATAAAATTTAGCCCCTTCAATAGAAAAGTACTCAAGAGAAACGCTTTTTGCCCACCCTGAAATATATTGCTAGAAGGCCTAACCGATAAATAAATGGAAACAGAATATTTGCCCTGGAAAAAGTTTTTTTGTAAAAAGAATATTTAAAAAAAGAAATTTCAACTACCCCAACTATCATAAAATCTAAGAATTTTTCATCTTATCGACTGGTCAAATATAATTTGTCTTGTTCTCCAATTGTGCCTGAGGATCTTATAAAAGCAAAAGAAAGAAAAAATTCATAAGAATCCTTGCCATTCACAATCAGTGGAAGAGCTGTAAAACTAGTAACGGAGGCATCTGCAAAAGTTTATGGATATAATCAACGTCATAGATTTATATTCTCAACCATGTGAGGGAGTTACTGTATGAAAATTAAGATGTGAAAAGCAAACGTATTTAAAATTAACTTAAAAACCCACATGAGTACCCTCTTTTTCTTTTCCTTCTTGAAACTATAGAAGAACCCAAGTAGGAACTGTTATTTAAAAAATGGTTGGTTCGTCAGCACTTATGTTCATATTATTTGACGAAAATTTGCAAAAAGTAACAAAGTCATGAATTGATCATAGCTAAATTTTGTTAAACTAATTTTCAAAATAAGTAATAACAAAAAGTTTTGCTTCATAACGAACCTTTGAGCGCAATTTGGGGGGGGGGGGTCAAACCAAATCCATTTTTCTACGATCATTTAGTTTGCTATGACGCAACTTTCGCGGTGGGATAATTTTGATATCTTGATATTAGGTTTCTATATACCCCCTAAGGGCATAGTCTTCCAGGGAGTGTTTCTTTTATTTTACGGTCGAGCAAAGTTATATTCGATTGTATTTATTTCAATTCTTTTGTTAAGTATTTTTTAACGTACCGAAAAATACTAAGTGATTGTTATTTATGTAAGTTTTTTGTTTTTAAGCAAACAGAATAATTAAACAAGTAATTTCTTCTTAGGAAAGCTTTCGCATATAATTGGAGTGATAGTATTAATATCAATATTTTTTGCATTTTATAAGCTATAAAACAGCTTTTTCAAATCTATTATAAACTTATGTTTAAATGTATATTCTCTTGCACTATGATGCGCATTATTATATACTTAAGCAATATTCAATCGAAAAAAGTTACATATATTTATGAAATCCTCAATCATTATTCTCAAGTTTTTTTCTTCTTACCTGACGAATTCCCGATGAAGTGCCTGAAACTACTTTTATGGATAATATTGAAATCTATAGAATTATTATTTTTCTTTGTAAAGTGCGCTAAAAATCCAATATAAAAGTAAATTTAGTTGAGAAAGAATGTAAAATGTGGATGTACGAGACATAAATACTTGCTAAAAGTTATATGTATTAAATCGATGACATTTTTTTCTTGTTATTAAGAAAATTAGTTAGACACCCAAACAAAACGAAAGGAAGCCTTACAGTCCCTGAAAAAATGGTGTATCAATGAATGATGCTGATTTGAAATATTATCATATGTATTATCTTTATTAGTAAAAATATATATCTGGTATAAAATTGACTGTCTCTAAAGTTAATTTTGCCCAATTATATGGAGGAAAATGAGACTTATTTTAAAGTATTGGTTAAATTAAATTTGATTAATGGACCCTCTAATGAAGTATTACTTCTTAACATACTTGTTGACGTTTGCGAAAAATTGTCGTTCGTTTGTTGTTCACCAAAGTTATCCTTCGTCGTTAATTTTAATTGAATCGTTCGTTTGTCGCTCGTCGTTCGTCAATCTGAAAAAAGTGATTCATTTTTTAAATAATTTTTCCAATGAAAAATAATATTTTTTTGTCTTTTTTTGCGCGAAAACCGAACGACAAACGATAAGGAATTTTCTTATCGTTCGTCGTTCTTCAACAAATGAATGATAAATCAACAAGTCTGATTATATATATATATACATAATTGCGATAACAAGCTGAAAATTATTATTTTTTATGCAACTCTATTTACTATTTTTTTAATAAAAATTGAAATGAACGACGAACGATTACAAATGAACGACGAATCAACAACTCTGCTTCTACGCATGCAGGTCAACGGAAGATGCATTCCAGCAGGGATACGAAAATACGTGGTCCAAAGCATAGAAACTCTTAGATTTGCAACAACAGAGTCAACACACAAGGCGGTTTTCTTTAAAAGTATATACAAAACACGATGTCACATAAATAATTATTTTTAAGAGTTGATACAGCTTTGCAGGCTTTTGGTTTTATTATTGTTATCTTTTAATAATGAATTTACCTGTTTCCCTATCAATCTTTTAATACCCACCCTCATTTGTATATACCTTTTTTAAATATCACAAGTCATTGTAATTGGATGTATTTGAAAAATGTATTGAAATATATTGGATATTTAAAAAAAATAAAAAATAAAAAACTCTGCTTTGTCAATCATATGCATTACATTGATTGTTAATAAAACCAAAATAAATACAAGCTTCAGTCTCTTGCTATGACTTCATATAAGTTTACTAATTTTAGGGTTTTTACTGTGAAGATTTTCGACTGGAAAGTACGTCTTAAAATAATGAAGTATATATTTATATGTCATTTATATCTCTTGTGTGCATGAAAAAACAGATATAAAATTGTTGGAACCATGATTGAACCCCATCTTCAAAATATAATATCTATCATTTCATTATTTATTTATATATTTTTATGTAGATGCATATATTTTGTTATATGTTTTTTTATATGTCGTTAATGTAAATAGTTCACTATGTTACGAGGTAAAATAGCATTGGGATTCCTAAAGATAGGATAGATACATTCCACTTTTTGGGGGGCCCGTACCTGCTTTAAAGGGAAAGGGATCATTGGGAACCTTTTCACGCTTTATTTTGATGATACATACGTATGTAGTATCAAACATGTTTTCAGCTAAAAAATCATGACTCCCTCTTTGTATATTTGAAAAAATCAGCGGACTCGTAGCTAAAGCTATTTAGAAAGTGAATAAATTCATTCAGTCACAGGATGCTTTAAAAAATAAAACACGACTGTTTCCTTTGACTTTCAAATTGCATTCATTCAGTTACACCACATAAAAGGGTTTAAAAACCATGGGCGGTCACCTAGTTGTTTTCTTTTTAGCCATCATTTAGTCATTGGATGTCTTTCTAATCACAGATCTCTCTCACTCACTCTCTGTCTTCCTGTTCTTTGTTTAAACATTGATTATCTTTATGTGTGTACACCTCTATACATGCAGCAACCAATGATTATAATACATAAGTCATGAACATGTTTATACTTCTCTTAATGAAATAAAGTTATTAGATATAATTTAATACAAACACCTTAGGTTGTTTTAATGTTTAGTACGAGAGGCTTTGTGAATCACCAAAAAAGGACCAAAATAGTATAATTTTTCAAACTAAGATAAGTGGGCAAAAAAAAAAATTAATTGTAAGATATTAATACTAATCTTTAAACTATACTGCAGGATGAATATTTAAAAATATCATATACCTACTTGTTGAGGGCTAAAAAATTGGAGAAAGAGAAAAAGGATGACTTTGATTGGACATTAAAAAATAAGGGAAGTTTTTAACAAAAATTTATATATTTTAAAACAATTTATCGCAGGTACCACTGCCATGTGGTGTTTGAACCGAAATTGTGAAGAGTTTATAAGACGTTTTTTGGTACATCTGAAATATTTTTTATGATGTAGCATTTTTACTTATTTATCACTTAATTTTTATTTAAAACTTAGGGATCACAATGGTGTATAGTGACTTCGGTTCAAAGAAGGGTTATAAAACGTGATAATACTTATTTATTTCCAAACGGATACAATTCTATCGAAGCAAATAGGTAAAAAAAAGAAGAAATAAATATCTATAGCCAAAATATTTTCTTCTGTGTCACAGCTAGTCGTACATACTCTTGAATCTGCGTAATCTCATTAAGTTCCCCTAAATATAAATGGTGCGTGTCGAGATAATGGAAGAAGGTACCTTTAATATTCTATTGATTACATTATTATAATTACTTTGTACTTACTTACTTACACTACTATGTATGTGTGTGTTTGTGTATGCATATGTGAGTGTATATGTGTATTAATTAGGCTGTCCTGTTTTTGGGTTGTCTAAATGATTTTTTGACGCAATACTAAAATATGTATTAATGTATCAACTAATCCCTTTATATACATTTTCTTTTTTTAAACTTTATTTACTATGAGTAGTTAATAATAAATATATATATACACAAATACCCATTTTATTCTAAAATTAAAACTCTCAACATAAATAAAACAACAGTCATTACACAATCATTAGCGTAAAAAAGACTCTTAACATTACACAGAATAAAAGAAACACATAACAAAAAAAAATTAAAATAATCTTTGCTTTAGAGAATATTTGTAACTTTTATATTGGTGGATTAGTTGTCGGAAATTTTTAGGCCCGATTCGCTCATAAGGGTAAAAATTTATCACTTCGCCGGCATATGTCCATTGGGTCTCCGAAAACATGGAATCTCATTGCTAACACGAAAAGCGTGCAGAGGTAGATATTAAGATTGATCTAATGGAGTGTTGATCCATGGGATGAGAAGTAGCCATTTGTTCAGCTAAAAGACTTTGAATGTTTGACAAATATAATCAATGGATTGGGATAGTTGTAAGAGTGTTTTAGGCGTGATGGACCATCTCCAAAAATATATTATCACCATGTTTTTGCGTTTTCTTAAAATTGCCAAGTTATATTTGGACCAAACATTCTGTGGATGATTTTGAGGTGTTATGAGTTGTTTAGATTTTTTATTCACGGTTCAGAGCATACATAAATGTTTATATACATATTAATAAATAGTTGTATATAAAAGTTGATTCTAACGTACGTAAAAACTATATGAATAAACATTTTAATTAAAAAATTCATCATCGATGCTGAATAAACATATATTAAAAACTGTTACAGAAACTAATGTTTACATAAAAGCTAGAACAGTTAGAGTTTTTTAATATTTTATAAATTTTCTGTATTCGTTATAAGCTGCGACAGATAACAAAATAAGCCTTAATTCAGATGGTTATATATGACTATATGCAATCAATCTCTAATCTTTTAGCCCTGAAAAGGGCACATTTATAGCTTTCGCTCTTGCGGAGAGATTCTGCTTTCCAAGACCAAACAGTAATGTTACTTTGAGGTATTTAGATTCCTTAACGTCCTCCATATCTCTTACGTTAGGAACAATATTTTTTTATTTTTGTGAATTTAATTATAGGGCGATTCACAAAGGCATGCAGTATAGAGTTGTAAAAACAATTTGCAGGGATGATAAAATTTAAGGAGATCGGCAGATTTTGAAACTGGGCGGGAACTCTTCTCATGCGATATGTCAGATACCGAATCTAGAATTCTTCTTTTCCAACCCTTGGTAGAATTAAAGGGGTCATAAATTTAAGACTAAGTGTAAATTTTGAGCCAACTTTGTGAGTCAGAGCTTAGGCAAATGATGTTTGCTGGCTATTTTTTTTTGCATATTTGGTTCGATAGAATTGCATCCGACAGGATATAAAAAAGCATACTAGCATTAAAATTAGTCACTCGAACCTAGGATTTTATTAATGAGGTTGACCCAAATTGACCTCTAGGGAATCGAACTTGGGCCCTCAACATGAGAGTTGAGCACGCCGTAACGCACCTTACACCTATCGCAATGATTTTTTTGGTTATTTACGAAAAAACGACTGTCATTTGTTTATTTAATGCAAAAGAAATGTTTTGTTTAATTTCTGGATAACCTCGTGTTAGATTGAGTCAAATTTAAAATTAAGAATAAAGGCCTACTAAGAAGTATTTTTTAAGTGGGTGGTTGTTCCTGATAAGAATTATACAAATAATAATTCGATTTGTTTATTCTTCGTTTCTCTATATATCTTAACACTAGAAAAACGGGAAAGTATTTCTACCTATAATGACAGAAAAGTCATTTTGACTTCTCTGTTAATTTTTCAATTTGTTCTCAAACTATACTTAATATTGGAATGAATAATAAAAATATAGTGAGGTTATAAAATTTGATCAATAAGAATAGTCAAAAAAAATATAAGCAAATTTTTATTACTATTTACAGTAATTGGTTTACATTTTAAAAAAGACAAATTTTACATAATTTTCGATTTTTTTTGGTTGAGATGTTTATTCATTAGCTAAAATCCATCCATGTAAAAAATAGGAATACACTAGAAAGTAGGATATTAAAAAAAACAATCTTAATAAATTACGTTAAAAACAAAAATAAATGAACATTATAATTCAAATTACTGTCTAAAGATAAAACCATAATATAAAATGACTTATTAAAAATTATTTCTTATTCAATATAAAACGTTGATGTCGTCTTGTTGTCGATTTGATGAGTTTGAGGTATTCGAGTGAATTTGAAAGATTTTCCACATTTGCGGTACATTTACACATACGATTCTCTTACAACTAAAGCATTTGATGCTAGATTTATTATTCTTGCATAATGCAAGCTTTTCTTTCATTGGGTCTCTTCTTCATTATCATTTTTTACACCACTAACATCTTCATCGTTTCCACCATACTTGGCTTTGTTCATGGATTGTATTTCTTGCATGACTTGCAAGATAAACATCCTTCGACCTATTTTTGTTCCATTGCTCGTATTGTAGATAATTTAAGTTTTGATGGCCGCCATATCTAAAATATTATAGAAAACCTGTAGGGCCATCGTCTCGATGCCACCTTGGTGGTATATAAACGAGCCATCTGATCTATATTATCAACTCCAGATTTGGTCTGGTTGAACTAAGAAACACTTTCTGGAAGTTTTTTTATTATTAAATATCATAAATAACAACCGAATAGTGTGCTGAACTTAGGACTATAACGGTTTTTTTTAGGCTTGCCTTGATAGACCGTAAAATTCAAGTCTTCATGCTTCAATACTATTGCAGAATTCAGAGACTGTTTCATGTTCTTGATTGCTTTGGGCACCTCCCTCCTCATTATTTTCATAGCCCCCACAATGCTCGTATTCTTTTTTTCCAGAAATTTAGTCAGTTTCAGTGAAATGAAGAAATTATCACTGGTGATGTTTCGTCTTTCGTTGAGATATCGCTCTGCAAGTTTCATTACAACTTACTCTGAGAACGACTTATTTTTGGCCGATGGTCATATTTTCTTAAGTAGGAGAATCCATTGACTAAGTAATGGGACTCAGCATCTACACCCAACCAAAACTTTATTCCGAATTTATTAATTCGTTGGAAATAATTGCTCGCCGACTGTGATATTCATATTCGATGCGGGTTTGCAGCAGTCAATGCAATTTTCTTTAAATCGGTTCAAAATTGTAGAAATCAATGCAAATTTTCACTTTGAACTCGTTGAATTTTTGAAGATCTGATGTCGAACCGGATATATAGGATCTCTTTACATCGATCGCGACTCATGGTCTCTCTGAAATACGGTGGACCCCAAACTTTGGACCAGAAATCATTAATTGGGTGTCCTTTGGCAATGAATCATAAGAGATTCAAACTTGTTGCACATACAAGTATAACTACTTGCAGCAATAGCTTTTTAACAGGTTTAAACTTGTTACACAAACAGTATGTTTTCTAAATTTATAAAAAAGAAGTCATTTTGAATTCTCCGTCATTCTAGGTATAAATTGTCATAACTCTTCACTGAGTTAAAAATTTTATTAGATATTTGATAAAAGCCTTTATTTTGTGAAATAATTAAAAGTCATAAAATTTGAAGTATATCGGACCACTGACATTTAAGATATTAGCTTCTAAAGTCGAAAAAACCCAGTCAAATTGACTTCACCGTCTTTCTAGTGTTAAACAAATCATATATTAATCCACTTAAAAAAAATAAGTTTCAACATTAAGTCAAAATGAAGATTTCCGGGCAAATATTTTATTTTTATGATAGGAAACATTTTAAAATCTTAATATTGAAAAAAATTCCTTGTCGAACTAAAAATGAGACAACCTTGTTCGCACATCTATTGCTTAATGTACCATTTGTAATTGCTTTGTTTGTGAGACACAAGTGGCAAGGAGGGGAATTTTTTTACCTCTATATGCATACATTCGCCCCTACATAAATAGATGACGATAGTGGATAAAAAAAGTTATATGCAGAACAAAACAAAAAAGTTTTTTTCGCTTCACGCCTCACCCAGAAGTTGTAAAGTAAAAGAAAAACAAAATGCATAGCCTCCCCGAAACAAAATTTGTTTTGTGTTAAACAATGGATCCTATTAATATATTAGGAAAGTTATACATAAAATTGCATAAACATAATGTTATCTACATTATGAAATAAATTGATTAGTTGAACTTGTTTGAGTTTCTCTACTACTTGCATGCATTCAAACATTTTTAAATAGAAAAAATTCACAATTGTTGTCAATATGCAATAAAGTAGTTTATGTTACTGCATCTCAAGCTTTTTGAATACTATTTAAGTTGATATGTCTTTATTGATTCTACAACAAAATAGGGGATTTTCAAGTAAATTTTATAATTACACTGACTCATCGATGGTATTCTTCATCCACTGTCTTGGTGGGCATCTTATTTGTTGTTTGATTTCTTTTTTCAATGAATTTATAACATATGTTAAGATTCTATATTATATAAAATTGACGACTTATATTAAGTTGATTTTTTTTCATATAATATATAAAGAAAATTATTATTTATGTTTCAATTGATGCAAATACAAATTACCAGTACATTCTTGAACTTTATCGTCTTAGATATTTAGTATTTCTTTAAGTTTTTCATAAGATTCTCTATTGTTCCAATTAGTACTAATTTTTGAATAAAATATGAATTTTAAGTTTCGTTTTAATGCTATTGTATTGAACTCCTTTAGAAGTGAAATAAAAATGTAAAAAATATATATTTAGTTACTTATTTTCAAAATAAAAAAGTAATAAGGTAGGTAGAGGTGTATATACCTATATATTATGTCATTCTCATAAAGTCGTAAATACCTTTGATGGTTTGGTTCCATTATGGTTTTTAAGTAATAGGGCCACAGGGTAAAACATGGTGCATATTTCTTGTTTAAAGACATGTCTTGAGTTCTTTATTTTAAATGTTATTGATTTCGTCTGGAAGGGGATTTATGTCTTCATGGAAAAAGTTGATGATGTCATTTATTTAAAAAAGTCTTAGATATTGGAATATTGACGTTTCATGGGAAAGAGGGGTATTAGATTCTACCGAGGAACATATATATATTTACACAAAACATGTGACATATGACAAGAAGTAATATTAATACTAAAATTCAATCAATGAATTTTGCTTAATATAACGTCCCATCTGCATTGAAGCGACAATATTAATATAAGCAATAAAATTGAATAAAATATTGACAAGAACTATTTTCTTAACAGAAATAGTTCCGTTACAACGAATGATTAAAGACGCCCTTTCGTTGAACCAAGCCTCAAGTTATATAGCTTGATATTAAGAACGATTATTTTCCATTTTGAATAGTTTTATATACTTTAAATATGAAAAAAACACTTGTCTTTATAAAGTTGATAAGAAATCAATACTGTTAGTTATTATTATCTAAAAAGTTACTTTACTTTCATCAATTGAGGGATGCGTCAATTCTCGATTCTTAATGAGTGATGTATGATAATGCGTTTTAAATCTCTGACTTATTTTCCTGCAAAAAAGTTCAACTCACATTTTAAATGTAAAAATAACATAACAATACAGAAGTATATCTTTCTTTTTATAGTATTCATAAATTGTCACTAGACGGTTTATATCAGACTATTTAACCATATTCCATATGGACAATTTAATTCAGTGGTTCGACCAAAAGTTACAACATCAGAAAGTACAGCTCAAACCAATTACAACACAATGTGTTTAGTCAGGATCAGTTTATCCATGGACATTAGAAAGTAAAATATACGTAATTATGTACAAATTAAATAATACGGCTTCTCCTTTCATATAAATGGTGACATTTACAAGAATAATTAGTGTTTACGCCAACATTTTACCATGGATCTTCATTGGAAGAGGAGTCGGTGAATTTGTTTATTCGGACAATGAGCGAAGAGTCAATCAAATTGAAAAGTTACAAAAACAAAAATAAAAGTCCAAGGTTAACGCAAATACAATATAAAGCTAGTGACGTCATATTTAATGTAAGTCACCGTAAATATTCAATTGCAAAATGAACAAAAATGAAACATATGACCTATGTAAGTAAATGTATTTAAATGTTTGCGTTAAGGCGTGTTCCATTCTCAATATTTAGGGTGCAGGTTAGAATCCTGAAAGGAGAAGGTTAGTTTTGGTCTAACTCATTAATAAGATCCTAGGTTTGAAAGACTGATTTACATGCTATAATGCTTGTTTATATCCCAAAGGATACAATTCTATCGAACTAAATAGGTCAAAAAAGTATTATTTATTAAATTTTTCGAAAATTAATAAGCTTTGCTTAAATCAAGCTGTTATTTTCAACAACAATATTTACACTATTAGCTTTAATTACATAAATATGATGTTTGCCTATGTATTTTCAAAATAAATATTTATTTGGTGTATTTTTTTTTACCCGCCCTATTTCCACAAAGGAGTATGCACTTTAGATTATTAAACTATCGTGACTAGACATTAATTGGATTAAGTATAAGAAGAACATAGACAAATATTTACTTCTTCCTCGCATGTGACATAACACAATGAGCCTAAGATTATCCATTTGTTGGAAGCACAAAGGGCATGATGACCTTATACAGACACACACACACACTTAGCATTCAGGCCATGATTCATTTAAATCTTAATAAATAAGAAGGCTAACATGAAATCTAGTATCTTATCTGTATCTTAAAAGTTTAAATTTATTTTTTTAATGAACAATCAAATCTAAAATGAGCTCTGATAATAATGTTAAACCTTGAAGGATATTTCCAATTCAACAAATACCGATCTTTAAGTAACTGTAACCTTCCTTAATGCTTTAAACAATAATAGCATTAATAAAAATAATTTTGTCAGATCACGAAAATAAAAATAATTCATACAATAAAACTAAAAGCGGACAGCTCTTAGTCTCTCTGCTTCTATCCGTCCCTCTGCTCCTATCTGTCTCTCTGCTCCTTTCTGTCCCTCTGCTCCTATCTGTTCCTCTATTTCTATCCTTTTCTTATATAACTACGTCACCAGATGGGGCGACAGACGTTTCTTTCTCTTTTCTCAAAGTGACAATGTAAATGTATATACTTGTATAAAAATATTTCCCGTTTTATGAAATACATCTTAAATACATTGTCAGATGGGGCGACAGGCGTTTCTTTCTCTTTTTTCTCAAAGAGACTTTGTATATAAATAATTCCCTTTTATTTGAAATACATCTTAGTTTAGATATGGCAAATACAAGTGTCAGTCATTTACTCCCATCGTATACAAAACTATTTTGTATACAATGATAACGTGAGCTGCAGCTAAGCCTTATGTACATTTTTATATTTGCAGCATGGAATGCATATCTCGGAAATAATAGAGTTTTTGCAGTATTGTTACTCACTAAGAAAAACATTCATTACCACTTAATCTTATATACATATAGTATATGAGTTCAAAAACATTTGATCAAAGCCGCAGTATGATGAGTAAAAGAGATTGATGTATATATTTTTATAAATAATTTATATTTAATCAGAAAAAAAAACTTGCGACAGCCGTGTGCGTTTAGGCGTGTTCAACTCTCAATGCGTTGGGGGCGCAGGTTCGAATCCCGAGAGGGGATGGTCATTTTATGTCTACCTCATTGATAAGTTCGAGTGACTATTTTATGCTATAATGCTTCTTTATATCCTGTCGGACGCAATTCTATCAAACCAATTCGAAACTTTTTAAAAAACTTTTTGTTATTATTTACTAGAATATTTACTTTATCATTTTTTATTGTAGCATTGACATAATTTTTATATTATAAACAAGATATAATCCCTTCAACAGGGACCACATCACAGCCCTGCATGAAATAAATGGATCTCTATTTTTCACTTTTATTTTGATGTGCCCAATATGTAATTGTAATGAGTACCTAGAGATTATTTTTTGCTTGCCTCTAAGGGTAGAGGTGCTTGAGTTATATAGACTCTCTCTGAGGGTGCTTGTGCAGCAGCATGCTAAGTGGGGGATGAATGATTCTTCATGGTCTATTAAAATAGTAGCTTAATATTTTTATGAAATATTAAATAATAAAAAAACGAACATAGTAATTTTAAACCCTCCCATAACAGTAACAGTATTAGAGGGGGAATATAAATTGTAGATTAGAGGGTAACGTTATCATCTAAGTTTTAGTGACTGAATAACTCATTACAAAGGCTAAAGTAACGAGTGTAGCGAGACGTTAGTCATGAAAAAAACATACATCATATTCATTACAAACGTTTGCCAATTTTCTTTTCGCTTATGAATAAGAACTCCCCACTATTGTTGTTTTTATTGGACGTGATTGGATGAAAGAAATGGAGCGTGAATAATTAAACTTGTTATATTGGAATGAGACATCCCACAATTCACTTCTAGATTGTGTTAACATGTGTAAATATCAAGTCATAGCAAACAAATATTACTAAAATACCTTATTTACTAACTATCCTCGATCCATGATATTTTTAATTCTTAGATTAGACTATTCCTATTCAACTCATAAATAAAATTTGAAAAGAAATGCATTGTCATACACAGGGAAATAATATATATTTATTTTGATTTGTCATCATTTATGATAATTAGATCTTCAAACTGAGAGATAATATTCCTTATGAACATAAATTTTCCTTTCTACTGGGTTTTGAAACCTTGGAAGGGACTTTTTACATAAAACATTTGTTTATAAATTCTTCTGACACATAGAACAAGATTGAATATTTAGTTTGTTATATAGTCCATGACATTAAAATATCTTTCTGCATCAATAAAATGACGAAAAGGAGAGAAAAATGTAGTTTCCAACTGGAAAATGCGAGTTTGCGAAAACTACCATACAAATATCTTACCAATCGAATAAATAAGACTATCAATTAGATGTAAAATAGAAGGGCATCAATACATTTTTGATCAACTAAAACATCATTAAATTTAAATGAAAAAACATGACTATAACTATTGTTTAAAGGAATCTTTGATATGTGAATCTAAAATATCCTAAAAGTGGGTATCGGAATCTCACAAATATTTTTATCTTTTTTATAATCAAACATATATGATATCGATAATACACCACTTTTAAATTGTTTTTATGTATATTATAGCAGTTCTCTTCTAATGATTATCAAAATTCGTCTATATTTTTTTATAAAGCCATAATAAGAAATTTATTCCATAAGAATCTATTGTTGTCTCAAATGAAATTACCTCATATAAAGATAATGACCTAAATACTCCATGCAAATGTTTATTAAAGGCAGTCTTTATAGCTATACATACAATTTCATCGGCATCAACCTTATATACTTCATGTGATCGCTCCAGGTTTAAACTCGTTGAGTCCCTCTAATTTACATCAAACTCCACACACAAACTATTTCCTCATTTATTCGTTTAGAAACACTTCATAATATCCACCATTATAATAACACTTGACTTTAATATACCCAGCTATATCTGGTTTCACTAAATGTCCAACAAACGTAAATAACAACGTAGGTACATGCATATGCGCTGTTAAATTATATGACTTGCTCTGCATTCATGTAGAGAGGATTCATTCGGGTTGTTTTATAGCTTTTAGTCAAACAGATATTTTGCATTAACTATTATATTTGCTATGAACTAAACGATTTATCCATTGATTTAAGGACATTTTTTATAAATTGATCAATTCTAATTTATTTTGTTAAATAGTAATGGCCTAATAATATTCAATAAATATATTAATATTATGTATTTTTGCAGGGTTATATGTAAGGATACTAAAGCATAACCCTTTTTCTCGTACGCAATTGGTTGTAAGAACCATAGCCGTGTGCATTAAGGCGTGTTCAACTCCCAATGCTGGGGGCGCAGATGGTTCGAATACTCCCGAGAGGGGATGGTCATTTTATGTCTACCTCATTGATAAATAGGTTCGAGTGACTAATTTGAATGCTTTAATGCTTATTTATATCCAGTCAGATGCAATTATATCGAAACCAATTAGGCACCCAAAAAAGAAGAGTGACTAATTTAAAAAAGCAGTTGTTGCTTTTATTAATTTAAATGTCACGTCACTCCTGCCTGTTGATTTGTAAGCATCAATTAAGCGATAAGAGTATTTCCTTAAAAAAGAAAACTGTCTCTTCTCATGGGTCTCAATCTATGTCATTTGACAATCCATTATTTTTTATTAATATTAATTTGTTAAAGCAATTCCGCATGCCTTTCATCATCATATCTGGCGATAAATGTATATCTGATGTTCAGCCATATAACAATGAATAATTAATTTTTACCAAATGAAAAAGTTGTGTTTTAATTTTGTTAATTTAATACAAAAATGATATTTAAATGATTTTGAATAATCACTTTATGTACTTTCATAAGACTAAAAGTTTGTTACAAATTGGGGTTTTGAAGGAGGGAGATAAACTATCAATCCATAATTGTGTAAATATTTGTCTTATTGTGATCAAACACTACCAATTATTATCCCTACTTCTATAGTTATGGGGTGATAATAAGCTTTGCAAATAATATCCCTGATGTTTTTATACAAATAAATATTACTACATTACTATTTGAATATTTTAGTTGAGTAAGCATTCAAAAAACTTCAATGCATTTATGACAATCATCCAAAGGATCTGCCATTTTTTATAAATTGATCAATTCTAATTTATTTTTGTTAAATAGTAATGGCCTAATAATATTCAATAAATATATTAATTAATAAATAACGTCTCCTTCAAGAAACATATTCATTGTGAACCTAGCACGTTTTTTGCGTGACTGAAGTTTAGTATTTCTAATATGACGTCCAAAGACAGTATTTTAGAGGACTTTCGTAAACTAAATCAAAGACTTCTTAGTCATGAAGTTGCTTCGAATCGACTCTTTGACTCAGCAGAAGATAACCTCAGGTGGATTGGGGAAACTCAGAATGAGCTTAATTCCGTGGAATTCTCTAAGCGAAGGAATCAAATCGTGTTGGACTTGCAAAAGGAGAAACATCAAATAAGTGAACTTCTACAGCAAAATAATGAACTTTGGGCAGCATTGGAGGACCATAAAAAGGCCATAAAACTTTATTTGACCAAAAATCAACAGAAGTTTGCATGCATTGCCCATACAAGCATAACGCATCCAGCGGATACAGAACATAACTCAAACGAACGACCCACCATTTTGAGTCCAGCTCTTCGCAAATCATCGCGGATGCGCAAAAGAACTCAGTTTTACGTTGAAGGATTTTAATTCCTCTATAGCTAAGGAATATTTTTAAATTATTGTATATAAAAAACAACCTATTTACAAAATAATAAACACTACAATAAAAAGAAGTCAAAGGACAGTTACTTTTTAAATCACAAATAAACAATATAAATATAAATTACTCTCGAAAAAGAAGGAAAAAAGCTAAAATCATTACGCATTTAACAAATAAGTTTTATTTATATTTAAATTTAATATTTGTAAATGGTTAATTGGATAATTTTGAGGTATTGAAGTGAAATGGAAGGAATACACCTTATCATATTTCCAACCCATGTCCACAAACAAAAGGTTTAAGCAATTTCTTAATTTGTTTTAATATATATTTTAGTTCATTCCTCTATACTGCAAGCTTAAGATATAATTAATATTAGTGGTGTATTTATAAGTCTCATTGGTCATAGTTAAAATCAAAAGGATTTGTGTGTAGAATTTTAAGTAGTTGTATAAGAAATATCTTTGTCTTAGAAATGTCCTTGTCCAAAAAGTGTCCGCTTAAAAAGTATGTGCCTTAGAAGAAATGTCCGTTTAAGAAATGAATGTCTTACCCTTATTCTGTTCCCTTAGAAGATCAGTTGTCCAACACCTATTTGGTATTGTTTTGTCTCTTAGATGAAAGATCCATTCGTGTCAAGGCTTGCGTGTCTTGGATAGTGAAGAACCTATCTCTCTTCCCCTTACAATATCCTCAAATCAATTTGTGATATCGTGGGAATCTCTTGCTATATATTTATTATTGTTTTTATTTCAATTAAGTGTCTTTTTACCTAGGTTCTCCCCTAAGGATAAAAGCAAGGAAGCCACTTAAAAACATTAATTACTCCGGACTCACTTCCAAGCTCACGTCAAATAGTTCCTTCTCAAACAAGATATACTACGCGCACCAGAAATATATGTTGTGTAAGGCTTTGAACTGACAAAGGATATCCTTTTTAGAATTCATATATCCTTCCAGCAAATAAAAAAGGAAATTAACGTTTTTCCAATCAAGTCTTTCCATGTGGTTGAATTTATTTATTGTTATTGTAATTTAATTTGGGCTCCAATATGAAGCACTTTCTAACAGAAGGTTTTCAATAATTGTTATGGTTTCATTTATATCCTTTTTTAATTTAAAATGGATGATACAGACGTTAATCATTCTGATTTTTAAATAGTTTTTGACGCCAAACAGGGTTCTAATTTTTTATAATGGTGTTAAACATTTATTAATCAATATTCCCATGATGATAAAAGAAAAAATTGGAAGAAACATTGGTAATGCTTAAACTATATATTGAAATAGGTATATATAGATTGAAGTTAATGAAACTTTGATATTATTCAAAATAGTTTTGAACATACCAAAATACATTTGAGTATTTTATATGCTATTACTAGGGATCGGAAAAATATTTTTTTAAATATAAAATATTTTTAAATATTTGCCTGTTTTTTATGTTGTTTTAAATATTTTCCTGTTTTTTAATACTGCTTTAAATATTTAGCAATATGTATCTAACTTTTAAACTAATATGCAATTTTAGTATAAAAAATATATTTAAAATTTATTTATAAATTTATTTATTAAACATGTTATGCTCATTGTGCACGTATTTTTGTCTGGAATACCAATTTTACATGGGTATAAAAATATTTTATCAACTTTGTCTCCAGTTTCACGCTGGAGGAAAACATGACAATATACATTATTCATCCGTTTTTGTGGAGACTGCACCCTCTCACGTTGGCTCTGCGAGCAAAAGTCAGACAGTTGTTATCCAAATACAGTCAACATCGCCTAAGTCGATTCTCTCGGGACTGTGCAAAAACAATCGACTTAGGCGAAATTCGAGTTACAAATTTTGATTGCTAAGTCGAAGAAAAATTCGATATACAGGTAGGCGTGTGTGTGTGCACTCGCTCACATGCAGTCGCAAATCATCGGCGAGGCAGCAGGTGGGCGAGGACACAATTTCTTTCTTTTTTAATTTTACCTCGCTTAGAGGGAGGAACATACCTTCCACCATCTGTGTCTGCTTCCTTGTAATACACAGTGTGAACGGCAGGCGCAGTGCATGCGGGCTGGTTTTGGAAAGTTAGTGCCCTCTTCGACTTATGCGAAATTATTTTCTTTTTTATGTATGTGTTACTGTCAAAATATCTGTTCGACTCAGGCGAAATATTGACTTACAAAAATCGACTTGTACGATTTTTGTTACACACATGTCAATGGAGAAAAAGTGGGACTTTTGATTATATTCGAGTTAGGCGACTTTTCGACTTATGCAATTTCGACTTAGGCGAAGTTGTCTGTATATTCTAATGGCGCCAGGAGTTTTGTATTGCATTGTATTTCTTATTTCATATTTGGATTTGTAACCTTTGGATTTGGATTTTGACTGTTGAGGCGAGAAAACATTTATCCAGCAGAGATGTCAGGAAGCAGTTTACAAAACAAGTGGCTTCAACAGCTTAGCCTAAGCAACGATGACATCAAGTTTGTCGACATGAAGACTGCTTTTTGCCGCCATTGTGAATCCAGCTTCGAATCTCGGCAGAAAATTCAAGTGAAACAACATATTGAGTCCGCAAAACACAAGAAGAATATGCAACTCAAGACGAAAAGGAGCAGCTCTCAAGCACAGCTTGAAGACATTTTTGAGAGAAGCGCCAAGAAGTCCAAGTCGTTTGACCTCAACAAAAAACTCTGTCAAGCTTTATTGGCTGCGAACATCCCATGGCACAAATTGCAGGTTCCCATGTTTCGTCAATTTCTTGAAGAGCATTGTGCTGTATCTATTTCTGACGAAAGCACTCTGAGAAAGACTTACCTGGACATCTGCTATCAGGATGTGCTCACCAAAAAGTTAATATTCAAGATCAACCCATCTGGCTCGCCATCGATGAAACTACGGACGTAGAAGGACGATACATTCTAAATGTGGCTGTCGGAAAACTTGCTGCAGATTCATCCAATCGAGCCGAACTGGCGCACTCGATGATATTGGAAAGAACCAATGCTGAGACAGTACCTCGTGCCGTAAATGATGTTGTAATGAATATTTTGGCAGTTAAGGCTGAAAACGGCAAACTGATGCTCTTTGATGCTGCTGTTTACATGTTGAAATGTGGTGGACAACTGAAAATTTTCTATCCTAATCTTATTCATGTGACATGTCTCGCCCACGCTTTTCATCGAATCGTTGAATGTGTTCGGAAACATTTTCCGAAAGTGAACGAATTGATCTCAGTTTCTAAGAAAGTGTTCCTGAAGGCTCCATCACGGATTCTAGCATGGAAAAATTTCAACCCAAATCTTACACTGCCTCCCGATCCAATACTAACCCGTTGGGGAACATGGGTGAACGCCGCATTGTTCTATGCTGAGAACCTTGACGCAGTGAAGACTGTGGTCGAATCATTTAACCCACATGATTCGGAGGCCATCAAAAGATGTCAATTTATTATTGGCAATGATGAAATGAGGTCAGGCCTATCATACATTGCTGCTAATTTGCACTTCCTTCCACGAGTCATTCAAGATCTTGAGAGACAAGGACCGAGCCTAACAAAATATTTTGCATCCGTATCTACGGCTGAGGCTGCTATTTACAGCTTACCAGGCATAAAAGGTGAAACAATAAAAGAAAAGTATAAATCTGTCTATGCCCGCAATCCCGATATCGCTGTTCTACGTTCTATTGAGTCCGTAATCTCAGAAGGCAAAGAAGTTATCCCCAACGGCATGTCTCCACAAACGGCGGCTGAATACAAATTTGCACCTGTCACAAGTGTCGATGTTGAACGCTTCTTCTCTATGTATAAGACTCTTCTCTCCGACAATCGCCACCGGCTCACATCGGAAAATCTTGCAAAAAATTTGGTGAACCACTGCTTTTATCGGTGAGATTTTCGTTTTGTATGACTGGATTTTGTTTTCAGCTCATAATGCCTGTAGATAGTTAGAATGTCAGTAAACTTTGTAGTATGTTCCGGTAACGCAGAGTAATTATTTTGTCGTTGTCAGTAAATATTTTGTCATTTTTAGTAAATAAATATTTAAATATTTCGGTGTTTTCTTTTAAATATTTTTCCAATCCCTAGTTATTACAATTAAGGCATTAACCACAAAAATATTAATCTTAACTATTGAACCTAACAGATCACTTTGATTACATGCATATTCTCTTTCATTATATTGACATAAATAGTAGAATCCACGAAGAAAAAGATGATTTTTTTAGAGTAACATCTGGATGACTAAAACTTGATAAAAAATAATAAAATGTTTTTTTTAAGTCTGAGAAAATATTAGTCATTATTCAAATGAAAGTATGAGACCGTAATATACTTTAATCAAAAATTTATTCACATGTAATTTAACAACTTTAATTTTCATATTAGTATTATTCAGGGGATAAACTAGATGACCTTCATTCCGAATAATCTAGTTTCTTATACGAATAATTTTCCCTTCTTGTCGATCTTTTGAAAGCCGAGGAATCTCATGAGCAAGTATATTTAAAGGCCACAGTACACCTTTATCAAGATAGAAGGGAATATTTTTTGTTTGAATGAAAGGGTATTCATGACTACATTCTACGTGTTAAAGCAATTCATCTTCATTTTTCACAGTACAATACACTCGACAAATGAAGCTCAGCATGAATAAAGCTTCGTTTATTTAAATAGGCTATCATGATATAACTAATAAATAAAGCGTATCCTAATCACTGAAGAAGAAAAAATAAACATTCGAAGAGTTAATTTTAAAATGTTTTGCTACTTGATTATAAGGAAAAAAATGGTATATTCACAATTACTGAGTCTAAAAGGATTTTTAACGTTACTTCAATACATGTAAAAAGCATGCGATCCTATGTTGGCTACATATATCATCTTTATATGTCTTTATTTATACTTTATAAAATTCAATTTGAATAGACAAACATTCTAGTAGTTAAAATGGTTTTTTTTCGTAACAATTAATGCAGTAAAAACGATGCACAAATTACACAGTGACAAATAAAATAAAACAGGTATATTAATCACACAAAGGTCTTCTAACATAACCTCTATAAATATGTAAGAGTTTTTTAAGGTCATTCACTGTTTTCTCCTAGAATGAGGGGAAGGAGCGAACCTCCACTTTAATCACAAAAATGTATTTTTATAAAACCTCTATATATATGTAAGAGTTTTTTAAGGTCTTTCACTGTTTTCTCCGAGAATGAGGGGAAGTAGCGAACCAAGCCTCCCACAAACCTCCACTGGGAATCAGTATGTCCTGGAATCTTGATATCCAGTGCAGAATAACGAGCAGCAGCGGAAATTTGAATGCATCTCAATTCCTCCGATTCGATAGTTTTCCCCGACCAAGGTGCTCCGCTACGTAAGCTTGATAGAGCAAACTCTATTGCTCTTGTTTTCTCCGACGCAGAGCTCAGGTTAGATGTGAGACCGAAAAGAAGAATGAGGGAATCGTCGATTCGATTAATTTTGAGGCTGATAAAGTCCCTCACGATTTTAAAAACAGGACATTGCGGAAAGGCATGAATAATTGAGTTATTAATTTTGCCGTAGTCTTTACATGGAGCGTTGAAGTAAATACGACCCGTGGATATTTGAAACTGAGCAGAGAAGCGTTTTCATGGCTTACTTTGGAAATCGAACTCAAAATTTACTCTTCCCCGATAACTTCAAATCCAAGTCTTTTAAGTATTTGTCGACAATTCTTTCCGCCTCCACTTTCGTATCAGAGGAGAAACACAATCTTAGATGCTACGGAACAGGGACTATGTGCTCTTTTGCCACCCTTTGAAGTTTAAATACAAATTTTCCGGACTTGAAGATAGAGTCATTCGTGAGATCATGTATTGTGAGGATATCGGAGGATAAAGCTATTCTTTCGGAAAAAAATTGGGTCGTCTAGATTCTTAAAAAAACTCCTTTCTCTATTTTGACGAATAATGCCAATTGTTGAGGAATTATAAAAAAGTTGGTATTCCTCTCCATATTATTATTATTCTCTGAATCACAGCTAATGAGGTGGAAAATCTTCTAGAAGTTCATTTGCTGTGTCCGTCCCTAAATAATCTAATTATAGGCCGGGCTAGAAGCAATATGTTTCCTTCATTCAAAATTTGGGTTTTTAGAGAGGTCAATTAAAAAAATTCCTATACATTTTGGAATAATCCTAGATAACAAATCTGATTTCGGACGTTTAAGAGCCGGTAAATAGATTCGATGAAAGAGATTATTTAGCCAGATGCTTTCCTCCTGTAGTGCCTTCTCCGCAATCCAAGGAACGGCTGTAGATCTAAACAAAACAGCAGGAACTACCCGGTAATTGTACAGGTCAATCCTTTTTTGCAGATTGAATTTCCTCCAATGAGGAATTTTCGCGTTCACAAAGTTTTTACGAGTATACCAGTTATTACTTGTAGGACCATAACGTCCCCATGTAATTCCTAATATGTCCACGGTTTCTTTTATTATTAAACTAGGGAGCTTACAATCCTTGTCTGGAAACCACTTTCCAATCGGCAAAAAATTAACAATCATTTTTCATTATCAAAATAATCAGAATTGTTATTTATTTGTTTTCATTTTATTGATAATATAATTTACAATTTTTTTATTACGTATTTAACATAAAAATGCTCGAAGTGTTAAATTATAATTTCTATATGTATTTAAATTTATCATTTCATTTTAGAAATTAGCAAACAAAAAATAAAGTTTTTGTATGCGGGAAAGCAAAAAACATTTTCAAGTCTCTGGTGATTCAATTTATTTAATTATAACTTTGTGCCCTTGATTCCCTTATATCTCTTGAATAATCATAGTAACTGCTTTATACATTAATTAAAAACTAATTTATGTATTTTTGTGTGTTCCCTTAATGATCCCAAAGGGAAATTACACTATTTTTTTGTAGTTTATTGCCATAATAAATTCTTAAAAGGCTAAAAAAAGTTATACATGGCGAGATTCGAACATAAGGATTTATTTTATACATTTTATATTGATAAAAAAGGAACTTTAAAACATTGAAAAATGTCAACTTATCTATAAGAGCTTCTCAAAAGCCTCTAAAGTACTAAATCGGGAACTAAAACTACTAATTATGCCAATGGATAGGAAAATCAAGAGGATTAACAAGGGCAAGGAGACTTTAAAAAGGACGGAAGCTAGAGAGAGAGTCGCTCAGCCAGAATTTGCACAGAACGTGAAGAGTAAAGTAGAAACGCCTGCAAACGTAATGTAGCATAAAATGCGCACCGATCGAATGTTATCTTCTTCCCTATACTTGTCAATTAGCAAGGCTTCAAATTTAGAAAATGGCGAATTATAAAAATCTACAAAATAGCAAAATATGCAAAAAGAACATGCAAAATATTAATAAAACTTGAAAGTACTATTTTTAAATAATCCTATTTGGGTTCCGAATTTTTGTTCGTATATTTTACTGAGACTTAATAATTATGTAAAAAAAGTTTTTGTAATTATATTCATTATTTGCAATTTAGAGATACATCAATAAAATTTTGAAAGCCTAGAATTACATGATTCTTAAGTATAAATATTTATGAATCAACCAAAATATTTTTTTTAAAAAAGCTGTTAATTGCAAATACTTTGCCTGTTTTGATACTTTTTATTATAAATGCATGTTTGAGGCAAAAACTGTACATACAGTGATTTAAGCAATACTAAACAAATTCTATTTTTATTTCAAAGGGTGTTGTTGTTATATGATTTATACAGAGCTACTATATCATACTAATTAAAAAAACATGTATATAACAAACAAATAATTATACAAATAATAATAATAAAATATAATTTAACACAAAAAATAAATATAAAAAGTATTTTTTCAATTTTTACAATTAAACTTAAGGAGCTATAAGGATCTAGACAACTCTGCATTGTCTTTGCTACCTCCGAGCACTGATAAAGTGCATGCAATATATTGTATATTCAATTCGATTGTAATTTTACAATTCTCTTTTGATACTTAAAAACTATAATTGTTTTCCTTTTTACTCAATTGAGGGACACAAACATACAAAATCATATCGTTTTTTGAGTTCGTCACTCGTCACATAGTTCCACTGTAAGTATTTGCACTGCATTTAGTAGGATTAATAAATTGTCATATTTTATCTATTTCTACTACTCCTTACTACTACTATCGGTTGAGGTACCTTTAAAACTAAATTATACAGAAAGTTTTATAATATATTTTTTTGTTTGTTTAGTTCCTAGATCAGCCCTACCACACCGGAACTTAATCTGGTATGAGCCGGTCGTGAACGGTCTAGTAACTACTAATCTTATTTTTAAAACAGATTAAATTTGGACCAATAATTATAACTATTTAAAAGAAATTCCTCCAGTCTTCTTCTTCTCTCTCTGGTTTCCAATGCAAGTTCGTCCATTCCAATCCGTGTCCGTGGACAATCGTAGATTAAATGAATTGGAGTTTCGTCTTCCTCTTCGCAGAGAGTTTCCGACCTTCCCATTCGGCGAAGATGTCCATTTAGGCCACCGGGTCATAGAAGCCCTCAAGGCAGCTCGATAGCCGTGCGTGTTAAGGCGTGTTCAACTCTCAATGTTGGGGGCACAGGTTCGAATACTCCCGAGAGGGGATGTCATTTTTGGTCTACCTCATTGATAAGATCCTAGGTTCGATAGACTAATTATAATGCTATAATGCTTATTTATCCTATCGGATGCAATTCTATCGAACCATATAGGCAAAAAAAAGCCCTCCCATAATGGTACATTTTCTTCAACTAATATTTATTTCCTTAAGCATTTTTAAGCCAACTATAGATGTATGGGCTTCAGAAAGGAACTGAAATAGTTCCTATTGAAATCCATCCCTTTCAAGGACGAGACAAAACTCTATTTAACTTTTTATACTTGATCAAAGTCCCTAAGTGAACAATTCGATATTAATAATAGTTATTAAAAAGAATAAAGAATAATTACAATCGATATTATAGTATTACAATAATGCCAATAATATGTATCAATATAACTATAGCTTTAAAGTGAATTGTTATTTTCCGAAGAGAAGAAAAAATATTAAATATAAATATGCGAATTCTAGTATTTTAAGGATCAGTATATAACTTTTAAGCCCCATTTTGTGAGAGTCAAAAATTCAATAAAAAGTATACCAAATAAGGCATTAGTTCGTTTGCAAAAGAAAGAAAAATGCAGAATGTATAAAAAGGACTTAAACTAAGGCTAATGATCCGTGTTGGACATCATTTATGAATGATAACTACACATTATGTATATGTATTTGTAAAGAAAGAAAAAACTCCCTCCTCTGAATCATTTACTGAACATGATTGATAGAGTTCTAAAAAGCCCTTTCTTTATAATACATCATACTATTTTTAAAAATGAATATTTTACTCGCCAACGAAAAAATATTGAAAAATGATGTATATATTTTAAATGTTTATATAAGTGACTGGAGTGGATGAGGAGGGTATTTTTTAAGTCTCCCTTATCAAAACAAGCGAGACTTTTTCTTAAGAGAAATCTATGAATATATTTGAAATATTTGAACTCTAAGACGACGAAGAGGGTGAACTACGAATATACATGTATATATAAACATATTTCCTTCGTCTGCTCTATCATATACTTAGACGTAGTCATTTAATTGTTCCTGTTGAAAGACGATCTCTTCTCATATTTTTTATGCTTACAAACGTATGTCATTAATTCTAGGGGAGTTATGAATGTGTCTGTCAAATATTTATATTTTCTCCGGTGCAAAAGTCTGTGCTTTATATATTAGATGACTAACTCTGGGGTTTCCTTGGACATGTACCTGCCCTGGCATTCAAGAGGGAACAAATAATAGTAATAATAATACATTAAATTGAAGAAGTGAGAAGAGAGGTTGACTGGTTTTGACGTTTGAGTGACTTTTCCTGGAGCACCGCTACGATGGGCCCATACGTCAGACACGCTTCTGAATGATGCTTTTATTATATTTAGAAATAGCAACAGAATGTGAGGTTTAAAACCAAAAACAGTTTGGAAATATCAAAATAGATATATAATATTATAAACTAGAGGCTATATACATCAGAGAGTGCAATCCTCCGCCGTCATGAGCCTTCCGAGGCGGATTTTCACGATTGGGGAGGCGTAGAGAGACGGGGGAGGGTTCCCTAGACGGAAAATCCGAGGAGGAAGACGCTCCCGGCACCCCAATTTCACATCACAGCGACATCTATTGGCAGAGTAGGCTAACTTGAAAAATTTAGTAGTATTTAGCTCAGTTGGCGCCTTAATTCTGCACTCAG
>CP045897.1:18271252-18314362 GCA_013387185.1 Caligus rogercresseyi | reverse complement strand
TAGTGTAACCATTAAAAAATAAAATGTAAATATACATCCAATGACTAGACAATATTTCCTCTCTATACTTTTCTTTGTTCTTGAGTATGTTAATTTTATTTAAGTAACTGTCTAAGGAATTCATACCATGTAGCTTCCTTTCAAAAGATGTTTTACTCATATATGCTCTGTCATTAATTTGAGCACGTACTTCATTAACTCTTGACCATTCATGAAAAAATAATTAAAACCCTCATGGTTTAATTATATAAGTTATATTAGGAAATTGTTTTAATGTATGACCATAGAGTTTACTAAAACATACTCCACATATATGTATTTGGAATAAGTTGTAAACTTTATTCCTTAGAAATTTTATAAAATATTTTTATTGTTATGCTAATGGTTTATATACTTTATAATGAAGCGTTGTTTCATACATGTATCTTAAAGAAGTAGTTATTTTACGTTATATATATATATAATAATATAGTAATAATATTTTATATTTTAAATGGGATCAAACACAGATCCAATAGTCGTCGGAATAAATTATGATGTTTAATTATTAGGTATTTGATTAAGTAGATTTACTAAATTTAAAAAAAAAATGTATTGAAACTCCTCTTCGGCGGTAAATTTTACAATTTTTATAGAAAAAGAGTAAATACAGTTACATAAAAACTTTAACTTTCAGCTTGCCGTCTTAAAGTTGTCTACATTACTTTGCTTTTGAGCCCCCACCCCTACCTCAATTTTGGTTAGTCATAAATTTCATTATACTGCCTTTGATAATTGTTCTATGATTTTTGCTGTAAAAGGTACATTTCACTTGTACACATTAATATATATATAATCCATATAATATAAGGGTGCAACATATGAATGAGCCAGTCTAATAAAAAGTCTGGATATACTAAACTAAAAAACACTTCTGTGTTATAATATAAAATCCTTCCCGAATTAAATACTTCAATCTTTGAAACAAAATCGTTCAGAAAGGTTCTGATATAGGCTTTAAGAGCTCTGTTAGACGGGTTCCACATCCCTTCGGCCCATAAACTCCTGTTTCAGCGGCAGCGTGCGACCAGGGGTGATCATTATGGTTAGCAAGTGATCCATCAGAATCATCCAGAGCAGTTTGCTCCGCTGAGCTCCAGTAGAACAAGGATTTGTCCTCAACTATCAGATATATACCCGTATATATAGATATATATATATTTATTTTTAAACATTAAGTACACATTAAAAACTTATGTGAGTAGAAGTTTTTTAAGAAACACAATTTTTGGCCCATTGACTTTAATAAATAAAGATTTTACTAACAACCTCGTTGGGTCATTCACTTTCTTTATATATATATGTTTCCTGCCTCATTATTTTCGTTCACATCTATTCAACTTTCATACGAGTCTCATGAGACGCAATAAATTATATGTAGTATGTGCGTTCAATTAATGCAAGTCAATGAGCAATCAGGAGTCTCTTCCTCCATTTTCTATTTATGTTGAGAGAGAGAGAGAGAGAGAAGTATACGAACACACACACAAAAATAGCCCTAAGAACCCACTCTTGCCGGCATTACCTTGATTCATAATTCCTCTCCTTCTATTATATTTAATTACTTCTTCTTAAGAATGGTCAGTCGAGAAAAAAAAGAGGATTCAGAAGAAAGAAATCTTCAAGTCATTCACCTTCTAATATTTACTCTATGACCAGCAACCTACTACCATACTTATATACCTATACGTATATTAGTGGGTATTGTCAGAGTCTAATTTTAAGATATCAAGAGTTTATGCCCTGCAGAGTTGCATCGAGAAGAATGGAAAGATTGTTACTAGTGACAGTAGTTTTTTGCTGTATTTGGAAAAAACCTATCGAATATCGATTGAATGATTTCAGTCATTGTTAGCCGTAGATTAAAAAAAAAAGTCATCTCAAAAACACCCAATATCAATTTCAATTATATACTACAAAACACAGTCTTCAGCTATGTACATGTAATGACAATTTTTCAACCCCAGAGAAGTTATTTAGCACTCTGGCAATAACCTCCACCCTAAGAGGCTTCTCTGAAAGCCAACAATTTAGTGTTGTTGACGATGTTGAAGGTCAATAATAGCAAATTTAAGACCTTACTCAATGAGGATCTCAAGGAGAACGTCGTTTCAGATTGGATGGGGAATTTCTTTTTGTTAATAATTTTGGAGAGTTTCATAAATACATTTAATATAGTTTATAATTATAGTTTAGTTCAAGGGTGGGCAATTATACAAGGGGTCACATGAGAACCATGTTAGGTTTCATCATATCTGGAGGTGAAGAACTGTATTTATTGGATTAGAAGGGGGGAGGGGGTCAATGAAGTGACAAATGAGGAGAGGAACGAGTTCGCGGTTCATTTAGAAGGATACCAGTGGTCCACTGGCCGTATAATGCCCAGTTTTGTTTAAATTTAGCGTTTCTTAGTTTGATATTTATCCTTGGAAGGAGAAAATAGTTATGTAATTTTTGAATTTGAAAAATACTAAAATATTCTTCATAATTTACTTACATTTTTACTACCCTAAATAAAATAAACATATTATAAATAAAACAACTATTATTTATTATATATTTTTTTCTGTCTACCAATACCCACAAGGTTCCAATTTGAAGATTTAATATAAATCTAACGATATACCGATACCGATTAGACAAAACTTTCTACCAAATACCAATACTGGTGGTAGATTTTTCTTCCAATCCCAACTTGTAGACTAATGAATTTTTTCCCAAACAAGATTTCTTGATAAAGCAAAGTTTAGGTTGTCTTTAAAAAATCGTGAATCAAAACATACTACTACTCTTCGTTGCACAAGAATGAACATTATTAAAATGTTTATTTATGATTTTATTATCACAACCCTCTTGCTATTTTTATTAATCTTTGTATATATTATGTATGTACGATTTTAAAAAATGACCCATTTATGAAAAAATGACGCAAAGTTTTACGCGCCAGTTTTAAGTAGTTTTCTATGACTATAACGACCCTCGTAAATGAAGATGGTGTAATTCTTATCTATTTAAAATAATAAACGTATTTTCTTTTTTTCTATACACATAGCATATAATTGATAGCTGGAAAATGTTATCTACAATATTTTAAAACATACCTTTGAACGTCTATTTGCCGGACAATATCATTGATTCTTAGACTTTACCTTCTACGATACCCATGTACATACGTGCATGTTATGTATATATTGTCACAAAGATCATAGAAAATATCTTTCTACTGTATATAAAGATAGTGATAGACATTTTCCTGTGATCGTAGGCACTCTTTATAAATCGAAACACTGGTATGCACTAAGGGGAGTCTTCATTTCCTAGGTAAAGAAAATTAATTGTTGAAATAGTGTGACTAAACTACATTCATCTCCTACCATTTCCATATAAAAAGACACAACTTTTGTCAGGTTTACACACTGAATTGTTAAACTTCTGCTCAAACAGTGCCCACTAATGTATAAATACACATTATCGTACATTAAAAAGAATAAAGACATTCTTCTATGGTCATTGATATACATCACATCGTATTATTGTGTCTGAGTGTATGTGAGAGCTAGCGACGACAATACTAAAGGTCTTCTTCTTGAGTATATATGTATACTTCTTGGGTTTTGTTTTTGGGTACTTCTTCTTTTACAAAAAAAAACCATTGTTTAAACAAGAATCTTCTCTATTTTATTGACTTTCGACATGGGTCAAATGAAGATTTTAAAAAGAAATATATGTATAAATACAAAGATGATACACACAACTACAAATTCCATGTTTCTTATAGGGTATTTTTTGCCTATCGTGCTAAGGAATCGTTAATTTTTATACCATTTTAAATAAAAAGGCAGGATCTTATTATTATTATTGATCACTATCAGAAGAAATAAATATTGTGTAATGGAATTAAAAAGATGTTCACATAAATCGACAAATATTTTTAATGAATTAAAACGAAAGACAACGTCTGAGACCACACAAAGGAGCACAAACACAATAATAGTAGAAGAGATAAAGGGAGGATAGATGAGAATTGGGGAAGGGGAAATATTTATATTTTATACGTCTGCGGTAGAATTTCAAAAGAATTTTTATTAATTAGAAAAGGATTGTCTTTCTCAGAAGTACACAAGATATATATATATATATAATATAATGATTTTAAATAGAATGACTTCTTACAAAGTTTTTAGAGGTAGGAATAGTATATAAGAGATGTATATAACTTTGATTAGTAAATTTTATTAGTGTATTTGTTAATATTCGTATAAGTTATGTAAAAAAAGACATTGAAAACAGTATAATTATAAATTTTATATATATAATGACTATAAATATAATGACTTTTTTAAAGTTTTAAAGGTAGAATAGTAAATAAGAGATGAATATGACTTTTTAATTTGATTAATGCATATGTAAATATTCATATGAGTGCAAATAAGAAGAAAAGACATTGAAAACATATAAATAGTTATTTTTCCATGGATGAAATCCAATATTACATGTATTTGCAATATTAATACCAGTATTCAAATAATTTAGATTTTTCATAGATTATGACTTTATATTAAAGACATAGTTAAACAATAGCCAAATGAATAATTATTTTTTACACTGTGGATCTAGCCTAACACATTTTCTTGATTTACACATTAATTATTCAATTATGACTTATAACCAGGAAACGACCGGGACACTTTTTTTCGCCGGGACCAAACCGGGCCAGGACTTTAATATATTCATTCCTTTGTCATTCTGAAAGTGACGACGTAAATGTTAAAAATTATTTCTAAAAAAAAACTCTCACTTTCAGAATGACGAACGAACTAATATATTAAAAGTCCCCGCCCGTACGTTCCAAAAACAGTCGTTTCTGCTTATAACATATGAATATCTAAATATTTAATTGGTTTTTCCATTTATCTTTTAAGATCTCATCTTCCGTTTATTGCAATCACGTGATTTTAATTTTTTCCATATTTTTTTATGCTCTAAAACTTCTTTAAATACGTCTTTGTACGTATATATGTAATGCCAATAATCCTACTTAATTAATTACGCCATTATTTGGAGTAGGATTGTTTATCACGAGAGATTTTTAGAAAGCATAAATATTTTTTCCTTACTTCTGTAGCATAATAAAAAGAACAGGTGACTGTCCTTTAAATAAACTCCATTCGTATATTCCGTACGGAACCCTATATTTGTATACCTCTATACATAGGTGTAGGGGATAGTTTGTTGTGGAGGGGGGCATTCAATTTGCTCCGAATTTTAGAACAAGACCTGTTAAATCGTGAAAAATAATCGAATGAAGACAGTTATGTAGATTAATATGTTCTTTATAGTAATTTCATACTATTCATTACATTATATTTATTTTGTTACACTCCAAATCCGGTTGCTTTCATAATCTCATATTTTTTTCATTCAACAGGATTGCCCGAATACCTCAACCATTTGCCCGAATTTGAGAACTCACCCCCTGTCTCCTACGCTATGCCTCTATATAACCATTTTAAGGATAGTCGCATATATAGAAGAACTAGAGAGAGAGAGAAGAAGAAGCATGCATTACATATAGTCAAGGGGTTATAAAATGTATACTTAAGTGATTTATATCGCATGTACAAATATATATATTTTTTCTTCATAGCCTTTGCCTTGGATAATTGTTGTGCCTAATAAGTGTAATATATTTATTTTGTCTTTATAACTTCCTGAGAATGCATTTGAACATATTGAGTCCAATGCTATTAACAATAAATGTATTTTGTAGGTCAAAAGTACTTGATTGCATTTAAGCTTCTGTATATTTGTAGAAATATATAATATACATAATGGAAAAGGCTTGTTTTTTTCTTCTTCAAATGGATATCTAATGTCTTAGCTGCATCAAAGTACCTAAATATTTGTATACCAACATTGTCTATTTTTTGAAATACTCTGAACTATAACGTTCATTTATGTTTTTACGCAACTGTTGAAGAGAGTTTTTTTTTCGTATTTTAGTGTAGTAGTATTATACTGTATTTTTTGTTACAAATATTGAATAAAACTTCGTGACCGAAAAAAAAAATATATACGGGGCTAAATGGATCAACTCTCAATTTAGGTTAGCTTTCATGGTGAAAGTCTTATTTATAAACCTATTTGAAAAAAAATCTTTGTTTCGATTGATTTATTACAAACCGAAGTATGCAATTCACGGAACCATATGCTATAAGAATTTGCATGAATGAACTTTGATAGGACGTGATATACTTTTGAAAAAATCCTGGATTACACAAATTATTATTATCGTTAAAATTTGAATATTTTTGGTAATGAAAATTCACATTAAAGAATTTTAGTTTTGATAATTTTGTTATAAAATGACAAATATTTATCTACAAAAGTGATTTTATTCTCAAATAAACTCGTATCTAGCAAGGTTCATACACTTTTTCACGCACTAACCCAATTGTATAGATTTTTTCCACTCCGATACTAATTCATTTTTGTAATAATAATTTAATTAGTTCATTCTTCTAGGATATGTACATATTTTACATTCCGCAACTAGTAAGCGTATATAATATCCATTTTGTAATATCATACAGATAATAAAAACAATAAAGGAACATTATATTATTTTTTTATTTTTGTTTTAAAGTACTTGAAAAATTGAACTATTTTATTTGTATGTAATCCGTAAGCGTGCATTTTAATTAACAAATCAAAGCTATTGTTTTATCTACAATAAAAAGTATTTTAATTTTTGTATTCAACCAGTATTAATAATCTTATGTAGTATTAACTTTAATTACTTAAATTCAATTGCTAAAGTTAGGCCTCTTTTGAGAATCATAATGTTTCCAAAAAGTTAGATTATATGATCGATCGGCATTTTATCATAAAATATGACCAAAAAAGGATGCTTTTTAATAACTGTGTTCGTTATGAAAGCCAAAATTAAACTTTAACATTTAGTGTGAAGCAAACCATTCAAAAACCATGCGGAGAAATACCCCATGGATCCCAATTATGTTTTTCAAAGTTATAATTCCATGGACCAATTAAGAACTCTCTATGTATCTAGAGCAAATAAATGAATGCTCAATTCACGTTTAATCAGATTAAAACCAATTTGGACCATTTACGTTCATCATTAGTACTTGTTAATGGACTCACACTGTGTGTGTGTGTGTGATTTTTAAGTATAACATTCCCCCTAATGACTTTGATTGCCCTTATCACTTCACTCAATGTTGTGTCACCCTTATTCACCATGTGGGAGTCTACCTACTAAACCCTACGTCACTCATTAATTAGATTCTCTGTCGTCATGACCAAATTCATAATAGTAATAATGCTTCAGTTGATAGCCTTTTCAACAAATAACATTACTCCTACTAATTATATATGATTTTATTATAGCAAAATTCATGAATCAATCCATAATGATATTGTAGTGATGCACACAGGTGTAAAATGGCGCTGTCGTCACCGATTTTCCTCACCTTCTACTGAAATAAATGAGGACTGGTGCTTTTACAAAGATGGAGTATGTGTATAATACTTCCACCAAAATATGTTAGCAGCAATTTCGTAGCAATCCCTTCCGATAAAGGGTGTCTAGTTAAACACATATCTACAGTTTGAAACAATTTATATATATATATATCTAGCAAAAAAAAAAGAAATGGAGCTTCAAGGAAGGCTCCCTAAGCCTGTTACGAAAGGAAGAATAGTTTTGGTTCCCAAAAAAGGAGCTCCCACCGATATAAACAACTGGAGGCCCATTACTGTGCTCAAAGAAACCTACAGGATACTGTCTGGTGTCATTGCTCAAGAGATTGAACCGATTTTAAATATTAAATTAGGGATGAAACAGAAAGGATTTCTTAAAGGAAGGAGAATATCGGATATATCAAAAAATATTCAAACGGCAATAGAATCCTCACAATCGAGGGGCTCATTCGGAGCAATAATTGCAATCGACTTTTGCAAAGCGTTTGATTCTATTCTCCATGATCACATTATGAAATCTGTAAAAAAGCTCCTCCCCAAAAAATATTTTAATCCAATCAGAGCACTTCTTCTTAATGGAACTTCAACAGTAACTATGGGGGATCTTAACAGTGAAGCCATAGCCTTGAGAAGAAGCTGTCGACAAGGTTGTCCTACAGCGCCTCTTTTATTTGCGGCTGGCCTTAAGGATCTCAGTGATTCCGTAGTCAAAAAATTTAAAGGTTGTGGGATTGAATTTGGATCCTGTAAGCATATTATAGATATGTATGCAGATGACATTACTCTGTATATTGAGGCAAGATCAGAACTTCAATTAATTAGGCGTCTTGAAGTCATTTTGAATCATTTCAAGAAATATGAATCGAGATCAGGATTGAAAATTAACAAAAATAAAACTATAATCCTCCCCATCGGAAATTGGAATCCCTCTCAAGGACTTCAGATCGCTTCGTTTCAAATCAAGGATAGTGTGGAAATCCTGGGAATAACATGGGACAGACTTGGAGTATCTCTCAGCAATTGGTCTTCCTTGCAGAATTTGATAAACGTCTATCTATTGAGATGGAGAAACTTAAATCTACAGCAAAGGATTGATTTTTATAATTTTAAATTGGTTCCTGCGACTCTATATAAAGCTACCGCCATTCCGTGGTTAGCAGAAAAGGTAATGGAGGAAGAAATTACATGGCTTTCTAAACTCTTCCATAAGAGCTATATACACTCTCTCAAGAGGCCCAAAAGTTTTGTGGGTGGTGGCCTGTCGAATCTTTCTACAATAATTCCTAAGATTTATAAAAATATGTATAGACCTTTCAAGAAATCCGGAACAAGAATGGCGAACTTATATTACTATGCACTCTGCCTACACTTGCTCATGATTGGTACTGACTTTATTAATAAGAGAATGGAACTATTTTCACCTTCCCTAGCTGCTTCCTAGAGAATTCTCTGGAAAGGACAACCGTCTTTTTATGCTTCTTCAACAATTGACATCATACGTGAAAATCATCAAAAGAAATTCTTCTTCACAAATCTTAAAGAACCTAAATTTTAGAACTCGAAGCTTTCGACTCGGACATCATATCTTTTCATGATTTTAACAAAAAATCTATTTTTAACTGTGGACAATTCTCTTTTTAGCTTAAAATAGCAGCTGTTCACCATATAGTTCCTATGCCCTGGCATTTGAGGATGGCCTACGAAGAGTACCCCAAAAAAGAAGCAAATACAATTGTGGGAAAGTTTTTAAAAGATCTAAGACTTCCTAAAACTTGGATAAATAGGATAATGTCCTCGGTAAAAAAAGTCAATTATGGCAAACGTTTCACTGCACAATTCCAAATATCATCAGGACTACTATTCTTCAATACTCCATGTAAGGATTGTGGCAATCTATACAACACTGTATATCATGCCTTTTCTAACTGCCCAGCTCTTGTCATGATAAGACAATTCCTTAAATTAAATCTGAGGGGATTAAGTGAAAAATATGTAACTCCAATACTTCTGTTCGGAACCACTTCTAATCCTAACAAGGCAACTCTAAATCGAAAGCCATCGAGTTTGCTCTCTCTAGCATCCGGAGCATGGTTGCAGAAAAACTGTCGACAGCTCAACCGCTGGATCAAAGTGCCTTAAGGGCTATTCTAATGTCATCTTCGGCCCGATACTCGGCTCTCACCATCAGGATCCCGGATCTCTCAGGGACGGCTTGGAGCTACGCTGGAGACACTCTACGCTTCTACTCAAACGGCTCAAAGGTGAGCTTACGGTTTCTGAGACGCCTATTAAGACTTTATAAAGGTTTCCAAAGAGTCAAATAAGAAAACTTCATTTATTTATTTTAACATTTATGTTATGAACTTTTATACGTTATGTATAATTAGTTTTTATTCTTTTTGTAGTATTTTATTATGAATATTTTTTCTCAGTATTATTTTTACGTGATAGATATAGTTAAATAGTTATAGCTGCTTTGGATTGATTGTATATTTTTATATGTGATTTCAATTTGTTTGACTTTAGCTAGGGTTTTAATTTTAACTATAATGTTTAATTATATATACATATCTATATACAATAACTCTAAAAATTAAAGTCATTAAAAAAGAAATCAATTAGAATACCATAAAAGATGGAACACGTTTCGAATTGAATCCAAAACTAAGGTTCCTGAAAAGAAAAAATATTTTCTAAAGAATAACAAAGGTTTATAAAAATAATTAAAATAATGCTTAAAGACAGTGTTTTGCATATCTTGTTAATTTAAGTTTTATCAGTGAGGATATGAACAAATATCATAATATCAAATTTACTAAGTCAAATCTAAAAATACTTAATCTAATCTAAATTTGTAAAAGTTCGTTGTTTTTTTAAGTTATCAAAAAAATGTATTATATTTCTTCGAAATGCAAGCGATTATATATTTTTTTAAACTTATCAGCCACAAATAACATATAGCCTGAGGATGAATAGGGGGAGTATTTTTCCCTAGGGAAGTGTTAATAGCACATATTTCTTCTTCTTCGTATAATCGAATAGAGAGAGAGAGAACCTCCGAGCATTATTCTTAATCCACTCCACATTTTAATTCATTCCACGAAATAATAGCAGATAGAGATGATAACTTTTTGACTTAACACTATAAATGTATATATATATATAAAGATTATCTTGTCCGCTAAGGTATTTTAATACGATTATGAAGAGGGAGAAACATGGGGATTTCCATGAGAGGAAATAACGTTTGTTATGACGTTGAAATGGATTCAAACAGATGCAGATCAATATGACGGCCAACATCCGTCTTAGGCTAAGCTCTATAATTCCTCAAATATTGATGGGATCCAATACAAATGTTAATCTACAGGAAGCTCCTTCAATTATCTGTTGCCCCCCCCCCCCTCCAAAAGTCGTTTATTCATGGAATTCCTTTGGATGTAAATATTTCCGTATATCCTCAGCCTAAATAATCCCAAGCAACAATCAAATAACTGAGTCCTGTTATGCCTATAAGTATTTTTTGGATGACTTGATCCAGATGATATTCTGCCTCATTCTTGACCTCAATAGGATAAAAAATAAGTACAACATGTACCCTTTACTTCATGTGTATATTTAAGAATGTCAGGATGATAGTCTTCGCAAGCTTAACAATCAAATAATTTAATATTTCGGCAATGCGTAATTTTGTATATCTCATCAAAAAGAGGTAGGATATATTTTTCGTAAATGATGATAAACATATGAATTTATTCCTCAGATATTAGGAGTTATTTTCCGAAAATAATATTAGTAATTTCATGATAAAAGTTAAAAGAGATGTTGAGAGGAACGTCAAATGGCACTTTATTCGTTTTATGACAAAGAATACAATTTTTAGATCTGAATTGATGTTCACACCGCTATAGCAATAAAAATTAAATGATTGGGGGGGGGGGGGGGGGGGGGGAACTGTTACATATTATGGGTGCTTTTCTTTTCTGCAATTTCGTTCGAGAACGGAGAGTATGAGTCTCTATTAAATCCTCATTAAATAACTTCTTGTCGTTCTCTAAGGTGCTTATAGTTATCTCTCCAATTTACGTATATATATATATATATATATATATATATATATATATATATATATATATATATATAGCACGGAGTAAATTGTAGGCATTACAAAATTACGGCTAGTTAAGCATTTTTGTATGGTTACCTGCTTGGATATCTTAATCTTGGTGGTACTTGATACGTTATTAGTATGTAGTAAATTATAAAGAAGCTATTATTTTAACAAATATCAATATTAGGGCAAAGAACAAAACTTTCATTTTTTTAAATTAATTGTCTTTTTCTAACTTATTCCACAAAGAATTATAATTTCAATAAGCAAAAGGAAATGTCTTGACAGCCCTGGAGGTATTCATGGGCAGTGTTCAAATTGAAGTATAAAAGGAAATTCATGTAGTAAATTCACAATGACTTACATCTATGCATCCTAAAATATTTGCAAACTTTAATTATTATTATTACAACTTGAGAATGGGTTATGCATTTAAGCTTAGCTTCTGTACCAACCACGGAACCCTGTTGGCCAATAATTAAAACATTGGATAATTACTGCTTTTGTGTTCATTGTTAATTATGAGTATATGGATGTAGGGTCCATCGCTTTAGTATATGGACTACTATTATATGTTCTAAATACTGCATGAAAAAGTGACCCGATTTGAGCATTTAATTATTCGTCAAATATGCTAAAACCGTACAAAATTATATAAATTTATTTTCATTTTTTCCCTAATTCGTTCGATTGAATTACATCCTTGTAGATACATATATAAGCATTTTAATTAGTCTATCAAACCTAGGATCTTATCAATGAGGTTAAAAAAAATGACCTTCCCCTCTCGGGATTCGAACTTGGCCCTCACATTGAGAGTTGAACACATCTTAACACACTGAGTTATCGCGCTCCCTTAATTCGCTTTTCCTTCATAATGAGTCATATATATAATATGAGAACAGGACCACTACCCCCCGGAATATTACCCCCGACCAATCACCCCTCTGACTTTTACCCCCTAAGACTTATACCCCCGTGTAATTTCCCACCCATCAGTAACTGAACTAGTACTTTTCTCCGGTAGAGGGCTTAAGAGTCATAAGGATGTTTAAATATTTGTTAGGTTGTCAACGAGATGATCAGCAATACAAACATTGATTTATTATTATGTATTAAAGATTTCAGATTGATATCGATTCATTTGGTCGTTATAAAGAGAGTTGTTCCGGTTCACATTTAGCGGTTTTACGTTTCTATCGGTCTCATTCTTTCAAACGATAAGACCGGAACCGCTGTAGTTGGACCAAGATCGCTCAAATCGGTTATCAGTCTCGGTTTTTTATTTAAGAATGTAGTTATGCATATGGAATTTTATTTTTAATCTTTAATATTTTACTATGGTTGATCATTTACTTGTTATAAGAATTTGTAGTCTTTAAAAAGGAAAATAATTTTAAACTGGAATGTTTATTTATGTTCTTATGAAACACAATTTTCCTTTTTATTTTCCGTTATTAATTTATATTGAATTATGCGTTGTATATATTTAATGTAGAATGAAGACCATGCTGATGAAAAAAATATTTCCTTTGTAGTGATCATATTATTATACTTTTGAATAAATAAATGAATTTAAAGAAACATTAAGAAAATTATTTTATTTCATTTATTTACTAAAAAAACAGATGTTCAATGGAGAAAAAGACGGAGTCTTAACTGGAAAATGGCAATACTGTCAAAAATACTCTTTTTAGTTGGAAATCCTCACAATTCTAGCCATGCACGCCTGGTCCGACTGTTGTCATTGTATGTCTCTTATAAGATTGTTTTAGAATTACTAAACCATACCAAATTTATTTAAGACGACTGTATAATTATTCAAAATATAGTACATATATATATTACAATGAATTTGAAAATAGTAATTGCCAATATGTATATAAAGTGATTTATTCATTATGTGCCGATATTTTATATTGATTTATTGTCTTAAACGTATTAAAATCATCTTTAATGTTGTGTAAAATATTGTTAACGTTATTTCATAAAAATATTAATATAAATAAATAAAATAATTATATCAACACATTTTAAGATAAAGCATATGTTTTCAAGTTCAAATATAAAAGTATATGAAAGGTGTATAACAACAATGTTCTTCATTTTTAAATATTATTATGAATTACTAAGAAAACAGGAGGGTCTTTTATCCGTTTCTCTTTCAGTATATATATATATATATAATATATATATATTTATATAAATATTTAAATGAGTTGACTGGCATGATCTTCTTTTAAAGTTCCCTTCTTTCTTTTATGGACTAAAAACTCATTTTTCACATCCTTTACGCTTTCAAGCTACTCACTGGGGCATGAGTTTTTCCTTTTTTTCCACATCAACCGAGGAACATGACTAGTTAAATGTAATTTATTAGATTTAAACTCCTTGATGAAATCATGACCTCAAGGAGCCCCACGTATTTTCTTAGAGCATTTTCTCCTAATGCTATCTATACCATTCCATCTTTATGTCAGATGCTTAGTTCAAATGAAATAAATATAAACACTTATGGCACTTAACAAAAAAAGGCATGCCTTTTTGTGTCGTTGTAAGTTATAAGCTTATTTGAATGATAATAGGGAAACGTGATCGTGACAAGAGAAAGGATCAGCTCTTACAATCAGCGTTTCTGAGTGTCCAGGCATCCATCATATAAAATGAGTCTTATATATAATTTAAACTAACTCATTCTAAGGTTAAAAAGGTTTCTATGATGATGGTAGGCTCATTTTGCACAATTAGGGAATTATTTGAACGTCACGAACTCATGTCAAATCACATTAGTTTTTGAGGACGTGAATACTTAGGGATGACATTTTGCCTGGGGAATATATAATTAAATAAACCAATTTTCAAAAAGCAAACAGACTCTTACTAAATGAATGGTTTATGTTTGTTTTATTTATTTTTAGAGACTTATTTGTGTTAAGATATTTGATATCTTGTAACAAGTTTGTTAATCATTGAATCAAAAATATGATTGAATGCTTCGTGAGCATTTTTTATAATTTTATTTTATTGTTTATTTTATGAACTACGATTATATAAGCATTGATAATTTGATGTTTCTAATTAAAAATAGATAATGTGTTTATGAAATATATTCATTTTAAATTTATTTGTATCGAGAGAAAAAAATATAAAGTTTCAACATTTATCACATACTTAACTGATCGCTTGAGAAAATTTAATCTATTGAACTACTCATTATAATTGATATTATCTTGAAAATCGATTTTGAATTGATTTACAAGGATAAAGTGTATTAATTAACGTCTTTGAATGGCTTTTTTTTGTATAACAACAATTAAAACAATTACTAATATCTCTTAATATAATGTATGTTATTTTACAGGGACTATAGATTTTTGTTGAAATGAAGTTGTATGAAATCTACATTTTTAAAATCAGTTTTTTTAGCCTTCACCTAAATAACAATATTTTTTCTTTATATAAAATATATTCAGGCTCTTGTTTATTCAGAAATTAACAATCTAATAAATTGATGCACAAAAAGTATTTCAGTTAATGAAGCTTCATGCAAACCTTTTAAGAAGAAAGAATAAACGACCAATTGAATTACTATAAAAGGATGCGCAGATGATTCAATAAAATACTTAGCTTTAAGTTTTTTTAAATATCTAACATTAAACTCCGCCTTCAAAAACTGAAAATCTATTCTTTGTGCATAATATTTTGGGGTTTTAAGAGTCCATAATTCTCCAAGGACTGACTACTCATGAAGTAAATTCCTTCATTCCGTGTATACATAAACGAGAAGGCGACGTTAATTGTGTGTTCCCCCAAACCTTTTTTGTGTGTTAGTTCACTTATTTCATTATTATTCAAGTCGTAAACATTATATTTTTCTTCTTCTTCTTCTTCTCAAAAGAATCTTTTTTGTCTATGCGTGGAGTCTTCAAAAAGATAACAATAACAATAGACCCCATATTTTTTTTTCTCAGTAAATTTGCTAGAAATCTCCTGGCGTGAACATACTCTGAGAAATAAGGGGTTTGTGACATCGTCGCTTCGGGAATGCATTACCAAGGATTACGCGGGACTTTTCCCCTTGACTCCGTCGTTCTCTTAGTTCAATAATATTTATATATATTTTAACGGGAAATAATTTATATACTTTTTTCTTTTACAATACAACTGACCATAATGTGATCGTAAAATCCAATATGTATTAATGGATGACATTGCAAATTTTTGGTAATTAAATAATATAAATACCAGATATGTACAAATTAATGACTTCATAAAAAGCCTTTGTTTATAAAGCTTAGCAAAAATAACATTCTGGACTAAAACAAAAAGGTGTTGAAGGCTAATAATTGGCGGATGAAGATAATTTGTTTGTTTCGTTAATTAATTCTTAAAAGGCAGAAATATATCGTGAATAAAAACATAATAACTACTTTTCTTTAAAATGCAAGTTTTGACATAAGAACGATAAAATATATTTAAGGTTTACAATGCATTCCTTTTCAATACATTGATTATCAAATTTTGCAATTAGGTTTTGGATTCGAGGTTGCAGGTCCTCCGTGCTTTGGGTATGACGCATTCTTATTACCTCCGCCGAAGGAGGTATTGTTTTCACTGGCGTTTGTTGGTTTGTTAGTTTGTTTGTTGTCAGCAGGATAACTCAAAAAGTACTGAACGGATTTGGATGAAATTTTGTGGAGTTGTTGGAAGTGCCAAAAGGAAGAAGTGATTAAATTTGGCATCTCTGAGTGCAGAATTAAGGCGCCAAATGAGCTAAATACTACTAAATTTTTCAAGTTAGCCTACTCTGCCAATAGATGTCGCTGTGCTGTGAAATTGGGTGCCGGAGCGTCTTCCTCTCGGAATTTCCGTCTAGGGGAACCCTCCCCCGTCTCTCTAACGCCTCCCCAGTCGTGAAAAATCCGCCTCGAAGGCTCATGACGGCGGAGGTTTGCACTCTCTGAGTGTATATATGCCTCTAGTTGTTGATGAGGTTAAGATATGTCAATTCAGATACTCTTAAGAGAGACATCTCCTTTGTCACTGTCTACCTGAATCGGAGAGATCAGGAAGCAATTGAAAGACTGGTTGTGATTACTTGGCGACAACAATATGCTTATTTGGATGGAGTTGTTGTAAACATTCTACCGGTACAATACGATGAGGTCGGCCATCTTTACTTAGGAGAAAAACAATCCACATCACATTTCCTATATATGTGTTAGAACTCATAGCCCAAGTGTTGTACGCAATACATTTTTAAAGTTTTAATGATTAAGATACAATGACAAACATTTTTATAATATTTTTTTAGTTGTATCTACTTAAATTAAAAAATTAAAACAACATACCTGACTTAGACAGGAAAGCATCAAAGAGAAAAAAATAAATATCAAGAAATATTTAAACTATACTTTAATTTTGTTATGTTTCACATATTCTATATTTTTTTTAACATTATTGAGATTTTGTGTAATTACATATTTAAAAAAATATTCTTAAATAAATATGTTAGTTTAAAACTATTACACACAATAAAAAGTCATAACACCTTATTCAACAACTATTAACAAACAAAGAAAACACACACAAACAAATAATAAAAATAGTAATAATAAAACAATAAGTATCTAAAAATCATAATCTTTTGTGAAACGTAAAATTCGATTGAGGTCGAACTTTGCATTCTCGGCGCAAGATGGGAAGAATTTCAGAAGGTCTCCGGCAAAATTCCAACTCTCAGCCCAAGTCCCTGGAATCTTGATGCCGAGGGCAGAATAGCGAGCAGCTCTTGATAACATAATCACTCTCAAGTCATTTTCTCGGACAAGGTCTCCTGAGACTAAGCGTTCCGCCAATAAGCTTTTACAACTAGAAGGGGCGAACTCCATGGCTTTAGTCTTGTTAGGCGCCTTCTGAGCATTAGTTTTGTGCTTTGGATGAGTTTGATATCTAACCTGATGAACTCCCTCAAAATTTTGAGTACGGGACATCCAATAAAATGCATGGATGATTGAGTTGTTTAACTATCCACAGTCCTTGCAGGGAGTGAAAAAGACACCCTTCCGGTGGATATTTGGAAATGAGCTTAAAGAACAATATGCTACTCTTCCAGCCATTTGATAATTTAGAGTTTTCAAGTAGAGAACAGCGAATTTATCCGGTTCTTCTCTTGCATTAGATTCAAAACTCATCTTCAAGATCTGATATTTCGACTTTCCAAAAATATCTTTGGCATAGATAAATAACTAGTTCAATTATTTAAAAAAGCAATGTTTAATACTTTCTTTATTCAATATCCTAAGTCCTAAGGTTGATGAATTCAATTTGAGTGATTTCTTAAAATGTCCATTTGTTTTGATAATAATATTTTTTCTAAGGGTAAAAATAATAAATTGAACGTTAAAGGAGTCAACCTAAATATTCATACATTATTGTTATACCAATAGATATAAGATTATTATAATATTTACTATGGACTTATTAACAAATTCATTTTTGTTATATAATTTTATTCATATCAAACTGTTTTTATGCATAACTTTAAATAAATTAATGATTTTATGAAATACATACAATGTTTAAATGAGTAAATAATACAAATATAATTTCATATTTCAGGAAAATATACAAACAAAACTAAAAAATTATAGGCAGCTAACCAATTGTGACTTTTAAATAAGCCTTTCTTTACAGATCCGCTTTGTTATTGAAATACTATACCAACTATTTTTTAGCAAGTGTAGCTTCGAGGTCACGTAATTATTAGGTGACTTATGGTCACATCAAACCTTTCATTGAGGGATTGAAACAATCCAGGTAAGACCCATATTTCAAAGGGGTCCTCGCATTTTTACAATCTACTAAATACCTTCATGGATAAAATATTATCTATTTTTTATTATTTTATGCTCATCCATAATGATGAGTTTATGTCTGTGTCTCTTTGTGGGAAGGAATGACTAGACTAAAATCCTTGTAATTTATTTATATTGCTCTTTGCAAGAAAATATAACTTTGATTCGTGACATCTGTCTTAAGATTCTTTCATAAAAGTCTTGCATACATGCAGTTTGAAGCTACGCATTTGTATACAAGAGCAAGCTTTAACCCTTGTGTGGTGTTCATATTTTTGTTACTCAGCCACTGTTCGTGGGTCTGGTGGACCCGCTGCGTTTTGGGGTTCTCAGCTAAACACAATAAAACTTTTTATGTTAAAATACTCAAATGATCTTTTCCTTATCTCAATTACAAGCCATATAAACAACATAAATGATAAATAGTAGTCTTTTACCTTTATTAGGTCACATTTATAAATAAAACATCACTTCTTTTTGTTGTTGCTGCTGTAACCTAGAATAATGAAATATCAGAAATTTTTCTAACTCTCTCTCCTCACACACAAGATATGAGTGCCAGATCAACTGCAATAGCATCACACTTACTTCAGGCTTTGCAGGTGATGGTTCTGTAGGTTGGGTGGATGGTGCACAAGACCTAAAATTTCCACTTTCATTGACCCCGGGTCCAGCAGACCCGAACACCCTCTATGTAATGTAAATGTGTAGGGGGGGTTTATGGTGTGTGGTCACTGAAACGTGTTGTGATATATGTTCTTCACAGAAAATGAGCCAAGGCCAATGAATCTGAGTTTGAAATAATAAAAACTCGTATTACTTTTCTTTGAGACAAAAATGAAAACGGGTCCCACAGACCCGAACACCACACAAGGGTTAAACTCCTTTCAGAAAAAGTAATCCTGTAAATGCCTTTAAAGTGTGATTCCTTGATTAAAATAAATAATACAATTGCAGTCGAAGAGTATTAATGGACTGATTCTTTATTCATTGTTAATGTTTTTGCTCGATATGGATAAGTATTATAATTAGTTCATCGAGTCTAGAATCGATACAATTACCTTCCCCCCTCGGTAGTCTAAACTGCAAGCTGAACATTGAGCACCCTTTCACTATGTTTAAATGTTTTCTTATTTAATTTTTAAACTAAAAATAATGTAATTGAGAGGTCACAGAGCGTTTAAAGAAACAGCTGTTATTTTTTTCGTTGTAAGATAAAGATCAATCTATATACATCCACAACAAATGGAGTTTCTCAAAACTTTGCTCGAAAGCGTCAATGGATCATAATATGGTGGGAAAAGAGGGATAAATTTACCAAAAATAAACTATAGAGGTCAATTATGGGCACAGATGTCTACATACTTTAAAAAAAGTGCAATAGCTTCGTATTTCGATACGTAACGAGCAGCTACTAATTTTTGTAAAATTAATTTTATTTCATATCAATAATCAATTACCTTATTTGATTTATTATGTATGAATTTTTTTGCATTGTTTTTTATCACATCTCTTGTTTTTGAAGAAATCACATAGTGAGCTTTTACTTTGTATAAGATATGGGAGCAACGAATCTTGAATAGAGGCTTTTGAAATAAAGATTTATTCAATGCACATATAAAACCTATCATAACTATCTTTTAATGATATGCAATATGTTTATTGACTTTTACAATTTTCTGTGTAAGCAAAAATAATAATATTACTATTTTTGAGTCTTTATTTGTTTCAATTAGTACCCTATACATAAAAAAATTCTCGAACAGAGAACTACACACATCTACTCAAAATAATATGGTCTTTATCTGATATGTTTCCTACATAAAGGTGTTATATATATATATATATATATATATATATATATATATATAACTGAGTTGATCCTTCAGAAGAAAATGTGTCAAAAATAGATAATAGTCTTTGTCAGTCGGGCGTATACAAACACACCCTGGATTACTGTCACAGGAAATAGGAATGCAAACGAAGAGTCCAATGATTAAATAAAATGGATTACTCTTATTTTCTCCCTCCTTAAGATTATATTCGTCCCGTATACTTTTTTCTCTAAGGTGCGAAAAAATATGTACAGGCATGTGGATACACAATATAGATGGATATATACTCTAATGATAGTATTTTAAATTCAAGACCAATTGAATGGATGAGGAACCATTTAAATGCATGATCGAAGATCCATTTAAAATAATATGATATACGTTGATTTTAAAATATACTTTATTGCATAACTTGATTTTTATTATCTTGTACAATAAAATAATGATCTCAGTTACTTGTTATTTTAAAAGTTGTCTGAAAAACTCTTTGTAGACCAATAAAATAAAGCAAATAGCAGACATATTTTAAGGTCTATGATTGATTTTTTGAAGAATCCTGATAGTACTGATTGATTGTTTAAAAAACAAATAATTCAAGAGCTTCATTCAATTCTGACGTTTAATTAGCCACTTTGATACAGTCTGAACTACCTTTTATCCAAGCCTATGACTATAATAAGGCATAATCTATATTGTGTAATAAATTAATTATCTTCCTCTATTTTTTATGCCTCTGACATTTTTTTAAATAATTTTACAATTTAATAATTACGAATCATTTGAGTATGTAGAGCAAATATATATTGACTTACCTAAAATGTATCCTTTTCGAGCTAAACAATGTTTTAAAGTAATTTTTTGTTTCAATTATATATCCTTGAACTAAATTCGACATAAAATCATTTTTTTTAAGAAAATATATTTTGTTAAATATGATAATAAAGATTAAGTTTAAGTTATAATGAATTTGTATTTTCAAAAACAAGATCATCCAATCTATTCTTATTATTTTTATATTAAAAATTAGATACAATCATATCATGATATAAATAATGGCCCAATGTGCAACTAATTTGTGGGGTTTCTAGTGCTTAGCTTCGTTGGATAAGTTTTAAATATAATATAAAATAAGTATATACATAATATAATCATAACAATATTCTTTTACAAATATGTACCATACATAACTCACCCCATTTCCTATATTTTATGCGCTATGATTTATGATCAACTGCAGTGGCAGGGTATTGTGTAAGTAATCACTTAGGACTCCATTTTTTGCACAAAAATAGATAATAGATTAGAGAATACTTCATAGTATGTACCCGCTATTGGACCCATTCATTGAATAAAGCATGCCATAACAATAAAAATTAATGTACTCCTTCTTCTGCTTTTACCATTGTAACGGTGAATGTTGTAATAAATGGATAATGGCATGATAAAATTCCCTTGGAGTCGTTAATCATGGGACTTTATGAGGTAATCAGAGTGTCCTGACGATGTCTTTCTTCTTTTTCTTAAACATATATTTTGTATCGAAGTTGTTCATTTTGGAAGAAAGGGGATTTTGTCCTATATATATATATATATAATATATAATATATATAATATATATATATATATATATATATATAATATATACAATTGAATACACTGATACGAAAACTGAATATAAAAATGTCATTCTCTCAGTGGTTTACTTATTCAAAACGAATAAATCAACATGTAAAAAAAGTTCACCAGGTAAAAAATAAAACATTTACTAGACAGAAGCTGAATGTCAGTATTACAACAACTTTCTAGTCTCTTCTAAGCTTCAAGATTATAGGTACGATGAGATAATCACTGTCCTGTCGCAACAAATGACAGTTGCCCTTCAGAAGCGATACATGTCATTCAGTTTAGGATTAGGTGAGCTTGGGGAGTATCTTTCTACGTACCCTCGTACTTAACACAAGGCACCCTGATGAATCATGTTTTATATGAATACGTATGTTCAACGACTCTCCGGGTCAGAAAGTCCCTTGTATCCGCGGCAGCATGAGGACGTGGTTGTCCCACATTAGTAGACAATATTTCAGGTGAATGCTGTACTGTTTGAGGATGTGGAACCGGTGCTCAGTCGTTTTTAGTAGATGACCGGGTGTTCTGGTCGACTATGGTCCTTTCAGGTAGTGCTACGATCGAGACACGCTTGTGTTTGTGAACCTCATCACGATCATCGTCTTTCTTGCAGTCGGAACAGCTCAGGAGGTCCTTATAGCATTCACTCGCTGCCTCTTTGTTGTCTTTTAGAGCTGGTGGTGGACGAGTACACTCAGGACATTTCGTAGTTGAAGATCCTCCTCAAAAGCCTGGAACGGTTTTCTGTGGTTAAATGAACCTCGATGGCATCCTATCAAGTGGTCATCCGGGGCTATCCTCGATCAGGCGCTCACAGCGACGATCGTCTCTGGTGTCCTCGTCTCCCAGGTGTCTTTGATGAAAATTTTCTGTCCAGAGCAAACTGTCGTTATCGAAGTCCTTTCTCCATCTATTGATGGTGAGAGCCAGGCAGACGTCAAGGAAGGTAGTAATGAGAGTCCGTGGATCTCGTTGACGCTTGACAAGCTTAATGCGGATCTAGAGAAGTAGAGGCAAAAGTCGGATAATATCAATTTGCAGGCGGCTGTGTGTGGTAACAGATAGAAAGGGTCGAGTATGACTATTTTTACTACCGGCAATGACACCACAGAGTCGCTTCCCACACAAATATGCGATAACACTCCCCTGTCGTAATTTCCATTTCGAGACCAAGCTCATTCTTTATGACTCAGTCTAATACTTTGTACACTTGAAACAAGACATAAGTAATGTTACTTGGACTCCCACTTCCTCTGAAATAGATTTAAAAAAATCTCTTTTTACATCCTTTTCATTACATCGAAATGTGAATCTATTTGCTTTGATTCTTAGACATCAAATATGGCCTCCATCGAACTTAATAATTGATATTTGTATTCATGCTAAGTACCCATATAAAAAACTGATTTCATGGATATCAAAAACCTTTATGCATAATGATAGTCTGAAAGGTCTCATAAAACGAGTCGTTACATTAGAAAAGTCCAGGACAAAATATAGCTTTGTATATAGAACATTAAATTAAGTTCTTCTTGGGGATGAGGGAGAAAAAATATTATGTAAGATTTGATTTACTTTCTCGTCTTAATGAAAACTTGTTTTCTCTTTTTTAGGAGGTAATTATTATTATTACATGATTAAAGTATGTTAATGTTCACTTACGCATTAAGGCTGAGAAAATATGTTTGTCTACTGTAAGGTCTTTGGATCGCGGAATTATTTGGTTATGGCTTAAGAAAATGGCCATTAAAAATATTTATAGTTAATGTTTTAAGATTTTAAAATACAGTAGCCCTCGGTTTAGGTAAATTCCTAAATGATGCAGTGGTTGTTTAAAATCTTTGTTTTTCTTCAAATTGAAGAGGGTTGACCAACTAAATAATATCCCAATTGCATATGAGAAATTGAAAATTAAGTTCCGAAGTTGAGCTTGTCATCGTTAATAAGTCATTTTGCATCATTGATCACTTTATTAATGTTCTATTTGAGACATCATAGTATAGTTTTTTCAAGTTTACTCATAACAATGAGACTTGAGTGCTCTTGCATTAGTATAATTAAGTTTTTGAACCGAGAGGAACTAAATACTATTGAAGAACCTACAATGATTTGGCAAAGTTAAATTGCTCACAATTTCTAACAATGTGATACATAAATACGTATTTACATGATTATAATTTTCGAAATAATTAAAAATGGAAGATTTCAATTGAAGAGCCTTTTTAATAAATCTTCTTTTTGAAGGACAGTTTAATATTTACAAACAGTAGATGAAAATAGTCAATCCCACTTCCTCGAAACGCAGGACAAACGTATCACAGAATATCCGATGGCTAGTAGTGAAATGTATAATTCGTAGTCATTTTTATTACATGATGAAAATGACTAAAAAAATATGGGAAAGGAATACTATTATCCAATGCAAACTACATCAAATCTCACCTAGAGAAAATATCTCCTCAAACACACATCATGATTGGGACATAATCCATCCAAAGAGTAGATATAAAAAAATTACTTCTTATTATTTTACTTAGTAATGATAAGTGATAAATTAATGCTGGACACTGACCTACATGTGACATATTCTATTTTTTAGTTATGATTTAAAATGTGTAGTCCACTAAATGAGCACATTACTTGTAAAAGTCTTATTATTAATCCAGTCAATCCTTCGAAAACAATATTTGAAAACTTAAAATTACTTAACGAAGGAAAGCAATAGATTTTATTTCAATTAAAAACATTGTCAACATTAAAAGCTACCCAGAAATTTTAAAATATAAAGCACTATCACAACAAGAGATCGTAAAAATATTTTTTATTACCCATCCCCTTCTCTGCAAAACCAATAGAAGACTTCCTCAAGAGATTATAACGATAACCCTCTCATACAGGGGTTACCATATTTGGAACGCTTCTGAGAGACGCTCAGATGTTACGTTTAGAATAAGTATCCTATAAATAAATTATCATTCATAACTTGTGCATAAATGTTTTTTTTTATTTCAAGAAAATATATATTTTGTCATAAAACATCATCTTATAAAATATCACTTAAAAAGTCTACCTTCGTTTTAAAAGGTGTAAATCATTCTCACATTAATTTTATATTTCCATATGGTAATCACTGTTTCCCCAAAAGCCTACAACAACTCTGTGGGTCCTCCTTCATTAAAAATCTGTAGTTGAACGACCCTGATTAAAATCCAATTTAGGTAAGCTCGTAAAACTTTAATTGAATTTCCTTTTTAGATCTAAAAAAATGTCTGGAAATGATTTCCAAATGGATATATTTATATTATTTTTAAGATCACTACCATTTTATGGACTTTAAATATAATGCTTTTTACATAGAAACTAGTAACTCAGAGTTGTCAAAAATATAAAACGAATACAAAGCACTGAAAACATTGATTCTACTGACGTTTTCTTTGGAATAAAAGTAAAGATCGACAATAAACTTTGATTAAGTTGAAGTCCTTGACACTTAATATCTTTAATTACATTGACATTAAGAGAATGAAAGATAATTAACTTAAAAGGGCTCCAGTATTTTTGTTAAACAGTCCTTTTTAGACGATCATTTTTTCGACAAGGACACTTTAAGACGTTCATTATTGAGGCGGAACTTTTAAGACTGGACACTTTCTAGACAAGAAATTTCTGTCCGCACTCAAAAAAATATACACACATTTTTTTTTATCACAACTATAACAAATAGGGTTAAAAAAATACCCCACCAATGGGGCCTCGAGTTCCGCCTGTTACATACCTGCCAAGGGCCCTCCCTTCCACCAGAATCAATTATGATAATTTAGAGTAACAAATCCCGCCAATGTGTCCTCAGTACGATCGTAACACAATGATTGTTTTTAGGGTTACTATTCACTGCCAATGAGTCTTCGAGTGTTTCCAGATACTATTATGTTTTGTTTTGGTTATGTGACTTCCAAATACCATTATTGTTTCTGACTTAACCTGAGACTCCCCAATATGTCTATTTGCAACACGTGGAACCCCAAAAGCCTTCATAATTGAGTCTGATGGAATTCAGGGTTATAGCCCCAAAATGTCATCACTTTATTCAGTGGAACCTCAGGCCCATTGGAAGGGTTTGTAACCTCAAATATCGTAATTGTGCAAGGGAATCTGCGTGCATATTGGTGGGAATGAGTAACCCCTAATATCATAATTGTGATTTACGGAGCCCATTAACCATGAATTTTTAACACCAATATTCATATTTATAATAGGCTGAACCCGTCGGCCCATTGGCAGGATATTTTTAGCCCCAAATACCATAATTAGATTCTGTCGAACCCGAAGACCCATTGGTGGGAGGTTTATAACTCCAAAATAAATTATTGTGTACAAAATAATTGTATTCAACGGACGCCGAGAGCCTATTGGCAGGAATTCGTAACCTAAAATACAATATTTTGTCCGGTGGAACCAGAGGGCCCATTGACGTGAATGTTTAACCTAAAATACAATACTATAATGTTATTTTATTTTATGAAACATAATTTTTCCTCTAATATAACATATATATACTCTTTTATTCTATTTGTATGTATAGTTTGTTAGTAAAGACCTTGTGGATGAGGAGAAAAATGCAATAATTGTATCTGGTGGAACCTAAGAGTACATTGCCAAGATATTTGAAACATCATGAAACCATAATCGTGTACGACAGAACAGAGGGTGATTCCCATGATGTGAAAGCCCAAAATATCATAAATGCAATGGGCGGAACTTGTGGTATTTACAGCCCCAATTTGTCATAAATATGATTGAAATATTGTTAGTAATGTGTGTTTAAGAAATGTCGCTGTCCAATAAGTGTATATATCTAAGAGATGTCTGTGGCTACGTAACGAAAGTTTTTTACCCCCTTGAAGGTATAATAGCTTGCTCAATTTACATTTTTTGGTAAAATTATTTTAAATAACTTAACTTTCGTCTCTACTAGTCAAAAATTATAAATCTTTGCATCCGATTCTTAAAAGAACTGATCAAATTTGCCGAACAGATATCGATGACACTATAAAGAATCGAGATACATTTCAATATCAGCTTGATAGACGTATCTCGACTAGAAGACAAAAGGTGGCGTTTGGATTGTGAAACAAGGCTTTGAATGTGTTGAGTATGAGCTTATTTGTTTTTCAGTGTTATTTTGCAAATAAAAAATTAACCTATATTGTAAGTTTGAAAGGTGAGGCTTTTGTTTCTTTTACATATATTTGGAATTTTGTATCTGTTCACGAAAGAATCAAAGATAATAACAAATTATTAATTTTGCAGTAAGTTCAATTAATTAATAAATTATTGAGTTATACGTATTTTTAGCGTTTTAATGTACATTTTAAGACCAGTTCTTTTACAAACAAAAATTTAATCATTTTTTACAACTTTTAGAAACTTTTGATTATTTCCTCCACTCTTGTAAAAAAATTACTTGAAAAAAATAATGAACCAAGAGCTAAAGTCCATAATCATAACAAGATCAGCGGCTTATATTGTGCTCTACATCAAGATCACATATTTTGAGGATGAAAGAGGTTTTCTTTGGACAGCAATATTATTTTTATAACACATTCTCAAGAATAATTCAAAGTTTTAATTAAATTTTAAATGATAAGCCTAAAAAGTGTGGTAGACAGTAAATTTTATTTATCAAGTTTGTTTATGAACGTTCTATAATGAAAGTATATTGTCTTGCATTGACTTTTTTAGTAGATAGATATTTAAGACTTTGTTTATTTTTTTATTCCGTCAAGGCTTCATCCATTCTATGAGCACTTACCATTTATAATCAGCAGGATTTTCATGATTGATGGCCATATACTTTAATGTTAGACTTGCAAGTGTATGTGGCTAATGTTTACATTTACATCAGGGGTTCATTGGTATTTCGTATATAATCATTAAAATGAATATTCATGTGCTTCAGGAGATCGTGTCTTATTCCTCTGGATCGATACAATTCGGCCTAAAAATAGCTCTATTGCGTACTAAATGCCTTGTATCCATTTCCAATCAATTCTATAAACTCGTAGTAGGGAAAAAGTATAGATACACCAATTTTACGGGCAAACTTTTCTGCATAGTTGAATGACCACATTATTCATCTAATATGATCACCATTTAACTAGATGTACTTATAGATTCCCCCTCCCCAATATTGAATAACATACATAATGGAGGCAATGATGTAAGAATGCTTCTTCTTCTTTATACAAGGTCCTCGATATTCATCTTGTGTCTTGCAGTAGGGGCGTTCCGTCTTCTTCTCTCCCTTCATATCTATACCTGGCGTGTGTGTGTGTGTGATAATTGATTTCATGGATAATAATGGTCCATAATTATAACGCAACATGAATTCCATTCGACGTTGTTGTTGTTTTCGTCTATGGTTGCGTAGGTTCTAAGTGGGAAAATATAGGAATCACCTTGCATGTGATACCATTATTTCTCGCCCTTATGACCACACACACATCGGATCCTTTCGTGTTTAAATGTGTGTGTTTTTTCTCACACATGATTGTATACACACACATACAACTAACCAATGAACTCTGCATGATGTATAATCAAATGAAAACAAAAATACCAATAGAGCATATCCAAGTAGGAAACTCAGTGGAAAGTATAATTAAGTGCTAATTATTATTGGTAAATGGCCACCTGAAGCTCTTCATTATCTCCTCAATGACTTACTCCCATGAACTTGTCTATAAAGATGTTGTCCTCTTTCTTCCTCGTGTAAGTAAAAGAGCAGCTTAAATACTCATAACGTTTGAGTCACAAACATACAAAGTTATAACATATTATTTTAATATTAAATTATTAAGGTAATGCATTAATAATGAGTCTATCCATGAAAAAATTGTAATTGTAAAGCTGGAGTGAAAATCACGTGTCTCCATATGAGAAAATAGAGTTGTAATAGATATGAATTGAGGAATTGTTAACTTCCATTATTTTACCCTCCAATCACATATCATACTTTTTCTATAACAAAGTATGTGATAAAAATGATGCCTTTAAATCATTGAAACTATCTTCTTTACTTTTTTACTTTTTTAAAAGTAAATTATATTTTTTCTATTGAATATATGCCCTATTCTTAAGTAAACCAAAACTAATATATATGTGAAATACAATTGTCTTTACGGATTCTTCAACAGTCAGATCAAACCATAGATTGAATAAATATATACCTTAATATAGGCAATTTGTTTGATAAACATATGAATAATTGCAGTTTCATTTCATAAAAATAAAGTAATTAAAATGATTTTCTTATAGAATCATTTTTTATAAAAAAAAACTTTATACCAGAAACAGGAAGTATGTAAAAATATATATATAAAACCAAAGAGTTACGTAAGTTAAAAATATTCCATTTCAATTAGCACAAATATCTCCATTCGTGTTCCTTATTTTTCATATAAATGGTATATTTTTCTAACCGTAAAATAAATGCTATGTTGAAAGAAAAAATAGCCCGAGCTCGTACAATTAGTCATAGAGCTTTAAGTCATGAATCATTCTATCAATTCACTTTGCCGTGGTTGTAGCGAAGCAGAAGAGGATCCTCTACATTTAGCTCGTGACTGTCCTAAGTTTGAGCTTGAAAACTCAAACTTCCTGGATTCGGACGAAGAATTTGGAGGGTAAAAGTCCATAAGCTTATGGCAAATCAGCTATCGGAAATGGCTCAACTCTGCACCATCCTTGGATGACGACCAGGACGGAACGCAATAGAAGAAATCGTTGCAAGGGCACCATAAGTGAATTTACATATTTTGCATGTGCCCGTTTTGAAATGTTATTTTGACTGTGTAGAATTAAAAACTATCAGTCATAGAGCTTACCTCTATGTATGAAACACTTTTACTATGATTTACCAAAGCCTTCAGTCACTACTTGTAATAACTTTAATGAAATGGATTCGTCGATTTATTTATGTTACAATATAATTTAACATCAAAGAACAATATATTGAAAACATTATATTATTATGTTTATTGACTCATTTATTTTCCTTAATATTTAAAAAAACGAAACGTTTTTATAGGATCAAACTATTTATGAGTAATCGAATGTATGTTTGAAATATAAATACAACTAGTTGTGGCCATATGGTAGATCTATAAGGATGTGGGTTAAATAAAATACTTTTTTAGACAATACCAACTAGTTTCATTTCAATTCCAGGTCAATATTGATTTATAATTCCCTTTACGTTTCATTTGCTTGGTTCATTATGGACTATAAATTAAAGGGGGGGGGAATAGAATTCAATATACCACAAATAATTGCCTGTTTTACCCACATATATATACATATATCTACTCCAAGGCTACTCCAAGGCCCCCTGTGGTGATTACTCCGCTTGGAAATCTGTTTTTTCAAACCACGATGTCGACGGTGGTGGTCTGCGAGTCTATCTTGCTTATGGAAACTTAATTCATGTAATTAGTAATGAGACTTGTATATTAGGCTAAGCACACAATGTTCCCTTAGAATTCCATCCACCTAATTCCCTCACATTCATCACCTAAGCATAATGATTATGTGAGCAACTGCAGCAAAGGAGGAGATCCAGTCTACTAAGTAACCATAACTCTTCCAAACCGATTCAGTTATCTTGAGGGAGCTTATATAATCTTCTACCATTAATCATATTTTATATAAATAATATGAACTATTACTTTATTGTCCTTACGTCTATAAACAACCTCCCATTTTTAGGCCTTGATAAAATACGGTTATTTATGTTTTTTCCCTAATATACATCACAAAGCTAAAAGAGTTTTAATTGTAAATCTATGTATCTGTTCGTAATACCACCATTATCTCCATAGGCGAGGATTGGGTCAACGGTGGCTAATTAAGATATATTCACTAACTGCCGTTATCTTTAAAAAATATATGTTGAAACACTTTATACTTTCAATGGATAGTGTAAGTATATGTATATATTTATGCAATCAAAATATATATAGTAACCCTACAAATATATAAAGGGAGTGCAATAACCATGAACGTTAAGGCGTGCTCAAATATCAATGCTTGACGCGCAGTTTCAAATCCCTAAGACAATGTCATTTTTGATTTACCTCATTGATAAGAGTTCTAGGTCGAGTGACAAATTTTAATGCTTTATGCTTATTTGTATTTATCGGATGTCAGTTCTATCGGCCATATAGGCACAAAATATAAAATGTAGCATAATTTTTAAATCATTTCTATTAGTTGTCATTCCCAAAGTACATATCTTATTATAAGTGTAATTTATATATTCTGAAGGCTGCTACTTCCTCTCCTATTCTTCTACCTATTTGTTCGATGGAACTTCAACAGTGTATCTATATTTGCATGGGGCACATTAGTTACATTCGTAACTAGTCCAAAATAAATATACAAAAACAATTGAAATACGTTAACAATTTACATATATATAGACCTAATCAAAAACCATTTTAAAATATTTTGTGTATCTTGCATGCATATAATTAGGACACTGGACCGTATTTAGATGGAGCGAAAAATGTATGTGAGAATAACGCAAAATCCATAAGTTAAAGCTTTCAACAGCAAAATTATACTTCGGAATACTTTTCTTTCAATAGCTATCTTCATATCATCCCATTTCCATCATCATGCTTCTTATAAAATGCAGCACAATTAATAATGTATGTTTATGATTCACAGATTTCCCATATCATATATTTTTGTATTATTTCTTATCTAACGTAAACATCAGAGGAATAATTAATTATTCAAACTATTTTCATATGTCTTCACCATACAAAATAAAACAAATTAGTTGTCTTACTCACTTTAATATGCAACTGTACAATGTATGTCATATAGAATGATTTCCTCTTTTGACTTGTCAACAGCAATCATTAAATCAACTATATTCAAAAACGATCATTTTCAAAAACAAGTTCCAGACACATTATTAATCACAATAACGTTTTTAAACAACAAAAAAAAATATTAAATAATTAATATAAAGAAAAAGTAAATCATATTTAACTGTTAAAAATTATGGTTATAAATGTGTTTATAACATATTGCAGTATTATTTCGCCTTTTATAACAGTTCAAAGTAACACCGAAAAAATCTCCTTTGGTTGAGATTTAGTTAACTTTTGAAGAAGGCTGTTACGCTAAAAATGTCATTTGATTGTCTGGTTTAATGTCTGAGTTTTCTTTTTGTTTGATTTGTAATATTTTGTGTGTATTAGATAATACATGTTAAGTCCAAACCTTTTGTTGGTGAACGGTAACGCGTAATCCTTTGACTTATGTAATCATATTTGTTTATAACCTATGAGTTTTTCATTCACGGTATAAAAATAGTATAAAGAACTATGACATCTGATGGATTCGACTTCTTTATGCATTGTTGTCATCCTGTAGCATGACAATTTAATCAAGAAAAACATTATAAAATATATAAGTATATAAGTATTATATATATATATATATATATATATATATATATATATATATATGATGTGAATTTATTCAATATAAATTAAATTTTCAAACGTAACACAATATATATATATGTTTTTGTTTATTAATAATCTATAAAAGTCATTTCGACATTATCACATTAGAAAGAGAGGAATACTATTTTAAATAATATAATTGTCTCTAAGGAAGGGAAGCGTTTTTAGGCAAAGAAATGGGAAGAATGAGTATGTTAAATCACGATATGAATAAAATAAATTAAAAATACATTCTGCCACCCTTTTCTTAAAATATGTTCATCAATTGGCTTTCATGAACCCTTGATATCTCTCATAGACATTAATAAGGAGACAAAACAAATTCAACTCTCATCTCTCGAACATGACTCAATTACGTTGTGAGACACAAAAAAACCTGATGAGTGATGGAGCTCATCTCTCAACTTTTTAAGCACCTTGCATATGTGTGTGTGTGTTTGTATTTTGATATTCATATTTCATGGACTCTATGACTTACTTTAAAGGGGTGATGAAGGATGATTATTAAGATGAGAAAAAAATACGTTAAAGGGGGTATCTTTCTTCCGTTCTGGGGGGTAATTTAAAGTTAGTTATAAAAAGAAAATATTAGATTAATTGGGTCCTACGTGTGAATTTCTTACATGCATGTCGACTATCACTTAATAATATATTCACTCAAAACCATAAACGGATTCAATTTAATGAGCAAGGAATAACATCAAAAACACAATTATTCATCCATTATTCATTATACATATTTCTGATGGGGTTATTTAACAACTTTTTGAAAGATTTTCATAAGGATTGGTTTTACTATAAAATTATTGGATTCTCTCACTTTCAGAAAATGGATATAAGAACAGTTTAAATTGATAATTGAGAGGATATAGGGATTTAACAAAAGCTTTATCCATCCTCAAAAAGTTTGTTAATGTGAGAGGCCTGGATAATAGGGGAGACAATTATGTGAGAGGATTGTGTTATTTGGATTGACGAAGACAACTGGGCCCCAGTCACCCAAGGCAAAGTCGATTGGATTTTGCCATTCTCACTCGAAGGCGTGGATTGCCAACTGCATCACAAACAACAGAGTTGTGAGGGACGACGATTTTAGGAAAATAATAATATCAGCTGTAGCACGTTATTCTACCCTGGCACTCAAAATACCTTCCCTTTTAGATGACTCCTGGACCAGTGCCACTAGCATGGTAAAGTTTTACCCATCAGTATCAAGTCACTATTTTAAGTTTAAAAAAATATAAAATTTTATAAATAATCAATCACATATAGTTTGTCTTTAATAGTGTTTTATAGTCGACAATGTCGTTGTTCAGAGTTTTATCATACACTATAATGTTTATTTTATTTTTATTCATGTATATATGTCCATTTTTATATAAATATCCTCTCTGAACAAATGAAGGAAGAGAAAAAAAAGCTTTATGTGTACTGATAGATTTAAAAGAAAAAATACAATTTGATTAATAAATTACTGAGAAACCCCATGAATGATAAGGTTACAATAACATGGATTTTCATATATTGACTAAATAATAATGGCAGATATCATCCTAGTGGTGGCGGCGGCTAGATACGCGGCGTTGAATTTCAAGATCCTCTAAATATCTCGATGGAAAGGGAGTTGGGCAGCCGAAGAAATTAGTTACTTCGCCTTGTGTTCCCTCTTATATGGGAAAATAAAAAACATTGAAATAAACTTTAGGACTTGAATTAAATAAGTTTATTGTTAATGTATGCTTTATTATTTTCAGTTATTTATTAAAATTATATTTTAATATTTGCTAATATGTGATATCAAATTTTAAGACAAAAATGTTTTATGTTGTTGTACGCATTAACATCATTTTATTTGCATTCTCTCTATTTTTATGGACTGTGGAATTACAATATTAAAACCTATATAATTTCCGGCCCTACAAAAATCTGTGATAAAAACAAATTAAAAACGAAACAGTATCTATAGAGAAAACAGTAACTTTATCTCGATTATGATATTACTTCTCTTAACCAATGCAGTTATACATAATCATAATGACATTCAATGAATATGAACTCAAATGATATATGAAGACATTTTTTTAAATTAATATACTTGATTTTCATCTGTTGTATATCATAAAGTCTACCTATCTTACCTTAGTTTTTAATCTACAGACGATTGATTATTTTTGCTATTAGTATTTTAGCCTATTAATTTTGAAGTGTGAAAGTTTTTATACTTTATTATTAAGATCAAAGTCCGTAAAAACATTCTTAAGAAGATAAAAGTACAAGTTGCATAAAATCGAACAGCGCAAATACTTCTCAAGTGGGAAGGTTGAAACAACTATAAAAAAATACAGCACAACCGGTTGACTACGTGTTTTTTTTTGTTCTAACGTTACATGACTGAGATGTATGAAAATATTGGACAGAACAAATGTGTTCTTAGCTCTTTGCACATAAGTCACACGGTAATATATGTTACTCGGCCAAACAAATTAAACCGTGTCTTATAATTCAAATAAATACATAACATATTTTATGACATAATAATAAAGATATTACCGAATTGGTGACTTTAAGTCATCTCTATTGTATATATAATGGCTGCATTTATCACTAATGTCAACACTCCTTTCTTTATGTTTCATTAGCAAACTCATTAATTTTCTTGGCGACTCTATTAGGAGGCTGGCGGGTTTTTTTATCTTGGGTATATATGTAATTTGATAGTTTGTGTCATATAACAGTGTATGTTTGTACTTTATAATTAGAGTAATTTATACATCCTTTTAAGAACATGTCAACTTCATTAATCCTCAGGCACATACAAAGAGGAAAAGAGGGGCAATACTATTCGGCCAAAAGAGTTTAAAATATCACCTCCACACTCTATATAAAAAACTTTCTATGTTCATAGAGTGCTACAAAATAATGCAGAGAATATCATGGTCCTGGTAGTTGAATAATAAACATTATAATAATCTAAAAAGTAATTAATTGATAACATCTTGTATATTTCCCCTTCAGTTTGAGTTTCATTTTTTATATGAAAATGATTTATGCATATGATGAGTGTTGTGATTCAATAAAGATATAATTTTTGTTTTTTATTCGATTAAATTATTGAGTAAAATAATATATTTACTCTGTTATAAAACTATAATATTTATCCATAAGTTATCCAATCATCTTTCGAAACTTTCCGGTTAAAAAATAATTTAATATTGAACTAAAAAATAACTTAATATTTAAGTTGGAAGTAAATTTGTCTCATTTGTAGTCATTACCAAGATCGTTTGATAAAAATATGATAAATACAATTATGTCATGGGAAAACACAACAAACAACCTCGAATACGGGCATATATTTCAAACTATTTTGTTAGTAAAAATAAATGACGAATGAATAAAAAATATCTCATTATAAGCACCAAATGGTTGAGTTGTAACAGTTCGTAAAAGATTATCATTTCAGTTAGTTTAATAGAATACTCCTAGTGATTACAATTGATAAAGCTCAGCTCTGACCTACTTAAAAAAATGAAAATACGAGTAGTATGAATGAATTTAAATATAAATATATATTTTTTAAATAATTTTTTTCAATGTGCCCTGTTCCTAAAATTTGAACTTTTCATAAACAATTAAGGTCTTGAGATCTTTAAATCTAAGAAGTAGTATAAAATGAGTAATTAATTCATTTATAAGTTATATGTGCTATATAAATCCTACTGATAAAATATTTCTCCATCAATCAATAATTAAATATTAGATGAGTTGAATTTGTCAAGTTTTTTAATGATAATAATTTAAGAAAAATATTTGATGTACCACATTTTTTTCACTGATATTTAAGAGTTGAGACATGAAAAAAAAACCATCCGTTTCCTCTTTAAATCATAATCTATTAATCAAAAGTAAAATTCTACTGCTCTTAATATTTGAATGCCGTTAGATAAAATCCATAGCTTGTTTTTTACTTCTCTCTGTTTAAAATATATGATATTCTCTGGCACACAACAAAGAATAGATTTTATCGAAAAGCTCGTCACACAAACAAAAATCTCACCATTATCAATCATTTTATAAGCCAAAGAGAAGCCAAACAGGTTTAAACAGAGTAATTTTCATATGTACAAATTATTTTTCTAACAAACACTACTTGCTAGGTATATTTTAATCTTCTATATGACAAAAGTAATTTAATATTGAGAAGCAAATTAAAAAGAGGATTATTTTATATAGATACTGTTTCGTTACAAATGTATGCAACAAAGAATAAATCGGAAAATGGTAGATACTTTTAAAGTTAAACATATCATTAACGTGATAAACTGTTTTAATTTTTTAAGGGGATCAGGCCGGGTTTTATTAATTGAGATCACTTGTAGTATTCTTTTAAAATACTTGAAATGACCATCTTTTAAGGACTGCATTAACGTCGTGAAAATGTTCCCAGATCTTCTTGATTCATCCTCTTCATCGCCCGCTGCATGGTAGTAGTTTTGCCTCCAAACTCGTTATTCCGGTAGATGTGCTTCAACTTCCGAAACAGAGACCGATCACAGAGGCCCATATATGGGCTGTAAAGACTCTGTTTGACAGGTTTTACGTCACCATGATCTCCCGTTTTTTCAGCAACAGCGCAAGGATGAGGGTGTTGCACATCAAGGGCGATTTTTTTTTACTTTTCGAGATTGTTGAAGCACTTCCCGGTCGTTTTTAAGTACTTTACCATGGCCCTCTGGTTGGTTCTAGTTCCAAACGATAGTGCCTGGATCGAAACTCGCTTCTGCTTGCAAGTAAGACCCATCTTCATCTCGTCTTCTTCGTTGTCAGCTTCATACTGGGTATTAAAAGCTCCTCCTCCGTTGGTTTTACCCAGACCTGCCACTGCTGCGCTGAGTTCCAGTATAAACAGGATTCGTCCTAGACTAGCAGATGATAACCCAGATAGGGCTTTCTGCGGTCCCGGAACATCTTCGAGAGGAAATTAATAAGTCCAAGATATTCCTTGATTTCCCTTGTGTCTCTTGTATGTGGTAGAAAAACCTTTGCAGCAACCTCATGAAGGTTCATTTGAGGATTCAGTTCATTCAGACGCTTCACTTGAGTGACAATATACTATACCTTTATCTCCTGCGGCTTGTCATCTTCTTCAGAACAGGCTCATTTTTTATGATCCTCCCCATTATGTATTACTTACGAACAATTATTTGTACCAATGCTTATAAACACGAATTGACTAAGGAATTCAACTGACGATTATACTCTTAGTTGTTGTGATGACGTCAAAATATTAAGAATCTCCTTGAATATAAATACATTTATTGATAAATGACTTATAGTTATGGATGGTCAAAGTTCAAATATAAAATGTAAAATTATAAATATTCATTAAAATACGTAATTATTATTATACAGTTTTAACAACTGTTAAAATGTTTTTCCAATTGTATTCTTCAAACTAATGGAATGGAGATGAGTTCCAGTTGTAATTTTCATTTTTTTAAATTTTATTTTTGGAAAACGCAATATCATTTATTTGTTATATGTGTCTTATAATATAGCGAATATAATTAAATTCTTTTAGCAGTCTTATATAATAATGACACAATATACGAAAGTAGGCTAAAACTTAAAAGTATTAACATAAATATGAAATGTTTTCTTGATCACAAGAAATAACATTTTAGTGAGCACATTGCACGATGTTTTCCAGTATTATTTTTTTTAAATTATCTGCTTGTACTTTGATAATATCAGTAAACCCAATTCTCATAAAGTATACAAAAGTTAAGCTAACTCCATTGTGTTGATAAATAATCATGAATTGACTAAATCTTCACACAATTTCTGAATTAAACAAAATATCCTTTGAAATTATGCAGACACGTTGGAGTATAAAGAGACAAAGTAATGTAGTCTAATATTAATGAAATTACTCAGATTAATTGAACGCCTGTATGCACTTGACTCTACAGATTCAATTATTTTATTTGTCCTAATAAACATTTTGCACAATAAAACGATTTTATTTACGAAATTGTAGATAAAAAGAAAGTATATGATATATTCCTTTATATGACGTATCATTTTCTAATATCTTGGGGTGTTAAGTATAAAAATTATGACATGAAACAATCTGAAGAAGCCAACAAATAAATAAAATACAATCAAACAATACTTTATTGGTTTTAATTGGATTTTCATGTGTCAAATCTTTTTGGCATAAAACATTCTACTTTTTTATGTCTCAAGACATAGTTAGAATAAATAAATATGGTTGATCTAAAAAAAAACAATATAATCCTTAAGATAAGCTTTATGGTGCAATATAGAGTCTTATATTTTACTAAACGCACCTCGTATGTCTTCAGCATACTTATATTCGTTGCAGTACTTTAGGGCTTTAATGCACACATTGTCAGATCCTATTAAAGTTACTTGGTACTGTGTTTTTGAGCCCTTGATCCTTAAATGAATATCCGCTCTGTTAATCACATAGCCTGCTTACTCATCTGTATAGTAAAATATTATAATAATAATAGAGCCTAGCTTCATGATTATCAAAACTTCATTAGAGCCCTAAAGGTTAATTATATCATGCATAAATTCAAGTTTCATGTGCAGAACTTAAACTGCTGCAGTAAAAGGATTCTCTTCCTCTTTCCCCCCTTCTCTGTACACATAAAAAAAAACCAAGCAAGCATAAAGTTCCTTGAAAGAGGATCGTAATTGTTATATCCTTAATACGCGATATTTGTAATGCAAATACATTTTTTATATAACTTCACCTAAAGAAACCTGCATCATTGTTAGGGTTAGAGTGTGACTAACATGGGTTAGTGGTGATTATCTTTCAACCATAATTACTATTGCAAAATCGGGAGGGATCCTACAAAGTGTATGCCTAAAAGTTTAATGGACCATATAAATTTTAATCTTTGTGAATGGCTTGAGACTTACGTTCATGTTTATTTTGGAAAATGCGTTCTCTCAGTAGATGATAATGATCCTCAATTTCCTCCTATCCGGATGAACTTTTTGGAAGGATAATAATGTATAAAAGCTCAAAAGGAAATTGATGTGATCAACGTTTTGATTAAATACAGAGATATATGTACACCGTATATATCACCGTATATTTGCCGGTGATGATAAAGCTTTGTAAATAGAGGCCTTATAAGAAAAGCCTTAAATATAAGTAAAGAAGCATAGGAAAAAACTAAACTACAACAAAGGCAATATCTTTCCAAACAACATTTTAATGTTTTATATTGTTCAATACATCTTACAATATTTTTTATAACAAATGAGAATCAGAGAGGATACATATGTACATGCTGGGTCTTCAAAATGTTTTTGGAGAACCACTGTTTATTAGACGAATAAGACGTTATACGCTATGTGTTTCCTTTTGGATAGTGAAATGCATTTTAGATGTTTATATTATTATAACATGTTATAAAACCTGTATTTTTGGAGTTTTATATTTTCTTTCCAATCATACAGATAAATGCTATTTACTTTAATTATAACATTATTTATATTTTTATGATTTTTTCATTTCTACAAACTGATTAAATCTAAATATTTTTTTGGGATTGATGTTAATGATTTAAGTAATGAAATCTTTGTTAATACAAATACATATAAATGTACAACTTAGAAAAGCTTAATCTGCAAACCCCACAATATGAATATCTTATATTATGTTCAACTTACATTTTTATACGATTAAGTTTACAGAAACGTATTCGTATTTTTAAGTAGATTTATAGCCAATTCTAAGTGAAATTTAATTACAAACATAAAAACAAAGGTTATTCAACTAAAGTTTAAAAAGGTCGTATTAGAAAAAATACTAGGACAAAGGTCAAAGACATCATAACATCTACATTACAAATCAAAATTATATAGTGGGTAACGAGATGTCTTAACTTGCATGTAATTGGTTCATTAAATCGGTTTTGTAAAGACTAAAAAATAAGAGCCTCTAAAAATATGTCCCTTCAAATTTTAAATATCCGGATGATTCGATGAGTGAGTCCGTATAGGACGAAGTGAAGGTCCGTTTTAAAACTGCAGTCTGCCAGGGACCCTGTTCTAAACTATAGCAAGGAAGTAGTCTTTCGTCACGGTGACGCCTTACTATCCCCGACAACTAGGTATATTGTTTATTGACTTTAAATTTCAACGCTTATTATAACTCACACCTTACTTCACCTTTAAACATTCCAAAAAAGGCGTTTATGAATGCATGATTACAAGTTGTTTTGAGTCATTGTGAGGTTAGTTTTGTTATTTTACTTAGAGTTTTTTATGGCGGTGGAGATTGCGCTTTTTTATTATTAGGATTATTCAGGGCTCCACCCTATGTTTTCACCTCATAGCTCTCTTAGTTGCATGATTTGTGTTTCAATAAAATACATTCATGAAGAAATGAAAGACAAAACACAATTGTCGAGTCAGGCCCCTGGGTGTAAATATCCGAGTCGCTCTGTTGAACAATCCTATAAAAAATGCATGTCAAACATGGGTGTGAAATAAAATTTATATATATATATATGTAAATATATAATATATAAAAGAAATAAATGTTTAAAGCTGTCAATTAAAACAAAAGAAAATATAGTCTCTATGGAAAAATATTTAGGGCAAGGGAAAATGAATGGTAACATAAACTAGAGGCATATATACACTCAGAGAGTGCAAAACCTCCGCCGTCAGGGGGTCCTTAAGAGTCTTCCGAGGCGGATTTTTCACGACTGGGGCGGCGTAGAGGGACGGGGGAGGGTTTCCCCTCGACGGAAATTCTGAGAGGAAGACGCTCCCGGCACCCATTTCACAGCACAGTGACATCTATTGGCAGAGTAGGCTAAATTGAAATATTTATTAGTATTCAGCTCATTTGCATCTTAATTCTGCACTCAGAGATGCCAAAATTAATCACTTCTTTGTTTTGGCATTTTCAACAATTCCACAAAGTTTCATCCGAATCTGTTCCGTACTTTTTGAGTTATCCTGCTGACAAACAAACAACCACCAACAAACCAACCAGTGAAAACAATACCTCCTTCGGCGGAGGTAATAATACTCAATTATTTTTTCAACGCTTTCTTAGTTCGTTTTGTCTATGAACATGTTTCTAATAAACAAAAAAGTAAGAAATTATAATATTATATGTTGACTTGTTATTAATTAAACAATATTCATATCCAAACTGATATATATATATAATAATAATAAAATAAAATATAATATACATATGATAGAAAAAAGGATTGCATTCTTTAACGCTCAACTCTCATATATTATTGGTCGACTTTATTGAATATATACCAAATTACATTGAACAAAATCGATAAACGACAGCAATCATTAGTTGTTATTCGAATATTGTACTTATATTTACCAAAATATATTTTTGGTGGATCAATAGGACATCAGCATAAATTATATAAAACATAATTTGCATGAGCTTCCATTGATCCCACGTCTTCTTAAATAAATTCCTATGAAATAATCTTGGAAAAGGAGTTTATTTTATAACATAAAAATAAGTGTTTATGCGTTTTCTTAAAAAAATGATTTAAAAATAATTAATATTTGTTACGTATTTTCCCAAGAAACAAGACTAGAAAATGTTAAAAAAGAGTCATTACAATTCATTAAATGGGAAGGTAGTAATGAGAATAAAGGTAATGAGCTTGTAAGTCACTAATATTTACTAACTATGGCAGATTGCCGTGCAGAGCCATAATTACTATAAATAACTACTAAGAGAGGATGCCTGTTGAACTGCATTAATCCATAGTCTATGCACTTAGGCCTTGCATGCTTACCCCTATTACTCTGGAACTAAAAATTAATTAGTTCTCATTGTTTGCTTATTCAAGTAGTACGCTATATAGTTTCTTGCATTCTTTTCAGAAACATACAAAGCAAAGACATCATGTCTTTTTCGAGGATGATACTTTACCTACTTGAAGCTTTTCCCATCCATCTATTTGATCTCTTTGTTCACAGTGGTCTTGTGGCGGCCCAACTGTAGCCAGAGTGGACAGGACTTGGTTGGATTGTTAAGGCTTTTTTGATGATGGTCGGACCAAAACCGCTGGTCACTGATTGAAGTCCTCTGATTCATTTTTTTAGTTATTTGATCGTTTATATAAAGTTCCTGGCACATTTGAGATGATTGGCAAAGGCTGTCTTGGTCTTACCCGAGTCGAGAATAGTGCAATAGACACACATTTGGCTTCATGCAGTGTTTATAAGACTTATAGGTGCATAAAAAATAGGAAAATATTTTTAAAAAATGTAGTCTAAACAAGTTTGTTTATTAAATCTCCTATTTGAAATATTATTATTTAAATGAATGGTATAGTCTTCGATTTTAATCAACGCCCGATATATTAGAAAAAAGGCCCTTAAGTGGTCCAATACTATATGTCCATTATATGTTGATCTATAAGTAGTTTTATGTTAAGTTTTGGCGGATGGATTAATGTGGATAAAAATAAATGAATAAGAATAATAGTTAGTAAGGAATTTAATTCAATAGTTTTTAAATAATATTTTTTTAAATTCTAAGATTTCTTTTGAAC
>CP045897.1:18245714-18271152 GCA_013387185.1 Caligus rogercresseyi | reverse complement strand
TTATTTAGTCAGGATCAGATGAAACCTTCGAGTATACATATGCAGTACCTAAAAATACATTGTAGCTGAGGAACTATCAGTGAAATGGCTCTGATATCACTTATTTTGAACGGAATTGAGTGTCGAGGCTTCTTGACGTGTTTGTTGAGATTCATTAGGTTGACACATAGTCAGAGACCACTGCTGGGTTTTGAGACGACCTTCATTGGATGGGACCACTCTGTAGGCTCGTGTTTATCTGCTATGGCCCCTTCCTGATGAGGCTGAAGGGAACTTCTTGGTCTCCTCTCGCATAGGTATGGTGATAGGTCTTGGAGCATTGATGTGGAATGGTGTGGTGCCTTCTCGCGAATTGATGTGGATTGAAATTGTGCTGTGAGCGGTAGAAGGTTTACCCCCCTCAAATTCTCGGAAGAAGACGTACATAGCTTATAGTATATGATGGTGAAGCCATTGGAGATCCAGGGGGACTTCATGACGAGGATTGTTGCCCTGAAACCCCAATGCTGTGGAGTCCTCTGCCCTGATAGGTAGGCTAGCTAGCCGTTCGGTGCCTATTGGGATCTTTATCTCCAGTTTTCACTTACGGTGAGGTGTTCATCCTTCTCGTCGTCCAGTTGTTTTCGAAGACGAAGCATGTATTTCATACCATTAACCACCGACCTATACAATAATTGGCCACTCAAGAGAAAATAAAAAATAGACAACTTAAAGAACTCTTTGAATAAACACAAGGAGTTCAAATGGTGAAGCAATTAAGTAGTATTGGGACTAAATATAAAGATAATCTAGCAATAAATATCCAGTGATGTCATTCTATACTATGCTTCATAAAAATAGTCACTTACAATGACGTCACTGGACTGTCATTTCTTTCTTTTTATATTCCTTAAAACTTGGTATTTAGACTTTGAATGCTCAAGGATAATAATACTAGAGTAAGGAATTGCATCATAATTATTCTTAGGCGATTCACGGCTCCATTTCTCAAGTCAAAACACAGGTATGTGGAGGCAAAGGTATGATGTCACGGTGAAAATTAGGAAACCCATGATGATGATGATAACTAATGAAATGAATATGAAGAAGAAAAAAACATTTTATAGAATAAATCCCTATTTCGACAACATACGAGTGAAATTACCTTCCAAAAAACTGAGATTCACCTCCGTATTCTCCGAAATATGTAGGGTCCATTGACTCCTTTATGATCTAGGAAGTCGGAAACATTCTCGGGATGCTGGATGATATTAAACCTGTCAGCTCACATGAATCAAGGACGACCCACACTAAAAGGAAGCCCAGCCTCACTCCGAATTAAATAAAATAATAATATCTCACTCCCTTTATATTCAAATCCGGTGTAAGATTTTTTGTTATGATGAGGTTGTGTTGAGAGTCTTGTTTTTAAGGCTTTAAAAAATTCCGTTATTTTTTTGCTAATGACGTCATCATGAACTTTCTTCTTGATGAAAAAGCATTTTTAAATTTTTATCGACTTGCAAAAATAAATCCTTAATTTCTCCGCTTAAACAAAAAACACCTCTCTGGATTTTGATATTTGCTAGAAAACCCTTGTAACTATATGATACACTTATAATTTTTTTTCATAAAAAATCCAAACTCACAATAAACGATTGGCTATAAATATGGAGCTCAAAGACAAAAAAAAAAGTTCATTTCTCGAAAATGGAGGCTTCGAATGCAAAAAAAACATCGAGGAGCTTGATCTTTCACAATCCAACAATGTAAATAAATAGGATTTCGGAATAATTTCATAGAGACTCCAAAAAATGAAAAAAATATTCAGGCCATAACTTTGGCCGTAAAAAGTTAAAAATTCAAAGTCTAATAACTTTGCTCCTAATTCAAATTTGTTCTGAAACTTTAATATATAATGTATGGGACAAAATCCCCTTCTGCTGTGAATTTCGTGGGGATCCATGAACCCTTGATTTCATTGAAGTCAAATATTTTTTGGAATGACCCATATATATATATGATACTTTTTTAAATGCTTATCTTTTTGGTTCTGATATTTACTACATATATACACCATATATCTCAAGATATAATTTATATATATCCTAAGATACTGACAGATTTAAAAAATGTGACTTTTTTCTTGAATGATTATCTTTTGGGTTCTGATATCTATATACTACATCAATGCTTATTTATACATTTCGTGAAGTTTTCTGAATAAATAAAGAAATAAAACTCATTGTAGGAGGGAATCTGTTGAGTAATCTTAATACTTCTCACTATTTCATGTGTAAAACTCATGGAACCATATTGTTTAGAAACAAAGATCCCCAGCTCCCTTTTTATGATTTTTTGTTATTATTTGTATGATAAAAGATGCAAATTTATGGAAACATATAGGAAAAAGGATGTTTTATGTATGGTTTGTATAGTATTGAAACAAAAACCCGATCCTTGTATTCTTATTACGTAGAAAATCTTATTGCGTTTTATTCATGATTTATATTTCCGAATATAATATATTATATCAACTAATTATCAATAAAACTCATTCTTTGATAAATGTAATTACACTGCTAATTATGTAAATTTACTTGCAACTTAAATTAATTACAAAATCGTAAAATTAAAAATCTCATAAATGTACCACAATGAATATCGAATATCAAAAAGTAACTATTTTCGTATAGACTTTTCATTCAACTTCGTAACTTCTTCTTATTTTTCTTTTTAAGGCTATAATATGCTATATTTATGAGGTTATTTTTGTAATACGACAGGGCTTGAGGGAAAGCATAATTCATGCTATCAAATATTTGCTTGCAGACATAAACGTACACATGTAACTTAAACAGAATGCTTATTTGGACAAATAGCCTTTAAAAGTGAGAGTGGAACAGTAACTGGCTAAAATACATCCATCCCCTTGTTATGTATTGTGACATTCATTGGGAATGTATCCATTAAACTACATGACATTAATTCTTGAGGTAAAGTTCTTTCAAAGGTCCGGAGAAGTTTGACAATTTTTTTCAGTTAAAAATATTTTATTCGGTACTATACAAAAACTTATACAATGTAAAAATAAAATACACTTAAATAATTTACATGAAGCAGAGTAAAACCATGTAGTTGTGAAAATATATAAATTGAAATTTTAATACACATTGATTGCCCTGGAGAAAAACTTATATAAAAGACGCTTCATTTGTTTAAAACTTTTCATGTCCTTTTTATAGTTTTCCTGTAATGCGTCGATCTTGCTGGCACATATTTAATTATTTCACCACCGCATTTCCACGTTGGCGTTCTTCTTTATATTTTTTTAGCATTTAAGATAAAACATTCTATATACTTGCAAAAATCTGAACTATCTGTAGTTACAGCTTTATAAGTTGAATCTAGTATGCCAATGCTTAAAAAAATACAAAATAGTTACTTCTAAAGTAGCTTTTAAAGACCAAACAAAATTATGATACTTTTTGTTTTATTTAATTGCTTAGGTAAGTATGAAGATATTTTATAGACATATGAAAGTCTCTTTAATTTGTTCGATATAAATTGATTTCTTGATATAGGAAAAATATGTCAATTTTTAATTGATCGATGTCCTATAGGAAAAAGTACGTTTTTTTAATTATAAGAAACTTTATTGATTTCGAGAATTACATTTATAAATAAACATTCTATTTTAAAATTAGATCTCTAAACAAAAGTTAAAGGGCAAAAGAGATCAATACTGAATAAAATAAAACTTACCTTAAACAAAAAAACTATTCTTGAAATATACAACAAACACATCAAATTAAATACATTTAAAACAAAAGTTAGTCAAAACATTATAATCGACAATATAACATGATAAATATAAAACATATGACAATAATATAATTGGGAGTTATTTTACCACCCAGACCAAAGATAATTCAGGATACATCCCAACACCCATCCTTCAAATAAGAAGAGAAGTATGATTTGCTTGGTATAAATTGATTTCTTGATAAAGGAAAAATATGTCATAAGATTAGTGTCTTTAATTGATCGATGTCCTATAGGAAAAAGTACGTTTTTTTGCTGATTCGAAGGAATAACACCCTCTGTATGGATATAATAAGCATTATAGCATTAAAATAAATAAATCTAACCCCTAATTTATATCAATGAGATTTATCATAAGGGCCTTCCCCTCTCGGGAGTCAAAACGTCACATCAACATTGATATAAAAGTACAAATATCCGTCAAAGCTCGATATTCCAGAAAAACTTTATTTGACTTTAGACTTCTACTACATTAGTGCAGGGATTAGGATATGAGGAACTCACATACCTTAAAAAATATTTTTTTCCATACATATTTACTCATCTTTTTTTCTGCTTTGACCATCATGAGATCAATATTGTACACATATGACGATTTTAGATTATTTTTCCTCTTTGTCTATGATTCATAAATTCGATAAGCAAAAATCAATAGTGACCACATATGTATAAATATATATACTTTACTTACTCAAATGTACATGTATCAGGGATTACAACCCTCTTCTAAGATGATCAGATGATACAACAGTATTGACTTGGTCAATAAATCAATAACTTTTTTTAATCATAAGGAAAAATGTGTGGACATATAAACTTTTTTTAATTCAATAAAATGTAATCGATCGAAACCGATGTTTATGTAAAAGTATGGGCTGAAGATTAAAAAAAAGATGTTTTTAAAGCTTCATTGCAAACAAGATAAAAATGTTTCCCCTTTTATACATCTATATATTAAAGTAAAGTTTTTTATGCCATCATATATGTATATAAAATTCTTTTTTGTACCTATAAGGTTCGATAGAATTGCATCCGACTGTATATAATAAGCATTATAACGTAAAATTAGTCTATTGAACCGAGGGTCATATCATGAGGTACACCAAAATTGACCATTCCCTCTCGGGATTCGAACCTGCACCCCCAGCATTAAGAGTTGAACACGCATTAACGCACACGGCTATTCACCTCACTCTTCGATACAATGATGATGTTTTGTGCCAATTTAGTTACACTATTGCATTAGCTATTCTATATAACTATAATCATATCTAATCAGAATCATCATGAAGAATATTAAAGTATGTACTTTTTATGAAAAATAATATTATAAGCAAGTCAATGAAGAATATAAAAATTATTTGAATAATTGGAAATATAAAAAGTATTTGCATGTACAAAATTATATTTAAAGTAACTTTTCATACAGCAACTGAAAAGAACCGTTTCATATATTTTTAAAGCGAAGAACGTTTGAATCACATAATATTGTATAAACTGTTTTTTATATTTTCACGGTTTAAGTTAAAAGATATAAAATGTGCCCTCAACATGAGAGTTGAACACGACAAGTAAAGGTTTTTTCATTTTATTGTTTTACTATTATGCCTTCTTTAATATATAACTTGTTTGTAGCGTCATAGAAGTTATACATGATTGATATTAGGACTCCATTATTATTTTTTGATGAATTATCAAATTTTTCTTGACTTGCTAATATTAATTTATTAAAGAAATGAGTCAAATTATAGCAAAACTAAATTTTCTATAACTTCCTCCGCCGGTGATACTTTAGCCAGTCTTTTGGAGCGGTGGAGATATCTTGTTATTCTACATTATTATTTTTATAGTTGTAAAGTCACTTCGTTTAAAATTACAGTTGGAGTTTTGTTACCTCCGCCGAAGGAGGTATTTTCACTGGATTGGTTTGTTTGGTTGGTTTGTTTGTCAGCAGAATAACTCAAAAAGTACGACAGATTCAAATGAAACTTTGTGGAGTTGTTGGAAATGCCAAAAGGAACAAGTATTAAATTTGGCATCTCTGAGTGCAGAATTAAGATGCAAAATGAGCTAAATACTAATAAATTTCAAGTTAGCCTACTCTGCCAATAGATGTCGCTGTGCTGTGAAATCGGGTGCCGGGAGCGTCTTACTCTCGGAATTTCCGTCGAGGGGAACCCTCCCCCGTCCCTCTACGCCACCCAGTCGTGAAAAATCCGCCTCGGAAGGCTCATAAGGACCCCGTGACGGCGGAGGTTTGCACTCTCTGAGTCTATATATGCCTCTAGTTTTAAATGAAATGAAAAAAAAATCTTATTACAGAATATTTCAGGTTTGCGAAATATTTATGTTTCATTTTAACAAAATTTTGTTATGGAATTGAAAAAAAAACATTATATCAGAAAAGTTTATTTAATATTTTTTCCGATTTTAGGAATTAATATGTCAGAACATTGATGGAATATATAATTGAGAACGAATGGCATATTGTAAAATGTTTAATTTGTTCATGATTAATCATCAAAACTTTGACTGAAATTGACGTTATTAATTTTATACATACAAAATATTGGTCATACTCTCTTCATACATTTGCTTCGGCAACAGACTTGAAAGAATGCTTTTAATATTAAGATCCTTTTAGATATTTGGGAGCTGCAAAGATTTTTAGATCCCCCCCTCCCTATGCAAAAAAGTTATTAAAATCAAGTACCTTCTCCATACCCAAATTCCCCATAGATAATTCTTAATGTTTGAATATTTAGTTAAAAAACTATTGCTTAATAAATGTTGATTCCCCTTTTAAATGTGTCGATAAAAATTTATAATTTTGTTAATATTATAGTTCATATTAAATTAAGCATTAAAAACCTTTTGCCCATATTTATTTTTAATAGTATTCAATATATAAATAATGATTATTATTTTTGCGTAGGAAATTGCTAGAATGTTTATTAGAATAATTTGAAAAAGATATAATGATTTAATTAGTTGACATGTGTGTTACATAATTTTACTGTGATAAATGAGTTATATTTTAATTAGATAGCTTTTGTATTATATATATCGTTGCAATGTAATAATCTGTTTAATTATCAGTAATTTTAATTAGAACGTTCTCTAATGAGGTAAAAAAATTAAACTATAATGTTTATTTGTGTATTTCTACTTATTTACCTCAATTTTAAATACATATAATATATTTTTTGTATGTGTTTTTTAAGAACTGTTACTTATCAATATGTTAACTTACTTATCAATATGTTAAAACTCTATGTAGATACTTACAATTTTGTCTTTATGTATGTCTATTGTGAACCATAAATAAATTATAAACTAACTAACTACTTGCAGTACTTGAAGTAATAGAGTGCTGAACTCTAAATATATGCGACTATCTACATGTGTAGATTTATATAGAAGTTATTTTTCTCCTTCAAGGCCCCTCAAATGGTACCTATATGTATATTCAACATATGGTAATGCTTCTTTGACATCTTTTATATAATATTTCATTGCCTCCTTTCTTTGTTCACTTGACTTAACGTACTCCCGGGTCCTCTAGGTGGTTAATAGTACCGTATAACCATTTAGACTCATTAATTCATGTCTACGACAACAATGTCTTAGACATATTCAATTATATTTATGAGCCTTGGGATAAGTATTCTGTTATGTCCATTGGTATTGGTTCACTTCTTGGTATTTCAGTTGACTGTGGAATGCTTTAATTTCGATAATAAGGGGTAAATATATTGTTGTTACTTTGCGATGTCTTTAAAAAAAATAAGTAAATATTTTGATTTTTAAATAATTTTTAAATGTGAATTATCATTTTCCTTAGGAATATACATTAAAAATTATATTTCTTCATATATTTATATAAATTTATGACTATGGGATACCTTTTTTAGTCGTTGCCATATAACACCGATATTAAAATATAATAAAAACTTTTCCTGTTTTAATAAGCTTTCACTAAATAAATTTTTGGATCTTCTGGATGAAGATAACTATGACGATAATGTTGTTATTGAACCTCCAAAAGGAAGAAGTTCATGATGAATAACACTGACCTAAACAATGAATATATTAGCTCATTTGTGATGTATATTACAACCAAAAAACGTACAGAAGAAATGGGGTTTGAAGAAGTAAGGCGTCTTGATGAAACAAGTGAGTCAAACTATTGAATCATATTCAAAAAAGAAATACTAAGCTTCTCGCCCATTGAATTGCTAGTTCAATTCGTATTTTTGAGTTCCAATTTGGCAGACATTTTAGATCTCCAGTTCCTGGCTGTTTTATACTAAAAATAGCAAACAATCTAATGATTAGATCAAGAGATTTTGAATGCCTATGTGTACTGTGTCAAAGCTCATGTTTATTTTTTCATTTTTTATAAAGGCCGTCTTTGGCTATCTTTAAATTATAGGCACAAAACGCAGCGCAAACTACTCATTCAAATATAATCAGAAGTATGTGTATGCCTATCTACCTAGCTGTATGCATTAGGGCTCATATCAATTATATTTGGTGGTTGTACTCCATATATATATATATATTTATTCTAGGCGGAGGGATTAACCTCGGCAGGAAGTCCTATCAAGACTCTAATTTATTACATTTAATTTCTCATTAGGTGCACATCATTCCACACACATTTTCATTTATTTGATTCAAATAAATAAACTCCCTGTGATTATAATCACAGCAGGGGCACTACCTTTCATCTAATAGACTACAGAAGATATTATGATTCCGTTTGTACGAATAAATACTACAAAAAGAATTATTATATAAATATATTTACACGCTAATTGAGTGTAACTCAGAGTTTTGTTGTTTTTACAGGAAAAGACCGAATAAATGTCATGTATATTTTTGTTGTCAATATGATATACTTGAAATTATTTTATGGTTCTGCTTTAATGAATGGTTTTAACGCTAATATTAAGATTGCAAGCTTTATAAACCCGTATTGTCCTAGTACAAGCTGTGATGCCAGTAAAATCAAATGAACGTATTACTTGGAAATATATTATTACTTATGATACTGGAGTATATTTATATTATTTTCATATAGGCAATTTCTCATTATTACAAGATGCCAATTATATAATACAAATGTGCTAAGCTAAACTGACATCTCTTATTTTTAAAGATATGAAGGCGAATTATTTGTTTAGGACGAGCAAAGTATTAACAAGCACTACTGTACGGTACGTAGAAAACTGTATTCTTCTTTTTATCATTTTCTAAAAGGGTTGAAACTATCTTTTACGACTTTATTTTACTGCTTATTGATTTGTTTTAAAAAGAAAACATGACATAGACTCCATAGTTGAGTGTGTTTATAAATAGGATATCTAAAAACTCACACATCAATACTTTTTGTCCTTGGCGAAAATAATTTTTTTTACGCTTATATTATTAACATCATTGGAAATATATGAAAGAACTCTTTTTTTAGATAAACCTATAGGTAGCTATAGAATATATTTAAGTACAAAATTAAATACAAAAACATTTAAATACCTCTTATCCATTGATAAGATAAAAAGATGATGCTTCCATGGACAATTTACGATACAATTGAATAAATTCCAAGTTAGTTCCTACTTATCGGTCAAGTTGTATACCTTATAAGATCAGTCATGAAGAGTTGATGACTCATGCACTAAAAATACCATGCCCAAAATGATGTTTTAGCAATAGATAAACCGTCATTTGCTACGGTGTTTTATAACACAAATAATCTCTGACTCTTGACAACCGTATCACCTATGAGCATAAGTGTGTCTCTTATCTTTCTTATACACTGAAGGTTGTAGCCATTTTAGACATAAATCTAACATGTTTGCACAAATTGATAGAGCGAAACGAATATAAAAATTGGAGGGATGAATGTAAATAAAACATTACTAAGCTGATCAAATAAGTTTATAGCATTTATCTATACGCATGAATGAACTTGTAGAAAAATCAAAATTAAAACAGTAAAATTTGTAACGAAATATTTTATTATATATAGAAATAGGTTTATTCAATCACAAAACCATCTTTATTTCAATAACTGTCTTCAGTCATTATTAGTAAAGTTAGACAAAACATCTCCTATGAGACTGGCCAATGCAATGTACCAGAGTCCCATAAAAGGCCTTTAAACTATGTTAACATTCCAATCCCCGACATTAAATAGTCAAAACGTTTCAAACATATTTTAAACTCAACATGTGAAGTTCAGTGAATGTTAGCTAGCTACGGATATATATTTTAAGTCTTTGAGGGTTATTTTTGTTTGTTTCTTTGAAGGTAGGATCCAAGCATAGAAATTGAGGTTGAGTATTGGATCCAAGGTGGAATCGAATATATGATCTTAGCCTAGAACACACAACCACTTTAACCATGTTGTTGACTCATTCTACCTCGGGAAGCCAAAACGGCAACCCATGGAGGCTTATTATATCCACACCATTCTTTTATATCGAATAACCAAATGATAAAACATCCTTCATACAACTTTAGAGGTACAATCTATATCATTCTAAAATGGCACTATGTACATTGTTGACTCACAGAGACGTACGGCAAGAAAACTGATTATATTTTGTTGCTGTAGTCGAAGCTACAGATTCATCAAATACATAATAAATCACTTAGGAAAGATGCTTGTTCGGCATAAAGTGCCGGATACATTCTTCAAGGCGACTTTATTCAATTATATGTGCTACTAATTATAACTCTAAAACATACATAGGAGCTCCTGCAACAATTCTCATAAAAAACTCATGTGTCTCCTTGCCTCATCACTCAATGACTGTCGTTTTTTTACAACACTAATGAGGAACCTATGTACATAGTATGTTGTTGTACATTAGCCTGCGCTCTGCTCCTGTGTGGCATCAACAGCTGGAGGCATAAGACTGAGCAAAGTCTCATTAACTACATTCTATATACACAGATGAAAAAAGTCAAGCAAAAACACTCATGCTTTCATCCATCATATTGAGATTTAGATATATGAAATACATACACCATAGTTGATCATGTATAAGATGCACAAGAAAAATAAGCTTTATATATATTTATGACCATTAAGGTATGAAAATATATGTATACAGATAGAAGCTATGGAATGCATGTAAATTTATTAGATAAATCATTAGAAGGCATCATTTAGGGTGATATATTATGGCATCTAGAAAATATATCATAGGTTAAGCATCATTATTATTATTTGTTGTATAAAACAACAACATATGGAATGATTTACATATATTTAGTTATCATTATAACATATTAATACAAAAAATAGATATTTTCTTTTAAAACTTGTTAAGGTATTTATTTTGATTTGATGGAATCGTAATATGTGTGCTGATAGGTATAAATATAATCAATCGGCACTAAGATGTGATGATGTTCAAAATTGATTTTCCAATATCATGAGACGAACTTGCGCCTTCTACATGGATAGTCAAGTACTAACACGCAATTCTTTATATATTATCTCTAACATGATTGGTTGAAAGAATAGAAGAGTACAGTATAAAAACATTTGGTATTTTGTAATCATTATTCACTTTGCAGTTGTTGAGGTATGAATATTAACTCAAAGATTGGAATATATTCAAATAAAGTCCAAATTATCTCTTGTCCAAGTCATTAATGAATCCTCTCAGTGGACTCATTCGATATTGCATAACAAATATAAACTTAACAACTCTTCACGCACTAGAAAATATTTGTTGTTTATCTTATTTCATCATATTTCACTATAAATGAATAATCCCTCGACTATGAAAATGAAGGTACTTTAGTTATCAACTGCAAAAGTTATTTTCATTGGAAGTTTGTGAGAACTATTATAATCTTCTTCCTATTTATAGGTTATTTGAAGACTACTTTAGGCTATGATCAAAGCGTAGTTCTTCATATTTTAAATATTATTGTTTCCTTTATACTCCATATGAACCTACTTTTGAATAAATTTGATTTGAGACGTACATGTAACTCAAAGATCTTCTTTTTATGTTTCCACGCGCTGTTAATGCGTTGATTGTATTTGTTTTTAATTTGATATAAGGGAAGGTAATTGAAGGGGAATTTACATTTATAGAGCGTAAAATTGGATTTTATACGGAAGGCTAATGTAATCCCTCTTCTTCTTCGTCAGAGGCAGGCGTGATTTATGATACCCTTTTAACCTTTGAGAAAGAAACAAGGCACTCAGACGTGTTGTTTACACAATGAATATTAAACTTTGCAAGAATAATTATACTTTCTTATCGTTTATTGCTGTGAAGAAGGAATAAATCTTTTTTTCACTTCAGAGAATGATGAATATATATTTGGATAGATGGATATATGCAATAAATATTCCTATAACGACGACCTTTTGACATCCATGGCCAATGACTTGCATCATTTTTGATATGATACATTATAATCTCTATAAATAAGAATATGAGATGCGCTCAAAACAAGTGACTAAGTAGTTTTACATTTAAGCCTATTTCTTATAATATATGGTATCACAAAAAACCGTTCCTTATTTATCCATCACTCCAAGCTGATAGAGAGACATTATTCAGATTGGGATCCTGTAGACCAGTTTACAATCTCTGTTCCTAGTATTATGTGTATTTGTAAATTCTTGTTTCGGCTGATATTTATTTAATTATGTTTTATTTGATTCATATTCTTGGATATATCATCAAGTTTAATATAATTATTGATTTACAAAACTTTACTGGAGTCATACTTCATCTTGTCTTTGGCAAAAATGTAATAATGACAAAATAAAGTTTTCATTTTATAATTTTAACTAATTTAATTCAGGGGATATCAAGAACAAATATCTGTTTAAAAATTAATATATATATATATAAAGTGGTGGTTCAGCTAAATCCGGAACACTTTCAACTGCATCAAAACAACCAATAGAGCCTCCTAGGAAAGTTTTAAGGCCACAACGAAATAGGTTAGGTTTTTAACTATTCAATTGTTCCAATTTTGGCGTTATAAACAATACTAAAGCCATGGAGAAACGCAAACGTGAAACTGTAGTTGAATTAGTACGCGCGAGACATGGAGCTAAGGTCATCAAGACATCACCGGGTACGCCTCCAGCACAGTTTATGACGTCGTCAAGGCATTCATGGCCTCTGGGGACGTCTCCAGGAAGCTCCATGACAGATCTGGGACCAGGAAAAGGACGCTGACCTTCTTAGCCGGCATAAAGCGATCGGTAACGGCCAATCCAGGAACCCCGATGTCAGTCTTGGCCAAAAAGCGCCGTATTGAGGCCGTCATTGCTGCTGAGGGCGGACATATTGAATAAATTGTATGTAAGTACCTTAATGCATAAATAAATGGCATTAAGACTTGTTTAGGTTGTCCCTTTTATTGATCTTGATTCAGTTGAAAGTTTTCTGGATTTAGCTGAACGCCCCTGTATATTACCAGTATAAAACACCAAATATATATATATATATATATATATACAGTCCAACATAAACACCAAAATAATGATTTTAAAATATATATACCCATTTAGTCTAGAACTATTAGAATATTATTCTTTATATATTGATATTTATTTAGTATCATTACGGATAAGCAGTGATAAAATGACTCTAAAAACGTTCATTGCCTCTGGGCAGTCAATTAAAGTTTTTTCCTTCAAACCAAAATATGTTTTCTTCTTTGTACAAATATGGACAGAAGGTACGCGGGGCAATATACAACTTTCATATGGTTTTTTATCATAATTTATTCATGTTTAGCCATATTGACCGTTTAATTGCAGTTAATATCTACTAATGAGAATAAACTTTTCATAAGTACAATTGTGTAAATATTTTGCAGAATGAATGCAGTTATACATGCACCCATTAGTGTGCATGCACCTCTGATGTAAGTTGAATACTAAATTCATGAGCAGATTAATAAAAGGGTACATATTTAATAATAAAAACTAAATAATTTTGAATTGTGTTTTTTATAAAATGATGAATTTGATTAATATTCCTTTTTTTAAATATAAAAATATTTTATAACAACCATGACTTGCATAAATATATATATATAAATTCCCCAGATTATGGGATTATTTTGTAGATAAAAGGGAAAATGTTATTTTTATATTTTTAAATTGAAACAATACATTGCTATTATTGGAACTTATTAAGAGAACAACATTCATGAAGTAATATCCATCTATTGCTTATGCCCTAAAATATCAATGATAATGAAAATGCCTTTTATGAATATAAAAGATATATTTTTTATTACAAAACAAAGGTCCAAGCACTTTTTGAAATAATTACACAGTGTACATTTTTTAAATACTTTTTTGTCTTTTGGTCAATAAATTGTATTTTCTATTTCCTTCCATCTACAAAATTAAGAAAAAAATGATTATTCTCATACAACTTTTATTTTTTCAAGGCATGCCAGCGATTTTTTTAAACTAGCATATTATAATAAGCTAGTTTCAATTATCCTCTACAATTCAGACAGCTTCTGCAAAAATTTCATGACTATTCTTTCTAAACGCTCCACGAACTTATAGACCAGCCTTGCAATGGCAGTATAAATGCAGGGAACGTATGCGCAACAGGTCAGTTTACTTCTAGCCGTCTCTGCGTAGACAAGTCGATCACCATCAGTCATTCCTATCTGCATTCTTCAAACATGGCATCAAGAGGCTGTATTCACCCGACAGACTTATTTATTGCTACGTCGGTGGTGAGTTTATCGAAACTATATTTAAGAAAACTCTCTGGAAAGATCACCAAAAATGTGCGAGGCCGACAATACATATTTCGGCATGCCTGTCAGGATCAGGACACACCTTAGTCACCTCATTTCACCTGACCTTCTGTTATCTATTGCACCAGTGCCACATTGCTCAGAGCTCCCTGTACCCATTCCTCCAAAGAGAAAGCAGCTGCGTTTACAAAAGAATAGTACTTCAGAAGAGCATGGAGACATTCATCTAGAGTTTAGAGACGTAACTGAGGAAATAAATCTACATATAGTACCCTAACCAAGAAGACATCAATGACCTCATCAGAGATCTTGCCCCCCACGTTTCAAATGACCAGCTTTTGACGTCGAGACTCAGCAGTGGAATTTGCTAGATGATAGAGTTTTCATATCGGGTCAGAAAAAGCATCACCAGCATTTTCAAGCTTTTTCACTAGTCAAGATGAGCTATGCTTTTGCCACAATGTGACCGGTCTGTTTAAAGCAATTGGAATTAATCATAACCCCAAAGAGTGGCAGCTCTCTTCGACAGCTCGTGCAGAAGCCACAAAGCAGTACTGCTTCATAACGGGAATATATCAATCTTTTCCCCTCGCCCAGTCTGTCCAGCTGAAAACGGAATACAAGAGTTTCAAGATCTTGTTAGATGCCTTGAAATATGAAGAGTAATGTTGGGAGGTTATGGAAGACTTCAAGATGCTGGCTTTCCTAATGGGTATCCAAGGCGGATTTACCAAGTATCCTTGTTATCTTTGCCTTTGGGATAACAGGGATACTGTGTTACTCTACCTCAAGCGGGACTGGCCAAAGCGAACCGAGTTTAGTGCGGGAAGAACAACGTCAAATGGGAACCCATTGGTGGATCCCAGAAAAGTAATATTTCCTCCACTCCACTTAAAACTAAGCCTTATGAAAGAATTTGTCAGAGTTGTCTCCATATTTCAAATACCTCCAGGATTTGTCCGCATCAAGTTGTCTGCAGCGAAAGTTGAAATCGGTATCTACTGGTCCACAAATAAAAAAGGTCATGGAGTGCAAGGAGTTTCCAAAAAAAACTCACAAGGGCAGAGAGAGAAGCATGGGACAGCTTTGTTGCCGTAGTTCGTGATTTATTGGGGAATCACAAGGACGAAAACTATGTGGAGTTTGTTGTGACCGTGGTGACAAACTACAGCAAAATGGGTTGCAGGAAAGTGACGCCTTGACGCCCATCTTCATAAATTTAAGGAAAACATGGGAGCGTACTCCAAGGAGCAAGGCGAACGCTTCCACAAGGATATATTGGAATTCGAACATCGCTAGCGAGGATTTTATAATGAAAAAATGATGAGAGACCATATGTGGGGACTGATTCGTGAAAGTAATCTACAGTATAAGCGTTAATCTAGAAGAATCACTCGTTTCTAAAGTGTCTTTTGTCTCACTATTGTAAATCTAGAATAAATAAATGCTATTATATCTCACTTTGTATCTATTTCGTTCAAATCAATTTTCAAATATACCACTTGCTGTCCCTATGAGAATAGGTAAATTAAACAAATATAATTATCCTGGACACAAAAACCAATCATAAATGAATAAAAGTATTTTTGGTGTTTTCTGGGCATAGCCAAATAGGAAAAACATTTTCAACTCAAGGACAAAAACTTTGTTACACGGTATTATTATTCGTAGAAAGTTACCTCTAAAAAACTACTTAGGTTTATTGACTCAATTTCTAAATCATTAAACCAATATCAGAGATATTTTCTTTCTTAATGATCTCCTGGAGCGTCTCAGTGAGTGACTAATAGTTAAGGTTAAAGTATGTTCAAGACTTAAAGCCACATGTGTAGGTAGATATTTATAAATGCAATTATATTTTTATTTTTAACTAGTTCTTCAATTATGTAAATTTTAATAAAATGAGATATTTACAACAAAAAACAAAAGCAAGGGTGTAATAAAACCATAAAAAACATTGAAGCTTAAAATTTTGCTCAGGAGACAAACACATACATTAAAATATCATATAAATATAAAATATATCAAATTCCCTTATTATTACAATTAATTACACAACTATTCCATATTTTAAACTTCTAAACACAAATGTAAAAAATAAAACATAGAATTATAACTTCTTGAAATCATTATAATCAGTCTTGATGTTGGAGAGAGAGACTTGGGAAATATTTAATGATTCTTCCGACAGACGTCCACGTTCCTCTTTCTTCCAGCGAGGGGTTATTCAAAGATAAATCTTACCACTGCCAACAAAAAATATTCCTCAGCTCGAAGGGATGTAGAGGTTCGTTGAAGGACATATTTGACAGGGCCTTTGAGATTATAATACAAAGGATGAGTGTCTAAGACTCCTGTGATTTGTTGTTCTTGCCGAGGCCAAATAGAACAATGCCTTTCCAAACATTTGAAAATTCACAACGGAGTTTAGGTAGGTTTAGTAGAATAAAATATGTGAGAATTTTCACCGAATGACATTTAATAAATACAAGAAGTGTTGAGCTGAATAAACGCCCAAAATCTTAGCATGGTCTTATATTAAACAAAAGATCGACCGAAATCATCAACTGAGATATAAATTTCCTTTTGTCGTGAAAACCAAATAATGATTGAAGAATCCGATTGTTCCATTTGGAGGGGAGACCAAGGAGATTTAAATATTTATTGCATATTTTTTCTATCCCTCCTTTATGAGTTGGCGGAGACATTTTCAAGTGTCGTTGTTTTGATATAATTTGTTGGTGAGATGTCTTTGTCAATGGGTACATAAATCGTCCATCCGAAAATATTTTTCTTTGTTGACGTCATGAATTCTAAGGATTTTAAACTTGATAACTTTTTTCTCCAAACTCTCTGGTCGTGGTAGATTTCGAAAATAAAATTTCTTGTGGGCGTTTTATCAAATTACGTCAGCAGTTATATTGACTTTAATTTCCATAAAACAAAAAATCCCTCTATCGAGTAGAGGATATCGATAGCATATAATGAAATTTACTTGTGGCTGATGTTCGGCTCGGACTTGGCAAATCATATAACTTCAAAACTCTCTCGGGCTTGGGCTCAACGTATTTTATGGAAATTATATACTACGTATGTGATCAAAGGGATTAAGGTATTAAATACCTAAATAAATCTCTGGATAATTAAACGTGTTAGCTCAATTGAAGTGTATCAATAAATAGGTTTGCCTCCCGAGAGATACCGGTTTATTGACTCTACATAATTAAAAGATATCCAAGGCTCCATTTTATATATTATTGCACCACAATGGTGATTGGCTTCCGAATTGAAGTAATTGAATCGATTCAAATAGGCAAAAACAGCATATTTCATATTATTAAACTGTTTAGTATAGAAAATAGGGGTTATCTTAAAACATAAATATATAAAAGTTTAAAAAATAACTTTGTTTAACAGTCGATTCAAACAGGTTTGGTATGAAAATAAATAAATTATCTAATATATAATTTGCTTTAGGGATTTATAATAAACTCAACTTAAAATCGAGAGTAGAAAACACAAAGTTATATTAGATACAGGGCTTTTATTGTTTACATTTGGCTTTACATATACATTAAAAGACTACTGATTGTTTGATACGTGAATATACATACAACAAAAAACGATTATTGACTTTATAGGTTCCCTTCACAACCTACTTCATTGCACATATTGAGTAGCTCATTGAACAGATTGCTTTTTTCAGATATTTCAAGCATTTGAACTCTGTATAATGCCTCAGGCGCATGCCATGGTTGTTGAATTCCTTCATCGTCCCCCTCTCTTAAGCTCTATAAGCCCAGGCTATTCATTCCTATGGCGACTTGTAGTACCTTTCATTAATGTTTGATATGAATTAGTAGACAAGAGGGTTCTCTCTCTCTCTCTTTTAATTTATCGCTGATGTGATTGAAGGTATGTAAGGAGTATATTGTGTACGTAGGACAAAGGCTCCCCTCATCTTATCTGCCTTATCCAAGCAGGAGAGAAGCTTTGGCTTCTTTAAGATTACATATAATATTAGAGTAGGCGTTTCAATTACAATGTAAGAGAGTTTTACTTTAAAAAGTAATAAAACAGAAAAATACTTATTTCTTGAAATAGTGCTATTAACGGAAATGTTTTTACTAATAGAACAGCCACAATTTCGTTAAGAAGGAGTGCAGTTGTTACTAGTATAGGAATATGTTAATTTCCTCATGATAAATACATACCCACCTAAAAACTGCTAAATTTGGCAGCACAAACATTAAGATTGCTGTTTATTTATTCTTCTTTGAAGTAGAACATATCCATTCAAATATCTACAAACAAATATTTTATTTTAGAGCAATAATACACGCGTTATATATCCATTAATAAGCAAAAGATAAGCCAGTTTACTCAACAAGCAATTAAACTTACTTTTCTTATGTCGATTTTATATATAAGTACTTTGGAACGGGTTTTTTTATTCAGACAACAATTCAAAAATAACTTTAATAAATAATTGGTAGCTTGCAGATATTTAATATAAGGTATAAATCGAATTTATTAAGGTATTTTAATTTCTATGGGTATCCCTACAAATAGTAATCGTTCATATTTACATATAAAATGGTTGAGCATCCATATTTCTGTACGACTATTTTAGAGGAAAAATTGTAATTGTGGGTTAAAGAAAAAATCCAATAAACTTTTACCTGCAAAACCTCAAAAAACCAAGAAAGGGAATCAAAATTACTCAAAAGGAAACATTTATTTTAAGCCAGTGGAGTTGAATCACAAAATCAAAACTGTTTACTCATCATTCTATTCAATTTTTAGAGTTTATTCATAGCTTTTTTAAATAAAAATATAGTATTTTTTTAAACATTTATATGAACTATAATAATCAAATCCTCAAATATTAAGTAACGAACGTAGCAAAAATGACGATATCTTTTCAAATGTTGTTTCAGCATATATACCTTTGTTGTCATAGAATTGAAGATTATACAGTTTGCTAATATTCATATACTGCATACACCGAAGAAGGAAGCTAATAAATGGGAAAAATTATGTTCGAGGGAAAAATGTTGTTTAATTGGATTTTTCCTTCTATATAAATATTTCAATCCAACTTACAGTTTGTTCCATCAGAAATGGAATTTTTAAATTGCGAATTAGAAGTACTTAAAATTCGTCAAATTCCCTCTTAGATACATCATTTTAAAGGAAAATAATGGATTTTTATGATTATTAATTTTTTTTGTCCTAAATCATAAGAGGCACATATGAAACCTTACAAAAGTTGCTGGAAATGACCCCCTCCAGCCTGAAGACAGAACGACGCACGCTTCAGGACATTCTTGCAAACGTTTTTGATCGTCTCCTGGCTATATACTTTAGCGAAGGTTTGGACACATTGTATGAGAGACTCAATGGAATCTGGTTTTCCCCTATAAATTCGAGTTTGTACTGCAGCCCAGAAGTGGAAGTCCAAAGGGTTGAGATCTGGACTGTGAGCTGGCCAGGGATTTTCCGTCCTTCTGCTGATGAACTTTTCATATATAAATTCTAAAACTGCAATTTGTGCAATGTGGTGGAGCGCCGTCTTGCATCCACCAAAGTGAAGAACGAGTTGCAGAATGGCGCAGCCTGGGCCAAATTATGTCCTGGAGCAATCTGAGATATGAAACACCATTAACCGACGACAAATGGCCATCATCTTCAAGGAATGCATGAACGATTGAAACCATCCCATTAATAATGGCAACGAATCAACATCATTCCTATCATTTTTTCGCAGATATTTCTAGGATTTTCATTTGTCCACACTCCGTCGTTTTTTGATGTGGTTTTTGATGGAGGCAAAAGAACTTCTCGTCAGTCCAAATGATTCTATCGACAATGTTGGATTTTTGCTGCAGAATCCACTGACAAAACTGCCTTCTCTGCGCTTTGTGGTTATCAGTTAATGGTTGAACTGAAGTGTAATGATAAAAACGGAATCAAAGATCATGTCTTACGATCCTCCACAACGTTGTTTTGGTGGGTGAAATTTGCTAAGAAGCTTTTCTGAGTGAGCAACTGGGGTTTTCTGTTCTTTTTGATTTTGTTTCATTTGTTTTTTCTTGTGGATGGAACCAGTCTTATTGAAATGATCAAGTACTCTTGTGAACTGGATCAGCTGGTAAGATTTCGCCGCCCTCCCACTGATCTTGAAGGATGATCCGTTTCTTCTTCAAGAAAATATTTTTCAAGTTGACATCATTGGATATTTTTATATATTGATAAAAATCCCCTCTTTATGAACAAAATAGCGTATCAATAATACGATTTGAATTATTTTAAACACTTCTAATTCGCAATTTAAAATTACATTTCTGATGGAACACACTGTATATCAATCATACGAACTTGATACGAGATACTTTATTGCCCAAAATATTATTTAGAGTATTGAGACTCTTGCTTAAAAATACATTATAATTAATCTTCTATTAAAAAATAATGTACAAATTATTGATTGACTCTACATACCTTTTTGTTTCACATCCTATCTTTTTGCAAAGCTAGCCATAAATTATTTTATTGCTGATATTGGATAGTCATTAAATGTTATTTATATTAAGCATTCAGAAATATGGAGCTTTGCCAAGTCATATGACATTCCTATAAAAAAATAAAACTAACTACTTTAATATGTAAAGTTATTAGCGTTCTGGCACAGGTAAGTCATTGAGTATTTAATGTATAGATAATGGATCATTCTTTTATTTTCTCTGGCAGGGATTAGGACACATATTACTTTCAACATTATTTCACTATGTGCGACCCATCTACTGGATCCATGATTTAAGGATAATATATAATGACATTTTGTTGTTTAAAAATACGTTGTATGAATTTATTTAGTGTGATTTCAGAGCTGTTTTTTGGCTACATAGTTTGAACGAATTGCATCCATGGGGATACAATTAAGTATTATAGCATAAAATGTTATTTTTAACTCTCGGAAATCGAACGAGGACCCTAAACATTGAGAGTTAAATACGCCTTAACGCACTGAGCTATCGCACTCCCTTAAGATATTTTTATAATTTGGCACTCATCCGTCGTCTGTGCTATATTCTACATTTTCAATATTTCAGTAATGCTTTTATCCAAATAAAACTTAACCTCTAGAAATATTAAACAAAAACCTATTTCATCTCGGACGTTACAGCAAACATATATATTGACCATTATGTCAATTTATTATTTGTATTCTTATTTCATAAAGATTTACACATAGTTTATTTATAAGTAATGATATTCCATTTTTAATTTTACATACATGAACTTACCCATTGATTGAATATGCCTTACCCATGATGTTGATACAACTTTTAATTGAACACACGTCGGTATAATCAAATGTTTTTCGTATGTAATGGTATTGGTTTAACAATCTTTTTATCAGTAGTGTTCTTTGAGATCTCACATCATTTTTCAGACTGTTAAATACAATGAACAACGTTTTCGTCAACATGAGTGCAGTTATGAGGAAACAATCATCAAAGTTTCATTACCATGGGTCGTAACTCCTTAACAATGAACATAATTTGTAATCAAACTAAGCCCCCAATGATCGAGGTTCTCAAAAAGAATATCTAATATAATGTACAAAATGTGCATTTTGTCGTGTGAGAAAAAAGTGCTGAAAAAGTTATATATGCAAAAAAAAATACGATGTAAATGTTTTCAATGCCGATGTGTCGGATGGATGATCAGAATGTAAAAAATGAAATACTTTTAATCGTCTTCAAATGCCAGGAAATGCCACAGTAGATTATTTTTTTATAAACGATTTGGATTATGAAGTTTAGCATATTTTTTGCAAATATATTTTGATTTTTCTAGTATCATATTTTTCAAAGTATTTTCATATTTGAGCCATGACAATTGGAAGTGTTATTTATTTAATGATATTTTATTATTGTAACATATATATTTAGAGTATTTACTTAAAACTGACACAAAACAGAGCGCAGATATTCTTGCCTGGGTAATTTTGAAACAATTGAAGACATGTAATAAATATGTATTGCTCATTGCAAATATTTTTGGTTGTTGTATTTTTATCAAATAAAAAAGAAGTTGTAAATAAAAATACAGTTATAATTTTAAACTTTTATACATAGACAAACCAAGATATCACAAGCCATCCATATCTTCATGAAGCCATGCGTAACTATAATGCTTAACACGAAATCGATGAACGGCTACATAGTTTATGGCAAGCCCTCCGTTTCCACCATTCATTGGAATAAGACATTTCAAACTGATGTGTGTCATAAATTATATCCCTAAAAAAACTTCCACGGCCGACATAAAGAGAAACCTCATTATTTTTCCTAATCCATTCAAAGAAGAGGACGAGTATCTTTTAATGTACATAATATGTAGTAAGTCTTTCATCTTCTTTATAATCTGATAATTATGCCATCGTGGCTCAAGCCTAGGAAATCATCAAGGAACCTACAAACATAAGCCTATTATTTATGGCGAATTTCCTTCTTTTCCCCCCTTCTCTACAGGCACACAACACAACACATTGGTTGTGTGCATGTATTATTACTTTTTGTCAAAGAGCTCATAGAAAAGCGCTCACAAAAGGTTTGTTCTCTAATCACCCTCAAGCTGGGATTTAAAAAACAACCACAACAACATCTGAGGGGTTTAGAGCCTCTCTCTCGCTCGACGTACAATAATGTACACTCATTGAAATAACAAACTCATATTTTTTCAAGGGATTAAAACCATGGATCCTTTATAATAACAATAATAACAAACAGAAATAATAAAATGACATCATTTATCTCGGACTTGATGTGCGATGACATCAGCTTTCAAGATTATAAGGGGCTCCTTGTCACAAGTGACATACATAAAGTATTTAAAGAATAGAAGTCTTACAAAAAGTTTAACATTCAGAGAAGAGAGTGCGATAGCTCAGTGTGTTAAGGCGTGATCAACTATAATGTCGGAGGCGCAGGTTCGAGTCCCGAGAGATGGAAGTCAATTTTGGGCAATCTCAATGATAAGAGCCAAGGTTTTAACACTATAATTTTTATTATATCCATACAGATGCAATTATATCGCCCCAAAAAGGCAGAAAAAGACATGTGTTTTGGATTAATGTGAATTTGCCTTACTATTTAATTTGTATGTTTACAAACATGCGAAAATTCAAAAGAAAAGGTTGCGTTTTTTATCAAACTTAATACTCAGAAAAACATTTGTTGTATTGACTAAACAGGTAAAAAAATGTTTATAGCAATAATACATATTAAATACTCAAAAATATGAATAGTACTTTTGGTTCGAATCTTCATAGGAGCCAAAATGGAATTTATTTTTCAATTGATACTGATGGTGTTGCTAAGTTATCCGGTTTGGCCATTATTATGGCTCGCAATCGGACAGGAAGAAAAATGAAACCACGTACCGGACCTTGCTGACCTTGTCTGCACAAACTCATAGATTTCACATACTACATAATCTATTCCTCCAGCATATATAAATCTAAACTCTCGTTCGTTACTGCTGCTTGAAGAAAAAAAGTGATGTTTTATCACTCAATGACGTCACATGTCCAACATTATCCAATAGATAAAATGACTTAATATTTAATATAAATTGACAGAAAAACTCCCTATATAATGCCGTATATCCATATTTAAATACAAGGATGAGTTGTTATCTTCGAAAATAATAAATGATAAATGGATTTTTTTGTGCCTATATGGTTCGATAGAATTGCATCCGATGGATATAAATAAGCATTATAGCATTAAATTAGTCTATCGAACCTAGGATCTTATCAATGAGGTAGACCAAAAATGACCATCCCCTCTCACGATTCGAACTTGTACCCCCAGCATTAAGAGTTGAACGCGCATTAACGCACACGGCTATGCACTCTTATTTAAAATGATAAATGTTAACTGTATTGTGACATTTTTATGTAAAAAAGTAAATAATTACAAGCAAGTCAATGAAGAATATAAAAATGTATTTTGAATAATTAAGAAAAAAAATATATTAAAAGTATTTTGCATGTAAACAAAAAGTATCATTTACAGTTAACTTTTCAACGTTTTATACAGCAACTGAAAGAACGGTTTTCAGAATTTTTGAAAGGAAGAACGTTTGAATCACAAAAATATTGTATAAACGTTTTTTTATATATCACGGTTAAAGTTTAAGTATAAGAATAAAATATGCCAATGCCTTAGAAATACATAAATAACACAACTTAGTCTAAAATTTAGAATCCAAGCCATTAGTAGTAAACTACTATGAATAAAAAAAAACCACTGATATACTTCTAATATTTGTCTACACTCAATTTCTAACATATTCCTTTATAGAAAAATCCTCCATTAAATTTTTACTTCAAAAACTTCTGTTTTACTCTTTTTTACCTTAACACTCAATAATAACCTTATGAATGACATAATTAACTTCCTTTTTTCTTGATTTTTACCTCTCTCCTAGATGCTTCAAAACTTCCATATTTGCTTTGAAAGCTGTGCAAGTCACTCATGCTACATATTTATGAATAATCATAAATACTTTTTTTGCTATTACCGCTCGCTCAAAAAAACTGCACGGAATGGTAGAGGTGTTGATTGAAGCCTAAGTGTTCCGTAGAATATTTCTTCTTTTGGGTGTGAGCTCTGCGTATGTAGTATTAACGTTGCCTATGAAAAGTATTAAAAAAAGAATGGAAAAGAGAGAAGGGGGAAGAGACGACTAAGTTAAAAGGAAGAGATGTTGACATTTAACTCCCTGCTTTGACAGAGTTTCGAGATGATTTATAGATGACTTGTGTCTATAGATTCTG
>CP045897.1:18195890-18245614 GCA_013387185.1 Caligus rogercresseyi | reverse complement strand
GGTAAAAAAAAGTCAATTATGGCAAACGTTTCACTGCCAATTCCAAATATCATCAGGACTACTATTCTTCATACTCCATGTAAGGATTGTGGCAATCTATACAACACTGTAGATCATGCCTTTTTCTAACTGCCCAGCTCTTGTCATTATAAGACAATTCCTTAAATTAAATCTGAGGGATTAAGTGAAAAATATGTAACTCAATACTACTCCGGAACTACTTCTAATCCAACAATGGCAACTCTAATCGAAAGCCATCGAGTTTGCTCTCTCTAGCATCCGGAGCATGGTTTCAGAAAAAACTGTCGACAGCTCAACCGCTGGATCAAAGTGCCTAAGGGCTATTCTAATGTCATCTTCGGCCGATACTCGGCTCTCACCACAGGATCCCGGATCTCTCAGGGACGACTTGGAGCTACGCTGGAGTACCTCTACGCTTCTCCTCAAACGGCTCAAAGGTGAGCCTACGGTTTCTGAGACGCTTATTAAGACTTTATAAAGGTTTCCAAAGAGTCAAATAAGAAACTTCTTTGATTTTTAGTTTATATGCTATTTATGCACTTTTTATACGTTATATAACATTAGTTTTTATTCTTTTGTTGTATTTTAATTTTGAATATTTTTTTTTCAGATATTATTTTTACGTGATAGATATAGTTGTATGCTGCTTTTGATTCATTATATATTTTATTTGTGATTTCAATTTGTTTTTGCCTTTAGTTAGGTTTTAATTTTGAACTTAATGTTAATTATATATACATATCTATATACAATAACTATAAACAATAAAGTCATTAAAAAACTAAAATAATATTGTTAATTGGTCGATTTTTTCATACACCTATGTGCTACGTTTGTTCTAGAGCACATTCCTTTTATGACTATTGTCATAAACTTAAACAAATACATTTATGTGAGACAAAGATGTGTGAAATACAGTTAATAATTCACACCTACAATACGATGGAAAGACTTATTAATTAATAAAATATATGTATTGTACTAACAATCTACCATCAGATAGAGCTTTTTTCATCCTATTAGTTGAAAGAAAATTGTTAACGTGTTGATATTTAATTAAATATTTTGAATATGAGGTAGATGATCATAGTTTATATTTGAAGCAGGTTCTATGACAAAGGAAGTCACGTGCAAAAAAAGATGTATTAATAACTATATATACAAATTTAATAAATAACGATGTTCGGGAAAACATAAAACCCATTTATTATTACATTGATATTTGAAAAAATGTCAATCTTATAACCTTGATAAAAATACTCTACTCTTATGAATAAAATCAAAGCACAAAAGTTATTCAACAAAATCATATAGTCTCTTTTGAAGTACTCTTCATCAATTGCAATACAATTATACCTACGCTTGATGCAATCTTCTAAAACGCTCGTTATATTTAATTTGCGGCATGGCCTTTAGGATCCTCTTCAATTTTTCCATTATTTCCTCCCGGATGTTAAAACGTGTTTCCTTGGATCCGTTTCTTTTCAGTCGATAGAATATAAAAAAGTCACAGGGAGCCAAATGAGGTAAATTTAGTTGTATTTGGATGGTATTGGTGCTGTTTTAACCGAATGGTCATGATGAGAAAGGTATTTTGAGACGTGAATTATCATGGTGTAAAACCCATAAGTTGTTTTGCCACAATAGGATTTTGTACAAAATGGCATTTTACAAAACACTCACATCGACAAAAATGGTCGCAAATAGTTTTTTGTCATTTAGAGCTTATTATTCGCATATGAATTTCAAGTTAGCTTTCCGGATGATAATTTTAAAATGTATTACTTGACAGACCTCTTCAAAGCATATAGTAATTTTGTAATTATATCAATTGAACCTCCTTTTTTTGCTTATTTACTTACTATTAGTGGGTATGGATAAAGGCATCATGTTATTATTAATGATATTTTGATATTTCCTCCCGCTAAGGTTGTTTACTTTTTAAAATAAATTATAATAAAATAATGTGGTTCACCAAATGTGATCCACCAAGATATTTGTTAATTGAGTTATAAAAACTGGATGCCAAAGGATATCATGCGTATGTGCTGATATTCCCTCAGATAGCAGGCTGAAGTATGTCATTATTGTTTTTGAATATCAATTCCTTTTTGTATAAAGATACCTTTAGATATCTAAGGGACGAAGGCGCTTTGGGCCATTTTTTCCCCTGTATTTCACTCCTTATATAAAAGTCGAAGTAGTTGCGTATATAATACATAAAAAACTTTTAGTCTTAAATTAATACCACGACAATAGAACAAACAAATTAATCAAATTAGAACTAGAGGCATATATACACACTCAGAGAGTGCAAACCTCCGCCGTCACGGGGTCCTTATGAACCTCCGAGGGGATTTTTCACGACTGGGGCGGCGTAGAGGGCGGGTGAGGGTTCCCCTCGACGAAATTTCGAGAGGAAACGCTCCCGGCAACCGATTTTACAGCACAGCGACCTATTGGGCAGGTAAGGCTAACTTGAAATATTTATTAGTATTTAGCTCGTTTTGCATCTTAATTCTGCACTCAGAGATGCCAAAATTTAATCACTTGTTACTTTGGCATTTCCAACAACTCCACAAAGTTTCATCCATCCGTTCTGTACTTTTTGAGTTATCCTCTAACAAACAAACCAACAAACAAACAAACAACAAACCAACAAACCAACGCCAGTGAAAACAATACCTCCTTCGGCGGAGGTAATAAATAAACACAATAATTCACAATGGTATAACAGACTTAGGTACTTAAAAACTAAAATTAGCATATAATAATGAACTAAACGTTGAATTAAACGACTAAAACAGACATAAAATTCATATAGCTAATAAAATTGACATTTACATTTGGATAACCAGGTTGGCACTACGGATCTATTTGTCAAAGTCCAGGCGAACCTATACCCCAAAAATTGTGAGTAGAAAACTCAACCACAGCGATAAAAAGACTTCTATGTGAGCTTTTCCAACTGTTTTTTATTTATTTTATTATTATTTAAATAAAACAAATAAATCCCAAAGCATGACTCTCTAATATATATATATATATCTTTTTATATATATTCTTTTCAATATATCTTTTTCGACACTTCCTTTGTGTGAACTTTGACTTTTTACAAAAACATATGTTATCTAACTCCTTTAAGTACTTCCAAGTAAGTCCTTTTTTAATATATGCATGTAGGCGTTAGGGAGGGGAATGACGGGCCATTTTTAATTATAAGGCCAACAGGATGAAATATGACGAGTGTGTCAATAATAAGGACCGTGAGTAAGCATTTCTCTGATAACTTATGAGAGACATGGATGGGAGATTGGGGAATATGGTGTGTTTTTTATGTGCTTGACAAGGTGCATGCCAAGAGGATTGCCTAAGGCTCTCAGGTGTGCCTCGTCACCTGACTCAGCTGCTAGCGATGATTTCAAAATGGATACAATATTATATATAAATAAAGTGAGAAAACGTTTGATAAAAATTACTTTGCAATAAATGAAAAAAGGACAAAAATGATGTCCATCACCCTCCTCTATGCCAGGGTCCTTCAACTGTTTTAAAATGTACATAAGAAATTCCCATCGTTTATTTATGATCCATTGCTTTTTATTTATTATTTATATTTATTTTATAATATTCTAATATTACCCCTCTTGAGGTAATTATCTAAAATTAAACATTTGCCACGTATTTTAATATCAGAACAAAAAGAATTAAAAAGGGACTCAACTATGCAGATTAATAAAAAATAAATACGGGAGAATGATGACTTATAAAGATTATATACGAATGATTGAAGAGTCGTCCATGTTTTTACCTTTTATTATTAATAGCGTTCTTCATATTTGCAAACTACTTAATTTACCTAAGGCTTAATTTTCTTTAAATTTAGTGTCTACAAGTACTTTTAGGATCCTACATACTTTTGTCAATCTTTCCCTTTGAGAAATTAGATATACATCATTGCATAGTGTCACAAAATCAAACAAAATCATAAAACTTACGATAACTTAGTTTGTGAGTGTGTGTGTCATGATATTTGATTTGACACTAGCTTAAGAGCTGCTAAAAGTATTTGCTAAAATTGTGTTTATAAAATGTGTGCTAAACAATCAATAAAAAGCATATATAAATTATAAAAATAAGATAGTGGCCTATCAAAACGTTTTGATCCTGTCATGATTCAATTCAAATGTCTTGAAAGCCTGGTTGCCGCTCGCCTTGCTACTAGGAGGATGGTTATCTGCTGCAGCTCCGCTGATAAACGTAAGAATCCAATGAATATGTAGCTTTGAAATATAATAAATGTAATATTTTTTGTTTTGTTTTGTAAGCTGAACAAAGCTTCGATGAATGTTTTATTAGAGCTTCAAAACTATTAATCCATTGCAAAACGTATCAAATATATGTTTCTGTACTTCCCATGTATACCTTGTATTATGCTTTTTCAATCAGCTGTAATGGAGATTTTGTTTTTCTACTCCCTAGGTCTTGATATAGTCTTGTCTCATCCATAATGTTACAAACACATCGTAGGATTAAGACCTCAATGGCTCATCCTTTATTTATTCACCTTGCATCTTTTTCAGTCTATTTTTGCAGCACTGTCCAATTCCCTTTGTCATCCATAAATCTATTTGAATAGATAAATATTACATATCCCATCAAGTGAAGAGCATTGCAAGCTATTGAGCAGATGTTAATAGAAGATTGAAGAGAAGCACACAATCAGCACATGGACAAAAAAAAACGCCACTATTTTAAGAAGCGTGTCGTCATGATAACCTCCAAATTATTTATTATTTTATGTTACTTTTTCGTGGAAACAAAATTAACTAGGTCGACTCCTATTCTTGTTCACTAGTTATTAAGAGGGGATCATGGCCTTCGTTTCCATGCGAAGGCTGCTGTGCGTCAAAATAAGCCCCGTTGCGCTTATTGCAACACCCTCTATGGCTTCATTAGCTCTCTTGACATATAATCCATCTTAATCAACTGATTCTATGTTGTACTCCTCTTTGTTATATGTTTTCAAGTTATTTGTTGTTGACCTTATTAATTAAGAGTGAATGTATATATAATAACTATGTTCCCAGAACAACAAAAAAGACTGAATCATTCACTTTTAATTGGATATTACATCCATGGTATATATATATATATATATATTATATATATATATATATATATATATATATATATATTATATATATGAGATACAAATAATACTGCATATATGGCCAGCTATAAGCATACTTTAAGACATTTTTCCAGTCTTCATTTTTTGTTTTGCTACACTTCCACTAAAAAAAAAACCTGTCAATATATTTGCAGACCAAATCCAACTTAATCATTATATTTTTTTATTAGTAAATATCCAAATTTGCGATTCATGGGCACACCCATTAATTTGACTACTAAAAACCCCAAAGAATGTTCATTTTAGAAACACAATAACATTTTTGAAATAATGTTGTCAATTTATTACTTTTTTGGGAAAATGATACATCAAAAGTTTTGCTTATGTATTATAAAATCATGATAAAAAATGATATATATACTATATATCACAATGATGAAATAACTTATTCTTTAGAAAAATTCAAGTATAATGCCTGATTATTATATAGTTAAAGCTCCTAAAGAAGACTAATGTTTTTGAACCAACAAAAACGTTCAAGGTCTCTTCCCCTTCATTGTAACTCCTCCATTTTAAATTTATATCGAGGGAATTTATCTAATTGATTGCCTTATTAGTGACAAATGCTTCTTGATTTATCTCTATTTGATCTCAATATATTTTCTGCACCTGCCAATTATTTTTAAATGAACCATTACTTTGTTTCTTTCCTTGATATTTATTACTGAAGATATATTTTTAGGTAAGCATGCGCTTGCCTAATGTCGGCTCCCTTATTGCACATTTCCCATTAAATGAATCGTCTTAATAATAAGGTCTAGATAACAAAGAATGAGTATAAATAAGATTCCTTCCTTAATGCTGTGTAATTGTATATTTTAGTTTAAAGAATAATCTGCTATGTTTTAAGTATATACAAATAACTTATTATGTAATATATTAATGTTTAATGAAATCCAATATTTTAGCAAATTTTAATGTTTTTTTTAACCTTCAAAATATACAAATAGTAATTTAATTAAAGTTCTTGGCACCTTTATTTCTATAGATGAATCGTATGTCGCAGAGAATTTTAGATTAATTGAAAAAAAAATATATCAAAATATGCCTTTTTACTGAAGAAAAATATTTTAGCTAGAATAAATATATGGATTCCCTAATCTTACCAAGAACCACCCACATTCTGGATGGTACAGTCATTTATCAACCTCCGGAAAATCGGTTGTGGCAACAGGGAGTAAAAGATTATTTCAGTCCCACTAAGGCTGTCCTCGGAGAAATTCTTTCGCCGTTTGTATGGAATTGTGGCCATCGCAACAAGCCCTAGAATCCTAAACCAGGACTCACTACTCACCATAGGATTTGCAGATGACATTGCATTGGTATTACAGTTTTGACCTGACATCAATGGCCGTATTATTCAAGAAAGGGTGAACCAAATGAACTTTGTGTATCCAAGATGGTCTAAAGATTTAGCGAATCAAAGACAAAAGGAATGGTGTGCACCTGGGCACGTAAAATACATTTTCCCAAAATAAAAATCAGCATTACGGTTATTGAATGGTCAACCACTATAAGTACCTTGGTATCCTAATCGATCGTAAGCTTCAGTGGGGCCACACATTGAATACGTTATTGCAAAAGCCAAGAAACTTTTGTTTTCGTTCGTAATCTAATCGGATTGAAGTGGGGCGGTTGCGGCCTTTTTATATCCATTGGATTAGGAAGCCTGTTTGAGCCGATTATTTGTTATGGAGCCAGTGTATGGGCACCGCGCATATAGAACAAAAGAAGTATATAACTAAGTTTCGGAGAATTAATAGACTTGCATGTCTCCCCTAATGAGTAGGGCTATGCGATCTACTCCTACAAAAGCTATGGAAGTCCTTCTTAACATTGAACCACTCCATTTAAGTATTAAAAACGAGCATTAATGACTAGATTGAGAACCAAGAATATGTCACGATAAACTGGTTGGCACATTCACAAACTAAAGGTGGAGGAAGCATCCTTCAAAGGAATTACACTGTGATATTCAAACAGTATGGAGTTCCACTGGAAAATCAACTACCATAGGGCGTATTGTGTGCCTCAATTTTTTAACCGTTAAAGGGATGAGTCAGTGGATCCTGCCTACCTTAATATTTTTACAGATGGATCAAAAATGGAGAATGGAGTGGGCTATGGATGGTGCATTTCCTTAGGGGACTGCAGTATTGATGAAGGATCGGAAACCTTAGTTGGTTCACACAGCTTTTTCCAAGCTGAGTTGGAGGGAATCCTTCAGGCAGTACGGGCCCTAAACAGCTTTAAAAATATCAAAGCTACCAATGGGTCATCCATGTGGATATATGGCAGCCATCGAAGGACTTTCAAAAAGCGAGGATTGTTTACTCAACAGGAGGAAAATATTTAGAGGAAATTAACAAATCGAAAAGGCTATTACTATTTCATGATCAAAGGCCATGAAGATCAACGGTAAACGAATTTGTGGATGCTTTGGCCAAGATGGGTTGCAATATAAACATTCAATCTTGCTTAGAAGTACCACGAATAACTATCAAAGAAAAAATTAAAAAAGTGTTCGCTCACAATGGCTCAAAGAATGGCAAGGCGATTCAAGTTGTCGACAGACGAAGTTTTTCTTCCCGGACGCTTATCAATGATGGAAGTTGCATACGCATACTAGAACATCAATAAAAAATGTTTTGAGCTTCGTTCGGGCAATATCCCTATGAAGAAGCATCTTAAGGAAATGGGGTTGACGGGAGACGAATTCGTGTAGGCTCTGTGGAGAAGAAAAGGAGTCTCCACTCTGCACTTTGCGGAAATATGCGACGCTTTAGCTCGACATAGGAGGGGACCTATTACAGGATCAGGGGCGCTTGTTGAGGAAGGACGATGTGCTTAAAATGATCCAAGGTTCTTAATAGCACCTGTCGCTTCGAAGATGCTTTTGAATACGAAATCTGGGAGAAAGCCCACGTGAATGTTTAACTATTGCCATCCTTAAAGGGTGTATTATAAGTATTTTGATATTTTTTATTGTTTCATTGGTTGTTTTTATGTCTTTTATTTAATATGAAATTTTTATACTAATGATTGAAATATAGCTCGCCTTTGGGGTGTATGCATTACGGGTTGCTGGATTAAATTTCAGTTTCCGTGACCTAAGAGGTTGCTCATAGCATATACTCTTGGGGTAAGAATTGAAAAAATGCCTTTTACTGACGGAAAAAATATTTTAGCTAGAATAAATATATGGAATTCCCTAATCTTACCAGAACCACATTCTTAAGCGAAATCGAATTTCCAAACGATTTATGCAAACAAAATTGAAGGACTATCTAAAACAAATTATACCTCCAGAGGAGACTGAAACGTCATAACTTGGAAGCGAATAAACACGCCCAAGATATATGGAGGTTTAGGATTTTTATCTTTTAATGTTTTCTGGAAAATTATGTTTTTTAATTGGTTTAAACGCGAATTTTTGAAAAGTAATCTGTGTGGGCCGAAATATTGCTACAAAAATTTGACAAAGATACAATACAAAACGAATTGGGTAATGGTCCAACTAGGATACTCCAAATGAGTACAGAGATCAGTGAATCTGGCGGGAAAATAATAATATCAATGAGGAGCTGGCTCACAAAGCTCTGGAAAAATGAAGTGGCACGAACCTGCTTCTGAAAACAAAAGGTTTTTTATCTCTGATACGTCAATCAGGAAAAAAATTATATATATTTAAATATATATTTTTTTTTTCAAAAAAAAAAAATACGTTTGTTGGGGAAATTTTTACTAGTTTTAACAATTTTACAATAAGCGAGGTTTTAAAAGGAAAACAATCCAAAACAGAATTAATCTTTTAAAAGAGAAATTGGACCTAGAGATAGTTTTTTTAACTTTTTAGCGAAAGTCAATAATAAAACCCTGAGACAAAAACAAACAATACCTAAATCAAGTAGAAAGGAGGAAAGATATATTTGGCATATCCTCATCGGCAGAAAAAGGATGACTGCTCTCAACTCAAGTGGTCTTGATTGTATGCTGTACTGGATGAAGTATAGAATCGTTACCAATACACTCTCATTAGGAAGTGTGTATGGAAGGACATTGGAGGAAAAATTATAGGAAACGTTGAAAACACTTTTTAATCGATGTCCATTTGTAGATAAGATATTAGATCAATTGAAAAGAGTATTTCCCAAAGTTTTAACTTAAATTTAAGATCTTTAGAATTAGTTTTTCATCTACATAGGCCCCAATCAAAATCAAATAAATATTTAAAACAACAAATTACAATTTATTTTTATAATTTAGAAGCACCAAAACCCCTCTACCAGAAGATTGTACCCAATTTTAAGATGTGTATTTAACGAAATGTCCTCTATAGTTTAGTTTTTATTGTTTAAAATGTCCTTAAGCATGTGCGGAGTTTCTAATCGCACCGAATAATCCCCCCCCCCCCCCCCTCCCAACATTTTACATCCTATTGCCCCACTATTATCTGTGACGTTCTATGTTTTATAGATTATAATACATATCTGAGTAAATGAAATAAATAAAATTAAAAAAATAACATATTATGTAATATATTAATATTTCAGAAAATATTTTTGTCAAAAAATAAGGTTATATATAAAATAATTGTTAAATTGTATGCATGAAAAGTAACAAGTAGTAATTGAGTTGCTTGTTTATGAGTACTAAAGGTATTGAAAGAAACACATAAAAACATTTTTTTTTTGCAAAAAATATTCGTCTTTTATGTTTAAAATCAGGGGGAATAATAAAAAGTCCTCAAATGATTTATAAAGTCACCGATGAAGGGGGGGAAACGATGACAAATATCATAAAACAAAGGGTTTTTTTCAATTTTATCAAATAAATAAAAAAATTTATCTTTGCAAAGAAGTCATACAATATTTTATTTATTTAAAAGAAGTGAAAAATGTAGAATAAAAAAAAATGCTTTATCCACAAATGATAAACACTTAAAATCAGAACTCAGACTTATTATTGTTAATATATCATTGTATTCAACGCGTTAACAACCAATATAAGAATGCGTTAGGAAACTATATTTCTAATCTAAAGTCAAACAAGGCCACTGATCAAAACTGCTATATGATTAAAATATAATTAATTTTAGCTATCATTTCAAAACTTATAATTCTAACATACACTGGATCATGTTCTTTATGTCAATTATAAGGTTATTTATGAAGAACCCCGTTTTTCCTCCTCTTATGGAAATATGCACTCAAAGAGTTTTAATCCCCTTAAAAATATGTGTGGTTTTTTTTGGGCACTCCATTGCATTGATCTCTTAAGAAAACAAAAACCAATTCATATACACAAACAAGGACACACGATCATCCATCAAGCATGGTGCGTTTGATGAAGTATCGTCTCTGCCAAAGGGATAATAATGCTCTTCAATACACTCAAGACTCAAGACATGATTGTGTCTTTGTGAGGGATTAGAGTTTTGCGGATGCTCTTGACGGGTAAAATGCACTAATAGATTGAAGAGGTCATGTGGAGAAAAGTAAAAATATGCATTTGAGTTATTTTTTGTGAATGTCAGTCGTCAAATATATATTTAAACATTGCAATATATTCAAGAGCCCTTTTTATGATTTTTTTTTCTCTATGTAGTGATTAGATATATAACTTAAAAGCAAAAAAATATTTTTGAAACCTGACTGATTTGACATGAATTTGTTAATTTAATCCTTTATTTCGGAAACACCACTGTTTATAAAGATGAAAGACTGACAATTGTATTGGTTTGATGTATTATATATGGTTTTATTTTTTTGGAAGATTTTTTATTTCTATCAATATTATAGAAAAGTAGATAACATATATTTTTCTTTTTGATGACAATGTAAACAATGAAATTATATAAAAAAAATTGTGCTGAATTCAAACGCAAATCTTAAATTAAGTGTTGGACTTCAATAAAAACTAAATTGTAGAAATAAAATATTTAGGATAATTATTTTTTATCAATTAATGATACATTGATAATACATATTTAAAAGATATATATATATATATATACATTCCAGAAAAAAGCGAGATCATGCATTATACAAACACCAGCTGAAATAAATATAAATTGGCCTTATATACCAATTTAAGTGTTGACATTTAAAAAATCGGAAATTTCATTTTTTAAATTAAATAAGAATGCAAAAAAATGAATCCTGACTGTGCAATGGTTGATAGTATAACAATTAATTACAGGAACGAATAGTTGATGACTTTTCCAAATATACAAATACTATCTTTTTAAGAATACATCAAACATATATTTTTCTTCCCATGACTTTATTTATATAGAGAAGTTACATACATAAGATAAATAATACACATTTAGTTGAAAATTAATAATAAAAAAAGTCACCTTGCACTAAAAAGAAACATCATTACCGTTTAACATATTTTTGAAATTTATCAAAATCTTTAAATTCTTTGAAGAATATTGCGATTTTCCTCCGCAGATGAAGGGAAGAATTGCCCCACGTCCTCTGCATATTTCCACAATAATTTGAAGTCGTCCGGTACAGTCTGTTGGCATTTGAAGTTGCGATGTAAAACGTTTGTCGTTCTCGACTTTGACTAAGATCCCAGAATTATCTGTTATGAATCGAGTGCATATCTTTTCTGTCTCTTTCTTGGACTATAAGGAAGAATACATTCGCAAATGTCACGGAATAGGTGGCATGTGATATTTTGCTGCAATCTTCAGTGGAAATGTGAACTTTCCACTCCGAAACGGTGAATTTAGATACAAATCAGCTTATACGGAGATAATGTTTTTTGATAAAGCAATCCATTTAAGCCCTTTTAGCTCTTGGAGACTCTTAAAATAAACTTTATGCTACAATTATTCCTTAAAATATCAACTGTAGATGAACATGAAAAAAATTAAATTGGACTTCCATATGATCCACTGAATTGCAGCTAAAAAAAGACGATACAATATTTCCTTTCTCATTTATAAAATCAGTTGCAATAAGTAACCATGTATAAGCAGAAAAAAAGAATACCCAGCTCGCCATTCAGTCTCAGGATATTTTGAAAGGAGATGAACAGCTTTTGGTATATTTCAATGGAATAATAAATGAGACACAAATTAAATTATAAAATAATACTTCACAAATTAGTCATGCTTTCAAGTATATATTTTAGAAACTGTATACTTAGAAACCGTTGCAACTAAAATTATGTCCTAACAGGGCCTTAATCTTATCAATAACCAACTAAGATGTCTTGTTGCATCACTCAGTTCCTTAGAAAGAGTCCTTCATTTCATGAAGTTTTGAATTCGAACTTTGTGGCCCAATGTATTTATATGTATATACAGAAAGTATTTATATGCTGTTAAAGTCCAATCTATCCCTTTATGCCACCCTTAGGCTTTACAATGTATTATTATTTTTTAAACAACTCTAAGGCTATAGTATATAATTCATAACGATACAAAACTAGTAAATAATAGTGTAAGTAGTGTAATTGATTATTCCGCTCGAACTTACATGCCAAAGACTTTATCAAATTAATTATATTCCTCGTTGCTACGATTTGTAACCCTACAATTTATCATTTAGAGTATGCCGTTATAAAAAGTGTAAATATTACATTAAGGACAAGGCGAGTTTTTGTGGCAGTTAGATGTCGCTCTCATAATTTTTCCTTCCCCTCTCGAACCCACATGATTCATGTGAATTGAAATAAATCATAATTTCAAACCGGCTCACGCAGAAAAAAAACCTCTTCCCCTTCTATTTTTTATTTCATTATTTCCTATTGTGCTCTGATACGATGAAGATGTTAACTTGGAGTGTTAGAGGAGGGGCATTCAAAAGTAATAATAATAACAAAGACAGGGGTATATGAAATCTTTCCCGTGGGGGTAAAGACAGGTGCTAACCCTGGCAATGCCCTCGTCCAACAATAATGAAAAATAACACTTCGTATCTCATTTCTGATTCCTCTTATGTGAGTAGGATATTTGATGTGATGAGTCAAATATGAACAGCTAAGTTTGTTTGAACTCATTGGGGAAAAAAAATGTAATTTATAATTCAAAAAATTACTTTAATTAATTTTTTTAGCTTTTGTTATTTTTCCATGGTAAATTGTACAAACAATTATCATTGAACAAATATATAATAACATGAAAAAGTATTTTAAATATACTTTCGACAATATTTTACTTGGTTTAGATTTCTGATGATTAATAAAACATGTTGCTGTTAATCATAGGGGACGGGGTAATATCCTTGATTTGGTTCCGCCATGGACTTATATTCGTACTCGGTGAGTCTACTCTTGAACAAACAAGCTTTTCTACATTTGTGGTTATACATTTGATAAAAAATAGTGTTAGTTATTATAAAATAGTCTGTTTGGTTGTAGGAAAATTGCCCAAAGGAAAATTTCCCGAAGGAAAATTGCCCGTATGGAAAATTGCCCAAATGGAAAATTGCCCGAACAGAAAATTGCCCGAATATATATAATTTGAATATATTTAATCTGAATAAGAAAATTAATAAAATATATATCATCTAATAATATAATAGTTCATAAAGAGTGAATCGCAATGTATATCAAGTTCATTGTTACTACAACTCAGGCTAATACTCTCACTTATCATATTTATCAATAAATTCAACAAAATTAAAGATTTTCGATACTTTTCTCCAATTACAGAACTGACCTCCGACGTTGGATATCTTCAAGTTTTGAGGGGCGTGTTGTTGCTACACGAAATCAACACAAACATTTAGGATATAAATTGTGGATCTGAGGGGCTAACATGAGTCATTTAAGTATCGGCAGTGAACATCATCACATTTTGAGAGCTGGCGGTAGCAGAAATCGATCAAAAATTTGAGTTATAAATTTGTGTTCTAAGGGGCTAACAAGCAACGGTTTCAATAACTCATTTTTAGCTTAAATTAAGGCTTGGATACCATCACATTTTGAGCGGTACCAAAATTTGGGTTTTGAGGGACTAACATGAATTATTTTAGCATACGAGGTAGAAATTATCACGTTTTGAGGTCCAGCAGTACCCCAAAGACCCTAACATTTTGGGTATAAACTGGAGTTCTAAGAGGACTAATATAAGGGCTTGGGCATTTTGGGATTTAAAAAATACTAAAAAAATTCGGACAATTTTCCTTTCGGGCAATTTTCCTTCGGGCAATTTTCTTTCGGGACATTTTCCGCCTACCAATATATACATATGTATGAATATATTAATTTTTAAATAAGTGTCTATAAAAAGTATGTTTTTATATATTCCTTCAAGCTGGCAACTATGAATATAACAATATAATGAATGATTTAAGTTAAAAACAATATTTTAAGAAGGGGAATGTAACGTATCAACTCTAACTATTTATCATCAAAGCATTATTTAAAAAAAACATTAAACCTTTTGTACCCACTTTCAATTAGAGTTTAATTTCTGTGCAAGCATATGATGCGGTATAATTATTAAATGGCACATTTATCAATCAAATCCGTACCATTCGTCTACATAAAATTATTATTTTATTATGTAATTTCGGTTTTGATACCTACGTTTTATTATATAACGTAACGCTACTACTTTGGTTTTGATACATACGTGTATGCTATGCATATGTGTTTTAAGGAGAAAAACTTCTTTACTAAGACAAATATACAATATTTCCTAACAATATTCCCTCCACACACCCTTACTTTAATTTTATCGTCCAAAATTGAACAGTCTATTTTAAACTAGCACAAAAAACTCATTTGCCGTCATAATATTTGTGTTCAAGATTTATGTACGTTAATTATAACATAGTATGGTTTAAATACATTTAAAAGGTCCAACTAGACATTCAGAAGTTAATAAATTCATGTAGACACTCAACATTACTTACAAAATGAAGATGTAATTTAAACATTAAAAGGAAATGAAGGACAAACACTAAAAGTTAATTAGTCCGATTTCATTCCAATACATAAGGAAGTTCATATTTATTTTAATTGGTATCTCGAGTACCATAAATAAAAATGTCACTGAATCAATTTTTTGGGATAATTTTTTAAATAATGTTACTATATATGTTTTAGAAATGTGACTACAGAATATCATTCAAAAAGTACTATATAAGTTATACTTAAAGTATATTTGGCATCTTTTGAAATAATGAGTCTTTAGATGCCGGGAAAATATAAATATAAAATGGACAAAAGTAAACGAAAGATGAAGAAAAGAAAAATGCAGTCCTAAAATTCATTTTCTTCCAAGATCCAAGAATTTCCATTTCACATTAAATAAAGAAACCCCCGGCATCTTTCTTTTTCATCTTTATGAATGTAGTAGGTAAACGTTGTGGGTTTATTTTTCTTATTTTTTTCTCCCCTTTTTCTTTTCTCTTTATAAAATGTGAAAAAGACATGTGCTGAATCATATTTTTTTGTACATGGACAGTTTTGAAAGGGTCTTTTATTACTATTATTGTTATTATTTTTCCATCTTCATGCTTAAATTGAAGGGAAAACCACCCACGGAGGTCATGCATTCCAGATTGCAAGAGAACAGACAAAAAATAGGCCGATACGTGACTAAGAACAAATGTAGTGCTGTGATATCATCATTGCTCTTGAATTGAAACAAAAAGAAGGATAATATTTTCATGATATTTGGCAATTTTTTTAAATAAAAATAATTTTGTAAAATGACGAAACACTTTTTTTCAATTCAATGATTATGAATATTTATATAAAACTTATGGACCCATAATGTGTGAGTGAGTGGTTTCCAACAGTCTAAAAAATAAACCTTTGGACATTATATTATATGTCACTCAAATTTGACTAGTTATTCTCTATCACAACTCGTGGGAATGGGTAGGATCAATGCGAGTTCGTCTCCCAAGCGGAAAAGGCCTTTTTACCATCCTTGTTGAAGTGAACCTAGGTTTGATGATCTAATTTGAAGAGTACAATATTTATTCATATGAGTAATGGATCCTATTCCTACTATTTATTTATGTGTGGTCCAAGCAGTTACCACTAAAAACTCTTAATCACTCTGCAAAAACGAATAAGTATGTATATATCTACTCTACTATTATTATTATACATTTATACAAATATTTGCATGTACATATATTTTGTAAACGGGTATTAATAAATAATGTGTTTTGAATATAAAATTAAACCATATAAAGAAAATTGTCTTAGCCAATAATATAAAATTAGCTTAATTATTAGAGAAAATCAGGGCTCTACACTAAAAAAAGACTCAACACTATTTATAGATTCTAGAAGACCCAATAAAGATTATCAGTAGCCGGATTCGATATCTTAAAAACTGTTTATATTCATATACCTATCTATCAGACTTGTTGATTTGTCGTGAATTTATAATCGTTCGTCGTTCATCGTTCGCGAACGATGAAAGACACCAAAAAATTCCTATCGTTCGTCGTTCGTTTTTGGCACCAAAAAAAGACAAATTTTTTTTTTTGGAATGGCGAGAAAAATTTCCTTTCTAAAAAAACACTTCGTCAATTATTTTTTTTTCAGGATGATGAACGACGAAAGATTCAATTTAAAATTAATGATGAACGACGAACGATTCAATTTAATATTAACAATGAACGACGAACGATAACTTTTGGTGAACAACAAACGAACGACAATTTTTCGCGAACGTCAACAAGTCTGCTATCTATATATTTTAATGTCCATATTCTCATTCACTCTTTTTCTTTACTACTCCCGGCTTCTATAATATATATTTAAAAACAAATACAAAAGCCCTGTCGTCAAATTAGCATTAGTATGCAAAGCAAGTTTGCGTTCTATCACTATAATTTATGGTAATATATGGCCTCATTCAAGGTAGTTCCTTGCATTAAAAAATATATAGCTCTATAGTACTTTTTGTGGGCATAATTTATGGTCTATGATATGAAGAGGTAATTTCATGATCATTACTGATTGAAAAATTCAATCAATAACAACAACAACAACAACTCTCATTTCATTGTTCAATATATGCATGAGTACAACCTTCAAGGGATGGCCACCAATGGAATCAGTTCAGTGTATGTCACAACCAAAAAAAATCACGAAATAAATACTTGTTATTCATGGGAGTTATGATCATATGTATAATTTGATTAAAGGGGTTAGGACTGTGCGCCCAAGTGCAAGGAATGGTGGCGTGGGTGGCCCTCCAAGGAATGTTTCAGTATTCAAGCGGAATGAAAAATCAATAAATCATGTATACTATCTCACTGTATAGGGCTGATAATGAGAATCAATATGAGAGATAGGTGAGATACTAAGTAGAACCTGAGGGTAGAATCATCCATTATATGTACTTATAAGCATGAATAAATTTATGGATAAAGTTACCTGCAAAAGGGGTGATTACACAGGATCATCGTATGTATATATATATAGGTATATGTATGCATAAAGAAAATGCCGCTATGGATCGTTAATGTGTTTCAGACTGTTGTATGTAAAGTAATCGGGCTTTTCAAAAGTATCTTTAGTAATTTTTCTTTCATTGTATTAATTAGCTAATTTATTATAATATTTTTTGCGTTAATGGTTCGATAGAATTGCATCCGACAGGATATAAAAAACGGATTTTTAAATCGTCTAATACTTCCAACTCTTCAATTTATTTTTAGAATAAGGCGTGTTCAACTCTCAACTTAGAGGGCGCAGGTTCGAATCCCGAGAGGGGATGGTAATTTTTGCTCACCCTCATTGATAAGATCCTAGGTTGGATTGACTAATTTTAATGCTATAATGCTTATTTATATCCTGTCGAATACTGCAGTTCTATCAAAACATATAGAGAGGAAAAAAGCATTGTAGCATTAAAATTAGTCCTTCGAACCAAGGATCCATTACTTTAATATTTGAGATTATACAGATAGATACATATCTACAAATTAATCCTATTATTGGGTTCAAGAAAACGAACTCTACTATAACTTATTCTGTTATTTGTTGAGAGTCAAGACTTTTATAGGAGAGGTTATTTTTAAGGATATAAAGATCGGATAATTTAAGAAACTTGAAAGATTACGATTTATGTTCTATTCAAAATATTTTTTTATATTTTACTCTTTTTAAAGAAACTAATATACATACCTTAATTATAAATAAGAATAATCAAAAGATCAATATTAAAACTGCATCATAGGAATAGTTTTAAAATGTTGATTATGAAGTCGAAGGGATTAGAAGTTATGTCTTCAAAGTATTAAAAAACATTTACTTTTTATTATTCGAAATAAAAAATTTGAAGACTTTAATAGCCTCTGGAATAATCTACATATCTACAAAAAATGTTTATAGTCGCGCTGACTACGCTCGTTTATTGAAAATAGCCGTACCGACCTGTAAAAGAGTTCATTGTAACTTACTTATTGCTTCTGTAATAATTTTATAATAAAAAATGATCAAAGCCTTCCCATCTTCCGCTTTCATCAATATAAATTGCAATATTTCATAGAGCAAAAAGTTGCGGGAAACAATCCCATAACAGAAGGGCTCAACATTTATGTTGAATTTGTCATGAACTCCAGATTAAAAAAAAGTGGGGGGGAAATTTCTCCCTCAAAGGATATGAAATATGTTTATTTTTATTATCGATGATAGAATTACAGTATTTTTCATTGGGAAACGGTTGCTAAGCAATGATTTTCATTAGTCAACTATTTCAATCCTAACAAAAAACTATGTTTCATTAAGCATGGAAGAGAAACCATATAGTAATAGGGATTCATATATCTTAGGAAAAACTATCGACGCTTATTACAATTGTATTCTCAATATTTTTTCAATTGATATTTAAAGGGAGGTACAAAAAGCTATTTTTTATAATTTAAGATATTAAACTTATTTTTTGTTTAGATGCATGCATTTTAAATTGAAAGAAGGCTGATATAAAATAAGTGATTGCATATATCCTGTTAAAACAGACATATTAAACTAAGTTTATCTACTTGATTTATTGGCCCCAAGTTGACTTATTTTTAATCTTTGATATTCTATATAAAAAAACAAATATTTTTTAGATTTTTTTACCATTTTGGTTCGATGGAGATGCATTCGTGTAGATATGTATTTACATTATATCGTTATAATTTGTCAATCGATCTTAGGATCATGACTTTTTTTAATTAGGGTTGCCAACATTGACTTTCCTCTTCCACGAAGTCGAGCTTGCACCCTCAACATTACAAGTCGAGCACACTTTCAACTGAGCTAACCCGTTCCTTTTCTATAAATTTAATAAGCTAATTATTTGAATAATACATTAAGAAGTGATTATGCAACTTTATAGCCTTCATGATTTCCTAATATATTTTAATATTTATTAATCTTATGCATTTTTCAATATTATAGCAACTTTTTTTCATTGCAGTTATGTCTATAAATAACAAACAATGCTCTGTATGTAGTGATCAAGTGTTAAACGAACAAGATGAACAAAGATCTTCTTGTTTGGTCTCTGTCTGAATAAATAATAAATAATTAGTCCGTTTGAAGCGTGCACAAACAATCATAAATCACCAAAAGGTAACTGAATATTTTTTGATATCTTGTCTGACATTTTCAAGGTGACTTAAACGGCAAATTTTGTAACAAATCGTAATTATTAAATATTCTTATTATCAAAAACATGTATACTACGAATATTGTAATTCATTTCATTTTATAAAAAGGACATTATTAATATTCAATTCGTTATTACATTTTTGCAAGATTTTTATTATTATATCTATATATATTTTATTACATCATATACCTAGAAGTTAAAGAATGACTTTATGTTGTCAAAAAATCAGTTTACGTTTAATTAAAATAGACTTTGCCCTGGTGAAAGACGAGCTTACGCACTCGATATTTTTCATACTACTAATTATTTAATTTTTTAACAATCTAGAAAAGGATTTAAAAAAAAGATAACAGTTTTCATAAAAATCATGTCTACATAGAGGTCCTGTTAATAAAAAACAGAAGGTAAATGATGAACGGTATATTTGACTTTCAATGAATTTGCCGTTTTATTTTGTTGTTTTATTGAATCTAACTTTGTTATGAGGTGAGAAAAGTAAATATATTCATTATTTTAGATACATGGTGCAATAAATATATCCTATTATACTCGTGAAACAACGCCATTAATATATTCCTTGAATGACACCCATATTCCAGCACAAAGACTCCAGGCATCATAAAATAATAATTAATGATGAAAAAGATCCCGGCGTAGATCGTTTAGAATGACTAAGTGATTTTCTCATCTATCAGTATTCATTATTTTGTGTGGTTCCATCTAATTGAGTAAAACGTCTCTTTATAGACTGGTTTTTATGGCTTCACTTTGGGCTTCCAATAAGGTTTAAAAAGACAATGGAATTAAATTTGTCTCTACTTTATAATCATACATTCGTAGTAACTAAGGGCTATTTGACTTTATATTTAAAAGTCGAGAGCCATAATGCTTCTTCACTTCAAATTGAATATTGAATTGTGGGTTGATTACCCTCAATTTAATATCTTTTACCCTTCTCTAAATGGAATTCAATCAATTGTTTATCCATTCATTTAAAGGGTTGATTGTGGAAATAGGCATGCTTGATTGCAAATAGGCTTATACGAATTCCGAAGTACTTTGAACAATGGGATTGTTTTGAATGAAATCAATTGAAGCTTGCATCTTGGTTATTAAGCTTCTATATATTTAATCAAATAAAGCTTAATAATCAAATAGAATATCTATATCGTTCGTTTATAATAATTACAATCCATTCGAATAAATTTATTTGGATCATATTATATATATATTTATATTATATTTATATAATATATATATAATATAAATATTATATATATATATAATATATAATTATTTCTAACCTTCCTCAAACAAAAAACACATTTGTAAGTCCACTGATATTATGGAAGAACCTATAGCATAATTTTATCCGTTAATATATTGTCTTGTTCTAGCAAAATTTAATAACAAAAACACATAAATCAATATGAATAAGTAAAAATTCAGAGACTATAACATTTTGATTACTTTTATATTCATTTTGTTTATTTCATTAATATACAAATAGTAAAGTAAAATGTCATTGAATTGTACTAAAACCAATATTTATTAAATATAAGACTCAGTTTCCAATATTCTACAGAAAACGATATTAAGATGACTTATGAATAATTTATTTTGATTATATTGTACCATAACAATATATTTGTGAATATTAATTGCAGTTCTCGAATAATCTGACTAATTTCAATAAAAAAAGAAAAAATAGATATTCAAGTCTAAAAAGTTAGCTGGAACTAAGTAACCTCGATACTTATGGAATAATCATCATATGCACTCGATTATATGTAAATATATTACTCGAATAATCAAAAATAATTAGGTTAGCTATAATATATATATATTATATTAACATAGAGATTGCTTCTTTTAAGTATCCTTATAATTTTTTTATTGAACTAAAGGTAATGCTTTTAAATTCCCTGAATCAAACAAAAAAAACTATAAACAAAACAAATTTCCTTTTAACAAAAAAAAAAATATTTTTGGTTGTTTAAACGATTTTAACGTTATTATTTCCATTCACTTTTCAAATATGTCAAGTCTTTGAGAACATGAGTGCCCTACGTAATTAAATTCCAACCCTCAGAGGAACTCAGGTTACAACACTTCTCACCCTTAAAAACCATTGTTCCTATTTTAGGGCCTCCATTTCATTCAAAACGCTTTATACAAAAGCATAGTAAGAATCCTGAAACACAATTCAAAAATAATCAGGCCATAAATTTTCATAAACCAGAGAAAAAACGACAAAGTCAAGAGAAGAACTGAGTGTTATATGATAGGGGCATATAAATATAAAATGTTAATTTAATATATATATGGGATCCCTTACATGATATACATACTTAGTATTGCATGCTGTATATATATATGGTACACTTTAGACACTGCATTATTCTTCCCATCTGCAAGAGATAACTCTGCAGTAAATAAGGATGGTAAAGAGATAAGTTCAAAAGGAAAAAAGAGAGTCTCAGGCAGACTTTGCTTTTCATTTTATGTTGCATAGATAACACCATAAGTAGGAAAATATCCTTTTTTTCGCTTTGCAATATTATTATATATTTTTTAAGAAATGATTAATTCTTTATTCAATATATTATCTAGTCATAAATACTTTATAAATAGTATATATATATATATAATATATAATATAACCTGTTATATATATATACTACCTATATATATATATATATATATAAATATTTCAGGAAACAACCGTGTACCCTGCCCGGATCGAATCCCGGCTATTTTTTGAACGTCCCGGCCGGTTTTTAAAATTCACCGGGCTTGGACTTTAATATTTTTGTTCAGTCGTCATTCTGTCATTAATGAAATCTTTTAGAAAATAATTTTCAAAATTTAAAAAATATTTAGAAAATGTTTTCTAAAAAAACCGTCACTTTCTGAATGACGAAGGAACGAAAATATACTGAAGTTCCGGCCCGTTTTGACCAAGCCTGGCTTGAAAAATTTAAGAAATTTTTCGGGTCTCGGCGAAAAAAAGTGTCCCGATAGATATATATATATATATAATATATATATAATAATAATTGCAGAAAGTATTTTATATATCCATTCCCAAACGACTGTAAAAATATTATCAAATGGGATTTAAATGACATTGAGTTCAACATAAAGTGTTTGAACACCATAAACAATTTATGCGTCCTCAAGGTCTATAAGGTCAAATACATGAAGAAAAACTTTTTTCACTTGTCACCTACCCTTGTGTCCAGCCTTTTTCTTAATACATACAATGCCAGTTGTTTAAACAATTCAAACAGACCGGATATGATCAAATACATTCTACAATATTATATGGTAGCGTGTGCATTTGTGTTGAGGCAAGCAAATTACACGGCAAGGGGTCTGTGTGGATTTGTATATGATACAAAAGATACTATAGTAAAATATGTAGGTTCGAGTGCACACGAGAGTGTGCAAAGTTTGCTGTTCTTAGTGGAATGAGTTTTTGTCTATTTAAGTAAACATCTTGCCGGCAGAATCTTATTAATGTAATCCGGAAACATTTAAAATTCTATAGTGCTCATAATAAAAACAAATATATTTATACAACAACACGAGTTAGAATGAGTTCCAAAGGAGAAGAAAAAGAGTATTTAACTCTGCAAGACATCAGGGAGATCCATAAGAATGGTGTATCTTTAAAAAATATATAGTTATACATATATATTTTCTATAGCTATTAAATGAATCCCCTTATTTCCTTTAGTTACACTTAATAAATATAAAGCTTCTTCTTCTCTTTGTTCACGCTCAAATGATGTTTTGGACTACTAGCGTAAAAAGAGGTACTCAAATCATGCCGCTTTCTAAACGCACTATCGATTTTATAAAAAGAAGTTTTTATTATGCTTAAAACGACGATTTAATATAAGACCCAGGCTTAGCTAGGCGCTCTTTGGATCATGTTATTATAATTTATACATTTATGTATATGAGTTTTTTACGCCTTTTGATAGGGTCGATCAAGTTGTTGTTTTTTAGATACAATGATATAACCCTACTAAGAAGATGAGTCTTTAAGGATTGTATTAACGTAGCTTATGTCATTTAAGCCTACAGGATGATTTAAAGCAAGCGATTTTGTTTTATTTTATCAAATTTATATATTTGATATTTCAATATTTTGTTCATGCAAATTTAATCAAAGCAATTGCTAGGAATAATATTTCTACCGTTTATATTCCATTGGTCTATGGAGGAAACTATATAAACGTATTTGTGGCAATATATATTATCAATACAAGTAAAATTGTATTCTTATAACTTTATTCCTATTAAAAATTGAATTTAACCATAAGAAAAAACTTTAAAGGCCAATTTCTTGGGTTCTGGTTTTATTTTCATCAATACATTTACTTACAAAGGGAATAGAAAAAAAGTTTTCAAATGAATGTAAAGATTTTTTATAAGTGTTCATCTTTAAAAAATCCATTTTGAAAGTTTTTCTCTTTGGAATGATGTATATGTAATCATAGATTTATAAATATATAGAGTGCTTATAGAAATTGATATATTTAGGATTCAACAGTTGACATGTTTATATTTAATTTTATTATGAGGCAAATTTAAATAATAAATAGGCGGGTTTTTCACTTTTTTATACCTAAAGGAGTGAAAATCAAGGTATATTTTTACACTATTAAAACACAAAATATTTGTAAGAGTTGCATTTTCTATCCCCTTTTTACACATTTTGTTTTGACTGTGAGTCTCTCTCTCACTCTGCGTTTGTGTGTGTGTGTGCGGAGGTTCGTCATAATGCAGCTGCAAGTTCCGGATAATGAGCTCTTTGTTTAAACAAAATGGAGGGGATTGTGATCGTAATAGATCTACCAGAAGGCGAGGGGTGGAAAAGATTGATGAAATCTGAATACACACACACACTTTCATACAAAGTATATATGTATTTATACATATTTTGACTTATTATGCCAGGGGAGGTGTTTTTGATTGGCATGTTTTGAAAGCACCTTTTGACTGGCAGTGAACTTATCCATATGACTCAGTAAAAGTGGAAGCCAAGCTATGAGACTAGAAGCTTATTCAATCTGTATCTTGCCTATAAAATATTTAGTTACTCTTGACTTAGTATGTTATTCTTATAAGTGATTCAGATAAAACATTCATTTCTTTTTTTGGAGGATTTAGAATTTTCATCGCTATTGGGATAATTTATTATGACTAAATTTGTTGATATGTTTATATATACATGATATATATATTTCTTTTTACCTGTACTTTTATCTATTAAGTATATTAAAAAATAACATACATATAGAAACCCAAGTAAATGCATTAAAATACAATGAAGTAGTTTGTTTATCCTGTGGTCTAACATAACCATATATAATTCAACAAAAATATCAAATAATACCTATTTTTTCAAATATTCCACATGTAATTAAAATAACTATAATTTTTTTATATCCAACATTAGTAAAAAAACAAACATAGAAAAGTAGTAATTTTGATAAGCTCTTTGGAAATCATTTATGTTATTATTTTGTTGTTTGAAGGAGATGCTTGAAATAATAGATTGTAAAAACGTTTGTATTTATAAATAGTTTTAACAACGTCCAAAATGAACTTTGTGATTCAATGCAGCAAAAAACAGTTTTAGAATTAAATATTACAATGAACATAAAGAGGGAATGCATCAGTCATATACCGTGATCAATCATTAAACGTTTACGCTTTTATATATATATTCATATTAATATATAGTACATTTATTGGGATGATGATTGAAATTAAGTGATTTTTACCTCCGCCGAAGGAGGTATTGTTTTCACTGGCGTTGTTTGGTTTGTTTGTCAACAGGATAACTCAAAAATTACGGAACGGATTCGGATGAAACTTTGTGTAGTGTTGGAATGCAAAAGAAACTAGTGATTAAATTTTGGCATCTCTGAGTGCAGAATTAAGATGCAAATGAGCTAAATACTAATAAATTTTCAAGTTAGCCTACTCTGCCAATAGATGTCGCTGTGCTGTGAAATTGGGTGCCGGGGGCGTCTTCCTCTCGGAATTTCAGTCAAGGAGAACCCTCCCCGTCCTCTACGCCGCCCCAGTCGTGAAAAAATCCGCCTCGGAAGGCTCATAAGGACCCCGTGACGGCGGAGGTTTGCACTCTCTGAGTGTATATATGCCTCTAGTATTAAGTTAAGAATAATTAAATTGTATATACTATATAAAATATCAATTTGTCAAATATAACTAGAGTTTACAAACCATGAAATCAATGATTTTAGCTCTTTACATTATGTAAGGAGAACTATCAGTTCTGTTTATTGTTATTGTTCTTGCTCCATAATTATTGGGACAGAAATGGACTTTTATCCTTTTTAAGCTATAACAGCTAAAAAGGAGACCTACTAATTAGCTATATCAAATATATGTTAGACCTAGGTAATTAGGAAAATCAGGACCCAACCCTCAAAATATAAACTCCGCATCCATTAAAAAAACTGCCCAATAAAACAAACTATAGCGGGAATCATTTCAAAGAATCTCCATACCTTCCTATAGTTATATATCTTCCCGTTCACTCTAAAGGTATATATATTTCTTCATACAAGACATATTGTTGTCATAAATCATGTTTAATTTGTCAGTGTTTTTTCTTCTCTTCTTGAGAATCGCAGATGTTGGGCGCGTATTATTATTAACAGATTTTTTTCTTTCTTTCCTTTTCTTCTAATAACAGGATGCTATAATTCACATCTCTAATAAGGAGAATATTGGTTGTTGTTTTCCTTGTATCAGGAGACGGGCAGGATTAGAGATTCCATGTCCCATGAGTTGCGCTTTTAACTTGTTTATTATTACTCCGCCGAAGGAGGTATTGTTTTCACTGGGTTGGTTTTGTGGTTTGTTTGTTTGTGGTTGGTTTGTTTGTCAGCAGGATAACTCAAAAAGTACGGAACGGATTCGGATGAAACTTTGTGGAATTGTTGGAAATGCCAAAAGGAACAAGTGATAAATTTTGCATCTCTGAGTGCAGAATTAAGATGCAAATGACTAAATACTGATAAATATTTCAAGTTAGCCTACTCTGCCAATAGATGTCGCTTTGCTGTAAAATCGGGTGCCGGGAGCGTCTTCCTCTCGGAATTCCGTCGAGGGAACCTCCCCCGTCCCTCTACGTCGCCCCAGTCGTGAAAAATCCGCCTCGGAAGCTAATAAGGACCCTGTGACGGCGGAGGTTTGCACTCTCTGAGTGTATATAGCCTCTAGTTCTAATATATTTTGCGCCCAATCTTTTTCCATGAGCGCTTCAATAAATTAATGCTTAGCTGGAAATACGATATTACATAATCAATTACTTTATAAAAAAGAGCTGTTCAGGTGTGCTCAACTCTCAATGTCGAGCACCTAGATTCGACTAATAAGAGGGAAAAGTCAATTTTGGTCAACCTGATTGAAAAGATCCTAAGTTTGAAATGATATTTTGAAAGCTAGGCGATACCTCATGACCACCCTATTTCGATGTTTTATAATTAAAGTTTTCTTTGACCGATTAATGCTATTTTTTCTTACATATTCTACTCATTGTAGGACTTGATATTGGATCAGAGTTGGACTTGATTATGTCATAATTGTAACTTACACATTCAATACGGTCAGTATTTAAGGAGTTTAGGAACCCCCCCCCCCCCCCCCACTGACAATCACCCCCCGGGCATTTACCCCCCGTTACTAATATTTCTTATCTCTTAAAGTCCACTTATAAAGTTAAATATGTTTTCTTTATGTCAAAATTGCGTTAGTCTCTAAAACATATGTTTCTAATATCGGTCATATGTTTATATGACCGATATTAGGAAGATATGTCCCCGTGATCTATGTGTGATTACTGCCCTCATATTTGTTTCTCTAAGGAACTACCTTACTGATGCAAGCTTTAAATCCTACCTTTGATTGATGTTCACTTCAAAAACTATGTTCCTAAAATCGGTCTTACAAAATATATGATCGATATTAGAAACATAGGTTTTAAATATTATTGCAATTTTGTCATAAAGAAAACATAGTTAACTTCATAAGTGGACTTTAAGAGTTAAGAAATACTAGTAACGGGGGGTGATTGCCGGGGTGGCTAGTCCGGGAGATGATTGTCTGGGGGGTGGTAGTCCTGTTACGGTATTTATGACATATAAATATCAGATATTATTTTTGCAAAGTCGAGGATATGTATATATTATATTATTGCCAAGGAATAGTGGTTGTTCTTAGTATTTAAAAAACTCCTTACAGGTTTACTTTTTCAATTCTTAATAGAGGGCTTAATTGAAGGAGAACGTGAGGGGGGGGGGAGAGAAGGTCAATCATTAAAGAGCTCCTCCTTGTCTTGAACACATACACACTTCACTCACTCATGAGAGGCTAATTGAAGACATGAGTGTGGCAATTACTGTTCATTCAGAGCCTATGCTGCTGCTGCTCTTGTTTTTGTTGTTGACACTGTCCCCGTGATCTATGCTTGATTGCTAAGGAGCTACCTCCTTCCTGATGCAAACTTTAAATCCTCTCTCCCTTGATTGATGTGCACTTCAAAACCACTCATCTGAGGATGACAATTAAGAGTACATCATTATTTTTAAGCAACGGCTCTTTAAATTATAAGGATAAATAGTTTTTTGTGAAGCGGAAATGTTGAAAGAATGGGAAAATAAGGTTTTTGTGTACATCATTTAAAGGATGTTCATATAAACAACATGTACATGATAATAATCATTATTCTAAATAATCGAAATGAAGGAAATAGTTAAAATATAACAAAAAACACAAATAATTTAGTACAAATAACATTTAAAACGATGAATGGGATGTAATTGCTATTTGGCAAATTTGTTGAATATTAAGATATTAATATATATGACTCATTTTTATATCCTATTAATTTAAATAATTTCATTACCATAATTATTTCGAATCCTCCAGATCAGCCATTCTCAACCCTGGGGTCACGAAATTATCTCGGAAGATTGTCAAAAGCAATACGAAAAGTATAAATGCGCAAAATGAATGTTGTGTCCGACGGGACGTCAGTGGGCAAAAAGTGAATCGTCCCAGAGAGGCATTTTATTAGGGTTGCAGCCTTAATAGGTTGAGAAGCACGGCTCTAATTCATCAAGAAAGAGAAAAATATTAATATATAATCCAAAACATCAAATCAGTTATTCACAAAGTTAATATGCATATTAATCTACTTAAATACTGTCAGCAATGTATTTGTTTAGCCATTTTTCCGTGGCAAATTCTTCCCTATACAAAGACTATTATAATATTGAACATAAATAAATAACTGAACATATAACAAACAGACTCATACAGGAGTTTTTATATGTGTTTTAGAACTGTGAAAAATATATAAAATAAGCTATCTCCTATACTTTTAAGTGTAGAAGATGTGATACTCCTCAAATAAGGACCTGACCCCCCCCCCCCCCCTAACTGTTGACAGGATCTCTTTTGACTCCATGAAAAGCTTATAAAAAGTCTCCCCATTCATAAAAAGGAACTCTCTAATCAATACAGCATGACGCAGGGTTCTGAGGCATTTTCAAAACGAAAATAAAATAACAACAATATCAGATGATGAATCCTTGTTGAGTTGTGTCTATAAAAAAATTAGTCACTTAGGCAGAGTGGAGGGTGTATCTTGAACTATATGTAGTCAACCTTGCTGTCTCATTCCATTGGCAGCAACGTCGTCGTCCCTTTGCCACAACTCTGTAGTTGAGTGTAGACGTTCTATCTATAATTCCTGATAATTATGACAGATAGACATGGAATGACTATTAAAAAAAGCACATACACGGAATTAAATATGTTTTAATGTGTATCAGAGGGGGGGATATGGAGCATGTGATAGATAGAAGATGTATTAGATAAACATTATTTCAAGTGGCATTACGGCAATAAAAATCCATTATTATTTTTTTCACATATTTCCTTATATTGTATTAAAGTATCCAATAAATTGATTGTTTTTTGCAAAAAAAAGACTTGAGAAAAGTTGTAAGGTAGTATTTTCAAACTGGTAAGAATTTAGATAATGAAGTTCTTAAGTAATTGAAAATATATGATCCACGCATATTGTTTGAAATTGCCCAAAATGCTTAATCCTTCACATGGAATGCTAATAATTATTTTAAGGGTTATATAGAATATTTATTTAAAGCTCATAACGTAAAAATGACTCCTTAATAGTATAAAAAATATATCATGATTACTTTTTTTGATTTTTCTATACAAAAAATCTTAGACAACTTAATATAATATTTTTAGTGTATTATAAGAAATACATTAGTATAAAAAATAATCCAATAAAAACAATACATTGAATGAGGACAAGTCATAGAGTTGTCATAGATTGGAGAGGGTTAATAGGTTTATAATAAAAAATTAATCTGATTCTAGTATTTTCGTAACTAAATCTATGTCGGGGAATTTGTTATAAAAACGTTGCGACCATCTATACTAATAAAAAAAGAATTCCGTTCGTTCGTTCGTTTCCCTGCATCTTCGAACAATTCATTGAATCTTGACGAAATTTTCAGTGAATATTTTTGAGAGTCCAGGGAGTGTTTTAGTGGGGTTGTCAACCCCCGGAAAATTCGAAATCGCAATGTTTATTTTATTCGTCAAAACGTTTTTGCCAATTTTAAAAATTACTAAGTTAGATTTTGACCCAATTTTTGTGAATGATTATAAGGTAGTAAAAAGTGTTTTTAATTTATTGGGTGTTTACTGGAAAATTTGTTTTCTACATGATTACTTAAAATATTTTTTTTCTATCCCTGTTTTTCCCCCAAATTTAGGTTTTGTGGAAAATAATAACTTTTTTTAAATGCAACATGGTGCTATTAAAATTTCAATAATGCAAGAGATGGAGAGTGATGTCCAATACCCAGCCTTAAGGAATAGAAAACGGAAAAAAATGGCAATGAGGACGACTTTTTAAGGAATTATTTTTCATAAGAAAATGACATAGGCACTCTATGAAATGACTTATAATAAACTTATTTTTACGATGTTTAAATTCCCAGCCTTAAGGAACAAAAAAAACGGAAAAATGACAATGAAGACCCAAGTATAACTTTTTAAGGAACTGATTTTAATATAAAGCGTCACATGCGATAATTTTACTGAAATTATTCGTGTGATTTCTTCTTTTTATGATGTTTAAATACCCAGCCTTAAGGAATGCAAAACGGAAAAAAATGGTAATGAAGACCCAATGACGACTTTTTAAGGCATTTATTTTAATATGAAAAATCACACGCGATGACATCACTAAAATTATTCGCGTGATTTTTTTTTCATCCAGACTATTGCCAAGCTGGGAAATCCTGGGCAGCGCCGGGTATCATTCGCTAGTAATTAATAATCCATTTTTTTACCTGCGAATAACTTGGGTTAGATCGTAGAATTTTCATAAAAATTGTTTGTTTTGTTTCAGATAAATTGCTTTTATATCATACTTTCGCTAAAAGACGTCTTTACAATGCCCAATATTACAAAATATCATCCTTTGATTATAATATTTTTTAATAAAATAAATGTGTTTCAAAACGTTTTGACTATTTTTTAAATCAAATATGATTTTCATATATAATGTTGTATACATCGGTGTTGATGGAGGTTATGTATTTGCGTTTGAAATAATGATTTGTAAATATTTAGAACATTAACTTTATTTTATCTTGATACACAGATAATATTTGAGTCCATGAGGAGCCACACAATATTTTTTACAAATTATACATTATTTGAAAAGTTATCAAAATATATAACAGTTATGCATTTAATTGTTATATATTTCCATTTAAGAGTGTTAACAGTTATGGAAAGCGTTTGGTTTAAAGGTGTTGTTTAAACTAATCACTAAAACAGAACGTAGTTTATTACCATCAATCACGAAAAATCCAACAAAAAGTCGTAGTATATTTTTGATAATCAAAATAAATATTTACATTTTTAAAGACTTGTTTTAATATTTTGTACAAATGTACTGAGGAAATATATTGATGAATCTTTAATAAAAATAAATTTTGGGAAGCAATTCATTTGTTCGTTTTAAAATGGAAAATATACAAGAACTAAGAGAGCGATTTTGAATACAAAAAGTTTATACAATTATTTCAAAATTTAACTCTATAAGCAAAAATATCCCTCTTAGGTGTGCAAAATATGAATCTAAATAGTAAAAAATATTGGACAAACACAAACTTTTACAAATATTTTATTATTATTAATTTGGGAAAGTCATTATATATTTTATATCTATACTTATAAAAAAAGAATTCCGTTCGTTCGTTCGTTTGTTCGTTCGTTTCCCTGTATCTCCCGAACGGTTCATTAGATCTTGACGAAATTTTCAGTGAATAGTTTTGAGAGCTCAGGGGTGTTTTAGTGGGGTTGTCAACTCCCGGAAAATTCGTCATCGACATGCTTATTTTATTCGCCAAAACGTTTTTTGCCGATTTTTTAAAATTTACAAGTTAGATTTTGCCCAAATTTTCTGTGGATAAGACTGAGGTACTAAGACGTGTTTTTGTTTTTTGAGTGTTTCCCGGAAAGTTCGTTTTCTACATGATTACTTAAAAATATTTTTCTTTCTGTTCCTGTATGTCCCCCAAATTTAAGTTTTGTGGAAAATAACAACACTTTTTTATATTGCAACATCGTGCTAATCAAATTTCAATAATGCCTAGAGATGGAGAGTGATGTCAATACCCAGCCTTAGGAATACAAACGGAAAAATGGCAATGCGATGCAATGACGACTTTTTAAGGAACTACTTCTCATAAGAAAATAACATAGGCACTCTATGAAACGACTTAAACATAACTTCTTTTTACGATGTTTAAATTCCCAGCCTTAAGGAACAAAAAAACGGAAAAAATGGCAATCAAGACCCAAGGACAACTTTTTAAGGAACTGATTTGAATATGAAAATCACATGTGATGACATCACTAAAATTATTCATCTTCTTTTTACGATGTTTAAATACCCAGCCTTAAGGAATACAAAACGGAAAAATGGCAATGAAGAGCTATGACAACTTTTTAAGGAACTGGTTTGAATATGAAAAGTCACATGCGATGATTTCACTGAAATTATTTGTGTGATTCCTTCTTTGTGTGATATTTAAATACCCAACCGTAAGGAATACAAAACGAAAAAATGGCAAGGAAGACCCAATGACAACTGTTGAAGGAACTGATTTAATATGAAAAGAAAAGCGATGACATCACTGAAATTATTCGTGTGATTTCATCATTTTACGATGTTTAAATACCCAGCCTTAAGGAATACAAAACGGGAAAAATGGCAAGGAAGACCCAATGACCACTGTTGAAGGAACTTATTTTAATATGAAAAGTCACATGCGATGACATCACTGAAATTATTCGTGTGATTTCTTCTTTTTACGATGGTGAAATACCCAGCCTTAAGGAATACAAATGGAAAAATGGCAATGAAAACCCAATAATAACTTTTAAGAAACTGATTTTAAAATGAAAAGTCACTTGCGGTGACATCACTGAAATTATTCGTGTGTTTTTATTTTTTTTACGATGATTAAATACTCAGCCGTAAGGTATAAAAAACGGAAAAAATGGCAATGAATACCCAATGTCAACTTTTTAAGGAACTGATTTTAATATGAAAAGTCACATGCGATGATTTCACTGAAATTATTAGTGTGATTTCTTCTTTGTGCGATGTTTAAATACCCAGCCGTATGGAATACAAAACGGAAAAAATGGCAATGAAGACCCAATGACAACTGTTGAGGAACTGATTTTAATATGAAATGTCACATGCGATGACATCACTGAAACTATTCGTGTGATTTTTTCTTTTTATGATGTTTAAATACCCAGCTTTTAGGAATACAAAACGGAAAAAAGGCAATGAAGACCTTATGACGACTTTTTAAAGAATTTATTTTATATGAAAAATCACACGCGATGACATCACTAAATTATTGGTGTGATTTTTTTCCCATCCAGACTATTGTCAAGTTGAAAATCCCGGGCAGCGCAGGGTAACATTCGCTAGTATATAATAATGAAAAGTTTGGTTATAAATATACACATTTAACCATTTACATTACGTCGTAGAATTTTGAGTCATACTTAAGTAAAGATTTAAAATATATTATATATATTTCATTTTTTATATAATATTTTACTTCACTGACATTATGCTTATAATGCTTTATGTATGAACACCAACTTTAATTTAAGTTGAAGAGAAATAATTTCAAACCATTTTCTATTTATATTTCACTAGAGCTATAGAAAGTTTACATTGAAACACAGACATTTTAAAATCAGATCATTATTAAGTATGTAAAACCTTTTTTGTGATATAAACATATGTGTTTTCAACATCTTTAGTATGTATTTAAGTATGTTATTTTAGACTATTTATGCTGATTGCATACCGTTTGTATAGAATGTAAATGAAATATACTTCACCTTTAGGATATATGTATACCTAACGGATTGCTGCATTAAATTGCGGTTTCCGTTACCCTATGAGAAGCTTAAGAGTATATATGTACTCCTAAAAGGGGGGAATTGAAAAATAACTTATTAAGTTGCTTCTTTATTTAAACAAATAATGATAATAAGCTGGTTGATATTTAGTCCATCAAACTTAAATAATTACAATAGCCCAGTAAGGAGATGTCTTAGCATTTTTAACCATTACGTATTCATTATTTATGGCGGAAGTTTCATTTAATTAAAATGTATAATCAAATGCTTTTATGAATATAAAAGTAAAATAGTTTTTAATAGTTATAAAATAAGTATACATAATTGCCTTTAGCTATATATAATGCTTTATTTTATATGCGAAGAAGGCACAAAATATATAAAATCCTTTCTAGCATTTATTGTAAATAGAAATGAATTGTTTCTCAATTTTGCATAAATATGTAGAATGAACAAAATATTTATATAAATATATTCTAGAATCAGCAGATAGGGTAAACTTTAAAAGTAATCCAAAAAACGTGTGCGTTAAGCGTGTTGTTCACTCTCCATTGTTGGGTGGGGGGGTGAAGGTTCGAATCCCGAGAGGGGATGGTCCATTTTGGTCTTCTCATTGAATATGATCCTAGTTTGATAGACTAATTTTAATGCTGTAATGCTTATTTATTTCCTGTCAGATACTACAATTCTATCAACCAAATAGGCAAAAAATAGTTCCTCAATTTCGCATAAATATGTGTAATAAAAAAATAATAATATAAATATATTCTAGAATTAGCAATTTGGGTAGGTTTTTAAAGTAATGATGTGATTGAATATAGATATTAAACATTTTCAACTGATTAAAAAATTCATAACTTATTGCACTCTTTCTCAAAAAACAAGAATATAACAAAAAAATTCAATGACTATATTTTCCTAATATATTATTATTTAAAGCATGCAGCAAAGTCAGGAGCTTTGCTCCCTAGCATAACACTCAACCATGGAACTTCATCATAATAATATGCCCCATATATGGATACATGGAAGGATTCCTTTATCTTCCGTTCCACAAAAATCACGCCTTTTTCACTGACTATATATATTCAAAATATATATTTATACCATACATATAGTATAATAATTTTGAGTACGGCCGATTAGACATCATTCCAGGGAAATGTGAGTAAAAAAAACTTACCTAAAGAGATAATACTCAATAATAATAACAATAACGAAAAAATAATAACTGAAGTAATAAATATGAATACAAATTTCCAAACCCTCAGCACAACGCTTCAAACTTTTCTCATTTTTTTCTACCTTCAAAATCATAGGTAAAGAAGGAACTCTGGAGAATAACAATAAAAACCAACCGTCCGTTTCTACCTTCATGAAATATAGAGTAGTTCGTCATGCCTATATATATGTATATTTATAAATTTGAGAGACTTTTTTCCTTCCTTTAAAAATTGACAAATTACACTTATGATTCTCGCATTATATATATATATTAGATACTAAACGAAGGCTTTCTTCACATTGATGGTCCTCGGTCACAACAACCACCCCCCTCTTAAGAAACGAACTCCTCCATCACTCGCGCACGCTTCAAGCCCCCCCCCCCCCCCTCTTTCTCACACGCCCGATTAGCGCGTATTCCTTTTTTGAGTAGTATTAGTTTTTTTAGTTTTCCACGATATAATCATATCACACAGTAAGCTCACACAGTCAGTGAGAAAACGTCTCGTAACCCGTGTGCTGGGACTCCCAGAATCGATTAAATATCTTTTGAGGATACGTCAATCCATTTGTTCCTGCTGCTTGTCGTTGTTGTCAACAGCTCTTCTACTTCATCATCATCTTCGAATAGGAGAAGTCAGCTTTTTTAAATGGTAAGTGTCATAACCGATATGCAGCATGACCATCTGCGTAGAGTCTAGACACTAAAAAATTTATTTTTAAATGCATTTATTTTTTATACGCACTGCGACAAACTATATTTTGATATGTTTTAAGTTTTGAGGAGCTGTTTTTTTTTCTCTCTTTCATTATCAATGATAATACTTTATCCAAGCTTTATTTTTATGGCATCCGAGTGAATTGTTCATGTGATCTTCATGTGAAGAAGGGTTGTTTATAAATAAATACACTAATAATGGCAACAAAAGGAAATAAAATGGATGGTTCGCACCTGAGTACTAAACTATATTATTTTCACACATATATGTGTAGATCATAAAAAATAGTATTTTGCGTATATTTGTTTTTTTTTGTGTGTCAAAAGAGGGAGTCAAAATAAGTGTCGTTCTTTGTTAATATATTTCTATGCTACTTGTACATAGACGGATCAAAGTAAGATAAAGTTGCAAATACTCAGTCTTAATAATTTGAATGTATTAAACATTATACAATATTTTAATAATATAAACTTCAAATTGAATCAGTAACTTACATAATTTGCTGAGCTGTTAAGTATTTATTTGAAGAAATACTTGTGTCCATGTTTTCTAAAAAAATTATTTTGATGATCATAACACTTGAATTCATTTAAAATGGTTGTACATATTAAACTGAGGTATCTATTAAATCAAATGAAAAGTTGCAACTAATATTAATTTTACATTTAACTCTAATTAAAGTAATTTAACAATTTAAGGCAATAATCCATATTTTATATCATATCCCTTGTATTTCTTCATTGTTTCATATATCATTCTATATTATTCCGAAAATAACTTTATTATGTGCAAGTCTTGCTTTAAAACAATAATCCATATTTTATCCCTTATATTTCTATCGATTCATATAGCATTCTATGATATTCCGAAATAACTTTATTATGTCTAATTTGTATATCAGCAATAAGGACCAAGAATTTAAAAGAGTAATTTAAAGTACTTATATTACTTGAAGTATAAAGTTCATGAAGCCCTATTTGTTTGACAACTAATAAACAATCTTAGATCAATCGATTTTCTTAATTTTACCATAATTACTTTACTCAATATATATAACTTTTCCACAATATTCCCATAGAAAATTTGCATTTTAATTTGTTTAATCATTATGAAATGCATAGAAAAAAACATATTTTTATGCACTTATATGACTTATGATATTAGTTGATACTTTTTTAAAGAGAAAATCGTGATAGGAAAGTTGATATTTGGGAGCTCGATAGCCGCGTGTTAAGGCGTGTTCAACTCTCATGTTGGGGGCGCAGGTTCGAATCCGAGAGGGGATGGTCAATTTTGGTCTACCTCATTGATAAGATCTTAGGTTCGAGTGACGAATTTTAATGCTATAATGCTTGTTTATATCCTATCGGATGCAATTCTATCGAACCATAGGCAAACAAAAAAAAAAGTTTGATATAATGTAGATTTGATTAAAAATATCATATTAAAAATATTTAGCGTGCATTTTACGTGAAACATGTTTTAAGATTGAATATCATTGTACAAAATATTAATTTGACGAAAAAATTCATAATTTTTTAAATGATTTCTTGAAATAATTTGTCCTTTTTGATATAATATGTTTCATTTGAATAGCTAAACCGATAGTTTAATGTCTTAATATCTAATTTCCTCTTATGTGGTTAAAAAAAGAAAGACCTAATAATTTTTCATAAAAAAAAATCCTTCACCATCAAATTCTCATCGTGAAGTAGTCATATTATCCTCGTGACCATAAGTTTATTTCATTTTTCATCTCACCTCATGTATGTTGACACACATATTACCTCTTAACTCTATAAGTGTTAGCTGAATATATATAAAATTTAAATATTGACAAAACGTATTACCACGCTGCTAAAAAGTATTGATATTTCGCTTAAACAAATAATGAGGTTTTCACAGTTTGCAGTTGAAAAGACGACTCAAATATTTTTGAATTGAATTTATGTTTTATCACGGAGATAAAGGTTTGATGAGTTATGCTACCTCTTAGATATAAATGAACAATTATGCAACAAATATTATTATTTTTTTTAATTTGTCATTCATTACATGCATTTACAAAAAAACACTAACTAACATTTAAACGAGGATATTATATCTCAGAATTAAATAGTGTAAGAAAATGTTAACAAATTTTGTTTTTGTATATGTGGCGAAACTCCAACAGTTTTGTAAAAAACATGGCGAAAAAATATTTTTTTATATGATGTGCAAAAAAATGATACAGGATTTAAAGAATCCTTTTCATATTGAGATCGGTAATAAACCCATTATAACAATAAAATAATGAGACTTAGTCATTTTCTGCATAGTGATACTGTACTTCCTCTATAAATAGCTAGGAATAAGAGACAGCAAAAGTTTAAACTTGATTTGATAATCCATTTAATCCAGACGTGCCCTTATAAATTCAATACAACTATCCTGTTGAAACGATACATTTCCATATTCCACCCAAATTTAAACGATTTCATAGGTATGGCTACACTTTTTTTACAACAATTTTACACAAAATATATACTAGCAACAAAAGGCAAGAACTAACAATTGTTTAACACAGTGGTGCCATGGTGGCGGCCCGCGGGCCGGAACCGGCCCGAATGACATCTCATTTGGCCAGTTACGTCAGTGGTTGAGAAGTGTTTTTATTAATAAATAATACTATGATACAATATCAACACATTTAAATCTACTTTTGTTTAGTGTTTAGTGTTGCAAGGCCAAAAATGTACCGGATAATTTGGCCCCCGAAGTCCCACTTGAAAACAATCAGGCCCCCTGACCGATTTCACCCTGGCATCCCTGGTTTAACAGATACAAGTTTTTTACAAGACAAATATGATTTTATAATGTGTAATATTCATAAAAAGCTTATTTAAAAAAAAGTTTGAGTGTAGTCGAGTTATTAAGTTTAAAAAATCACATGCTTCTTCTACAAACATATTCTTTACTTCAATAAAAACTGATGTTTATAGAGGAAAGTCTATGAAACTCCATCAATGTGAACTTAAAGATATTTCTCCTTTCGGAGTCCCTCCTGATGTAAACACACACAGGCTAGGCATTAAGGCAATTATTACCATTAGGCAAGCGTCTTATAATTTCCAAATATGCCTTCACACTTACTTGAAAACCAGAGGAGGCATATTTTTCTATACTACAAGAAAACACAATAATAATAATAATAATTATTTACATAAATAAGCAGAGGGGATCTGGGTTTTGTCATGATCCAAGTACCACTTAGACTCTTAAACACAGAAGAAAGGCTGTGTTTTTGTTATTATTATTGTTCGAAATGATGATACGATGGTATATACAAAACATGTGCCTCCACGAACGAGGATTATTTATATATGACTTGAAGATGATTGAGGGTAGAAACAAACAATGATTAAGTTTTTATTCTTTGTCAATAACAAACACGCAGCTATAATATTCCTATACAAAAATATATATTTTCTCTTTTGTTTTGTCATCTCTTTTATTATAATGATACATAAACATGTTATTAATCAAAGAAAGAAATTCGTTTATTTATATTAATCTATAAATAGATACAGTTTAATTATTTTTATTTGGGACACATATAAATATATATTCTCAAATATTTAGTAAAACTCTTAATGCCATTTAATTCATTCACATATTTTAATTAGTTTATAATCTTTATTTTATGTATACTTTCTTGTAAATACCAATATATAGTGTTTTGAAATAAATATATACATTTACCCAGACGTGTGGGCGTTCGGAACCTTAGCGTTCGCCTTTTCGATTTGAAAAAAAATCCGTTCAGGCTTTCGTCCTTTCAATTTTTAGCGTTCGTTTTTGTTCGTCTGTTCAATAATTTAATTTATTTTATTTTGTTCCTATTTCAAATTTGAATTTAATACACTGAATCAGACTTGTTGATTTCTCGTTTTTGTAATCGTTTTCGAACGACAAAAAAAAATTGTCGTTCGTTAAAAAAGATCACACCATAACTTGCAGGTCTGTTTCATTTCAATATATATTTATGAATGAGTATGGCGCCGAAATTGGAAAAGTACTCTTCATAGCCCAGTAGTGTTGTCTGTTTTGTAAAAAAATCCATGGTAAAAAACGTCGTCACTTTTATACCGAATGACTCTCAGTAATTGAACTTCTGTTTGTAAAAAACGTCTTCACTTTTGATTGAATATAATTTACTTAAAAACTTACACACTTCTCTCACTGGCAGTATCTTTTAAAAACATTATATAAATTGAACGGACGGACGGCAAAAAAAATTAACGTCCGTTCATTATTATGTGTTCAGGCGTTCGAATTTGAACGTGCATTAGCGAACGGCGTTCATTTTTTTCGTTCAAACCACAACCCTGTATTTGCCCCAAGTGCTAAGAATTATTTTTAGTCTCATTGGTAATTCGTTTACTTGCAAAACAAGTAATGTAGTTACAAAGTAATCAAACAGCATAAAGAATCAAACTTTTAATACTTATTATTTTTTATGTCTTACGAGGGGGAAAATGTTATAATGTTAATTATATTTTGATATTTTTACATTTTTAAATACAAAAATAGAACTAAATACTCTTTTAATCAAATCATTTTAAAGTTTCAACACTTTTCGCTCCGTCCTTTATTTTCTTGCCCTATCTATTTCTAATATTTCATTTATTTTGTCCTTCCCTTCTTCCTATGTGTGACCACATTATGTAGCTTTTGTAAAGAAACCCCTTAAGGCTGAACACATCCAATTTATTTTCTTCCAAAAAACGGATATGAGATTTCCTTTAAATCACACATAAGGTCATGAGTAAAAAAAAAGTATTTATAATACCACTTATAATTATTATTAACTTCTTTTTTTTTGGTGTCTGAGAAAAAAATGGTTTTCATTAGAATCGTAGTGAGAGTTTTGACTTTTTTTAACCTTTAGATTTCTTATTAAAATATCTTCCGGATAGTATATGTATGACAAGAATGAATTAACCTTTGGATTTCTTTGAGAAGCTGTATGGGTAATGTGTGTGTGTGTGAGTGCCCGAAAGGCTTGTTCGAAATATGAAAAGCTAATACTTAACGACCTCATTAGTTAACATACTAAAACTTTATGCAAAATAGTTGAATTCCAACCAGAGTTAATATCTAACCAAAGTGTTTATTATGATTGTTTGATAAGAAATTACAAATAAAAACATATTAACTAGAGGTACATGGAAAGAAAAAGAAGCTGACGTCCTCAAAGAGGAGAGCACAGCACAGTGACATCTATGGCAGAGTAGGCTAACTTGTAATATTAGTAGTATTTATCTCATTTTGCATCTTAAAGAAGCATTCAGAGATGCAAAATTTAATCACTTGTTCCTTTGGCATTTCCAACAACTCCACAAAGTTTCACCGAGTCCGTTCTGCACTTTTTGAGTTATCCTGCTGACAAAAAAAACCAACCAACCAACCAACGCCAGTGAAAACAATACCTCCTTCGGTGGAGGTAAAAACATTGGTATCTATAGAGATTGAACTCAATTGAACAATCAAAGAAGTAGCAAAAAAATTTCTAACAAATTGAACGTTTATATACATTTTCCATATGAATAGCACTTATAATTATTTAAATAAGCATTTTCAAATTGAAATTAATCCATTCAACCTACATTTTTGAGAAAAAGTTTAATCGAAAAAGTTTTTCTGTTGGCAAAATCATCTGCTCTTTTCCTTGAAGAGGATATTAAAAAGTCAATTATTTTTCTTATAAAAAATATACAACTGACATAATATACATATATAGATAAATAGAAATTTTGAGGAATTCTTGTATTTTGATATCATAACTTTTTAACATTTTTTAAGCGTACAAATATATACCTACTTTATGCGTAGTTGGTGCTGAATAAAAAATTATGTCTGTAAATGTCATTATCAGTATCTTCAAAAGATTTAAAAAAATATTAATAGGCCGTAAGGGTGGTGAACTTTCAATGTTAAGGAAGGAGATTCGACTTCCCACGAGAGGAGAAGATTAATTTCACCAATATCGTTGAAAATATCCTTGGTACGACTGTGTAATTTACATGGGAGGATGCTTGTTCATATCCAAACAGATGCCACTCAATTGAATCATATAAACATAAAAAATGAATAGTAAATATCCTAAGTAGCTCTAATATGAAATATATGATACTCTGTGATGTGATATGAGCCAGGGGTGGACGTAGAAGTCTACATTTGATGATTCCACGCCTTCCATTGTCAGTGTTCTTCTTCCTTTTATACCCACCATGACAAACCTCACTTTTTCATGCCAACTAATGTACAAATTACCTGGAGTTTGTGTATTGTTCTACCCTCATTCATTTCAAAAGGGAGTCCCTTGTCATTGTTAGCCTATTGTGAGTGATCAAATATGATGTAAATTTCAATAAAAAAATATCAAATAACATTTTCCATTCTATGGATTCTTAAAATAATACTTCTTAAGTATGTAAATAAGTATTCGTCTTTGTTAATGAATAATGCCCCTTTATTAAATTAAACTAATATTACTTCCTTACACCCTGAACCCATTTTACTGAGATAAATATTTTATATTATTATATTTGTCAATGAATAATATATAATTTATAAGAAAATTGTTCATGTCAAATTCACAAAGAAGCATAGAATACTAAATCTACGAACAAAATGTCACTTACGTGTTTGTACAGGATCAAATATTTGGGAATATTAATACATTTTTGATTGTTTTTAAATATGTGTAAGACACTTTATATGGTTAAGTAGAACATGTCAAAAAATAATTTATAATAAAAAAAGTTTATAACCCGTCCTTTTTAAACATTAAAGAGATTTTGAAAATAAGAAATGTTAAAAACTTAAGAAAAGGGAATATTTGAATAGCTTAGAAAATACTTAACAAACTTTTTTGACTCGTTGATATTTATATAAGTAGAGCTTTTATATAGTTGCTTATATAGAAATCCACCTTTGTTATTATATGTATTATATATATTTATTTCCATAATTAGTGAACCGGAAGCAGAGCTGCTGGGATGAATTAACAGAGGGTAAAATTAATTTCTTTTTTTCAAGCATTTAATGAAAGGTAAAAGTAGACACAATGGAGGCTTTTAAAAACAAACAAATAAGAATATATATGAACAAAAAAAACTTCTTATTGCCTTTTGTTTCGTCATAAAGACACACAAACGAGAGAATGGAGAAATATATATATTTTTGTTTTTGAAAAACTTCCTTGTGTGTTTCATATTTATTTAAAGAAATACTTTTCCTTCTTTGTTTGGCTTTTCAGTTGACGGGGTACATATTTATGTGATTATATATATTGTATATATATATATATATATATATATATATATATATATATATATATATATATATATACATACACGTAGGCTGAATAATAAATAAAGTGATATATGGCAGGCTTTCAACTCTATAGTGCCCAATAATAGAATTAATTACTATGACGGATTTAGCTACCATTACCATATCATAATGAAAGAAATATCAATAGCATTTAAGAACTTTTCTTTAAAAGAATTTTTTATTAAGATTATTGACGTTGTAAATCAGATACTTCATTAAAGGACGTGAACCTATAGTTTAAATTTAAACTTAAAATTAATAAAGCTCAATCAAATAATTTATCAAATCTACAATGATATAAAAAGTCTTACAATACCCACCCCTAACAAATCAAATACTTTCTATATTTTGTTAAATTGTACAATAAGTTTTTAAATTAATGGTGTTATATTTCCAAAACTTTGAAAAAGGTTAAAAGTCATTGTTTATTGAGATAAATGCCTAGAAAAAAGGGGGAAATATACAAAAGAGCACCTTTTTAAATACTTAAAATGCTTAATGTACAAATATATTTGTGTCTCCCAAAAATGAAGGTGCAGGTTCGACTCTCGAGAGGGGAAGGTCAAAATGAATGAACCTCATTGGAGGGACTCTAGGTTGAATGGATATAGTAATGCTAAGAAGCTTCTTAATTTACACATGGACGATATTGTAATTCTATGAAATCAAAAGAGGAAAAAAACCAGCTGAACAGTTTGAACGTCAAAACAACATTTGGGTGGTTTCTATAAAACAACACCAATCAATGGGTTTATTTTTCGTTTAATACATTATGTATATATATATATATATATTGAATCTGAATAAAGCCAATGATTGCATTTGATAAATGGACAAATTGCTCCCTAGAGGAGGTCCCACAAGAGTTTTTCCTTTACATCTTCATAGAGTTGGTTAATGCCTCATCCATTTTCCGGGATTAATCGCGGACGTCTCTATTATTCTTAGTAAGGTTTGCATGGGGCTAAGAATAATACTCACAGATGTTCTTTTGTGCTGGCTTTTTTATTGTTGTTGTTGGTGTGGCTGGCTCGATCCCCATCCCCTTAGCTACACAGTCTCAACCGCAATTGCATCTAAAAGGATAAAAATTCTTCTTCATGTGCTGATAAGCGCCATATTATTGTATATTATTTGGTCCCCCCCTTGGTATAAATGATAAGAGATATAATAAATCGGAATGACTCAACGAGACACACAGTGTGTGTGTGTGATAGAGAGAGAGAGAAAGATAACCACAATTTGTGTATTATGTGAAGATAAAAATCCCTTTCCATTAAGGGTAGACAATATTATGTAAAGATCAATAAATTAATCCTATTTTGTATTTCTCACAACCCTACAAAAGGAGATGCTCGCCGTTTATTTGATGTAAGAATCAATATGTTTGTTTATCGAGAATGTCTCATTGTCCAATTGTTTTTATGTGCATACAAATGGCAATGTTATAAATGTATGTATCAGCATCAATTAAAGTTAAAAAAGAGCAGAAGTGTTATATTTTTCTATATATATTTTCCGATGGTATCCTCAAAGTAACTCAATTTGTATATGAGCAAATTAGAGGGCAGCTATAAAGTTTTCATTAGTAGGATTGTCGTGTAATTGTTTTGTAAGTTCTACTAGAATATTTATATTTTTTGTACGGCTAAGCCAATGATTTACAAGGCTGTAGATAATATGTTGCATCAATTTCTTGGAATTATTCTTGAGCCGACACATAAAAAAAAGAATCCTTAGGTATAAATACAACAGATTTGAACAATAAACTAATGGTATATACATTCATTTAATTTTTATTGTAAAATTACTCTGTCATAGTTATTGCTAATATTTATTGTTTCAATTGTTCATGTGTTAAATACGAACCATTTATAACTTCGATTTATCTTGTACATTGCTGACTGAGATCCTATATACAAATAAAATGTTAGGAATATAAGGCTCAATTATTCTATTAATGCTTATAAAGTTGTTATAGCAAAGGTTTTTTCCAAGTAATCTATTGTGTCACTTATAAATGTTTATAATTAAAGATTTTTATTATGTTACATTTTTCTTCATTTACAGATGGAACTCTTCGACTTTCCCCTTCATCTTCAGAATTTGGTGATCCCCTTCTCTCAGAGAAGTTCAACCTCTTTGAATTCAGCAACGAGGAGGAAATCCTCACAACGACCTCCTCTTCCACATCTTCTTCTACATCCTCTAACAACTCATCCCCCAAATGGAACCCTGCTCTGGAGGAAGAGGACTCCCAAATCCACTTCCCATCCTCCACTTCCTCCTTTATGGATGAGGACTTCCTCCTCGGATCCCACGACTTCCTCCTCGGAATCCTTGCACGGAAGGAAGAGGAAGAATTGGAGAGCCACCACACTTCCCCAAAGAGCCTCCTCACCTGCAATCTCTGCAAACTCGTATTCACAGAGTCATCCCACCTCGCCAATCACACACTCAACTTTGTCCGACAAAATACATGCTGCCTCTGTCAAAAATCCTTTCCCACATCCGCCAAACTCACGGTACACCACCGCAAACACATCCGGGAAAAACCCTTCGAGTGCGAGTTCTGCCTCAAGACCTTCACCCATTCTCATACACTCAACCGACATCGCTTCATCTACTGCGGGGCCGTGCGGCAGCGATGCAAGGATCTGCTTGGAGAAGAGATCTCCAATGCACTTCTTCCTCCTCCACTCCGGGCAGCAGATCGACGAGGCCTCCAAGAGCCGACTCCTCCCTCAGCAGCGACAACAACTGTTCGATCTCACACGACCTGTAGGTCTGTGAGAAAGAAATGTTTGACTCCGAGTCCCTTCGAAACCACTCTGACTTTTACCTCCGGGCGCGGACGTGCTGCCGATGCTCCAAGGTTCTTGGGAACCGCTCCAAGCTCCTAACGCACCACCGATCTCACACCAAGGAGCTTCCCTACCCTTGTCACCACTGCCCCAAGCGATTTGCGGAGAGCTCCACGCTTCGCAAGCACGTGGCCACGCATGGGGAAAAGAAGTTTACCTGCAATGATTGCGGAAAGAGCTTTGTTCGAAAGGACTACCTGGTTAAGCATGTGGCGGCCGTGCATGTAGAGACCTATAAATGCTCAAGGTGCTCCTATGTGTGCCACAAGGAGGAGGACATACGGATCCATGTGGATGCAGTTCACGCCTTTGACTGAGGTTCTCTTGTTTTTGTACACCAATAAGTTATTTTTTCCTGTTTGTGTGTTATATGTGTATGCTTCAGATAGGCAATTTTGTAATAGATTTGAGGCTAGTCGCTCCTTTTGTCAATTGAATTTTGTTAATATCATCATTCAAATTGTTTTTTTTTTTTTGATAATAGACAAATATATATAAATAAAAAACTGTTATTATAAAAATGGTCTCATAATTTTATTTCTATGCATTCCATATAGTATATTTTTACAATCATCTAAGGGGATTGCATTCATTGCAATATGAGTCAGCAGTTTTTTATATCAACAAACACTCGGAGTCCTTCTTTCTGAGTCCATGAATGGACAAAAAGACTTTATCTAAACTACATTGTCATTAGAACACTACGCATTGAACTCAAAATATTATGTTCAATACGACTATTATTAAAATACATATATTTCATTATTTTGGGTACAAACTAAATGGTTTTTTGAAAAATGGTCGACTAAACTATGCGGTTTTGAAGGAATATATTAATTTTTAAAATGTTATATGACAGTTATGAAATTTTAAATTATATACTACTAAATTTTAACGCTGTTGAGGACTCAAAAGTATTTACAATGGGACAATTTAACATAGGACAATTAATCAATTAAGAACATGAGTCCTATACTTTATACATTTGTTATGAATTAATAAAGGGTGGACTCATTAAAAATAATTTTTATAATATTGGGATTTCATGAATTCCTTCTCTATATCCTTTTTTTAGTATTGAATCATTATCGCAATTTTTCATTTGGACCTTATCTTTGATTACTACTTTTCTATAATATACAGTCACTTGTCTATCCTATAATTTATTTTACACTCAGCTAAAACAATGGTATACTTTTCCTAAAATAAACATAAAGAACGATTTACAAATCTGGACGTTATTCTACATTTCTAAGGTATTTAAATCCGAAAAAAGAAGTTAGACTCTACGCGGACCCATTTCTCACACCCTCTGAAACAAATGCTTATTGATGAATATTAAAAAAGAAGAAGAAAACGTTTTAAATGTCCGTCTGCCTTAAAGAAAAATTAAGCAGCAACTAGGAGGTCTCCTCACTTGCTCCCTCGCCCTCCCTAGGAAGAAGAAGAAGCATGTCTTACAAATAAGCCACTAAGTACCCATAAGTGATTATGGGTATAATCAGAAGTACTACCCTTGTTTCTTATTATTATTATAGGTAAGGGAATCCGCGTAATAAGGGCAAGCCGGGATTGTCTTCCTTATTCTTCTTTCCCTTCAAAATGTACGCATGGTATAATACAGGATTTACTGTTATCTATACAACTTCTCTTACTTGCCTAGAGATTTTTCCCATGGCCTGAAGGCAAGAACTATAATATTCCTTTTAAGATATGTTATTGATCGAAAAAATATTATTTTTAATTATTATAAGGTACTATTAGTGCTAAATTAATATTCACAATTCAAAATTCTTCTCTGGCCCAATAAGCCTCTGTAGATTTAGCCAGGAAAACAGGGAAAGGACGGATCACTTTTCATTTGATTGCTCCAGGCTCCGAAGAAGTTCATACCGTAACTGGAGAAATTATTTGCTTCAATACGACTTTTATAAGCCAACGAGGGACCATTTTATAGATTTTTTACATTGGTTAAATGGAGGCCGTCATCAACGGAAATCAAACCAAAAACCCAGCAAATTTTATATGCCAAACGAAGCTCCAATGACCACGACATTTCTGGCATTTCCAATATTGTATACCTACATCTTTGTGTTTTACAAAGAAAAATTCAATTGGAAAAGTGTTTTTATTACTTATTGATATATTTTATGCTTTTTGTTATTTGATTCCTGTTTTATCTGTCTAGTAGAATGTTCTTTCTGTCATATGTATATAAATATTTATAGAATTATTAAAGAATCGCCTTATGGCCAAAAAAATATATTTCACAATTCATATTAATACAACAATGATTTAGACAAATTATTTTGAGGATTCTTTATGTGTTTACGTTCAGATGTATTTTAAGTTATCTATTTTTTTAGAGTATATTATGTTCCATACCATAACAAAATTATTGGACACGACATAATAAACATATGAAATAAAAATGTTGCTGTTCACATAAAATGATGAGACAATATATTTTTTCCTCAACCTACGAGGATAACTTCATTAAAATCATCTGGGTTGATTTTATGGAGTACACATACTAGATGGTATGATGCACCAGTCTATTTTCATGCATCTAACGTGGTGTTGGAGATACAGATAGGGACAAAGATTATTGCCGTTAGATCATCGGCATATATTAATAATTTCATGGTAGTTTTGTTTTGAAATTAGATGAGTCATTTGTATAGCTACTGCGTTTACAGTTTTGTGATCTGGGCGAGGAGAGGAGTGAGGTCAAGACACATTTTATTTGTGTTAAAAAATATGTGCTTTAAAAAAAAAAGCTATTGTTTGTTTTATACAAATATATAAATAGCTATCTCATACCTGTCGAACGGTATCGAGAATGATGGTCCATGGTTATCTTTAAATAAACTATATATTAAAAAAAATTGTACAAAAAAGTACATATATATTCAGTCAACCTTTAAAATTTATATATTATATATATAAGATATATAATATATATATATATATATTGCCAAAGTACAACTTTATTAATCTAATCTGGTGCAAAAACATTTTATGATAAAACACAATAAAAAGGACAAGGTAACAAAACTATGAATATCACAATTTTTTCTAATTAATAACTTAAAGGATGGTATTTAATATTTTTTCAACATATAAATTTTATTTATTTGTTAGTGGGCTCTATTGCATCTTATTTA
>CP045897.1:18184894-18195790 GCA_013387185.1 Caligus rogercresseyi | reverse complement strand
AATACATTAGCCTGTCCCGTTTTCAGGTCAATCGCTCCGATTTTTTGCTCCAAGCACTTTTCTGCTGCGTAGTGATGAAAAAATGAGATTGAGAAAGTTTCAGCCTTCAAAGGCCATTTTTGTGACTGCACAAGCCACTCAAAGTTTCAAAAAGGCCGTTTTTGGGGTCAAAAATGGCAATTTTCAAGTGGCTTGTGCTGTCTGAATTTTAGTGATATCGAGTTAATTTCTTTTCCTAAGGGTTGCTTGAAGTCTCATCTTTCAATAAAATTTTGGAGCAATCAAGCAAATAAATATTTATATTGTTTTTGGCCCGTTCAGTAGGCCTCTTTTGGCCCAAAATAGGCATTTTTTGTTTGTTGCTAATATTTGCCCTAAAAGTTATCTTAGCAATTTTGTTATTTTATGGCAAAATAATTGCCTTGTTATAATGCACGTTTTGTGCAATTTTCATAATGATCAAGATGATATAGACGTTTGATAGAAAATATTGTGTTTATTGTTATAAATATGTGTTTATTGTTAAAAATTGTTCATTTGCAGAAATAAAATCGCTATTTATACTTTACAATATTATTTATTTCCTCATGGAATAAGTTTTTTATTATAATTTTACTAACTTTATATTGGTTTTTAAGATGAGTAAAATAACTACGTAAAATGTTAATACGTTTTCCACACCACTCAGCGCACTACCCTTTTGTGTGGATGGTCCCCCTAGAGATCTATTCATATACTGTGACTTATTTGAAAGTCATTTTTGATATTTTTAAAGATTTTTTATTCCTTAATTATTTATTTTTAATTCCGTATTATGAGATATAAGATGCCAGTACTATGTAGGTAGTCTCATCCATTCCATATTTTCTTTGACCATTACAAGCAAGTTAAACATAAGAAAAGAGAAAAGGGGTGCGAAACTATAATAATGTTTATTTTTTTATTTTTGTTGGTTATATCTGGTTAAAAATATCTTTATTTTTTTCTTATAGTAATCGAATTGTAATGTCCAACCTTTCTTGATCCGGTAAGATTTCGTCTCCAAGACTTTAAGAATCATGTACTTCCATGTAAATGCCAAGTTTGGTTAAACATACTCTTCAAACATTTTTCGGAAAGTGATGGATTGCTGTGTAATAAAGCTTCATTTTCCAAACAGCTTCTATATCTCTTTTTGGTGAAGACGTATTTTGGTGTGCTGTCAAAAAAAATCTGGAATTGTATAAAGAAATTATTGTTGAAATTATTTTACTTCCTTCTGTAAGGCCAAGACTATCCAACTTAATGTAATGAACGACCTTCGACATAAACCGAGCATGTGTGTATTGGTGTAGGGAGTTTTATGTAAGTTGTTTTGAATTCGGATACATATAAAATGCTCATAGGTTGCCATAATCTTTGCATTTTATTTTCAATCAGTATTTTTTTCAAAGCTTTTAATATTTCAAAATATTTTGTTTGCTTGTTTCTGTATGTTCTTTTTCATCCATGTACAATAAAAATCTCTGTATTTTGTTATGCTACTTATAAAAACATTTGGAAGTGTATCTTCTGGAAAATTTTCTCGATTGATCTTTTTGCATTCGATATTTCAATATTTTTGTGAGACTGAATTAAACTATTCACATTATATCTACATATAATGATCTTATTTATTAGTTGCATAACCAACTTTTTATTATTTTTGTAGTAAATAAAAATGAGTAATAATATTTTACGTGCTACATGCTAGGTTATTTTACTCATCTTAAAAACCAATATAAAGTTAGTAAAAATATAATAATAAAAATTATCCATGAGGAAATAAATAATATTGTAAAGTATAAATAGCGATTTTATTTCTGCAAAATGAACAATATTTATAACAATAAACACAATATTTTCTATCAAAACGTCTATATCATTTGATCATTATGAAAATTGCACAAAACGTGCATTATAACAAGGCAATTATTTTGCCATAAAATAACAAAATTGCTAAGATAACTTTTAAGGGCAAATATTAGCAACAAACAAAAATGCCTATTTTGGGCCAAAAGAGGCCTACTGAACGGGCCAAAAACAATATAAATATTTATTTGCTTGATTGCTCCAAAATTTTATTGAAAGATGAGACTTCAAGCAACCTTAGGAAAGAAATTAACTCGATATCACTAAAACTCAGACAGCACAAGCCACTTGAAAATTGTCATTTTTGACCCCAAAAACGGCCTTTTTGAAACTTTGAGTGGCTTGTGCAGTCACAAAAATGGCCTTTGAAGGCTGAAACTTTCTCAATCTCATTTTCATCACTACGCAGCAGAAAAGTGCTTGGAGCAAAAACTCGGAGCGATTGACCTGAAAACGGGACAGGCTAATGTACATAGTCCACTCCCACATGGATGCACATATTACCTTCTCAATGGCTTCAATCGATACGTACTCCTTTTCTTTCATCGCCAAATTCAGTTTTGCGAACATATAGAAGTCTAGATTAGGTGAATAAGGCGAATGATGCAAAGGCATAACTGATTTTTCATATCGATTCAGTTACAAGTTGCAAACGATGTAGGTGCATTTTGTGTTTCGGTCAGTTTGTATGTTACAAACCGTGAATTAGCTTTTTTAATGCCAATTTTTTTACAAAATGGTAGTATGTGTCTGTTGGAGGCATGCCTGATTCTTTTTAATTACTTTCAACGACAATTTTTTGATGGAATTCACGCATTTTTAATATCTTCTTCAATAAGCGGCTGTTGGTATGCCTGATCTTTCCATCCAGCGTCTCCTTACCCAATTGAGTCGTCCGAACCACTCGTAAACTTGTGTACGGGAAATACAATCATCAACATTTGCATTTCGTTACGTTTCGGTTAAATTTTATCTAATTTAATTCAAAAATCAAGAGCAACTTCTTTGTTTGAAACTCTGTTCCCGACCGACATGCAAAACACACTGGCATTTGAAACCCAATAACTTTTTTTGTTTGCATCCAAAAAAATAATTTTTTATTGAGGCTCAAAACATTTTACATCACATAATTATATAGGTATAAATAAAACGTAGAAGAAGACACATTACGTACTATGATATCATTAAACATTTTAGCTTCATATTATTCCTCGCCTGATAAGCCTTTCAGCACTATGTTAAAAACTCATAACAACAGGTACAGAACATCTAAAAGAAAAGCAAATGAGGGCTATCATGACTTAAACAAAGTATCCAATGTAAAAGTTCTATCAAAAAGTCCTTTTGTTCTAAAGCTTCATACGATTTTATAATTCTTTTTACAATTGATAAATATTTAGTAGAAACTTTGGGGTAGAATTGATCAAAAATATAATTAAATTTATACCAGATGTCAATTATGAACTAAGTCATCTTCGGATAAAAGTGGCAGTAGTGGTACTACATTGTACTGTGTTTGGTTTATCGTGAATGGAGGGTGTATAAGTAAATGTCACTTAACATCCGGTTTTCATGTTTGCTAGGTAGCTATTAAATTAAGGAAAGTTTTAAACGTAATAATGGACTTGATGGGAAATATTGACCTTTGCAGAAAGGGTCCGCTTATCGTTGCGAAGACACTGAATCTTCATAGAAAAAACCATATATCTGGTTGCAGCCGATATCATAATTCTTCGAAGGTCCGTTGACTTCACATATTTCCGATTTGACGTGCTTTGGCATTCAAACCTTTTGTTTAATATTATTTGAAAGATGCCTTTTTATTTTTAGAATACTAAGAAGTACATATGCTTTCAAATGCACATCTGGACATGCAACAAGACCTTTAATATTTTGAGAACGAACTTCTCCAATAGGGAGCCAGCTGGACTGTGCATAAATGCATGTAGAGTTTTTCATTTAATCTCCAGCAATCCTCGCAATAAATAAATTATGCAATCTGAAGAGAATCGTAGTCGTAGTTGTATATTTGCTTATGTCATAGATTCCATCCAAAGAAAAAAAGTTTCTCTTATATAATGATTAATATTTTTTTATGAATTATGATTTATTCGTCTCATTGCTAAAGAAATCGAATGAAACATGGATTATACATAATATTATCAACGATTAAGAGTTATTTTTTTATAGATAATAAAAATAATAAAGAACACGTCAATAATGCAAGAAAATAAGAGTATCAATAATATAGACAAAAAGGAACTTAAAAGATCTGGTTAATAACGCTGGCAGCTTGATCTTCTCGGTCCACTTGAAGGGGAAATAGTTTGTTTATGTTAATATTTTTTCTTGTTGTCGTTTGACGCATTGGAGACCGAACGAAGAGTTTCCATATGTCTTCCGACTAGGCGATGGAGACCCACAGGAATCTAGTTCCGTCTGTTCTTGAGGCATAGAGGGTCCTTTGAACCGTGGATACCAGATGCTCTATTAATATTTATCATAAAAAGTGATTTGCCAATCAATTTATAAAGTCTATTTTCAAAACACTAATAAGTACCATTTAGAGTAATATTATTGTCCTTTTTTTCTTTCCATTTTCCATTCTTCTTTTCTTCCTTACCTGAGATTAATTTGAGTAATGGTTATTTACAGCCCCCATGGACATCTTGACGAAGGCTCTGCTGACAGGTCCCGTCAGTCCTCAAACGAGAGGAGAGGGGGGGGGGGGAGAAGAAATAAAAAGAGAGTCCTTCCTTTGTTATTATAGATATTTTCATGGGTTCCCCAAACCCCTTTATCGGCTGCACTCAATTGCCCCCCCCCCCTCCACCTCTTATTCTAAGATAATGCTCCTGGGTTTTTTTTTCTTTCCTCCTCTATTGTGAGTGTGTTTTAGAAATGACCTACATGGTAAAGCTCTTTTTCTCCAATTTATTTTCATTTCATTATTCTAAACGTTGTTGAGAACCCCGAGCTTCTACCATCAGGCTTTGCGTGAGACACTGTGTGTGTGCATTGAGGATTGGTATTTTTATTTCCTTGGGGGAATCCTGGGTCAGCAATACACGGCTAGAATGGAGCAGTGATCAACAGGGTATTGTGCAAGGGAAATCATCTGGAAGTAAAGAAGAAAAAAAGACAAAGCAATGAACTGAGTTAATAGGTCATAATTTACACGAGAGTGAGCATTGCCCAAAGTTTTTTACGATACGTTTAGTAATAATAAAAGAATACTATTACTAATAATAGTAGCAAACTGTTTCTTTTTTCATACTTAAAAGATAGTCTTTGATATTTGTAAGATCATTACTGATATCTATTGAGAATTTATTTAAATGATGGTAAAAAATATAATACTCTCTATCATTATACATTTTTTTATTAAGGACCAGTAGATAAAGATAAAAATATTTATTTGCTTGATAAATATTTTTACTCACATAAACAAGTGAAAACATACATAGAATGCATGATGTATTATTTTTATGTAGTTATTTTGCTCATATAGACAAAGAAAACACTTGCAGTTTACATTTAGTTATGTTTATAATAATATTTTATTTGCTTACGGTGGGTATGATAAACGTCTTATAGGGAAATAAGGGATATTTTACATTTAGATGTGTTTCAAGTAATATAAAATAGAGCATATTGATTATTCAGCACTTATTTAAGTTATGTGCTAAGACTAAATTTTAAATTTTACTTGGATTTCGTCATTTCCTTGGTTAAATGGAGCGTCATCTTAAATTATTATATAACAAAAGAATGAATTCGAAACCATTAATAACTTCAAACGCTCATTCATTTGGGAAATTCTCAGACACTTTTTTACTTTTTATGATCTTCTCCATTTTTATATTTACAAACCCAAATACATTAACATTCAGAAGACTATAGCTATGAAAAGTACAATAAATAAGCGTATACATTTGTTACAGAATTGCTCCCATATATTAAAAAATCAATAGATTAAATGTATATATATATTTGCTCAACATGCAATTTTAAATATTATATTACAAATTTAAAGAGTGATTTACCTCTTTGTTAGTCATTCTCTTGACGTCATAGAAAGGAATATCCTTATGTTAAAGACATTGAACAAAACCCATCATGACTATTTGGCGTATACAAGTCATTTTCTAATATGATAAAGAATACCAAATAAATAATAATAAGTATTTAAAATTGAGGCAAATACGTAAAAAATACATTATTCAAGATGATTGAATTTATGTATAAATTTTAGAGTTGTTTTTGATTAAAAACAAGATTTTATACTATTTCCTCTATTCCTTTTTCACAGTTTATTTATATGCCAACAGGATTTGCAAAGCAATCTAAACAAGATATAACTTCAATAAAAATGATAATTGAAAAAGGAGAACTTTGTTAGTATGAAGTAATCATATAAAGTTGTAGAATTATTAAAATATATAAAAGCAATTCAATAAAAAGCAAAGGCATTATAAACGATAAAAAGTATAAGAGCTGAACCATCTCACATAAAAGCGTTCAAGTGTTCAAGCGTTCAAATAAATTTCGTTGAATCAATCAAGGGTATATACTCTTTGAAATTATATACATATTCATAATGGTCAATCCGTAAGAACTCTTCATACACTTTGTTGTCTAATCACATCTAAGGGTTCATCAGTCCTTTAGTCTTCTATTCATAAAGTTGATAGAGTGGTTTCATAAATATATATTATGTAATACAGTCAACTCTGTAGGTAAATGGGGACTCTCTTTTTGCAGTGAGTTGGAGTCAACCATTACGTCTAGATCAATGAATCAAAACAAAAAATGCCAACTGGACAAATGTGGACACCTTAAAGATTTATATTTGGTTCTGTAAGAGGTGGGGCACTCTGCCCGTGTTGTATAGAAGTCCAACAGGTAATCTTTTCTGAAAAGAGACTTTTAATTTCACATTAATTATGTATAACCTTGATTATGAATGATGAAAATCAGAGTGGAACAAAAATAAGTGGGAGTAATATGTAAAATGTCTTTCTTGTTATGATCAACGAATATTACAGAATCTCAAGAATGATTTGATTATTTATTATTGATAATAACTACGCTTATGTTATTAGTAATACTTATTACTAGGGCTGTAGGATTCTGGTAAATCATTTCTGGAAATAAACAACCTTTTAACATATTGAACGCATAGTTGGTCTTTTGCATATTTTCGCTTATTTTACAAATTTTAGGAGGCTTATGAGGTTTTTTTAAGAAAAAAGTATCCACAAGAGTGACTTTTTATTATAAAAACTCTTTCATTTTTCGCCCAAAATGTATATTTTTATATTCGTTTCGTAAATTGAACCTTGTTGCATATTTTTCTATCTATTTAGTAAAAAAAAATTCGACATATTTTTGGACATATACGACATTATTTTTGTTCCAAATTAATACAGCCCTGATTATTATATGTAGTAGAATTTGTTAAGATCCATGAGTTAAAAAGTATTAACCGGTTGAGTACACTCTGGATATTTTCACCCAACTTGTTTGATTCAGTTGATATAAAAACGCATTCAGGTAATAGAATTACTCATTCAAACCTTGATTTTAAGTCATTTCAGTTCTTTCGATCTGACATAAATAACTTTCTAAATGTGGAAATCATCGTGGAAATATGCAGGGGTATTGGTGCGATTCTTCCCTTCATGCGCGGAGATAAATCGCAACATTTTGCAAAGAGCTTTTTAAATTTAAAAATATGTTATAGAATAATGTAATTTAAATTTTTATGAGTAATTAGTATAATTTTATTTTAACTTGAAATAATTGTGTATAATTAATATATGTATAAAATTATATAAATAATGAAAAATGATATTTAAGTGATTATGTTCATTGATTTTTTAATACATAAATGTCTAGATTTGATTTAATACATTTTATGTGTATTTCGTAATTTACTTTTGCAATAGAAAATGTATTTTATTTTTTGATGAGAATAAGAAATGCTTTTAATTTGAAAAACTATATAAATTTGTGACTTTTCACGAAAGTTTGGAAATATATTTGTTAGAATAAATTATTCTTCATAAACATTCGTAATGAAACGAATATAAAAATAACATGATAATCTTTTGATATCATCAAAAGGGTCAATTTGATACAGAACGGAGCTATGCACATATGTTGATCCCATGGGAGTCATTTAATGTCCTAACACAAGAGATACTATTTATATTAGGACACTACTCAACATGCTCATATTTTTACAATTTGTCATCAAAACAAGACTTCATTTGCTTCAATTTTCTATGAGTGATCAATAGATTTAAAAAGAAAAATCAAGAATATAAGATTGTTTGCTAACTTAAAAAAAGCGAAGCACTCATTTCTGTATTTTAAATTTATGAGAATGAAACAGATTTTTCGATGTGTGCGAGATGTGTAAATATTTCATAATACATTTTAGATAACACCTCTTTGGTAATTATATTTTCATTTCTTTGATTTTAGCAATGACATAAAGCTATGATTTTTAACGTAATTGTTTGTAAAACATACAAAATGTCCTATATGTTTATTTTACACAAAAAGAAAGACGGCCATAAGTAAATGGAAACTACTTCAGACTATGTTAGGCGATTGGATCGTTATGATATCGAATGTTGTAATGGCGTCAATTGAAAGTGTATAAATATTTAGTGAAACGATGGTGATGCTCTGAGGAGACGGAAGGATGTTTGGTTGTTGGACTCGTGGGTTTTGCAACGAGGGAATTCAACAGCTCCTCAGAGGAAAAATTACTAACACTTCTCACTCATGACGCCTAAAGTCTTAACACAACAATCAATACGTCACTAGCCGTTGACGGATAAGAAGCGTATCAAGAAAACCTGTTTTATTATTGATGGCTTGTATGTTTTTATATTAGATCTTGTCTCAAACGACATGTCTTAAAGGTGTTTTACAAGACATTCCAAACATAATTGTACTATTTTATACATATTTTCGATGATATTTTTATTGTAATAATTTGAACGTGAGAGAATAAAACGTTTGTTTTTCTAAGTTGAAAAAAAAGTTAATTTATTAACAGTTTTTTGCACTTTTTAAGGACAATCTATTGATCGGCAACTGCATGAATTAAATGATCTACACAAATCTTACACAAAAAGATATCATAAGATAAAAATTGTAAATATTGAGAAATTAGATTGACTCCTAATATTTTATTTTGTAAGCAAATTTTATAAAATGTACAAAAAATAGTAGTTTTTAATATCTTCCTTCATGAAACCGTAGTAAATCATGGAGTTTCATTTTCAAGGACTTCAAAGAATGTTCTTCAGAATCTATGCTCAAGATATATGGATTCTTATATAAATATATTTATATATATATATTGTCAAAGTCCCTTTTTTAACATCATTTTCGGGCTCAATGGAGGTGGGGGACATCAAATATATATATACCATTAGGTCCTGTCAATAGGTCTACCATTATTCTCTCTTAGAAATTTGGTGTGATGGTGAGTAGAAGAAGTATAGGAAGGTGCTTTTTAAGAGCTGGGGTTAAATATTTATGTTTCCACCTCAGTCCTACTATATATAAAAAAGAAAGGGAAATCTCGGTCGTAAAAAGGGAAGGAAAAGTTACTTTTCTATACATTACATATATAGGGCAATAATAACATATCTTGAGGGAATAATGTAATTCCAGTCATGAATATTACCAATATATATGGATGTATATTTAGGCAGTATGAATCCAGTGGGAAGAGAGCCTCACTATTATGTAAATTTGAGTTTTTGTTTTTTATATAAACGATAGGTAAGCTTTTTTCATGCTCTCCTACTAAAGAACTGTAATAAAAGGATGATAAAATTGAACTGCATCAATAGGTTACTAAAATATTAACTAGGGTTCAACCTACGTTAGTTTTTTTGAAACGGATGTCAGTACAGGAGGCAAAAACAAGATATATCAAATAAAATATATATACATACATATATAATTAACAAATTAATATTAAGTCTATCGTATTAGGTGGGCTTCAACATTTTATCAACACATATAACATCAAAAAAAATCTCTCAAAGGGCATCTTCCTCCTGGATTTGGGCTGGCAAGATCATTCAATTCATTCCATCAACTTCAGCACAATATCTAAGCCTGATTTAATCAATTGCTAGATGATATAAACGTTTATGTCAAAACAGCCTTATTGTGATTATATTTAGCATTGAACATCGTCTTATTGCCCCTTTATAAAAGGTTATTTTATTTCCAGGCAGTATTATGATCTATAATGTTCATTTATGTATTATTTTTACGCAACTGCCTAGTTTTCTGTTTTGATTTATTACACTGGGCAACAGCCAAATTTAGGTCGTATTTTATAATTCCACAGAGTTTTATAGATTCCGATGGTAAATAAAGTTTAGTGAAAAATTCATATGATTCAAAAAAAAAAACTTTTTCATTCAGAATAATTGATATTTTGAATAACTGACTTCAAAAAAATAAATAAATGGTTTGATAGAGCTTAGATAAAGTATCAAATTTTTATCTCTGCACTTTAAATAAAATATATGTCATTTTGTACGAAAAATGAATTGCTAGGGATAAAATAACTTATGTGATTCAAACTGGCATCATACTGTGATTGATCATATTCAATCGACTAACTGATCAATGGGTATTTTTTTTAATAGGACTACATTATCAATCATTTATAACAATGCATTTAGAATCGACTTTTAAATTCACCGTAATATATGAATTATTTATATACATAACTTAAAAATAATATAGCCACTTATTTTTTATGCATGAATGTATAAAGTCTTAAATGAAATGTCTAGTATCAATTACTTCCCTATTGTGACCGGTGTGGCCTGAGTGTCCTTAAGAAAAATTGGCATAAAATTCTACCACTCATCAAGTATTGACTAGATAGAACTAGAAAGTGTTTATCAATTATTCAAAAAAGTATTCAAAGAGCAACATTCCAACGACATTTCATTT
>CP045897.1:18172420-18184794 GCA_013387185.1 Caligus rogercresseyi | reverse complement strand
TGAAAGTAAAGAAAACTCAATATAGTATGACCAAGTATTGATCATATTAAATAAATGGCATATAGCTATTTTCGTTGAGGTTGAAATAATTATGATTGTGAGTTGTTACGAAGAAAAAAACATGTTTTTTTTTATTTGCAAGTTCTTTAAATAATTGATAACAAGTATTGGAAAGATTTTCCCAAATCAAAAGTAACTCTCCAATTATTCAGATTATTTAGAAATTGTAATAATTACATTCAAATAAAAAGACAAATAGTTTTTTTTCTCCGTAACAAATCACAATCATAGTGAACGCAAACTCTATGAAAATAAGTGTAGGTAGTTATTTGATTTGATCAATACTTGGTATACAAAACTGATCTTTCTTTACTTTCATCTCAGATATCGAAATTATAAAAATTGTTTCTGAACTGCACTGAATTTACCAAAAAATGTATTAGATATCGATTATAGCGCATAGACTAGAAACAAAAAAATTACAGCCGATTATATAGAACAAAAAAAAATAATCAACTTTTTGAAATATAAAGCCTATTTTTTCGATTGTAAGAAAGATTTTCAATTATAAAAACTGATTTGAAATGCAGAAAAATAATTACTCTGACACTTTGAGTAGTTCTACTTTGCACGAAGATAACTGGGTGTGAACCATTAAAATGATAAAAATCTGATTTAGCAAAAAAGGCCATAAAGGCCAAACCTTTTTTCGGGCGATATTTTAAGTGGCATTTTTGGAATTTACGTAAAAATGGGACTCAAATTAGGAATTTCAGTTTGGGGGCCAAATCCTGTTACATAGTGTAATACAACATTTATACGGCTATTTGATATTAGAGGAGCCATCAAAGGCATGTATATTTTACACCAGAAGCGTTATCAGATCGAATTTGAAGTCTTTTGACGCTCCAAAAGTATGATGAAGGGGTTAGTTAATAATATACTAAAAGTGGTTTTCTATATCATTTTTTTTATTTTATCAATAAGTAAAATTTATTTTTAAACACGTATAGATACACAGGCCAAAAATTTTGGTCAATCTCCCTTGATTGAACAAAAGGTAAATAGATAACTAAAATGAGACCTACTGAATTCAAATCTGGCCTTACTTTTTCTGTGGCACATCCAGATTTTTGATTTTGAGTTTTTTGAAACGGTCATTTTATGATGAGTACAATTTTAAATACTATCTGCGTTAGTATATTAAGTTTAAAAGAAAATTAATAAAATAAATATTTGTTCGTGATGAATTAACAAATGAAAAATGGCCATTCAAATTATTTCCTTCCATTCTAAGTCCTGGTATGATCTCAAAACTGGTGAAAAAGTAGTCAAAAATGGTTCATTTCAAAGTGATGCCTAAACTTCTTGGATTTTTATGAAATTCTGCAAAAGAGACATATTCCTATAGTCGAAACCCTTGCAAATCATGTTAAATTAATGTATTATTAGTTTAATCATTTTAACGACATATATTAGCAAATGAATAAAAATTAATAAGCGCTTTAATTTAAAAAAAATGCTAGTTTGGTAACCATTTACTATGGTTGCGGGATTTGAAATAAGAAAACTAAGAACATATTAAACATAGATAAACTAAGTATATTATTGTACTATCTGATTTGTTGGCCTGTGTAATCATTAGCTTTTCAAGTCTCAAAGTGAAAGCACAATATTACGCTTCCAGATTGCTAACAATGGTGTAAATGTCTCCAACATTATTAATCCAAGGTCTAGGGGCATTACTTAATCAATGCTCATGAGAATTCTTGACTCTTCTGTGATTAATTTCCTTGGAAAACATTATATGTCAATACAAATACAACGAAAACAAATATATATCTAGAACTATAATTTGGTATAAATATATATCAAGGTTTTATAGGAAAATATTTGTTGCTTAAAGGTTCTTGGTTATAATATACTGTTTACATTGTTGTCATGGTAAGATTGATGGTTGGCCTCCGTATTCAAATAGTTATAATGGTTTAAGTGTATTTTCTATAGTTTAAAGATCTAACTTTAGTTCAGATGTTCCTACTACGTGGTTTGAATAAAAAAACGTAAAAATATGTCAATATTAAGGCAAAATCCCATTTAAAAATCAAATGTCTTATTAAGGTGTGCAAAAAGGTTATCCAAACTAGAAAGTACATTCAAGTTTATGAATGTATATATTTTGTGTTTATTACACAATACGATTCAATTCTTCTTTTTAAATAATATTATCATATTATCATGGAAATTGGAATAACCAAAACACACTACGATAAAATAAATGTCCTCTCCTTTCAATTGCTCAGACAATACCATAAAATGGCTTTATAAGTATTTTCAATATTCAAATCTTTTATTTCATTGTCTTAAAATTAAAAATAGCTGATTTTATAACTACAACTGATTCAAGTCATTCTGTGTGCTAAGACAATTAAGGTTTTAAATATCGCCCCTCTGTTCGATCAACTAGACTCTTCTTTAGACCCTTATTACAATGAACAAGAACTACCAATGAGCTTTGACCCTTTTTCATTTAGTGTAAAGTTGTATGAATTATACTTCTGATTGTTATTTCGATTATCATCATTCTTACACTTATCATGTTATTTGTTGTAAAATGAGATGCACGTAAATACATCACTTTGGAAATAACCCAAATTCCTACTTTCACTCAATTTTCATAGAAGAAAAGGGATTTAAAAAACTAATTAAATTTCTTTGAAGTTGGAAAATCAAAATTACTTAGCTCACAAGTATGAAAAATCACAATCATTCTGTATGTAAACCCATCAATCAACACCGGCTTTCAAAAGGTTTTAGATTGCTTTAACCCTTGTGTGGTGTTCGGGTCTGTGGGACACGTTTTCATTTTTGTCTCAAAGAAAAGTAATACCAATTTTATTATTTCAAACTCAGATCATTGGCCTTGGCTCATTTCTGTGAAGAACATATATCACAACACGTTTTCAGTGACCACACACCATACACCCCCCCCCCCCCCTACACATTTACATTACATAGAGGGTGTTCGGTTGCTGGACCCGGGGTCAATGAAAGTGGAAATTTTAGGTCTTGTGCACCATCCACCCAACCTACAGAACATCACCAGCAAAGCCTGAAGTAAGTGTGATGCTATTGCAGTTGATCTGGCACTCATATCTTGTGTGTGAGGAGAGAGAGTTAGAAAAATTTCTGATATTTGCATTACTCTAGGTACAGCCAGCAACACACAAAAAGAAGTGATGTTTTATTATAAATGTGACCTAATAAAGGTAAAATACTATTATTTATCATTTATGTTGTTTATATTGCTTGTAATTGAGATAAGGAAAATATCATTTGAGTATTTTAACATAAAATAGTTTTATTTGTGTTTAGCTGAGAAACCCCAAAACGCAGCGGGCCACCAGACCCACGAACAGTGGCTGAGTTACAAAAATATGAACAACACAAGGGTTAAGTAATAGACCCAGTACTTTAAAATATAAGAATGCAAATGATCGAGCAACCTATTATACAATATATTATATATAGGTATATCAAAATATCGCTCATTGTCATTAAAGGCTATTAGATATGTGTTAATTTGTTCATGAAAAAAACTTCATTTGATGACATACAGGAGAATATCACAATTTTCTTTTTCTGGGGGCCATAATAGGGGATAGAAAAAGGTGCTTTGGTCGCAACGTGATTTGTTAAAAGAAAAGGAGATGACCTAATAAAGAAACAGTTGACGTTATGCTACAAAAGATGCTTCTCTTACGGCTGTTGTGGAGGGAACATCAATTCAGTGCAAATAAATCCATCCTTATCATACTAATTACTACTTTGCAAGGTCATCGATCCATATTATTGACAAATCCCTTGAATGGGGTCTTCCGTTCCTCCTTTTTGATATTGATTACATAAAGCAAATCCTCATACTAGAGAAGTAATAAAGGTGTATTTTGTTTTTCTAGTATGGGTGATAAATTAATCATCAGTTGACTATAGATGTAGAAAAAATATGGCAAACAGGGTTCATAAATAAAAAAATCATGTTTATTTGCGCGTTACTAGAACATTTTTCTTGTATTGCCGAATCATAGTACGCAATGAGATATGAGGTGGTTTCAGCAGAAAGCAATCGAAATGAAAATAGTGAAAATGAGAAAACGCATTTTAAGATTTTTACTTCATGAAAATGATGGGCCAAATATTTCAATAGCATTTTAACCCTTAAACGCGGCTCCGTGATTGTTATCCGATTTCTTCAAATTTGAAATATAATCATCTTTTTACCTCATTTGAAGGTTACCCCAAACGAAATTAGCTGAATAAATTCTAAGTCATGTTTTTGGTATGTTCCCATTTTGGGAATGTGGCGCTTCTAGTACTACAATTTTGTATTATATTAGTATTGTATTTATTCCTTTATATGTATCCTTTAAACATTGTTTTTCGACAATAGAACTTTTAAGGTGTTGTAAAATAGAACTACATGCCTTGTGCAATCTTCTAATATACTTTTTTCATGAATTATTGTATTTCTCTGATATAAGACACATGACACTTGAGTACATGATTACAAAAAAAAATGTATTCTGTCAAGTCTTATAACTTGGGGGACATAGAAGTACGTCCTCCAAGAGGCATCCGATCACTTGACGTTGTATCAGTCAATATCCCTCCTAAATGTCGATGGCTCATTTTATCGTTTGGTTGGACAATGAATAACACTTAAAATACTCCACAAGCGACAAATTGAGTGAAGAAGAATAAAAAATTCCACGCCGTTTTGAGAATGTATGTATATGATTATAATAGATAGTCGCAAGTATTTACCCCACCCATTCAGAAATATACACTCAATGTCTTCATGGTTTGTGTTTCCCGGATTATATATCGAAATTCTAGGATATCCATTGGAGCTACACATCATCCAAATCTTATAGACGAATCTTACTGACTTGTTCTCATATAAGGTTTTGCACCTAGTAATCCACGATATGGGATTAGTATTATCCATGGTTTTAAAAATTGGGTCTTTCGTAAAACCCCACCACACTGGAAAATTTTCTTTAAATAGTCGTATAAGGGTAAGATTTCCAACTTTATATTGTCTAATTGGGAGTTGCCATACAATTGTAATTGTATTCAATTACTTCAACAAGAGTGGAATCTTGATGCTAATATTCGTCGTCATTTTCTGCGTCATTAGGTATATCCCGCTCACTATTCGTTGGAAATATCTAGAACCACAATCTCGATTTCCTTACTTTTCATGTCTTCGATCTCCTCTATAGCACAACTGAGGAAGTTATGGAGGATATTTTAATAGATTCTCTAAATCATTGATTCATAAAATTATGGAAATAAAGTTTTAAATATTAATAACTTACTATTCACCACTGGCATCCATTATAAAAAAAATATTACACACATTTGTCTTTTATTGGTATATGTACTAACGCACACGTAACCGAAATGAAATGAAACAAAGAATTTACGCAAAAAACGTAGAACATGAAAATTAGTACCAATAGGCGCCAACGTTCCCTTTTGGGAATATCATATAAAAGTCGATTTTAGTCTACTAGAATATGATATTATTTAAAAAAATTGTATAATGTAAATCTTAAGTATATTTGCTTATCAAAATAGTTATGAAATAGTAGTAATACCAGTTTTACCCCTATTTTTCTTATTATCTAAAGATAAGTCAAAACTTTGATAAGTTCTGTTTTTTTTTCAAAGCCCTCAAACTAGTACTAAAATCAGTTTTTCGTTTATTTAAAAAATAATATATTTTGTTTTCTAAGCTTTGATTTATAATATAAACTCATTCAATTATGGTTTATTGATATGACGCGATGCAGAACACTTGAAAAGTATGTTCCCAAAATGGGAACGTTGGTGTGTCAAGGGTTAAGACCAGTGAGTATGTTTTTATCCATGCATGTCATTTTATTTTTGTAGTTAGCATGATTTCTTTCTATTGGACTTATTTGTTAAAGGGTTCAATTCTACATGATCCCTCCGATATGAAAGAGAGACTTTTTTATGGCTTGTTCATAGCCATAAGAGATTTATTCCTTAGCAATTATAAACTATAATTTATGATAAGCCTTTATCGGAGCTGAATTCAACTAATCGAAATATTTGCTAATGCAATCGAAGGATACTTTTACCAACTATATTATAGTGATGGTAACTCATTTTTACTAAGATCAATTTAAACTTGGATTCTTGCTGGACAAACGCTTATGTTTTTTAAAGTCATATGCATAAATTACACTATGTAACTGGATTTTGCCCCTGGGCTGAAATTCCTATTTGAGTCCCATTCTTTACGTAGATTCCAAAAATGCCACTCAAAATATCGCCCGAAAAAAAGATTTTGACTTTATGGCCTTTTTTTGAAAATCAGGATCTTCGTACAAAGTAAGAATAACCACAAATGTTAGAAGTATTTATTTTTTTACTATATCTGTGCATTTCAAGTCCGTTTTTATAATTTATATATCGTTAATACTAATCGAAAAAAAATATATTTCAAAAAGTTGACCATATTTTAGTGTTCTATTTAAGCGGCGATATATTTTTTGTTTCGAGTCTATTGACTATAATCAATATGTAATATTTTTAGTATATGTCAATGCATTTCAAAAACAGTTTTTATAATTTTGATATCTGGGATAAAAGTAAAGAAAAGATCAATTTAGTATGAACAAGTATTGATCATAGTAAGTAACTAGTTTTAGGTGATTCATTGAGTTGCATTAAATATTATTGTGATTGTTACAAGAAAAAAACAGGTTTGCCTTTTTATTTACATATTATTATTTACAAGTGTCAAAAATAATTTGATTTTATAGAGAGTTACATTGATTTAGAAATTGCTTTCCAATATTGTATCATATTATTTATGAATTTACAAATAAAAAGGCAAACCTGTTTTTTTCTTCTTCGTAACAAATCACAATAATATTTGCATTGACATATACCAGAAATATATTACATATGATTATAGTCAATAGACTCGAAACAAAAAATATATCGCCGTTTAAATAGAACACTAAAATATGGTCAACTTTTTTACATATAAAGCCGATTTTTTCGATTAGTACTAAAGATATAAAAATTATAAAACGGATTTGAAATGTACTGACATAGTAGAAAAATAAATACTTATAACATTTGTGGTTATTCTTACTTTGCACGAAAATCCTGATTTTCAAAAAAAGGCCATAAAGTCAAAATCTTTTTTCGGACGATATTTTTAGTGGCATTTTTGGAATCTACGTAAAAAATGGGACTCAAATTAGGAATTTCAGCGCAGGGGCAAAAAATTTAGTTACATAGTGTTATCTAACTTTTGTATCTAAAACTTGCTCTCAAAAAATCATAACTCAAGTTATTCTTCATAATCAGGATCCCTTCAAAATCGATTTGTCTACAACAATTTCTTCAGAACTTTCTCCGGCCCACACGTTCAATATTTTTTTTCTCCTATAGTATTTATATTCGTATAAATAGATGCTCATTTCATGACACTATACAAATACACTTTTGAAGGTCATATCTATATTCTAATAAAAGAATACAGCAACACTAACAATCCCAAGATTCTATATATATTGCCCTAATAAAGTAATACTACTTATATTAAAAGGGTTCTTAGACCCAACTAACAATAAAAGTATCAATAAATAACTTCATCATTGATATATATTTTTATTGTTGTATGGCATCATCATTGTTGTAATAATAATAATACATTTGTATAAATGGGATCTGTCAGCTCTGATTCCTTTTTCCATGGTCCTTCTTTCATTTTTGACGGATTAGACTCATGTAATGTATGTAGTAAAAAAACAATTAGGAAAATTGGAGCTAGGGACTGTCCAGTTTTCAATCATTGTTAATGCATCTCTCTCTCCCCTTACTCAAAAACATAAGAAAGACGCCCTTCTAAAGTAGGTTATGCATTTATTTGTATAAATGTGTACACATAAAAAAATGGAACATTGATTGAATAAATATTTTACTTAAATATTAAAGAGAGAGAAAAGAAAGAAAAAAGATCAACGAAACACCTTTTTAAAATTAATTATTTATCTCTCCATTTAACATATATTGGATTTTAATTAATAAAATCCTAACAGGGAGCGCGATAGCCGTGTGTGTTAATGCGTGTTCAACTCTCAGTGTTGAGGGCGCAGGTTCAAATCCCCAGAGGGGATGTTCATTATTGGTCTTCCCATTTTATAAGATCCTAGGTTCTATAGACTAATTTTAATGCTAAAATGCTTATTAAATCCTGTCGGATGCAATTCTTTCAAACCAAGTAGGCAAAAAAACCCTAATCAAATTTAAAATTAATGCTGAATTATTATAAAATCTGATGATCTGATAAATTTCCCTTCATTGCACAATAATATTTGTTATTAAATATGTGTTGATTTAGCAACAGTCATAATTCATTACTTTTATCTTCCAATATGTACAGCGACTTTGAAGCTAAAACATGGTTCTGCTGTTGATATCAATGTGTAAAAGACAAAAAGTCATTATTTTTTTGCGCAAGGTTTTCCCTACAGAAGAGAGAGGGTTCTTGATGAAAGCATTCTCATTATTCATTACTGAGGGGGATATTCCATGTTTTTGTTATAAAATCCGCTGACAAATTTAAATTAAATTTTTCTATTTTTCACCACAAAGCACAATATCTATAAATTATATTCCTTTGGGGTGTTAGCTTTAATCTATTAAAAAGTTACTCAAGGTTTCATCTAAGCGGCTTTGAGCATTTATCTTTTAAAAATCATGCGATAAAACGGTAGTAATATTTATGAAAGTATGTATAAGAATAACCTTTACACTCCAAAGACATATTTTGGCAAGTAAGTAGTAGACTAATGGAGCAATAAAGTAAATTTGTCATTTTCTGTAAATAATACTTTCCATTATCTTCGTTATTAAAAAAATAGTTTCTCATTTAAGATATTTGAAATATTCCTAATAGGCTTACAACGATCGTTTTATATTTTTGGCAAGGTCTGTGCATAAGATTTAACTAAAAAAGTGATCCAAGATGAAGCAAAAAGGACAACTTCAATACTTAATAATAAAAATATATGTTTTATTTATTCAATATCCCAGTTTAGAATATTCAGGTAATTTGACCATTGTTTGTTACACTAGTTTGTTTACTTAAAATTAATTCAAATAAATTAATGTCAATAATGTATTTTTAAACTGCGTAAAAGAGTTGTAATATATATCTTTTTAATTTATAATTAACGAGTGCATGAATATCTTTTATATATTATAGAAATAAAAGGTGTTTATCAACCTTGTTATGAGGAGAATGCAATTATTGGAGGACAAAATAACTTGGGAAAAAGATGAATATTTTAGAGATAAATATTATCGATATAAAACTGAATGTAGGTAAGGAAAATAATTTTCAAATTGATGAAATAATATTAAAGTTATCATTTTGTTGGAAAGCTATGGAAAGCACTTTGTCTCTTCGGGTCTAGCCATCTAAACCCCCAAATATCTTGATGATTAAATATTGTCGACTTAGAAAAGATGGAAAGTAGAAAATAATTCTGGATAATGAGTACTTTAATGACCAAAGATTGAAATGACCGCAATGAGCTTTTTATAAATATATGGTTATTCCTACAGCATATTGCGGCCATTCTAGGAGTGAATCTAATTATGATCTTAAATTTATAAAAATATATAAAAGTTGAACTGACTTAAAATCGTTGATAATACGAAAATATTTATGCTTAAGACAGTCTTTTCTTTTCTGCAAAATTTCAAATAATATAATCTTTTTTTTTTAGTCACGTGGGATAGGTATGGGGCCTCTCTATGTAATTGGTCGTCTCTTCAATCCTTCATACATAATAATATTAGAAGATGGAGGAATCTTAATCTTCAACAAAGGATTGAACTTTATAACTTCAAGGTCGTACCAGCAACATTATATCAGGCTACAGCCATTCCGTGGCTTGCAGAGAGAGCTATTGAGGAAGAAAAAAATATGGCTTCCCACACTTTTTCATTCAAGTTACGTTCCTTCACTGAAAAGGCCTAAGAATTTAATGGGGGGGGGGGGGGGTGGACTGACCAGTCTTTCGGTGGTCATACCCAAGATCTACCAAAAAATTATATCGACTTATCGAGGTATCCAGATAAGGAATGGCGGAATTACTTCTCTTCAACACTTTCATATACATGGCTTTTGGTAGGCACCGACTTCATGAATGATAGGATAAGTTCGTTTTCGTATTCCCTCGCTGCTGCCCAGAGAATACTGTGGAAAGGAGAGGCATCTTTTTATTTGTCTTCAACGATAGATATTATCAGGGAAAATCTTAGAAAAACAGTTTTTCTTTAAAAATCTTAAGGACCCCCAAAAATTAAAATCGGAAGCATTTCTTCTGGCATTTTATCTATTCATGACATAAAAAGTCCATTTTTAACTGCGGAAAGTTCTCTTTTAAATTAAAAAATGCAGCATCTATACATTTAATGCCAATTCCTTGGCTTGCAAGAATATCATACAATGGAAATTTCAAAAAAGATAGAGATATAATTGTGAACAAATTTTTAAAAGATTTGCAATTACCGATCTCATGGAAAGGAAACTGGTATCTTCTATCACAAAAGTGAAGCATGGAAAACGATTTACGGCTCAGTTTCAAATTTCTTCTGGATGTTTATATTTTAATTCGCCCTGCAAGGATTGTGGAAAGCTGTATAACTCCGTGTATCATGCTTTTGCTCTCTGTCCTGCCCTCAACATTTAAAGACAATTTATAAAACTAAATCTTAGAGGTATAACAGAAAAGTATATTACACCGATTCTTTTATTCGGAGCAAGCTGTAAACGCTCCAACAATCCAAAGACACAAGCCATTGAATATGCTTTGTCAAGTATCCGAAGTCTTTTAGCGGAACGACTGGCTACTTCTCATCCCCTGGATCAACACTCCATCAGAGCTATTTTAATATCTACCTCCGCACGTTATTCCTTGTTAGCAATGAAGATTCCCTGTGCTTCGGAGACCCAATGGACTTACGCCGGAGAATTAATAAAGTTTTACCCTGATGGCGCACAATGGAGCCTGAAATTTCTTCAACGACTAATCCGCCAATATAAAAACTATCAAAGATTTTTAAATGTATGAGCCAATGTTACTTCTATATACTCTTTTTAAAATTTCTTTTGTTACTGCGTTTCTTTTAATCATTGTAATTTAACGTGTTTTTTTATAATGATGTTTTTTAACCGTGTTTGACTTATGTTTAGAGTTTTAATTTTAAACTATAATGTTTATTTATGTATTTGTATATATAACTTCTCTAAGCAAATAAAGTCTTTAAAAAAAATCTTCTTGAGAATGCTACGAAAATGAGATTAATTTATGTTAATGCTAGACATATTTGAAATCCTATTTTCCAATGTATGTAGTAAGAACGGCCACTCGCTCTAAGGCTTTTGGTATCAATATATAAACACTAATAATAATAAATATATTACACATTATTGGAAAGCTCTTTTTTTGGTATGTGAATATTTTATTATTTTTTCTTGCAAATTCCATTTCCTTCATGAATATTTGCGTAAATGGAGGATTTTTCCATGCATTTAAAATCTTTTTATTTATTTACCGTCCCTCTGACCATCGCAATATAATCTAAATTATACTACTTTTTTACTCTGTTCTTTCTTGATTGCTATTTTTATTAATGGTCTTTAGGTGGCGCATGATTGAAACATTTCATATACAAAATATTCTTAAAAGGGTCTGTATAAAATTATAATTTGATATATATTTATGTGACTTTTTTAGGACAACTATAAAATATAAAATACATTTGTTAGATTGTAAAATCAAAATATGTTGGTTTCCTTGCCCTGTTCTCGAAAATAAATCATTAATTCCATCAGCCCCTAATTCAAATTGGACGTATTGTGTAAGATTGTCATTTGTGTGGTCATGACTCTTAGAGACTTAAGGTATAAGCTTCTAAGGATCTAGGAGTCAACCGGATCATACAGATGTCCTCATCCCAATCCTTTGTATATGTATATATCATAATGAATAAATCAGTTCCGTCAAGACTTACAGACTCAGTCAGAAGTTGCTCCCAGTGTTTGAAGATGTGCCAAACCTATTGCATCCGTTAGTAAGTCGGATTAAAGAGCGCTCTGGCACGGAATTTAAGATGTGCGGTACAATTGTGGAGCGTTTTTAGAGGCTTAGATATACACTCCTCTGTAGTTCAAGATACATAAAAGGATATTTCCATAGATATAAAAATCCCATAGAGGATTTGGAATTTGCCTTTAATCAGCTTTCGGAGAC
>CP045897.1:18150870-18172320 GCA_013387185.1 Caligus rogercresseyi | reverse complement strand
CTGTGTGGAATCCTTTATTTGATTTAAATAATCAGCTATTTGCTGGTCCGTTTTAGCTTAATAATAAAAATATTAAAAAACATAAAAACAAATCATTCCTGTGTATAAAAACATACACATATATATAAACATTAAAACACGTATAAAATTAAAAATACTAAAATAAATAAATAAATCCCCTAAATTGGGGTACTGCGGCCAATGGTCCTGGCTACGTCCCTTGCCGCAGCTAGTGTCCTGGCCGACCTCAGGGACTCAAAATTGTTCCACACAGACACTGCGTGGGACGCAAATGTGTCTGTGCGCCCCTTAATGGACACGCCACCGAAGTCGTAGACCTCGTCGGTCTCTTTGGGGTTGGGAAGACGAGATCGCCAAGGGGTTTCTGGCACCACATCCCCCATCGTTGGAGTGGAAGCACTTCCAGGTCTCTACTGCCACAGCCATGACGGTTATCTCGTTGAGGGAGGGAATTTTTGCACTCCTAAGGAGATCCTCGATCCGAATGTGGTCCCGTCTCCTGCAACCGGCGATGCTCCTTGCCACGTCATTGATGGCGACCTGGACGGCCCTGTGTGCGGCATCCGGCTCCTATTCTTATCAAACCTAGGTGTCGTCACGACCGCGGCTGCATACGAGAGCTTACCAACCATAAGCCCCCTGGCCAGTTGCCGAAGGTATTCCTCTCGGAATATGAACGGCCAACCTTGAGATGAGTGCTGCCCGTTGTTTTGCTGCCTTTACCACGTAGGCATTGTGGGGTGCGGTGGTGAAGTCTGAGTCGAACTTGACCCCAAGGAACTCAATCTCATCGGATGGGTGCAACTCGACGCCCCAACCCTGATGGTGAAGGCTGAAGTGTCTTTCTTCTTGGCTTTGCCCCCAATCATGAATTGGGTCTTGGCGGCGTTAAGGACGAGACCATTCCCCCTGCATATTTAGAGAAGGCATCCGCCTTCGTCTCTAACAAGAGCCCAACTTCCTCAAGGGAATCACCGACAGCCCATAGGAAGAAATCGTCCGCGTAACTGCTATTTTCTCGTCTCCAATGCCAACGCAGGAGGTGACGTCCGCAACCAGGACAAGGTAGAGGATCGGACCTAGGATGGAACCTTGCCTCACACCATACTTTACGTTCAGGAAGTCGGACTCGGCGCCATTCCACACCACACGCTGTGATCCGCCAGAGAGGTATGACTTGAACCACTCCAGTTGCATGCCCTCGATCCCAAGCTTCTTCAGCTTCGGCAACAACTGTAGCTGGTCAACTGTGTCGAAAGCAGCAGAGAGGTCAAAGCCGAGGACCCCTACAACCTCCCTCTCTGCTTGGCTTTCAACCACTTTGCATGGGCAGTGGCCAACGCAGTTGTGGTCGAGCGGCCCCTCCTGAATCCGAACTGGGTGTTCGGAAGAGCCTCCGTCTTGGCCAGATGGATCTCGAAGTCGGTCTTTACGACGGTCTCTAGTATCTTGGAGAGTGCCGGCAGGATGCAGACGGGTCTGTATGATGCAGGATCAGCAGCAGACTTGCCCTTGCCCTTATAAATGGGTAACACGTTCGACAATTTGAGAGCCGTGGGAACTGTTCCGGACGCCAAAGATCGGTTTACAAGGTGCGATATTGGTCCGGCAAGCACCTCAATGCCTTTCTTGAGGACGGAGACGGGGATCCCGTCGACGCCAAGGCTTCGGTGGCCCTCATGGTTTGACAACCTTAGCAATCTTACCAGCGCTTGCAAAGGAGAAGGAGAATGTGCAGATGACTTGGGCCACGATTTCAGTTTGGATTGCCGAGCTGAGTGTTTAAATAACATGAAGTATCCTTGAAGCGTAGCACCACTAATTGGTATGTTGAGAGTTGATACCTTGTTGGCGAGTTCATCCGCCATGGAAATGGGGACTTTGGATAAAACTTTTTGAACATGTCTGCTAGTTGATTTGGGCCTGAAGAAGATAGCCCCTCCGATAGGGAATGCTAGATATTTAATTTATAGCATTAATAAGTATCTTGTCCAAAGATCCCTTATTTGTATGGTCGACGTTCCTCCTGACGTAAATATAAGTGAGATGAAGTAAAACAAATATGTATAGTCCACAAGCTAAGAAAAGCAATTTCAAGTCGAAGGTATTCCGTAGATGGAGCCGGAGAGCAATCATGTGTATTCATTTTGACCCTTTAATATGTTCAAAAGGGTACGCTACACTTGATCATATATAATGGGAACAATAAAATTATCCTCTGGTGATAGTTCGACAATCTAGAGTGCAGTTTAGAGAAGTTCGTAGGATCCGAGGAAAGATAGTTCTCTTTAACAATCTTTGGTCGATGACGAGTGAATCTTATATATGAGTCTGCACTGAATCCTTTCATTGGCTTATAATGATAGTCGGTTTGCGTTCAGTTGATGTAGAGATATCAAATCACGGGATGAGGATGAGAGAGGGCTCCACCCTCATAAAACACAACAAATATTCACCTAATTATTACTGCTGAATAGGAATTGATAAATTTAAATGTTTGTTATGAAAAGGATGCTTCAAGTGATTATTTTTACCCCATTGAGCAGGGGCTTCTAACCTCTTTTATGTATAAATTTATTCATCTATATAAATGGTTTTAGTTCTCTAAGGAACCTATGGATCCCGAAGTTGAACCAAGTCATCATTTTTTGGTAGTGAAATGAACATTGTCTATATAATGTCTCCGTTCGTCCCTCCTCCCAAAGGAAATCCCTAGGATACACCAAGGGGCAATTTTGTCCCGGTTGAAACCCAGTGTCTACATCATCTTCAAAAGTCTCTATAGTAACTCGCCGAACAGATACTTGCGCAAACGAGCCTCGCGCAAAAATAATCGCTCATACGGCACTCGCGCAATCAAATCCTTGCTCAAATAAGCTGACACCAAAGGATATATGTTGCACATAACATCTAACTGCTCTTTCTCACAATTCTATTGGTGTCTTTGATTCCTCTTATAGTAAAATACAATTAAGCATAAGTCTTACTAATATCATTGAAAGTTGTACTCTTCGTTGCAAGAAAAGGACATGAGATATGTAAATTTTCTCAACCAGATTAATACCATTCCTTTTATTAAAAAATGAAAGGGTTTATTAATCCAAAACTAAATGTAAGCATATTATATGATTTTGCATACAAATAAAATTAAGGGCGCAAACAGATATTTTATTTTATATCTTGGCACTCAAAATGTGTGTATAAAAGAGTTTTTTATGTTCTTTCCGCCGGTATTTTTGCCAAAAGCCACACTAACATTCGGCATCTTTATTCAGCGAACTGATGAATTAACCTCAGGGAAATTTGTTTCTACCGAACGGAGCAACGACTCATCGACTTCAAGAGCATCAATGGATGTTATGAGTATTGTCTTTCACAAGAAGTTAAAATTACCATTATTTTTCATTGATATCTGAAGCTCCCTACATATTTCAACCGTCCGAAGAATCCTCTAGATATGAAGGCCCCTATCTATGTATAAATTACAAATGCCACCAGTGAGGTTCTTGAGCGGGTCATGACATATGTAAAAATTTGAATTATACTAAAGTTACAAAATTAGTTAGTTCCAATAGGACGTTCTACAAAACATTCATAAAACAAAACTTGGCTCCAAAAATGGATCGATGGCTGCATTTTTACATTTATAGATTCATGTAGATATTAATTACTCTGAGACTGATGTTCCTTTATACAGATTTATTACTTTCAGTTTGATGACCTCTTAGTTTATGATTTTATATGTTTAAATAAATATATTGCTAATAAATACAGACTTTCCTACTGATTGAAATGTTTTTGAGGGGTTGAAGGAGTTCAGATGATTCATCGGCTTTAGGCTTTTTGATGTTCCTATCTATCGTTAGTATTTCACCACTTAAAATTGGGGTGATCTCTAGTTTATGCCATGTACGGAGAATTAGTAGCGTGTTAAATTAAACATTAATTAGCATTAAGACGTAAGACAAATGTTTATAAAACTAAACTTTAATAGTTTGTATTCATCTTTTTCTCGCTTTAAAAAAAAGGAAGTTAGCCTGGCGCATCTTGTACCTATAATCTCTGAAAGGGATGATATAATTTTGCAAGTTCCATAACACCCATTCAAAAGAACCAATTTTCGCTTTCCAAAATTGATTCCCTGTACCTCTTTTTTTTACAGGTACAAAGAGGATCTTGGAATGAAACATACCCATAGTATGTTGAATATTCCAAAACAAAAGATTGTCGCACTTTCACGTCCCAATATGAAACTACTTGTTCAAGCCTACACAGGCACTGGATCATTTCTGGCCTATCTGAGCAAGTGGAAAAACACTAATGCCATTTGCAATAGTTGCATGGAAGAGTCCCAAAGCCTTGACCACCTAATCAACAGATGCTCGTCGCTCTCATATGAGAGATACCAAGCCATGCAAGAAGAGGATGAAGATCTTCATTTTATTAAATTTATTTATTGTAAAAAGATGCAAGAACTTATTGATTATAACTTTAATTTAATTGCTTAATAACTAGATTATAAAATAATATCTATAATGTAATACTCAATATCCATTTTCACCTTTGTAGCAACCTTTTTGTGGTCGTGTTCTTTTATTGTATGTATGTATTGCTTTTATCAATGTATATTTGTAATGTTTATATGTAAGTTGGTAAAAACAGCAATAAATACTTAACTTACTAACCTCTTATTTATCATAAATAGAGTGTGGAAGATGGAAAAGGAGGCGGATTAAAAAAAATCCAATTAATCCAATTCATCATGTTAATAAAAGTGAGCTTTATATTTAAAAAACTACTCCTAAATAAAAAGTATTTTTACTCTCTTTCAAGGCTGGGCGTTTTAAATATCAGATTTCAAGGGGGGATATCATATAAGAGAAGAGGAGTTTAATCATTCATAATTATGTATGTACATACATCTTGTTATTCATCTAATTAGGAGGATGAATAAGAGCTATAAAATATAATAATAAGAATGATGTGACGGCCTCTGAGTAAGGTCTATTCCATTCATTGACCTATATGTTCTATCATGCATGAAAAATCCTGTTGTGTAATCCAGGGTCGAAGCTTACTTAAAGGCTTGTGAAACACTTCACTGAAGGAACTCCTGAGAGCCTGAAATGAAATAATAATAATAAGTATTATGAAATCTCTAAAAGTTTATCTATATTTAAAAATGTGACATTTTAAAACGGTTATAAATATATCAAAATTTAAAACATGTAATACTTTAGAGATAACTATAAATAAATAATTTAAAATTAAATATCGAATAACATGACGCTTTTTGTATTTAATATTATTTTCGAAATTAATAATTATGTTTTATATATGAAAAGCCTTTTCTTCATTAAAAAAACATTTATACAGACTATATTCAAGGATGTTTAAGTGGATAGGGCATCAATTAATTAGCAGAGCCGAATAACTTATTTGTTTTAACACCGATATCGGTTAGTGGATATTTATGTGACCCATTTTAAGAACTCTGTCGGTGTGATAATTCCAGGATTGTGGATTGAACGGAAAAAACGAATGCCGTTCGCGAACGCACATTCAAAATCGAAAGCCTGAACGGAATAATAAGGAACGGACGAACGGATTGTTTGGTGTTGGCGTTGTCCCTTTGATTTATATTGATTTCAAAAGTTTTATAAAAGAAGTTCAATCAAATCCTGGATTTAGGAGTGCCAACGTGGAAATGGCTGGCGATATAGTTAAATATGTGCTTGAAAGATCGAAGCTCTACATAAACACTATCAAAAGGATTTTATGAAGACATCGTGCATTTTAAACCAATCTAATAATGATTTGTCCTTTATATAAGGTTATTCTTCAGGGCAGTAAATATAAACTAAAATGTTCAATTATGTATTTTCGCAACTGCCCTGAATAGTTTTATATGTTTTGGTATATATGTTTTTGTATTTATTTATACACTGTATAAATTTTTCACAGTTAACCGAATAGAATGCTTTTAACCGGAAAAAATTAAAAAAAGTTCAATCAATGTCTCTTATGTCACTTCAGAAAAAAAAGTGAGGACGGTTTTTTACAAAAAGAAGTGCGGTTGAATTACTGCGAGTGATTCCGGGATAAAAGTGAGGACGGTTTTTTTTTTTAAATTAAAAAAGCAAATAATTGATTTTTTCCAACGAACGGACGAATACGAAAGGAACGGACGAACGCTAAAAAATTGAACAGACGAACGCCTGAATGGATTTTTTTCCCAAATCGAATGGACGAACGGACGAACGATAAGGTTGGTAACGCCCACAAACCTGGATGATTCAATAAAACTTTTTATATACACACACTCAAGGAACATATTTTTTTAACCCACCAAAATAAAATGTCATATAATGCCAAAAATTTAAGGAAATAATGTCCCTTGACAGATGATAACTGATATAAACAAGCAATATTCCATTAAGTGTCTTTGGCTCAAGTACCTTAGGAAAACACAAGGCTTGGGGCTTTGATAAGAAGAAAAAACTATTATATATTGTATGATGATGGGTCCCATGGAGGTGTGAATCCAGGTACTTAGATCAAATTAAACAAATATCAAGTGGGATGACAGGAAAAATTAACGAGGGAAGACTATATTCTTCTTTGAACAACATTACAAAGCAATTGTTGCGTGATCTTATTACCTCCGCCGAAGGAGGTATTGTTTTCACTGGCGTTGGTTTGTGTTTGGTGGTTTGTCAGCAAGATAACTCAAAAGTACAGAACGGATTCGGATGAAACTTTGTGGAGTTGTTGGAAATGCCAAAGAAACAAGTGATAAAATTTTGGCATCTCTGAGTGCAGAATTAGATGCAAAATGAGCTAAATACTAATAAATATTTCAAGTTAGCCTACTCTGCCAATAGATGTCGCTGTGCTGTGAAATCGGGTGCCGGGAGCGTCTTCCTCTCGGAATTTTCGTCGAGGGGAACCCTCCCCGTCCCTCTACGCCGCCCCAGTAGTGAAAAATCCGCCTCGGAAGGCTCATAAGGACCCCGTGACGGCGGAGGTTTGCACTCTCTGAGTGTATATATGTCTTTAGTTCAACTTATTTTGAGAATATATCTGAATTAATTTAATTGATGATGGGGAATTAAAGAGTGTTTATGATTCGATTCGTGTTTTGTATGAATAATTTGATTGAAGAACATAATATTATTTTTTAGATCCAAAACTTTTAATTAACATCAAGTTTCTTTAACATAATTAAGAGCTCTCGAAAGCTTATTAAAATTACTTATATGAGTCGTATATGAAGACTATGTCTACAAAACGTTAAGTATGAACATTTATATGGATCCTTAAATAGTTATCGTTGAATACGTAATAATAACATGTAATAAGCAAGAGGCAAAATATTAATTATGCATTTTGTTGGAAATATAATTAATAAAATATATGTATTTATTGTATTATTATTACTTTGCTTCTTCATAAACCCCACCACATCGGAATCAAATAAGGTATCATCCCTTAATGATCTACAATTAAATGAAATTGCCTTTAAGGATGAATTATTTCTAAAGATATAGGTGGAAAGATCAAATTTGAGTTCACGAATGGCTAAAGTTTATCTGAGGTAATATAATAGTAAAACTTTGAGACTCCACAGCCTGGCATTCAAACTCCCCTCAAGAACTACATTGAGTGAGGTCGAGAAAAAGAGATCTGATATGCATGTCTCTTAATGATATTCATGGGATTAACTGGACTGTAGTTGAAGCATTGTTTGTCGTAAATGCTTACCACACTTGCCGTTACTGTGTAAAGTGTGTCGTTTGTTATATAATGCATTAACATAAATAAAAACAGTACAATATTTAATTTGTATAAATTTAGCTTCTACACTAAAATTAATTCGGTGATATCCTTATAAAAAAATAAATATATATATATATCAGACTTGTTGATATATCGTTCATTTGTTGTCGTTGGTGAACGTCGTTCGTCATTCGCGAACGATGAACGACGAACGATTCAATTTAAAAATATACACTCAGAGAGTTCAAACCTCCGCTGTCACGGTGTCCTTATGAGCCTTCCGAGGCGGATTTTTCACGCCTGGGGCGGCGTAGAGGGACGGCGAGGGTTCCCCTCGACGAAAATTCCGAGAGGAAGACGCTCCCGGCACCCGATTCACAGCACAGCGACATCTATGGCAGAGTAGGCTAACTTGAATATTTATTAGTATTTAGCTCATTTTACATCTAAATTCTGCACTCAGAGATGCCAAATTTTATCACTTGTTCCTTTTGGCATTTCCAACAACTCCACAAAGTTTCATCCGAATCCGTTACTTACTTTTGAGTTATCTTGCTGACAAACCAACCAACCAACAAACCAACGCCAGTGAAAACAATACCTCCTTCGGCGGAGGTAATTAACGACGAACGATAACTTTTGGCGAACGACGAACGACAATTTTTTGCGAACGTCAACAAGTCTGATATATATTGAATATGTGGTTGTCCTATACATGCATTATGATCACATAATAAAGATTGTATTTTTAATTTTGGATTGCACCAATATATTTATATGAGAAATGTTCAATGTGGAAAGAATATATCAAAATAAACTATAATGCTTATTTTTGTATTTTAAACACTTTATATACCTGTGCTGTAAATAGGTGAACAGTTTAATATAAAAAAATTAATTTTTAATATATATATGTGTATATTGTGTACGTCAGATATTTAAATAATGAAATAAAGATTGCTGAAGAGAAAAAAAATATATTTCAAACATTCAATTAATTCCAAATTCCATGTATGGTATATTATTGATTTTTTAAAGAAATAGTTAAGCTTAAGAAACATACGATTAAATGATATGAATAAAAATTAACAATGAATGTTTTTTAAATAAAGATCGTGCCTAAATAATACTTTAAAAAAAATTAAAAAACCAATATTTCAATCTATATTTTTAAGTTAAAATATAGATTACTATAGCAATAAATATAATCAATATATGCAGCACCTATGTCTAGATTAAATTTGTTTTCAATATGTTGTAAAGTCTTCAGAAAAATGCATTTACAAAAACTTATTGACATGCATACCTACATTCCCCTGTCAGTTTCTTTGTTTAATGCATTTTATCATTAAATTTTCAAAGAACAAAAAAATGATATATTTTTATGCTACATGAAATTTGGCCTGGGGGTAGCTTCCGTCAAAAAATGTCTTCTTCTCAAATCGAGATAAATAGAAATGTATTTTTCTGTTGCCTTTAAGAATCATACCTGGAAGGGCTGTTGTAGGTGAGCGTCTTATATACATATATTGTATGCATTACATTGAATTATTATCGCATTTCAAAATAAACTAAGACACAGGCTGTGAACTGATTGACATATTCAATGAAAAAGTTTGAATTCATAGCATATCAATAGAGTGTCTTATGATGAAGGCTGTAAGGTAAATGGTGAATCAACTTTACGACCTTTAACACAGTGGTGCCATGGTGGCGGCCCTCGGCCGGAACCGGCCCAAATGGACATCTCATTTGGCCGTTACTTTAGTGGTTGAGAAGTGTTTTTATAAATAAATAATATTATGATACAATATCAACAAATTTAATCTACTTTTGTTTAGTGTTAGTGTTGCAAGGCCAAAAATGTACCGGTAATTTGCCCCCCCCCCCCCCGAAGTCCCACTTGAAAACAGTCCAGCCCCTGACCGATTTCACCCTGGCATCCCTGTTTTAACACATATAAGGCTATACGGCCTTTTTAGCATATTAAGCGTATATTTTTACAAATTTTGAGGAGCTGACGACTTATTTTCTAAGACAAAAGAGCGACTTTTTATGGACTTGTTCACTTTTATTCGGAATGACATTAACAAAACCAATTTCGAACTTCTTTCCGTAAAAACGTCGTCACTTTTTGCCCATATTTTATATTTGTTTCGTATATTTAGCCTCTTTTGCAAATTTATTTGTTTTTAGATATCTTTTTCCGCATATTTCTGAGTATATAGGACATAAACTTTGTTAAAAATTCATACAACCCTGCTCATCATAGATTAAATCAGTGGCGTGTGTTAAATCAAAGAGCTATATTGATCCATAAAAGCTTGGAATAAATCTACTGGGTTAATATGGATTATATTTCTAGAAACCAAATAATCACATAACAAATGTTTCTGATTTTTTGCCTTTATGATCAACTTATAAGCATTACATCATTAAAATGCCTTTTTGGGGGTCACAGTATAACTATTGTAATCTCATTTGTCCAAACACTTTATGCCAAAAACATAACATAAAGGAAAAACTAACAAATAACGAATATCAGAATTCTTAATCGAATTTAGGATGATAGAGAAAGTTTTTCTTCTTCTAATTTTTTATAAAAAGTATATATACAAGAAAATACTTATTTTATGTTATGTATTATTTTACGTGTCTTCCCACTACCTTGAACCTTAATCGATGTAACACCAGTGGCTCCCATATATTATATATGCATGGGCCTAACTTTATAAAATAACAAACAAGAAAGGTTCTTCCATAAGGTGTACCTACATGGACATCTATAAGAGATGTTTGATTGAAAATATGGATAATCATATTAACTTCATTCTTCATTTATTTCGTCCAAGAGCCCCGGGAATGAGAGGCGTTGTGCAATTGAATAACAGTGATTCATTGTTTGTTATGATTTGCTCCTAAACCCCTGTCTGCATAGAAGAAGCCTTGAGAATATCTCTCCCTGAAGGATCAGCATGAATGGGCTTGGTATCAGGAGTTGGACCGGAGACAGCTGGAGTTATCGATGATCCAATGTCTCCTTCACTTAACGTCTGGCATCCCTCCGTGTTAGGATCCTCTCAATCGCCCCTGAATCCTGGGGTTCTTGAAATAAATCAATATAGAATGAAGTGAATATAAGCGTCCATATTTTCCACCAAACCTCTCCTATAGTTGTTCATGTAGGCATATCCTTTGGAAGACCCAAAATAGAAATAAAAGACAAAGCAAGTTTACATAAAGTATATGAACTAATATATGATAATAAATATATGATGAGGATATTAAATTATAAATGAATAAATAATATTCACTTTTAAATTCGATGAATAAGGAATCAAAATATTTTTCTGAGTGGGATACAGCATGTATCAAATCAGAGTAACCATATTACCAAGTATATATAATACAGTAAGAATGCATAATCAGAGTCATAATTAGTATTTTTGAGGGTCCAAACCCGCAGTTTCATCAATCACAGCTAAGGAATATTGAGGTTTAAACCAAACGTTTTATGATTGAAGAAAAAACTTAAAAATGTGCTCCTGGATTATTATTTAGCGACTCAACTTGAGTTCTAATAATCAATTTATCAATTTGTTTTGATTTTTCCATATTTCTTTTAACCGTCTTTCCAGTTTATTAACGTGTTCTTTCTTATCTTGTTTTTTTTCTTCATATATATTTTTCTTCTAGTTTTTTATCCAATTGCTCACTAATAATAAAATAGATAAAATGTTTTTAGTGTGATTTACTTCTATACTTCTTTTGGTCTATGACCAATCAAATAAACATAAAAAGAGCTCAATATATGTTTTAATTTTGAAAGTTTGGGGATACAAACGGAACATCTGCCGGTCACAAATATGTCATGTTTGAGTTTTAAAACATGTATCGATTTGACTTCGGGTTTCACATCATATAATTACGGTATATTTCAGTTTCAAACAAAAACCAGTGGGCTTTGTTTCCTTGTATCCCTTTTCTGTAATTTTTACTTTTGTTAAAATAGTTTGCATGCGAGTAGGATACCATAAAACCAGTTGAGGTCCAGTCTTTGATCCAAGGTGGAATCCATTAAAAGATCTCAAGCCATCCCTCCTCCCAAAAACACACACAAATACTCTAACCATGTTGTTTGGTTTTTGGATTTTTTCACATTAAGAATAACAATTATTTTAGAATACTTTGATTTTATCCTAAATGTCAAAATCTAATATACACATAATGAATAAGAAAAAAGGTTATAAATTTAAGACCTATGAAAAACGTTCATTTTTAAGTGCATACTTTTCATTTAATATTACTTTTGGACAATTGATTTGTAAAGAACAATCTCTATAAAAGAATGTACATGAATTCCTTCATCCAGTAGCAAAATCCAGGACTAATGAGCTTGATTAAGTTTGTGTTACACAAAACATACAAATCAGTTAGTCCCTTTTTTCTATTAGGCTCTATGCTTTTTTGTCAGCCTTCATATAGTTTTTCATAAATTAATATGACTTCTACCTCTAACCGTCGTCAAATAACATTATTATCACGTCGAGTCCCAAGGGACTGCGGTAAATTTAATTATACTTGTATAATATATAACATTACCTTAGAAGAAGAAGACCCCCCCCCCCCCCCCCCCCTTAGAGGAGGCTTATTCTCCAACACATCCTTTGGGTACGTCGCATGCTGCAGCAGTACAACCAAAGCAATGCATTGGGAGCTTTTTAAAGTAAAAGCTTTTTTTAAACATAAAAAACGCACTTGTGCAAAACCAACGAGAATAAAACATAAAGAAAAACAAAATTGTCCATTTTATTTATTATTATGTCTTTTTTTTGCAACTCTGGCTTTATAAGTGGGTTATATTTTAATAGATAGGGTAGTTTTAAAGTATGAATGTGATTTTTAAATAAAAAATATTTGAATGTTTCATAGTTGGTTTATATATTTGTTAGTGTTTTCAATATATACATAACAAATACCAAAGTTCCAAATTCATCCCTTTTATGTATATATATATATATAAATATATATATATATATATATACTATTTCAAGACTTCTTTTTAAAAATGGTTTTTTTCAGTTCAAATATATACAAGCATAGAAAACAGAATCTATATAAAAGATGTTATGCGTTAATAAACATTTAGTAGTGTTTTTTAAATTTTTTGCGGGTTATATGGATTTTTTTAAATTATATGAATTCTTACTTTAAAACAATCAAGATCAAAGTTAAATGTGTATAAAAATGTGAAAGAAGTAGTCTATTATACTATCCATCGTGAATGTAAGTGTGACCAAATGTTATTACCATATATATGAGAGATTCACAATTACGAAAATGTTTTTTCAAGATTAATATATCCTTCATCCTTTTACAACCGATAAAATTGTATTCTTAATCGTATTTTTATGTTTCATTTTATATTTTTCTACAAATATATATTTTTGCCTATATGGTTCAATAGAATAAAAGTATCCGACAGGATATAAATAAGCATTATAGCATTAAAATTAGTCTATCGAACTTGGATCTTATCAAGGAGGTAGACCAATAATAATTGACCATCCCCTCTCGGGATTCAAACCCGCGACCTTCAACATTGAGAGTTGAACACGCCTTAACGCGCACGGCTATCGCACTCCCTTTTTACAAAATCGCAACAATTTCAAAAAACCTCTTTAAATCTACAATCATAAAAACAAAGAACAAAAAAAATTGCGAATGATGTGACAATGTTTGTTTCCAACGGTATACTAAGTATGTTTTTTGTTTTTTCGCTTAAAGACTTTCCGGCTACAGATTATCGTTATGACATCGGCCCTTGAATAACAACTGACGGCCGACCTACATATATTAAATATTCAACATTTGTTTCGTCAACAATTAGGCGAGCATAAGGCAGTTAATCTGTCCACCCCTTTCTCTAAAAATGACATCTGAGACAACAAGGAGCATCATCAATTAAGTTATACCATAAGCTCTTCGAAAACAAAAATATTTGTGGCCCCTGTTGTTTCATTATCCTTCTTTTCGTAGGCTATAATTTAGTACCTGTTTAAAATTAACTCTATGAACCTCCCCAGGGCTATAAGTTTTTCTAGGAAGCATATGCTCCCTATGCTGAGTGAATACGATTATAAGTACGTAAAATGTACTCCGCAATCCCCCTCCCATCAACGCCATAAGCATATTCATCCTTTCTTTGATGAATAAAAGGAGTTAAGGCAAGTAAGTAGTAGCACACTGCTGAGGTTGTTGTTGTTTTTTAATGAGCCAAACCCCCTTTTTGCTTTTAATTTTTTCAAGTGGATACATAATTGGATAATAAGCGTAGAGTAGTTATGATCATTTATCTTGATCCCTTAATTTTTGAATTAATGAAAAGAAATTTATTTTCTTGAGAGGGAGGGGATTCGACACTCCTCAATATATATATATATATATAAGAAAAAGAGATCGATTTTGATTATAAGCCTATAAAATTCAAGGAAGTGCTGATAAAGAGTGGAAGTATGGCATGTATCCCTATAAAAGAGGAGAAATCCACTTACTCTAATCCACTATTAAACACTTCACCCTATAAAATAAGCCTTTTTATTTAAACGAAAGCCGTTAGGTGTGCTGTATGTTTATGTGTACTCATTTGATTGAATCAAATTACGAGGAACAACTAAATAACATCTAAATCACGTTGTATCGCTTTCAAATATTGCAAGTAATGTTTAGAATAACTAATCACACTTTTATGATAACCACAACTCACTAATAGACAATGAAAGGTGTATATTGATGCATCCTAATTTATATATCTATAATATATATATATATTGCTTAAAAAAAGAATAAAGCTTTAACCATTCCTCATCATCAATAAATCGCAATCTTAGTTTTTTTTGTGGTAAGTAAATGGCGATTACAGTAATGTAATTTAAAGTTTGTAATAGCCTGTAGTCATTTTTTCATAGAGCTTTTCCAGACATAAAATATAATTAGCTCAATTTCTCAATATGGTTATTTGATATAAGCCGATATTAATCTTGAAAAAAATATTCGTAACTATTTTTTCATTAAAAACATTTTTATTTGAAGTTCGGATATATGTCATATATGAAGTAAGTAAGAGTTGTTTTTTTTTTTTTTTTAATTCAACAGTTCATGTAAAAATTTATATATAAAATTGATGCTAATAAGTAAAAATACAATATAAAAACATTTTAGTTCATAATTATAGCAAATACATGAACATACTACCTAATTTCTCCAAAAGTAAAACTTAAATATTAAAACATAAATACTAAAGAAGTGTAAAGGTCATTTAAATTTTTAAATTTCTTTAAAGTAATTTTAAAGCATCTCTAAAGACGTTGGAACGGGAGGGGACATATACACCAAATCGCCAGCTAGCGTCTACGAGTTGTCCGTGACCGAAGGGATCCGTAGGTTTCTAATGCAGCATATCGAGCGGAGGCGGATATGAATATTGCACTAAGTCCAGCGGCTGCAGGGGCGATCCAATGTTAAGGCTCTTTGCCCTAGGGCTTTGGCACTAAGTAGAGCGTTGTTTATAGCTTTTGTCATCGCGGAAGCCCTTTGACTTGAAAGGCCAAATAAAAATAGAGGCTTTGCAGTACTTTCTAGCGTTAGGTGCATCCAAGTACATTTAGTTTATAATCTCACCAATATGTCTACGATCGACACTCTGCAAGGCGCTGAATATAGAGTTAACTAGAAGGCATATATACACTCGAGAGTGCAAACCTCGCCGTCACGGGGTCCTTATGAGCCTTCGAGGGCAGATTTTTCACGACTGGGGAGGCGGCGTTAGAGGGAGGGGGAGGGTTCCCCTAGACGGAATTCCGAGAAGACGACGCTCCCGGCACCAAATTCACATCACAGCGACATCATGGCATAGGCTAACTTGAAAAATTTAGTAGTATTTAGCTCATTTTGCGCTTTTCGCACGCAGAGATACCAAAACTTAATCACTTCTTTGACATTCCAACAACTTTACAAAATTTAATCCAAACAGTCCGTACTTTTTGAGTTATCCTGTGACAAACCACAAAACAACAAACTAACAAACAACATAGCAGTAAAAACAATACCTCCTTCGGCGGAGGTAAAACTTGAGGAGATTTGCCGAAATCAATAACTGTGAAGTAAATTGTCTTCCGTCCGTTATACAGCTAATAGAATGCCGGATACGATTACTCCACTCTCTCGGAAGATCCAGGAGTTTTAAGAATGCATCACAAATGAGATTGCACTCCGACAATCCCATATGCACAGGGGGAGTTAATTTTAAAAACCAGGCTTAGCACATTATGGAGATTTGCCGCCCGTAACAAGGGAAACCGAAATCTTCCATGATTAAGAGAGTCATGGTGATGTAAGTTGTGGATAGTTAATATACCCTTATTGATTGCGAGTTTCTCAAGATCCTCCGGAGTTCCTAAGTTCTTGAAGAAAGCCTTTTTGAAGAATTATATCTTATGATATCAACAACGGAGTCCTTTTCAAATATTGGTGTGTTTTTCCAAATGATTTTGGGCACACCCCAAGTAACCGAAAGGCTAGAGGTAATGCCGTTTGTTAGCTCAGAGCCAAACATAAGCCAGTGATAAGTTTATTATATTATAAATGAAACGCAACGCCTTCATTCACAAGAAGGATGTTTCGCTAAATTAAGGAAGACTTTAAATAAATCTTGGAATTATCGTAGCGAGTTGAACTATACCTCCTCCAGAAGACCTCTCTTTCTTTTAATAGTTGGCAAATACATCCTATGAAATAATGCAGCCAGCCAATTGTTCTCATCTAAGATGGCTTTTTCCGCTATCAAAGGCGACGAAGAAGCTTTGTAGAGAACCAACGGAACTACTTTTGTGTTGTAGAGGTCAATTCTTTTCTGAAGACGGAAATTTCTCCATGACAAGATTTTTGCATTATGATACAGCTGGTACTGACCAATTCTTTTCATACACGCCGGTCCTACACCATACAATACCCAAAACCTCAATTGTAGGTTTCAATTTACAAGCACGGATTTGAGAACAAAAGACTGGGTTCCAGAACCGATTGGTAAAATAGAGGTCTTATCTTTATTGACTGATAGACCTGAGCTAATTTCAAATTTATAAAATATTCTAAAATAATCTCTATCCTTTTAATAAGCTGAGCTTCCGAGTTAGCTTGAAGCATTATGGTGACGTCATCTGCGTAGAGATCGATTATATGATGAGACCCCTCAAAGTCCACGCCAAATCCGCCAAACTTTCGAATTATCCTCTGAGCAAACTCCTCGATTGAGGCTATAAAAAGGAGAGGGGCCGAAGGACATCCTTGCCTACAGCTTTTCCCCAACTTGATGCTCTTGCTTTCTTGTCCATTTAAAGAAATAGTAGAGGATCCATTAAAAAGTAATGCACGAACAGGATTAAAAAAATTCTCGGTAAAATATTTTTAACTGCCTTAAAATTTGAATGTGTGAAATGGAATCAAACGCTTTTGAGAAATCAATAGCTACAATAGCGCCATATTTTCCATTCTTTCTGACCGAGTCTATTGAGGCTTGAATATTATAAGATATGTCGTGAATTTTCGGGTTTTAAAAAACCTTTGATGGGGGCCTATTTTTCATTTAAAAAAGCTCCCATTTGTTGAGCTAGGACACCCGAAAGTATCTTGTAGGATTCATTTAAAATCGTGATGGGCCTCCATGGCTAAAATCAGATCCATCTCCCTTTTTGGGTTTTAAGAGTTTTAATTTTTTCACATTATTTAGTTAGTTATTAGATATATTTAAAAAAAAAAAACTTTTATTCTAAAAAGCTATCGATCCGTATCAAACCTAACATTTATGGGAATAATGTATTTTTGTTCGATATGCATTGGTTAATATAGAATATCTGTTAAATAATTTGAAAAACACGTTTAATAGGGCGTGAGAGTAAAAAGAACATATAAACATGGAGCTTTATAAGATCCGCTAGGTGACGCTACCAATAAACCATGTTTATAATAATATTATTACGATAGGTAAATTATGTACAACAAACATTTCTTCCATATAATCGAATATTCCTTACATAAATAATATGTCAAAGCAAATCTTATGATTCATCTGACATGAATCTGCATAGGAGTAATATATTTTTTTGTAATTGAAAGAGTAGAAATTGAAGAATGATAGTATTAGCTTTAACGTTTTGATTAGAAAGAATATCGAAGACCATAATGCTTTAACGGTCATAATTTAACTTGTTATTGAATGCAATCATTCTTTTCTTTAATTTTGCCTACAATCAACTAGATATTACACAACTAAAAATATATTTATCAACCATTGCTCTCCTATACGAGCAAAATATTCTTGATTAGCTTTTTTCCATAGAAAAAAGAAGGCGCGGGAGCAGAAATAACAGACCCCTTAATTTTTTGTACACTTCTTGTATATGATGGATTTACATTATGGTTTTCCAAGCCTAACCTTACATTTACCAATAGGAGTAATTAATATTGAGGCTGAAAATATTTTAGGATATAAAAAACACACAAAATACAATAACATATTTAGGGGAAAATAATTATGTGTAAAAAATCAATTTATATTGTGGTTTAAAATTATTCCTCGCCTGAGTAGCATTTCAAAACATTAAATGCTTTAACCAAATACTCAAAAATAATGCCAAAAACAGCAAATACACACAAATGGTAGAATAAAAAAATCTACAAATAGATTAACTTCTTTTAAAGTTTCATAATATTTAATAATATTTTTTCCGAAACTTTGGGGTAGAACTTAAATAAATCCACCGATGGAGTCATTTTATTTCTGGTAAAAAAGGAAAGGAATTTTCCAACTATTAAAGCAGCCAAGTTCACCACCACACAATAGAATTTTTAATATAATAAAAGGAGCTCTTTATGGATTAAAGAACGTTAACTAAATTACTTCTGAGAGTAATTATTTCGCTTGATCTTCCGCTTTGCCACTTTTTCGTGATACATGATCAATGTATTCATGGCCTGGGTTCTAAATTATTATTATTTTTGACTGGTCAAATATAAATTTATCCGTTTCTTCAAATAATAAAGTATCCTTTCCACACAAAATCAGTGGAAAGAGCTGTGAAAATAGTAACGAAGGCATCTGTAAGAGTTTATGAATATAATCAACGTCATGTATACAATAATCAACCATGGAGTCAGGAAAAAAACCCTCTCTTTTTACCGTAAATTTGAACTATACTGTTACATTATGTTTTTACGCAACTGTTGAAGAGGAGTTTTATTTATTTTATATTTGTATTTTAGTGTAGTATGTTTACATTGTATTGTTTGTTATAAATATTGAATAAAATTTCGTGACCGAAAAAAAAAATATTCAATTTAATTTTATGTGACCAATTTTTAAGGAAAAAAATACTTTATTAAAATAGAATGTGAAGGTAAGCCTCTTAAAGAATAACTTTAAAACCTCTACAAGAATAACGTTATTATTTTCCTTCTTAAAACATAAAATAATTATATCGAACATATAGGAAAAAAAAAGAAAAAAAAAGCACCCTAGTAGGAGCTCTTGTTTAAAAAAATGATTGATGCGTTGAGCACTTAAGTTTCGATTATTCGTATTAAAAGTTGTTTCGTACAAATTTGAATAAAAAGATATTCGTAAATTGACTATATAATCTATTTTGTATAGGTAGTAAAGCCCATAAACAAAAAGTTTTGCTTCTAAATAAGAGGTTTAAACCAAATCCATTTATACTATCAGATAATTTCTAATGCGCAACTGTTGCTGAGGGATGTAATATATCTAAGTTTAGGTTTCAATGAAAGCCCCTAATGTCTATATACATATAATACAGGGTGTGCAGGCGAATCTAGACTTTTTTTTGCACGAAACAAGATACTCATATCCAAGAACAAGACCTTTTAATGACTTTTTCATATCACACAAATAATGACTTTCTCTTGATGGATATTCAATTAATTCCTCCTTTACAATAACAGCCTCCACACGGTGCCTGAAACTCCCAACGGGCAGAGCACCTGTTCCCTGGACAAGTTGGCCACTGCCTGGATGATGGCAGCTTTCAAGGAGTCCCACATGTTGTAAGCACGCTTGTTAGTGTCCCTCTCAGGACGCCCCCAAGTAGTAGCGAAGGGGTTGAGGTCAGGGCTGCTGGGGGGCAGAACTTCTTTGACCAGAATAGTCGAGATTCTCAAGTTTTGCACCAGTTTGCACCAAATTGGACGTGTCCGGTATTAGGAATCCTTCCTCGATGTCCTCCGACTCCTGAAGGATGGCAATGCTGTAAACAGTAGCTTTGGGGAATTTGAAGAAGTCGATGATCTCCTTGGGCGCACGGCTGCAACGGAGCGCCACAAAATGCCGTCTGCGCTCAAGTTCCAGGAAATTTCAATCTAATTGTTATAAACAAAGCTAATAGGATATACTAACCGTTAATACATTTTAAGCTTCTACCCTAAAGGTTTGAGATACAAGTACTCAAAGTTAGTCTTGATTCGCCCTCCACGCCTTTATATCAGACTTCTTGATTTATCGTTCAGTTGTGTTGTTCGGGAACGATGAACGACAAGTTTTTGACGGACGATAAGAAAAATTTTACCGTTTGTCGGTCGTATGGCGCCAAAAAAAAGACAAAGTTTCCATTTTATGGGAAAATATCCTTCTAAAAAAGTCCGACTTTTTCAAAATGTCGAGAGAAAAAATTCTTTATAAAAAAAAACTTCGTCAACTTTTTCAAAATACGAACGATGATGTTCAATAAAAAAGATAACGAAGAACGATAACTTTTGGTTTACGACAAACAGGAAACAACACGAAAAAATTGATATAGACATATATATATATATAATATGTATATAATATATATATATTATATACATAATAAATATATATATATGTGTGTGTGGTGTGTTGGTTTGCTTTTATGTACATGAGGTTTCGTGAAAAACAGCATTATTTTATTTCCGATGTATAACATATTTATTTAGATATCCTTCTTGAGAAAATATTAAACCAGTAACTGTTTACCAGTTTCTAGTATGTAGAAGCAACAGAAAAGCGATCCTTCAGTAACAAGTTCATTTAAAGGAAAAGTTACTTTTCATAAATATACTTTTATTATATAATTTATATAATATACTATAAAAACTACAATATCTATATATCATTATATCGATTTACTCGCATTATAAAACTAATATAATATTGAACTGATAAAGATGACACAATCCTTTTCAACTTAAAATACGATGACTCTAAAGTAATTTTTCTGGTTACAAAATACTTTAATTTCAAGTATATAAACTTGAAGGTACAATACTTATAAGTCATTCTACTATCCAAAAATATACCATAGATAATTTTCAAAAGGTGGTTTTAATAATTAATAAAATGTATATCAATTTTTGAACTGCTTTTTAAAAGAATATTTGGAAATTAATAGCAATTATAGTGATGTTTTTTAAAGTAATAATTTAATATATATTTTGTTTCAGAAAGTCCATTTAAATAATCGAATGTTTTGATTCTGAAAAAATGTAGTGTATTTATCTCTTCTAGTAAATTATTAATTGAATAAATTACTGATATGAACATCTCCTCAAATTAAAAGT
>CP045897.1:18113370-18145870 GCA_013387185.1 Caligus rogercresseyi | reverse complement strand
TAATTACTTACAGATTTTTTTGATCGGATCCCAATATTTCTCCTGATTGCTCAAAAAAGTGATAATAGGATAATCGATCATACCCATCAAAGAAAAAGCAGAAAATATTTATATCCTTTCTTTATAGATGATCAACATCATGTGAAATCGTTTCTGTGGGTTTCTTTCATCCATCCGCATCTATCGACATGTTTTTTACATTTATTTTCTGTTCAAAAAACAGGTCAGGTTTCCTAGCATATTAAAAGTCTTTGATAATGATTCAATAAGTAGAATGCAATCATAATTTCACTGCATTGTTACAAAATAATGCTCAGACACATAAATGCTCTTTAATTCGTATCTTCAGTATTTAAACATTATATGGATTGAAAGTACTTGTAATTATTTAGTAATTTGAATATTCACAACAGAAATAACTTTATAATAAATAAAAATAACTAAGTATAGACAAGTTTTTATAGCGGAAAAAATGTTGCTATATTTTTGGGACACTAATTTGATACACGGAACGGAATATCTTTTGAATTACTTATTCCCTTCATCATTTTTTTAAAAGTTATATAACCTCATTCTAACTTATTAGATTTAGCCCTTTTAGAATTGCAGAATTAGTTAAAAACTTCGAGGTTTTTTATGTAAATAATCCTTTTTAAATGAACTATAATATAACTAATTGATAATGACTTGATGAACTGATAACTGAATGAATAATACACTCATTAAAAGTATAAAATACAAATATTCATAATGGACAAAAATGACAGCCATCTTAAGTTTAAGGGGAAAAGCAATGATATAGATTATTGAAGTTCACGACACAATGACGAGAAGGAAGGATTGCTCAAATTCCTGGAGCAGTCAAAGATCAATGATTTAGAGGTTTATCTATGGGTTTGTCAATGTCAAAATGCCCAGTGTTAATTAATAGAAAAGAGAAAAATGACAATAAATACAGAGGAGAGTCCTTGCAAGGAAAAAATCATCATACTTTTTAACGGAAAAGTAATATATAAAAATTGAAATGACCGGCAATTATTGAAGGATTTCCCTTTTTATATCTTCTTAGAATAAAATGTTTTCCTTCAAGTGGTATCTTCCTCCTGGATTTAGGCTGGCGAGATCATCAAATTCATTCCATCAACTTCAGCACAATATCTAAGCCTGATTAAATCATTGCTAGAAGATATGAACGTTTATGTCAAGAACGGCCTATTTTTATGACTATTTTTAGCTTTGAACATCATCTTATTGTCCCTTTATAAAAGGTTATTTTATTTTAGGCAGTAATTATGAACTATAATGTTCATATATGTATTGTTTTTATGCAACTGCCTAGTTAGTTTTATTATTTTATCTACACTGTTTAATAATGATGATAAATAAAAAGTCAAAATTGAAAAAAAATATTTCACTCAGTAGGTCAGCCATTTTGGTTGATTTTACGTCATAATAAACTTTTCATTTTCTGTGATGAGCATTCAGTTATGATAACCACATTTGTTTACCAGTTATAATATTGATCTCTTATTATATTCCTTACAGCTTCAGATAGTTTCTATATAATTACATTAAAGTGATGAGGGATAGTTGGAAAAACTTTCTCAATGTCCTCAAGCCATCCCACTTTCCCTAAATAATCCCACTCCTTTCTTCCAATCCGTCAACATCATTCTTATTCCTTTCCCTAATTGATTCCCACTTCTTCCTTTTCTTGGATGGCAAGATATATTATTATAAATAAGATTCATGAGAGCTCTTTGCATTAAAAATAGCCCCTTGATTTTTCCCACTCTTCCTTACCTAGTAATATAGTATTACGATTATTATTATTATTCCTTTCTCCCCGAAAAATTAAACAATTTCTCTTTAATTATTCTTAATTTAATTTGAAAAGTTTTTTTGCTTCTCTACCTTGACGAGAAGGCGAGGGGAAGGAGACCCACATGACATTATCATCTCACACTCTTATCCTTTCTATATTAATTAAGGGCTAGGCAAAGTTAATCTGCTCCATTTATTCTCAGTTTGAGAGATTAAGTTTAAATATATATTGTATATAATGTCTACTATACAGTTAAACTACCATTAATTAAGGCTTAGGATCTCCCTTGCTCCTATTCCTCAGTCCTTTCAAATGTAGATAAGAAAAGTTATATTAGTTTTAAAAAAAGCTCAATACATTACTTTGAATACTCTATGAAACCACCACCAAATACGGAGGAGGGATTAAAAATGAAAACACATGCAAATGTAGTGAGGCAGGCCATTAAAAGATGGCGCTGCTGTGCATTACTCAAGTATGTTATGTGCATTTTCTTTTTAACGAGGACGACAATAGACTGCCAGTTTCTATGAAGAAAGATGTTATGAAATTGACTTCGGCTGAAAAATGTCCTTATGCCTGCGATCCTCTTGATATTGACCTTTACAATAAGTTTTTTCCGATAGAGGGCGCCAAGTAAATATATTTTTTTAAATGATTAGTAGCTATTATTTATCGTTTAAATTGCGCTTCTTCCTTCTAAATCCCCAAATTATTTAATTTATTCCTAATTTATAAATTCACATGATTTAGTTTTAGTTTTTTAATCTTACGTAATGCATTTGTAACAGTTTTTTATCTATTTAAATAGTTTGTTATTTATTATTATTATAATACGTGCGTTCAGTTAATGTTCGGAATGGTAAACACGACATGTCCCAGGGAGCGCGATAGCTGAGTGTGTTAATGTTGAGATTCGACTCACGAGAGGGGAAGGTCAATTTTGGTTGACCTCATTGATAAGATCCTAGGTTGCAGTGACTAATTTTATTCATAAATGCTTATTTATATTCAGTCGGATACTGCAATTCTATCGAACCATATAGGCAAAAAAGCATGACTCATGGATTATTTTTTGAGTATATAGTATGATATGGCATTTCTATAGGACTAAAAATGATGAGTTTAAAACAGTCCAAAATATCAAACAGCATAATTAGAAAGTGAAATAAAGCACCAACCAAATTTATGGAGGCTTTACCTAATAGTATAAGAAATAGAATATTTGAAGGCTTTTACCCGACATAACATTTAAGAAAAAAATGCTGTCGATTAGAAAAAACAAGAGACATCTTTCTTTCATTTCTCTGGTATATGTTGATTATAGTATCAAATTAATCACAAAGCTTTTGTATACTATTAATAAGTTGTTGGTGTTATTATTATTATTGCATTATATTAAACAGCATAAATTCTTCTATTCCGGTGGAGGACTTTGATACGGAGTTCCCTCCTCTGTCGGGAGCTACTTATTTCACAGGACTTGTGGACGGGAGAAACAAATTTGTCAATTTTTTAAAATGATTAATATTATTTTTAAAGAAATAAACCAAAAGCTGTTGTTGTTTTTGCTATTGCGTTAAATAAACAGCTTGAGTTCTTCTATTCTTCATACAATGAATACTAAAACATCAGGAATGGTAAAGTCGCACAACCTTTCAAAACACAAATACAAGTGAGATCGACTAATTTATTTATTTGCCGCGTGAATGAAGTAGTGGAAGTGTGTAGAGGAATCGTTTAATAAATAAGGAAAGGGGAGAATGTACGCGTATTCTCCTTTTTCCTTTTTAGATCCCTCATCGTATTTTCCTCGCGAGCCTGATTTTCCTTGTTGTTTTAGTATTCATTGCTTCATATTAGGTTCCTCCTCAAGATTAGAAAAATTCAAGTTATATATAATAACGGCAAAAATAACAAGAACAGCTTATTAATCATAGGCAATGTCTATTTTATTTCTTTAAAGATGTTATTCATAATTTAAAAATGGGAGGTTTGTTCCTTTCGTCCACGAGTCCTGTGGAATAAGTAACTCTGGACGTATCATAGATCCTCCTCAAGAATATAAAAACTCAAGTTGTTAATGATAACGCAAGAATAACAAGACAAAGGAAGAGGTTTGTAATTAATACTAGGAGGTATTGTATCATGAGTTTGTTTGCAGCAGGATAACAAAAAAATACGGAAGATTTGGATGCCTTTGTGTTTTGAATTCGAACATCTGATTAATTTTCTCTGAGTGCAGAATTAAGATGCAAAACGAGCTAAATACGAATAAATATTCAAGTTAATCTGCCAATTATGTCCTATTGAAATCGGGTGCAAAGAGCGTCTTGATCTCGAATTTCCGTCAAACCCTTCCCCGTCCCTCACGTCCTCCATCGTGAAAAATCGCCTCGGAAGGCTCATAAGCCCCATTTGCAACTCCTGAGTGAATAGCTAGTTGATATATTATCAAAGATTGCCAGAAATACAAGAAAAATGTCTCTATGTTTTCTATTCGACATCTGTTTTTCTCTTATATTTCATGTCTAGTATAAGTAATCCTTAGCCTATTTGAAGGTAAAATTCTTAAAAATGAAAATAAAACAAAGGTCAAGATCAAAGCATGTACTTATTTATTCCTATTCATCATTTAAAAAAATCCAGCAAAAATTGCAAAGAGTTCTAAAGTTATCAAATATAATCGGTCAAATTTTGACCAATATCGCAATCGCATATAATCGATCCAATTATTTTGCTACATCATTTCAAAATTGCAATCTATATGAAAATATATTTACTTTTACAATTATATCCTTTTTAATAAGTTGTTTTTTTAGATGATGCAATACATAAAATTAGTTTCAGTTGGAATTTTTTTAAATGTTTGAACTATTTGGGTGATAGTTTGACTTGATTCCATGTATCAGCGGAAATTAATCAATTTAAAATTGGACGTTAAAAAAACGAAAACATTGAAATAACAATTGAAGCACTGTTTATAGACTATAAGTTCCGAAATTACTATATTCAAGTTATGTGATTCTTGTGCTTTTTCAAAAGGAAAAGCATAAATAATAATGACCCCGACGTGATTCGAACACGAGCCTTCTGATCTGGAGTCAGACGCGCTACCGTTGCGCCACGGAGTCGATGTGAAAGTTGGAGTTAAACTTTTTTTATACTTTTTGTTGCTTATTGTGATAACATTTTAAGTTTTTTCATAAAACAATGAAATATTGATAAAATATTGTAAAGTTTTGTGGAATAGAACTACAAATCATGTTTATTATATATTTAAAGTAATTAAAGTATTTGTATTATATGCTCAAAATATTATTAAATTTAAATATAAAAATTATTTTAACAGTTTTATTATTTTCATATTAATTCCTTAGATAATATGTTGAGTAAGGAAGATGGTTAAAATATAATATTGATAAAAAATCTGAGCCCAAACGAGGTCCTGTATGGTTTTCTAACTAAGGACCCTAAACTGAGACTGGCTCGAAAGTCATCGCTAAATTCCAATCTATTCTGGCGAGGCCAGGTCCAAAAACCACCAAATTTCCACAAGGATAGCGGAGGTGGCCTTAAAAGAATATCATATCTCTAAAAACATTTTTAAAGATGCATTTACACTATAATTTTTATAAATCATATGTTTTTTTAAACCATACTTCAAAAATTACTTGTCTTTCTCCTTCTATCATAGTATAATATGTAGTTATTTTTTTGTTGATTATTATGAAATTATTGTGTGATTGAATAAATGTATGTCTCCCAAAAAAAAAAATATATATAAATATAAATAAGAACCACATGGACAATAGATATTTTAGTTGTAGGCAATGCATTCAAAATAATCTTATAGTTATATTATTGAGGTTTTAACTACAATTCGACATTAAAAATAATTAATGTTAAATAACCTAATAATGACTTCTAAACATATTTCAAAACCTTGTTGATCGATAAACATTGATTTAATAAAGAGAACACTTAAGATGAATACTATTTAATTATTAAACCAATAGGAGATATAAATCTTAAGTGGAAGGAAATTTATATAATTAAATCACACCCAAAAAAATAATGTTTTTTTTCCATATATTAATTGATTCCCTAAAATGTTGTTGAAATATTTAAGCTTTCCTCAATTGAAATTTGTAAAAAGACTGACAATGACATTCCGCTTTAATTGATTTTATATTAATAATATTTTGAACATGAATTCATTGAAGGAAACCTTTTCATTTTCCCCAACATCTTGTAAAACGATGATGTAACATTAAATATTGTATTTTTTTTTCCTTCTTGTTTTAAACATTCAAAAGAATTTCATACTCTGACAATAAATATCATCACTTATGCTAGTGACGTCAAGACAGTAATGTTTTAATCCAATTGATACTACCAGGCTTGTGAGCGTTCAATGTTTTTGCGTTCAGCGTTCAAATATTTAAAAAAGTGACGACGGTTTTTTTTAGAAAAGAATCTCCAGAAAAAGTGATGACATTTTTTTAGAAAAGAATTCCGAAAAATGTGATGACGTTTTTTTAAGAAAGAATGACGTTTTAGAAAAGAATCTCAAAAAAAGTCCAAGAAATGTTTGGAAAAATTGAACACTGAACGCAAAACTCTCTTTTTGTGTTCAACGTTCAGCGTTAAAAAAAAGTTGCGTTCCGTTCACAAGCCTGGATACTACACATATTAACTAATAAAAATAATACTTGAATCCAATACTAAACTGTTTATTTTTTTAAACTTTTAACATGCCGTTTTTGATACATTAAAACAATAAAATAGTATCATTCTTATTTGAATATGAAGGACCATTTAATTATAATTATAATAATAAAAGTCCGATAATTATCGGACTTTCATCATTTCTAAAGATATATAATTTTATTGAATGGAGAGTTGCAAAATGTTATGGAAATTTAGAAATAAAAACAAAATTTACCACTCAAGTTCTTTGTATTTCTTTTCCCCCTCTTCTTCGATTAAATAATAAGTGCTCTAATAAATATCTGAAATCTTGTGTGTGGTTCAGATGAATTCATAACCATTTATTCTATAATATAAACTATTTGTCAATTTACTCCCATCTTATTTCTAAAACTTTCTAACGGAATAATACGTTTAAAAAAATCACCCAACCTCAAGCAACATTTCAGACAGCATACCATTTATTTTACGGTCGAAGTATTTAAAAAATGATATTCTATCGGCAACCACAAAAGATCTATGCTTAACAGTTGTACAGCCAAGAAATATATTAGGATTTTTATTTTTAGACAAGAAAGTCCACCGTTTTCTGTATAGTAATGTTTTTAAAAGCTCTTGAATGAAAAAGGTTCGAATTACATTCTTTCAATAAGGAAATACCAGTAGTAATTAATCTCACAAAAATGACTAAGCGTTAATGCATTATCTTTATTAAAGCAATGGTGCGCTTCAAACGAAGATCATGGACAGGAAAATATTAGATTCAGTCATGAAGAAGAAACATCGACCGTAACTTGTCGAGTGGTCATCCGGAGGTAAATCAGGCGCTTCACAGCGGCGATCGTCTCCGGTGTCCTCGTCTCCCAGGGTTCTTCTGATGAAGCATTTTTCTCCCCAGCAAAAACTGCTATTATCGAAGTCCTTTCTCCATCTTATTACAGATTTCACAATTAAATATATTAAATAGTGCTAAAGATGGTAAGACATTCTAGTGATTCATTAATTATTCTTATAACCAACGAAATGTTTGCAAAAACTCGAACTAATAAGTTTATTTTATTTATCCATAGATATAAAATTAAAACCGTAATTATATGGAGATAATTTATTCAAAAAGTTGACATGGAATAGGAAACGAATTGATCAAAACACATGAAAATAACTCATAAAATATAATCGTATTTTATATAACATGAATATTGTATTGCTAAAACAACAGCTCATAATTTGTTATGTCTTTTATTAGCGAATATTTGAAATTTAATAAATAATAATCTTATTTAAATCGTGTACATCACTTGTATTTTATATGAAATGGAAGGCAATAATAGCAAAATATTTCCATAACTGTCTTTTGTTATACATGTCCGATATTTAATGTGCTTCAGGTACTCTAGTAGTCAATGCATAGCATGTGCATACATATGTGTATCTTTATTTATCTGCTCTTTAATACTATGAGTTATCCTAAATTAAATGCATGATCAATCATAACAGCCTTATTACTTATATCTAGAACATTTCTTCAATTTGATTAGGGGATATGCTTGAATTAGATATAAATAGAGAGGCAGAGGCAGACGAATTGTACCAGAGTATCGTCTTTCAACTACCCGTCTGAAAAAAAAAGAATGTCAATTCCATGGATTTCGTCTTCACGATTTGATGCATTTCTTAAAGAGTACTTGCGATAGAATGATACTTCTCTAACACGATTATTATCCGTTGTTTTGTTATAAAATTGATTATTTTTTAATACTCAAAACTGTTGTAAATATAAAGGTAAATAAAAGCTATACACAACAAGCAGACGAGCCATAGATGAAAGGAAAAACATGAATAGATTAATGATTATTTTGGCTAATTTCGGACAATTGTACTTCCAGTCGACTACATAGCTACATACATTACAAATATATCTTACCGATTAACTAAAGGTAGTGACTATCTAATACTGTATAAACGGTATCGATATTTAAAATCTCCCCTTGGTGTTAACGATTTACCAATACCGATTTACATTCGGTAGTCACGGCTCTATATATATATTATATATATAATATCTTCATGTATGTCTACCCATGGTGCCAAAGAAAAAGTAAAAAGACTAGTTTTGATGTACATTTTAAAATCCTTTTCGAAGGGAAAAAGGCCTTCCTAAAAAAACGTCGTCACTTTTTTCAGAATGACGAACGACGAAAGACCAACGATAACTTTAATGAACGCCTAACGAACGACAAACTACAATTTTCGCGAACGTCAACAAGTCTGCTCCCTCCGTTATGGAAGATGTTAATTATAGTATATATGTTTATATATCTCTGCTTAATCAATAAGGAATGTATAATTATATCTTGAATATTGGGTATACGTTTATTACATAGATCTGCAGGAAACATACAAATAATTGTAAAGAGGACATCATAGAGTTGATATATTATCTTTCTCCATGGACTTTATTTAGTTAGAGAGCGGGGAAAACCACTTGGGGAAACCCAACATTTTATTTGGCCTCTTTCCACTATCTAATGAGTATTATATATCAATTCAGTTGCTGAGTAATATCTAATGGCGTTTTTCTTAGTATGGATATTACTACATAATACGTAACCAAAAGGAGTCCCAAAAAGCAGCCACTCAGGCAGAAATCTTCTCATATACTTAATTTATTTCAAATATAAAACAAGGAGATCCTTCTTCATTGTAGAGGGCGAGTGTAATTGAAAGAGTTTTATCCTATGAGAAGAATATCAAGGACCCATCAACTTGAAAGTGAAAGAAAGTTAACCATCCCCTTGATTAGATAATTCAATACTTTTGACCCTCATCATTGATCTATGATGATACTAAACTAAGAAGAAAAAAATCACTCTACTGAAAGGGTTCTTTGATGACGTATCCCTAGTTAAAATGGCTCTCACACTTTGCGAAAAAATGGTGTTCAGTGTTTTCATCGCGTGCAAATTCCTTGTGGACCTTTTTATAGCCGTATTTTTGTTGTGTTCATTTACCTCGTTTGCTCTATACAAAAATGTCCACGAGAAAAAGGAAAACGAGGACAATACGTCGCTATAAAAAAGCTTTGTGACAAAAATGTCCACGAGAAAAAGGAGAACGAGGAAAAAGACTGCTAAAAGATAATGGGAGGTAAATTCCCACAAAAAAAGGCGACTATGAAAGGTCCACGAGGAATATGCCCGCGATGAAAATACAGTGAACCGGAAAAAATAGTCTTGACAATAATAATAAAAAGAAATCCTCCAATAAATGTCCCCGTGTTATGTTTCATAAAAAGTAGTCGCTCAAAGTGATGCCATTTTGTGGTATTTCTCCTTTTTTCTATCCTTAAGACTGAATATTTGTCTGTTCAAAGGAGTATTATAATATTCCTTCCTTTTTTCCTCTTTGTTTTTTCATAGACTACATAATATTCAATTTATTATGACCAAGTATTGATCATATTAAATAAATACATATAGGTATTTATTTTGAGGTTGCATTATTTATTATTGTGATTTGTAACGAAGAAAAAAAACATGCTTCCTTTTATTTGCAAGTTACTTTAATTATTTATAAAATATTTGAATGCCATTTTAGTGCACAGTAGCTTTCCAACTATTCAGATTATTTAAGAAACTTGTAAAGAATACAATCACATAAAAGGCAAATATGTTTTTTTCTTCGTAACAAATCAAATCACAATAATAGTTAATGCAACCTCAACAAAAATACCTATATGTATTTATTTAATAGGATCAATACTTGGTCATACTAAGTTGATCTTTTCTTTACTTTCATCCCAAATATCAAAATTATAAAACTGTTCAGAAATGCATTGATCTATACAAAAATATATTACATATTAATTATAGTCAATAAACTTAAAAAAAAATATATAGCCTCTTAAATCGAACACTAAAAAATGACCAACCCTTTGAAATAGAAAGCCTATTTTTTCGATTATTACTTAAATTATAAAAACTGATTTGAAATACACTGACATTTGTGGTTATTCTTACTATGCACGAAGATATATTATATACATAATCTGAACCATTAGAAATGTTAAAATCATGATTACAAAAAAAGGTTCTTAAAGGTCAAACCTTTTTTCTGACGATATTTTAAGTGACATTTATGGAATATACGTAAAAAAATGGGACTCAAATTGGAATTTCAACCATGAGGCAAAAAAAGACCTGAATTTGTTACAAAGTGTAATTCAACTTTTATTTTTTAATTTTAAAGTTTTTAAAGAATACTACTTTTTTCTTACTATTTTCATCATTTTATGGTAGTAAATTCTGCGTTTTCCCGGAAGTAGTATAATTCATTCAGATCAATATCAGGCAAAACCCTGTTACATAGTGTTTCAACCCGTCAGAGACCAAAAAATAGACATTCTACATAACATCTACATTTGAAAGACAAAGCTAAATATATCATTCGTTCTCAACTCACGAAAAAATCAAGTGAAAAATAGAAGGTATCGTCTTTAATATTCGGTCTATCCTGTTTGTATATTGATAAAATACCCTGTCTTAGGATTTAATGTTCTAAAAAATAAAACCTATATTTATAATTTTTCCTTTTTGTCCTTCTCTCTGTCTCTCTGCTCCTATCTGTCCCTCTCTCCTTTTCTTATATAAATACGTCTCCAGATAGGGAGACAGACGTTTCTTTCTTTTTATCAAAGATACTATTTATTTTGTCTGTTTGTATAAAGTTTGTATAAAAAATTTCCCATTTTATGAAATACATCTTAGTTTAAATCAGATAAACGGAGGCGTTACTTATTTATCCCTTCGTTAAATTTTAATCAAATTTATTCTAATGTATATAATATTTTAAAAATCTTATTGCAATGGTAAAATACCATACAATTACTTTTAAATTAGAATGTTTTATTAGTTTAATAGTCATTTAAAGCAGTTTGTGCAATTGCGTTCCTCATACAATTTAACACATTAAATGCAAGTGAGGCCTCTTTTTCCGTGATAGGTATATTTTCACAAATAAATATACATCTGTGGGTCTTGTGAAATATTTAATATTAATTACCTTAAATACAGATAACTTCTGGATTGTGAAGTAAATATCAGACATATATCACAGGTTACTCTTGTGGATATACTCTAGTTGTTTAAGTCACACACATTCACTTGACATTTTCAATCAGAATTGCTTTGCAATTCATTATGGAAAGAAATACAACACAATAACGTGTACAAATTGTTCAATTGTAAAATGAAAATCATAATTGTGTCAAGGAAGGTGTTTTTTTGTTGTAAATTACGACCAATTTATGATCCCCATAATGGACCTTCAAAATCCACAATTCGTAGAATATTCGAAACATTAGAAGAGACAGCAACTTGCTGGGATGTCCTGTGGTCTGGTGAGCCACGTACAGCGAAGAAATATTGCGGCCGTTGCCGAGAGAAGATCGTGAAGAATCGATTTGCTGCCAGTCTCAACAACTTGGCATGTCGTATGCAACAGCCTGGCGTATTTGAAGAAAGATTTGGATTTAAAGGCGTCGTGTGTTCATTGAGTTGGCTCTTGAACGTGTCTAAAAAGCTGTTTTTTCCTGCACCCATTTTTTTCGTAATGAGGCCCATTTCTGGCTACGTCTTTAAGCAAAATTATGTTTGGAGTGAAGAGCGACCCAATGTGTATCAAGAGAATCCATTACATTCATTGAATAATAAAGTTTTTTTTTTCGTCTTTTTGGTGCGATAGATTATAGTATTGATGCGTTATAATGAGTTTATCGAACCTAGGATATAAAAATAACGATTATGTGTTCTTTTAGGCTAGTGGAATCATCAGATCGTACTTAAAAAAAAACACTGCCAGCAAACACGTTACCGTCAACGGTGAACATTTTAGCGCCATCATGACATACTTTTTGGTAGCTAAAATTAAATCACACGGTCTCCACGATATTTAATTCCAACAAGACTGTACCACTTGCCACACAGCGTGCGAAACAATGGACTTATTGGGACATTATTTTGATTAGCATTTTATATCCCATTTTGACGCGGTTAATTTTTGACACCCAGGTCGTTTGATATCACGCCTCTGTACTGCGTAAAAACAAAAATATATGCGGATAAGCCAGCCACAGTTGAAGCATTTGAATCCTAAATTAAGTGAATAATTTGAGATTTCGCTGGTTATCCTCGAACACGTCATCGGAAGTTGGCGTGAAAGACTGGACTATTTAAAAATCATTTGCAGATAACATATGAAGGGATTATTTTCAAAATAATAGAAAATATTTTTTTTCTTCGGTAAATGATCAAAATTCGACAATACAATAATTTTGTAGTTTTTTTAAATATTTTTTTAAAGACTTTATTTGCTTAGAGTAGTTATATATAAAAATACATAAATAAACATTATAGTTTTAAGTTAAAACTCTAACATAAGTCAAACAACGGTTAAAAACAATCATTGGAATAAAAAAACACGTTAAATTACAACATATTAAAAGAAACGCAGTAATAAATAAATTTTTAAAAGAGTATAAAGAAGTAACATTGGCTCATACATTTAAAATCTTTGATAGTTTTATATTGGTGGATTAGTTGTTGAAGAAATTTCAGGCTCCATTGTGCGCCATCAGGGTAAAACTTTATTTATTCTCCGGCGTAAGTCCATTGGGTCTCCGAAGCAAAGGGAATCTTCATTGCTAACAGGGAATAACGTGCGGAGGTAGATATTAAAATAGCTCTCATGGAGTGTTGATCCAGGGGATGAGAAGTAGCCAGTTGTTCCGCTAAAAGACTTCGGATGCTTGACAAAGCATATTCAATAGCTTGTGTCTTTGGATTGTTGGAGTGTTTACAGCTTACTCCGAATAAAAGAATCGGTGTAATATACTTTTCTGTTATACCTCTAAGATTTAGTTTTAAAAATTGTCTTAAAATGTTGAGGGCAGGACAGAGAGCAAAAGCATGATACACGGAGTTATATAGCTTTCCACAATCCTTGCAGGGCGAATTAAAATTAAACATCCAGATGAAATTTGAAACTGAGCCGTAAATCGTTTTCCATGCTTCACTTTTGTGATAGAAGATACCAGTTTCCTTTTCCATGAGATCGGTAATTGCAAATCTTTTAAAAATTTGTTCACAATTATATCTGCATCTTCTTTGAAATTTCCATTGTATGATATTCTTGCAAGCCAAGGAATTGGCATTAAATGTATAGATGCTGCATTTTTTAATTTAAAAGAACTTTCCGCAGTTAAAAATGGACTTTTGTTTTATGTCATGAATAGATAAAATGGTAGAAGAGAATGCTTCCAATTCTAATTTTTGGGGGTCCTTAAGATTTTTAAAGAAAAACTTTTTAAAGATTTTCCCTGATAATATCTATCGTTGAAGACGAATAAAAAGGTGCCTCTCCCTTCCAAAGTATTCTCTGGGCAGCAACGAGGGAATAAGAAAACGAACTTATCCTACCATTCATGAAGTCGGTGTCTACCAAAAGCCAAGTATATGAAGGTGTTGAAGAGAAGTAATTCCGCCATTCCTTATCTGGATACGTCGATATCGATATAATTTTTTTGGTAGATCTTGGTATGACCACCGAAGACTGGTGAGTCCACCCCCCATTAAATTCTTAGGTCTTTTCTGTGAAGGAACGTAACTTGAATGAAAAAGTTTGGGAAGCCATATTTTTTCTTCCTCAATAGCTCTCTCTGCAAGCCACGAAATGGCTGTAGCCTTATATAATGGTGCTGGTACGACCTTGAAGTTATAAAGGTCAATCCTTTGTTGAAGATTAAGATTCCTCCATCTTCTAATATTGGTTTTTTATTTCAATTAAGTGACCTTTTCGTATGGCAATTGCTCATTATATATAATATTTATTTAGTTAAAATAAGTTGTATGTAAGCTATTCTAGAAATTTGAATATTTTGGTGGGCAGTTTTATTGTGTTAAAGATATAATGGCTTAACATGACATATTTTTAATTTCTTGGGAAGTAAGTCGATATTACATGAGAAAAATATGTTTTGCGTTCGTTCTTCTTATTCCAATCACTTTCTTATTAATTATTGAAGCTTTTATGAACCAATATTTTGAACCAACTTTTTGTGAAAATAACTCCAAACTCGCTATGCGAAAATGTATGCTGTTCTGAACTTGATTTATAGCTGAGAGATTACTTTTAAAGTGTTACTCAGGGTTTCTTTTATTATTTTAGTGTTTTATTGTAACTATTACATATTATAAATAAGTTATATATTATTTTGGCATAACCCATTCGTTTATACATGCAAAGTCTAGCTGATTATTTGTCTATACATACATACATATACAAACAACAACACAATTATCTATGTACTTGTACCGAAACCCCGCAATGATATAATTTCATAAAAGTATTTTCTCTGGTTTTCTTGATAAGGGAGGACACTGTATATAGGCTATTGTATTGAGTTTTTTAGCCCTGCAATTGTCATTAAGTCACGTGTCCGTTCAATTAAACCTCTTTGGAAGCTTTTTCCCTCCTGTCTAAACAAATAAACAGTCCACGCACTTGATGAGGGTCTTAGAAGGTGCTTAACGAATCCCTGATTAAAACACTGCGTGAGAAATATAAGCTCAGATAAACAGAGCTCCATACTCATTACCCCTCTCTTCGATGATGCGTGGAAGTGACCCAACAACATTAGCGTTTACCATATGGAGAGAAAATGGAAATATATGTATGTATATATTTTGGGGTGGGGAGGAAATTGTATTTCATGATGCCGTAATATTTGGGAGTAAAGTTGGAGATAAGAAGCTATCCTGGGAAAAGTTAATTAATTCCATGGCCATAAAACATTACTTGTGTTTGGCAAATTATTGGATCATGAACTTTCTAAAATCGTAATTTATATATCAATGCCTAGATTTGTAAGCATGGTAACAAATGGACAAATTTCCGGGTATTCGATCCCATCGCATGAAACAATTTAACTTGACGTGAGATATGGTATAAGCATCGCCTTTTATATTGACTTATATAGCTCTGGGATATAGGTATATAAATAGGGATCAATATATAAAATCACAAAACCTTTCATATATATTGGAGGTAACGTTTCGTAAAACAAATAGTTTCTTATATAATTTTTAATTTGTAACTGATTTACAATAGAAAATGCCAAACATTATAACAATAATAGAATTGATCAGCTCAATAATATTTTTTTATACAGAAGATATTCCCTTTGTGTTAAATATTTGTCCTTTTTAATGTAAATCATGCACAATATAAAAATTTACTGAACTTTACCCCCAATAAATGAAAGATCTTGTGATTTTATTTTTTGATATTGGTCCTTATTCATTTGTTCCACTATTGATTCATTCCAGTCTTATCGTACTGAAAGACGGTATATATTGGGCTTAATACACATCACAACCCAGCCTTATCACCAATTTATATCTTACCAGTGAGAACATAAAGTGACAAATATAACATTTATTTTACAATGATTCATACATGGGATGCAAAAAGTTATTCGAGTAACGATTAATAATCGACAAGATTTTAATCAAAGTTTATTAGATGCAATTGATCGCACCCTCTGTACGTATGTTAATGAAACTTCAACCGGTTTTAAATTCGTTTCTTTATTCAATCTTTTAAGAATTCACGTTTGATTGTGGGAAAGATAGTCATGGACGTCATTGGAATAAGATTTAGTACTGAAAGCCAAAAAAGAACTTATTTAGATAATTATAACCCAATGACGTAATTTTTTTCAAAGCTTTTATTAACCATAATTAAAGATTAACTTACCTATTCCAAAGCCACAAGATAAACAGGTTTCTTTATTTTGGTGATATTATCGATTAATCGACATAAACTCGACTAAATGAAACAACTAACGATTAATCTATTATTCGATAACTTGCATCCCTAATTCATACGGGTGCCATATTATTAATTCTTGTAAACACATCAATCGACATATCTTTCACTAAGTTACTATTTCATTATCAACGTGGACGTCTGCCGGAAGAATCATTAAGTATTTCCCAGTCTCTCCCTCCAACATCAAAAACGATAAAAATTATTTCAAGAAGTTATAGTAATATATAGCCTTCTGAATATCTCTATGTTTTGTTTTTAACATTTGTGTTCAGAGTTTTAAAATATGTAATAGTTGTGTAATTGATTGTAAAATGATTTTAAAGACGATTTGTTTTATTTTATATTCATATAATATTTTATTGTTAGTGTTCCTCCCCACAGCAAAAATTTTAAACTATAATGTTTATTTATGTTTTTATAACACATTTGCTTTGGGTTTTATTTAAAAGTCTCATTTTATTTATTTACATAATAAACGAACTGGTTTGAAAAAAAAATAGATATAAGAAGATTAAACGTTATTATTCATTCAATGAGGTCATATCATTTCACAATTAACTTCACATTGGATAAAAACAAGAACCAGGAATGATGTCATTGATCATTTAACAGTTTATCTTTTATCATAAAAGTTTTGGAAATTGCCTTTGATCGAAGTTATCCTCAATAAGTGGAAGCAAAGATTTAATATGCCTCTTGTATACCTTTGAAAGGCAGTGAGAAAAAACAGACTCGCAGCCAAACCTCCTAAACTTGTTCGTTCATTTCATATTGTTGTTATTTAAGGGTTGTCCACTTCACAATCAATCTTGGTGTTAACTTTTTAATATATCAATGTGTTGTGCCATATCGAAATCAATCATAGTGACCAAATCGTTGAACTGAAAATTGAGGGCATACTAAAAATGCAGCCAAATCCCTTGAGATGCATATTGCAGTTCCTCTGAGGAGGTTTGTTAATTAATTGCATATTATTGAACTTGAAATAATTTGAAAGAAAATTTATTATATATTATATCCCCAATTGTCATGTTTGTATATTCTTAAATACTGTAATATCTATAAACAAGATGTTCTAACCACATAACCCAGATCGATTAGGACAATGGAAAAGGGCCTATTAAATGTTTTTCAAATTAATTATTTACTTCATTGAATGATGAGAAATAAAGTTCTCCTTTTCTTCAATACTTTTAATTGAAGAATCGAATTAGAATAGATATAAAATGCAGTATATTTGGAGACATGCCAATATTCAAACATTGAAAGAATTAAAAAATAATCATTTGTAGATTTTTTTTTTTGCCTATATGGTTCGATAGAATTGCATCCAACAGGATAGCATTAGCATTATAGCATTAAAATTAGTCTATCGAACCTAGGATCTTATTAATGAGGTGGACCAAAATTGACCATCCCCTCTCGGGATTGAACCTGCGCCCCAAACATTGAGAGTTGAACACGCCTTAGCACGCACGGCTATCGAGCTCCCTTTTGTAGTTAAATGATCTATTACGAATGCATTATTGGAAGAAGTATGTAAAGATCCTGTACCTCTTTTGTTATTATTTTAACCATGAGTCCAATACTCGAGTTGGCGTGATTAATTCGATAGAGTTTTTTGACACTAGAGAAAAAATATTTATTTGTTAATCTTCATAAAAAAAGAGTTTAAGGCTTTCATATTTTGTTTTCATGAATGAAAAAGTAGAAGCTACGATGGACGTCGAGTCATCGAGACAGTTCCTCCAGGGGCTGCCAACGATTATTTTTCAGCCTCGTGTCTGGATTGTCATCGTCCAATGTCCTTCATTAAATATCTTCAAGATATTTCAAAATGTTATTAGTAAGTTAAACTATAAGCTAGTACTTACAGTAGTAAACGGCATGCATAGAGTTTAAATATTACTAAGTTCAATTTATATTGAAGTAGAGGCTCGGATATTACTTACGAGTAAATAATTTTTCTAAGAAAATGAATTCTGTTGAATATTCATTCTGCATTTCTTTGTATTTCTCTCTCTTGATGATTTTTTCAAATATATATTTCAATTAGAGTGATGGTATTAAAAACCATTAATAGACATTGTAGTCTAAAATTAAACTTCAAACTTGATAGGTTTTTTATATGTATACTCAATTGTATAAGTCAAGAAACCTCGAGTCTCTTTTTGAAAATAGTCTTTCCGGGATTGCATAGAAATAAACCTCCCTTTATACTTACTCATACTCAATCTAGCAGAATGTTGAAACCCAAACCAATTAAAAATTTATATTTAATATTTTCTAAAACATAAAACTATTTTCATATAAAAGACAACTCCACATATCATTTAAACAATTTAACATACATGGAAAACATTGAATCCGATCAACTCTAAATGTACGAAAATACCAATTGATACATCTAAATAATTGAATATTGAAAAGTAGTAGGAATAACAAGTTACGAAAATAAAACATATTCAATCTACAACTTGGTAGAAAATTGATTGAGTGATTGAATGGACTATATTTATATATTATTTTTGGTGCCATTCATCCACTATACTATATATATGTTAAGATACTTATGTTGAATATCAATTTTCGACTTCTTATATTGCACAACAACAAGCAAAATAAATGTCTTAATATTCAATCACTATCCTCAACCAAAAGTACACATTTTGAAGCGTATATGACATACTTAGGTACTATGTATGTATATTGCCTGATTTGACGGTTTATGCAACCAAAAAAGTTTTCTTATTACTCTAATAAAAAGAGTTTCATCCGCTCAAATACATGTTTGTCTTTAAATTTGTTTTCTTTTAAAAATAGGCTATTTTTAATATATTCTTATGAATTTATATTTCATTATTTAAAAATATATATTTCAGTTCTAAAATTCCAAAGTCATTGCTTTCAACCAAAAAAAAAGACATTCTAGTCTTAAATTATTACTTCAGAGAAGAACGAAACAATTACAACTAAGAATACAAATTCCCTTCAATGTAGATATGATGCAATAATCACAACTTTACTCCTAACCACCTTCAAAATTGATTCCACCACCATACAAGTTGTATTTTTTGTTATTCGAGCTCCACATAACTCTAAGTTTCTTGATCCGTTTATGTATTTATAAATTGATTTCCTTTGGTTACTTAACATCTTTCCAATTTTAAATAAAACAAAACTAACGGAGAAATAAACTGTGATCTTTTAAAATATATGACTTGTAAGTTCTCTGTCGATGAACTTTTTAAAATACATTGAGGTAAAATGTTCTTATTTATATGCATGGCTGTATATTTATGTTCGAGATAACTTAAGACTTGAGTTTATTGATAAAAGGACCCTTTACACTAATGGGATAGACCTTCAGGTCTCATCTGACAAAAGTATTTCATATTGGAGTTGCAAACCCATCGCCATTGGTGCCATCGTATTCCGCTGTCATAATTATTGAGGTCATATGTCCACCATTAATGGGTCTTTGAGTTTTGCCTGTCATATATATATACTAAGTTTGATTCTAAATCATATATTAATGGTTCCTTAATTTTTTATAACTGAAGGATGATCGAGCCAGGAACACGCAATAATCACTAGTGGTGAACCCAGAGTCATGGGATGGTGGATTATGAACCTAATTGTAACTGTCTATAATTTATAAAGTATTGGTGTATCCACTGTTTCGGAGACTATTTTTATACAAAGAATCTTGTTAGGCTACATCAAGCATGAAAAAAAACATGTTAATATTGTTCAGGGGCAAATTTAATCCAATTTCTTCCCAAAATTTGTGCTACATAATCATTTACGTACACTCTCCTTCGACTTCTTATGTACGATAATGCTTTGAACTATAATGCAAATACAATTTTTTTTCTCTAATAATGTATTTTAAAATGATAATTTCAATAAACGATATTATAATAATACTCAAATAACCATGAAATCGTCAAAATTTATTTATCATTTTTGTATTCCACCGATATCTTATTAATTATTTTCTATTGATTCGGAGATAAAGACTTAGGTTAGGATTTATATAGTTATTTTTAATAATAGCATACTGTAGAGAAAAGTGGCGTTTTCGTTAACTGCTTGCTATTACTAGTACGTAATCGGTTCACCTCTAAGCAAGACGCTAAACATTCCTCTCGGCGCCGAGTTGCTCTTCGTGTTAAATTAGATTTTCTTTGAATTAAATGCAGAACCTAAGCTATTTCGTATACTGGTTTTGGTCTATAGGATGGAAATGAACCCTCTTGAAAGCGTTTATGACCAAAAGAAGATAACAGGATGTTGTTTCTTTCGCTAGAAGGAAGATAAACAAGAATCCTAAACTAGAAATTATCGGATCATGATGTTATAAATGATAATATGAGAACTATTTTTTAAGTATTTCTTGCCTTCGTTTCCGTTTTATTTATCTGCTAGGGCGTTGATGTTAATGCAGCAAAGTAAATAAATACGTAGGAATTTGGGATATATCCAGTACCCTTGTGACGTAAGACTAAACAATCGTTTTAATAACATTGTCGTTTCTATTATTTCATTGCTCCACGAACTCTGCGCTCGATACTCACTTAAGCCCACCTGCTGGATTATCTATAGAGCATTGAAGGAAAACTCAAATGTGTTCTAATGCAGTTGCCTAATTCACTGAAATATTTATTACCGATGTGAAAATAATTTCAAAATAGTAGTACTGAGTAAAATTATTCACTGTATTTGATTAATGAATCGACAAAAACCCGGTATGACGTGATATTTTATACCCTAGCGACATCTGTTGTGCAAAAAGAAATAATCGACTCCAATTGAATCTATCCAGCTACCTGCCTGATGCACCACTTACCTTTAAAAGAGGAACATGGTGTTTTTTTAAGAAATCGTTTGAGGGTCATAACAGTAATTATGAAAAAATATGCAAGTGTAAATATAAATTTCAAGAACAAAGAATGATTTTATTCTGCTGTTCATAAAAATATACAAGTACAAAAGAAGCAAAAGAATAAGTTAATGTCGAAAATTTATTATTAAAATTGTAGTTTCCATTTGTAAAATTTGTAGAAAGAAATCTATTTAAGTACAATTTTTTAATTTCTCCCTTCCCAAAAAGTGTTGTACACATAGGCACTTTAGTAGTTTGTTTAGAAGGTACTGTTGGATAAATAAAGTTACGCAAGCTTCTTTAAAATCAAATTAATACTTAAAAACTGTAAATATTTAATTTCTACTCATTTTTTCTCATGAATTTTTCTTAGGAGGATTAGCTACCTAAGTATATACTAGGGCTGGGCGATTTTCGTTCGATTTTATTCGCGATGTAATTTTTCTACGATTGAAAAGACACGTTCGATGTGAAAAAAAAAAAGACAAAAAAGTTCACGAAGTTTGGGCGGACATGCCCGAGATCTGCGTGCGAACCAGGCTACTAAGCTGATGTCTTCAAAAAAAATCATCAAAGTTTTCACAGACACGGGGATAGTTCAATTATATATAACAGCGCCGCACGTAACCATTTTTTTTTTTTTTTGTTCTGTGAAACCTGAATAGTCTGTTGAGCTATTTTTGTTTATGTAATGCTGTTTTTTTACCAGAAAATAAAAAAAATAATAAAATAGTGTTTTGTTCATATCGTGAATATAAAATCGAAATCGAAATTTTTTGGGGGGAAATCGAATTTAACTTTTTCTGATATCGCCCTAGAATATACATATATAAAAGTGCAAAACAAACATATCAGTACATTTCAATCATCAGCGTCATTTAAAATAATTTATTTTATGTCTCAGCCGTAGAATAATATAAGTAATATTGTATATACGGGAAAACTTGCTTTCAAAGCATTAAATGAACCTGATTTTAAGTTTTAGATGAAGTTGCCAAATATATACAAACTTTTATATTCACATAAAGAAAAAATATATCCCAAGGGCAACAATAACTATATATATATATATAAATATCCCTGAAGTAACTATTTTTACATTTGAGTGAAAAAATAATATGCATTTACATTTCTTCAATCTTGGTATAAAATCTAAAAGTTATTCCAATGGTTTCACAACAACTGTAACTTGAATAGGAACACCCTGAGTTCAAAACTATGGAACATAAATATAACTTGGCTGAATTTTTCAAAGCATTAAATCTTTAAATTTCATTGGACGGGTGTATTGTCTTTATGCCATTACGAGTTCTAGTGTTTATATTTTATACCATATATTGAGAAGTCTACATACATCATGTTCAAAAGATACTCTATTACATTACCTCCTTTGTATTACATTCCCAACTGACTTAATATGTTTCTGCATTTAAATTCAATTCAATGCGTTTTATTTTTTGTATCTCTCGAGAAATTGTATGTTAAAGATACATCATGTCTTTTAGAGCTGCTTTCTTTCAATATCCCCTTACGAATAACTCGATTGATACTCAAGACAAAGAGAGTCGTCTATGTTTTTTTTTGTGAATGATTCCCCAATGCACATTATGTTTATACATTGAGGAGTTTTGAAAGAAACTTCATGCATATCTTGGAGTCGAATATAATTTGGTGAATGTATGTATGTACTATATACATGGATGCTATATTGTACATAGTCTACACATGACAGTTTCCTCTACACATACATTTATGAAGTCTAACTTTTTAATTTCCTTAAAAAATACATTTTTATATATACATGCATAACAACCTTAGATAAAAATAAACATATTATAATTATCAAATTACGTGTTCCATTGCATTTTTCTTTGTTATGATTTTTCTTCATTAAAAGTTATATGTGGCGCCCAATTTCTAACTTCTGCCTCACGGAAAGATTGAACCGGTATGATTTTCTTAAAAGTATGAAAAGAAAAAATATATGTGTGTTTAATATCATATTTACAGTTTCACGTAATAATACCACTTTTTTCTTTCTCTCTCACTCTCTCTCTAATATGACTCAAAAAATTGTCAGAAGAATGATTCGATGATAATTGATCAGAGAACTTATATTGCTTATTCTGGGCGAATGCCTTTCATTCCAGCTCGTTTACTGCCAATTGATCACCTAGTAGTTGGCAACGTAACCTTAAGATACTGAATATCAAATATAAATATTGTGTCTGAAATAAATTGTTTAAATATCAATTCATAATTTAAATGATATTGATAGGTTCATAATTAATTATTATGGTAAAAATGTTGCAACGATAAAGAGTTATTTTTAAGACAAATTATTTTTTTGAATTATCACAATATTTTACTTATATTATTTATGATAAATGCTGTATCATTCTTTTACATATAGTGGTGGTAGTCCAGCAAGAATCCAAGTTTAAATGGTTTTTGTGATAATGAGTTACCATCACTAAGATATAGTTGGTAAAATTCTCCTTCGTTTGTATTAGTAAAATATTTCGATTAGTTGAATACAGACTCCCATAATTGCTAATTATATATTCTAATTGATAATTGCTATGGAATAAATCTCTTATGCTATGTAAAAAGGGGACTATCTTAGAGGGATAATATCGGAGCCATGTGAATTTGAACCCTATAACGAATAAGTCCATTAGAAAGACAATTATTCAAACTTATTGAAATAAAAATGGCATTCATGGGTAAAAACGTGCACAACTGTTCTTAAAGTGTTACTAAAATATTTAGCCGTATTTTTTATGAAGTAAAAACTTAAAAATGCGCATTCTTATTTCACTATTTTAATTAGAATTGCTTTCTTGCTGAACCATCTCATATATTAAGGACTAAAATCACAACAAGGAAAAAATAAATGACTTTCACAAGGTTAAAGTGGAGTATGGGCATAATGGTTATAACTTAATAGTAATCTCATATCCCTATGCCATCATACGATGAACGTTTATGACAGATTCAATTCATTCTTCATTTCTATAAGTAATACAAAGAACATGGTTGAACATTTAATAATGACTATCTTGACCTATAAAGAGCAGTAATATAATCAAACACAGATGAAGCTTTCTATTTGTGACATAATTGAAAAAATTAATATTTTGACATTGGTTATGCATTCATACATAATTTTGATTGCGAACCAGGTGTATTGGTTGCCTATGAAATGGTCATCCATCACTTATGAAGTTAATTCTTAAGCATTGAATGCCTCTAAGTCACCAATCTATTAAGATCTATCTAAAGTTCCCCAAAACACGAAATAATTGGTTTCATAATCTATGGTTGGCAAATAGGCAAGATGTCTGCAGACCCATTTCAGATAGCAGAATGAAAAAAATATGATAATTCACGATCATTCCCGTGTACGTTAATGATGTTGGGAATCTACAGAAAGTTTTCTAAGGGAACTCCATCTTTCTTAAATGATATTACAGCAGATATACATACATAAGGGGATAAAAATTACTTGTTGTCTCTTCAATCAACTTTTTCCCAAATTATTTTCAACTGGTGTTGCTTCACTAGTTTGGCTCTCCTTTAAATATCCTTGTATTTTGTTTTGTGACATAGAGATGTCATCTCGACGCTCTCACCTGACACAGCAGACTATTGATGTTTGATTAGTTGATATCCTTGCACTTGTTACAAGGTAAAACAAGATGGCAATGCTTCCTTATACTATGTTATAATAAAGCCGCAAGTCCCCAATAACTTCAAGCTCTTGAGTGGCATTGCAATGAGTGTAAGAATCAATACGTCCTGAAGTGTATACTTGAGTGAAATCGATTCTCTTCTTCACGATTTCTTCCTTCGCTTGAATTGGTGGACGGTCTTAGAAGGGGCAAATTTACCAGTGGAAAATACTAACCTGACCTCTGCTTTGGGTTAGAAGATTTACACAGCATCTGACCTTTCACCTAGATAATGTCAAATAAATCATTGAAATAGTGATTTTTTATTATTCTTACAATAGTGTTAGCTTATGTAATTTTGCATAATGGGTTCATTTAATGGTTGTGGAAAGTTCTTTGTCATGCTCAATAAGGATTTCAGCTGCACAACAATAATCATAATTCGCTTTTGCGTTCTTCAGCAATAGATTCAAAACATATGTATAATCACGTTGCAGTTGGTAAGTATGTGCAGAAGTCACGAAGGGTCGCATTATTGACTAAAACATTGTCTCGTGTAGAAAGTGTTTCAATTTTACTAGATTTTTTTGTATAACAAGGAAGGCTTAGTTATTTCTCTCGGGACCATTGTTCATATAAAGAGTTTTAAAAACTTTACAACATTCATATTAGTCAGAAAACGTGGACCTAGTTTATTGATGTACAAACAACGCATAAAAACAACAGGATATATACTTATGTATTTTTTCCTTCTACGTATCCTACATGTGTCAGTAAAACATATTTATGGAAAATCGATATTTAATGCTACAGCATATACATCTGTATCCTTATTTAAAAAAAGAATATTCATATTCATCACTGCGGGACAACACATATGGCTTGGCTCATGCATTGCTTGAATCATTAAAAAGAAATTCTAGCATAGGCTGCTTTGAACTACTGGCCTAATAAGCTCTATTAAAATAGAATACGGACAAAAAAGTATGCTATTGTAGGGAATACTACAACAACCTGGAACATGAACTCCCTCCTTTTTATGTCAAAGTTAACTGCTTTCGTAAAAAAAGAAAAGAGAAAAGAGAGAATTTGGAACTTACTCCTTTTCCCTTTTTTACGAACGTAGCTAAACTTTGACATAAAAAGGAAGGAGTTCCTATTCCAGGTTATAGTATTTCCTATCTAGAGTTGTACTGGCATCAATATGTAACATTATAATAAGAATGCTTTCTTGTTGCTTCTCATAAGCTACGTAATTTTGTATGCTTATTTTTCACTTAGTAACAACATTGTCTTTCTTTTTCTACTTTCCATCTTTTTACAGTAATGATATATTTGAATCATGTGATTTGATGATACTTAATACACATTTGTTCTTTCCCTAAGCGTGAGAGATTGCTTCATTTCATTAAAACGTAATATGGGAATAGACTATTCAAAGGAATTGTATGTGACATGACACGAAGCTTTATTTATTGACCATTCAGTTCATTCGAAACGATAGAATATTAAAAATATCAAATAATAAATTTAAAATATTGTTAATTCAAAGATGAAAAAGAAATTATACCCTACATATATGAGAATAAAGGCTGAATCTTTGCTTTCTTTTCATGTGATACTATTGCTATGAAGACGTCCTTTTTCTGTATTCAATGAATAAAGGCCAAGATATTAAATAATATTGTCAATCATATATTTAGGGGGATGATCTATTCCGGAAATGATATTGAGAGTCTTATTTGATATCCTTGTGATAAGAGGGATTCAAGTCCTCTATTAATATCATCCTAGCCTTTTCCTTGGGTATGAGGATATATGTGACTTGTTGGATAGAAAAATAGTATGCATTTGATCCTTTGATAAAAGAAAGGGCAATATGAAGACCTCTTTCATGTCAATAAAAGTTGACTATTTATGTCTCCATGATAACATACCATTGAGTAATGAAGATACTAATCGTTTAATTATGTTATTGGAAATAATGGTAATAGGGAATACATGTATACATTTGAGTAAGTATTTGAAATAAAGGATTCGTAATAATTCTGAACATCGGGTTACAAAGGTGACAACTATGGTTTCTTGGAAATACAGCTAATAAATTCTTAGGACTCACTAGTCACAGCTATGATAGATTAGAGCTTCAAAACAAGATGTAATTATGCTTGAGTTCAGTAGTTTTTCATAATTTAAAATAATACTCTCATCATATTATATATTTTAAAACAATCCTCAGGTAAACATAGGCAGATATCATTGTAGTATCGTTACCAAAAAACAACAAACAAATTATATATACTAACTTTTTAAAAGTACCCTTAAAGCAAGATCAAAAAAATTATTTAAATTTGTGGACGTAATGTTAAATATATTAGGGATTGCAATAGCCGTGTGCGTTAAGGCGTGTTCAACTCTCAATGTTGGGGGTGCAGGCTCGAATCCCGCGAGGGAATAAGATCCTAGGTTCGATAGGCTAATTTTAATGATATAATGCTTATTTATATCCTGTCGGATACAATTCTATCGAACCTTATAGGCAAAATATATATACATACATATATATATATATTTATATATTTATATATATATATATTTATATATATATATTTATATATATATATTTATATATATATATAATATGTAACAGACTTGTTGAATTATCGTTCATTTGTTGTCGTTCGTCGTTCGCGAACGATGAACGACAAGGAAAATTCCTTATCGTTCGACATTCGTTTTTGGCGCCAAAATAAGACAAAGATTTTTAATTTTCATGGGACAAATTTCCTTTCAAAAAAACGTCATCACTTTTTTCAGATATTTCTTTCAAACAAAAAGTCATCAATTTTTTCAGAATGGTGAACGACAAACGAACGATGAACGAGGAACGATTCAATTTAAAATGAACAATGAACGACGAACGATAACTTTTGGCAAACGTCAACAAGTCTGATATATATACCTTGCCAAAGGATCCATGAGGACTTTGGGGATAACTTATTTTTAAATTAAGACAAACTACTGGACTTGCCTTTCGTGCTGACGTGGCACATATATAAATATCATTATGGGTGGATTTAGTTATGAAGAAGAAGAAGAAGGAGGAGTCCTGACCCCTTTCTCACTCACGCATCATGCGGTTCGAGGGTCTTTCAGAAAGAAGGCAATCATAAAATAGAGATGAATGAATGAATGGAGGGGTGGAAGGAGGGAGTGTTGATGGAAATAAGGATCACAAAGAAAGTATCATGGGGACGAGGGGAGTTGGTCGGAAATGCATTCTCTTTTGAAAAAGCAAAAAAGAGTCCCATTATTAAGTGACTCAACAGAACAAGGAGCTTATGAAACACCCAATGGAACTTAACCATTAAGAAAGCTGATCGACTACCACCAACAAGCAATAGAAATATAATTCGATTGTCAGCTGTTGTCATTTTCTTACAATCGCTCTAAGTCAAAGCACCTTTAAAACAAACACAGTTCTCTGAAATGCCATCTATATTGTTTAAGTACTTGTATATACATAATCCTTATTATTTACTTTCTTATGTACATACGTCTTGTATAAATAAATCAGTCATCTTTACACCTTCACATGCAAAATGAGTCATCTTTACACCTTAACAATAGGGAATATAATATGATTGTTCTCAAAAAAATTAACAATCAATATATTTTTCAGGTGGTAACTCAAGCTTCTCTTTTCTACGTCTTATATCTAGATTGATGATTCATTTATAGTGAGTATGATAAAACTTTATAACCATTTATTATTTTCTTTCAACATGAGGAGCTCCTTTACTTAATACAATTACATTGGTGGACTTAATAAAAAGCAGAGTAGGCTAACTTGAAAATTTAGTAGTATTTAGCTCATTGGCGCCTTAATTCTGCACTCAGAGATGCCAAAATTTAATCACTTCTTCCTTTGGCACTTCCAACAACTCCACAAAATTTCATCCAAATCCGTTCAGTACTTTTGAGTTATCCTGCTGACAAACCAACAAACTAACAAACCAACAAACGCCAGTGAAAACAATACCTCCTTCGGCGGAGGTAATGATGCTCTATTTCATAATGCCACCTACTTTATTTAATATCCTATTTCTTCTTTACCAACCAATCATGATCAAGAAAAAATGATACTTTTATGGTTTCTCGCAAGCCAATAAAAATATTTTATATACAGAAAGTACAGATCTGTACAGAGTTCTGAATGAAGAAACAAAAAAATAGTTAACTAAATTAAGTTTCATATATTGACAAGTAGAGTTTTAGCTGTATTCATTTTTGAACTCGAATTAAATAAATATTTGCTTTGACTTACTAGGTCTGTTTAACCTATTAGTTAACAAGATTAATTTTAAAATCGATGAGCTAATGTTTTCGTCACAATTTTTATGGACCAACACAAGCTTTCATCAAATGTTAAACCAATATGTAAAATAAAATATTTGAAATTTCGAAGAATTTAATATTTTTAAAGATTGTAACTCTGGTGACCTTAGAAAACTCGTATATTTGAACTTCTAAAATAGTTCTAGCAATAATCGGTTTCCTTTCGTTATTCCTTTCGACAATTATAGAAATAAACTAGAGGCATATATAACTCAGAGAGTGCAAACCTCCGCCGTCATGGGGTCCTTATGAGCCTTCCGAGGCGGATTTTTCAAGACTGGGGTGGCGTTAGAGGGACGGGGGAGGGTTCCCCTCGACGGAAATTCTGAGAGGAAGACGCTCCCGGCATCCGATTTCACAGCATAGCGACATCTATTGGCAGAATAGGCTAACTTGAAATATTTATTAGTATTTAGCTCATTTTGCATCTCAAAGAAGAACTCAGAGATGCCAAAATTTAATCACTTGTTCCTTTTGGCATTCCAACAACTCCACAAGTTTCATCCGAATCCGTTCCGTACTTTTTGAGTTATCCTGCTGACAAACCAACAAACAAACAACCAACAAACCAACGCCAGTGAAAACAATACCTCCTTCGGCGGAGGTAATTAGATATTCAATACATTTATTACAACCAAAATTATTTTAGCATTTTGTAAACATAACGTATATATATTAATTTATATACAAATATTCATTATTTTTTATGTCAATATTTCGAATGTTATAAATAATTATAGCTTTAGAAATGAAAATAGTTTACAAAGAAATAAAATCAAATAAATGATATTGTGATAATTACAACGTATATTTATCGAGAACACATTAAGAATGCAAGTAAATTGAAGATCGTTCAGTTGAATTAAACTTTATTCCAATAAGGACATTAAATGTACAAAAAATGATTCTAAGCTGTTAAAAAAAATACTTTCTGCATATAAAGTGTACATGACTTTTTTTTAAATTATAGCTTTAGTTTGATTGTTGACATTAATTAATGATAGATAAATGTTTTGTTTAATTCTTAAGAAAATTTCTTCCTTTGTTGTAATTTAGCTCTAATTTCATAACGTGATATATAATTATTTGTATTGCATGTTATTCCAAACAAACTATGTTATTTAATAAAATGTTAATTTAGAAAATACCATAATAAAACTTTCTGATAGTACAAAATACTAGTACTCGCAAAGTACAATTTACCCTAACGAAGTGACTCCTTTCATGTAATTTGAGGAAAATATTTCTTATTTTTTAAGATCATTTATATATTGATGACTAAAAAAAGCGATGGAAATTTTTTGGGGGTATTCCATGAAAATACAGACAAATTCTCAGTTACCGATACTAAGAAAAAAAAACATATGACTTTAAATTCTTCTATTTTCGTACACTTTTACGCTTTTACTAAAAATCAAAGAAAAAATTACGGTCTTGAAAAGTCTGTTTACCAAACATGATATATAAATTTTTTCTCTCTCGAGCCAACCACATATTAAATAACATATGCATTCTAAGCCACTCCTGCCATCATCCATTTCCTTTTTTTGACATCCCATCTTATGAAAAGTATATATATTTTTTAATGCACTTTTGAAACTTGATATTTGTTACTAATGCATTTGTTGAAACATATTTATATTACTACTAATATTGCATATATTATCTCTTCAAGACAACAGCTACTTTGCCTCCTTAGAAGCTATTTACTTGTATATCATTTTGATCCCACTTCAGGCAACAAGGAAAAACAAAAATATATTAGAAGATCATAAAGACCTCTCCAGAAAGAAATCAAATTACTTGTGAACATTAATATACTTAGTCTGCTTGGAAACCAAATGATATATTTGTATAAAAATAATGATGACATAAAAACAATTTTTGACACTTTAAGCTCTCTATGTGCTCATCCACCATCTCAAACATCGGCTCACGCCTGCGTCTTTTGACCGACCAAAACGTCGAATGAATGCATCATCCGCCCAGCAGCTCTGACTTGGCATCTAATGACTCATTTTATTATCACACATAAAGACAAAAAAGCTTGATCAACATTTTTGTCTCCAGAAGAAGCTTTTGAAGCGACCAAAAAACATGTTTTTGAGGTGTCTGAGTCGGAGGGCAAAAAAAAAAATCAGCAGACAGGACAATACTTTGAGAACAATAAACTATTTTAATGATAAATATTCACTTTTTAATATTAGCCCATACCCAACGCACCTTGGACTTAAAAATTCCCTCTGACTCTTCATGGACATTAGCGGCATCTGTAATTAAACATTATCCTTGAATATCACATTCTCTTCAAGTAATATACACAAGACTTTTAAAATATTTTAATAAACGCCTCTTACTGTTTTTACTTTTTTGTAATCATGTGATCTTTTAACTATATTCATTTGTTTGTTCATCATCGATGCTAAAATTTTAAACTAAAATGCTTATTTATATAGCTTTACTATCATTATTATCGATTCTTATATATAATCTTATGTATAATATATTTTGAGTTGTGAAAAAAAAATAATATTCCTCAAATGTATGTATCAGGCAACGTTTTGTCCTTTATTGGATAATATACCTCATTTTGTTCAATCTCCAGTATGTATATAAATTTTTTAAACCAAAAAATTCCATTCGATTATTATTGCATTACTTAAGGATGCAATAATTATTACCTCCGCCGAAGGAGGTATTTTTTCACTGGCGTTGTTTGTTTGTTTAGTTTTTTTGGTTTGTTTGTCAGCAGATAACTCAAAAAGACGGACAGATTCGGATGAAACTTTGTGGAGTTGTTGGAAATGCCAAAAGCAACAAGTGATAAAATTTTGGCATCTCTGAGTGCAATAATAAGATGCAAAATGAGCTAAATACTAATAAATTTTCAAGTTAGCCTACTCTGCCAAGAGTGTCGCTGTGCTGTGAAATCGGTCCGGCGCGTCTTCCTCTCGGAATTTCCGTCGAGGGAACCCTCCCCCGTCCCTCTACCCCCGCCCCAGTTGGTGAAAAAATCCACCTCGAGGCTCATAAGGACCCCGTGACGGCGGAGGTTTGCACTCTCTGAGTGTATATATGCCTCTAGTATATTTACTTGTGCTTTCAAACAGCCGC
>CP045897.1:18051023-18113270 GCA_013387185.1 Caligus rogercresseyi | reverse complement strand
TGAAATCTGATATTTAAAACGCCCAGCCTTGAAGAGAGTAAAATACTTTTTTTAGGAGTAGTTTTTTAAAATATAAAGCTCACTTTATTAAACATGAATGAATTGTATTAATTGGATTTTTTTTAAATCCGCCTCCTTTTCCATCTTCCACACTCTATTTATGATAAATAAGAGGTTAGTAAGTTAAGTATTTTATTGCTGTTTTACCAACTTACATATAAACATTACAAATATATATTGATAAAAGCAAATACATACATACAATAAAAGAACACGACCACAAAAAGGTTGCTACAAAGGTGAAAATGGATATTGAGTATTACATTATAGATATTATTTTATAATTTAGTTATTAAGCAATTAAATTAAAGTTATAATCAATATGTTCTTGCATCTTTTTACAATAAATAAATTGAATAAAATGAAGATCTTCATCCTCTTCTTGCATGGCTTGGTATCTCTCATATGAGAGCGACGAGCATCTGTTGATTAGGTGGTCAAGGCTTTGGGACTCTTCCATGCAACTATTGCAAATGGCATTAGTGTTTTTCCACTTGCTCAGATAGGCCAGAAATGATCCAGTGCCTGTGTAGGCTTGAACAAGTAGTTTCATTTGGGACGTGAAAGTGCGACAATCTTTTGTTTTGGAATATTCAACATACTATGGGTATGTTTCATTCCAAGATCCCTTTTGTACCTGTAAAAAATAAGAGGTACAGGGAATCAATTTTGGAAAGCGAAAATTGGTTCTTTTGAATGGGTGTTATGGAACTTGCAAAATTATATCATCCCTTTCAGAGATTATAGGTACAAGATGCGCCAGGCTAACTTCCTTTTTTTAAAGCGAGAAAAAGATGAATGTAAACTATTAAAGTTTAGTTTTATAAACATTTGTCTTACGTCTTAATGCTAATTAATGTTTAATTTAACACGCTACTAATTCTCCGTACATGGCATAAACTAGAGATCCCCCCAATTTTAAGTGGTGAAATACTAACGATAGATAGGAACATCAAAAAGCCTAAAGCCGATGAATCATCTGAACTCCTTTAACCCTCAAAAACATTTCAATCAGTAGAAAGTCTGTATTTATTAGCATATATTTATTTAAACATATAAAATCATAACTAAGAGGTCATCAAACTGAAAGTAATAAATCTGTATAAAGGAACATCAGTCTCAGAGTAATTAATATCTACATGAATCTATAATGTAAAAATGCAGCCATCGATCCATTTTTGAGCCAAGTTTTGTTTATATGAATGTTTTGTAGAACGTCCTATTGGAACTAACTAATTTGTGTAACTTTAGTATAATTCAAATTTTTACATATGTATGACCCGCTCAAGAACCTCACTGGTGGCATTTGTAATTTATACATAGATAGGGGCCTTCATATCTAGAGGATTCTTCGGACGGTTGAAATATGTATGAAGCTTCAGATATCAATGAAAAATAATGGTAATTTTAACTCTTCTTGTGAAAGACAATACTCATAACATCCCTTGATGCTCTTGAAGTCGATGAGTCGTTGCTCCGTTCGGTAGAAACAAAATTTCCCTGAGGTTATTCATCAGTTCGCTGAATAAAAGATCTTTTGGCAAAAATACCGGTGGAAAGAACATAAAAACTCTTTTATAAACACATTTTGAGTGCCAATGATATAAAATAAAATTATCTGTTTGCGCCCTTAATTTTATTTGTATGCAAAATCATATAATATGCTTACATTTAGTTTTTGGATTAATAAAACACTTTCATTTTTAATAAAAGGAATGGTATTAATCTGGTTGAGAAAATTTACATATCTCATGTCCTTTTCTTGCAACGAAGAGTACAACTTTCAATGATATTAGTAAGACTTATGCTTAATTGTATTTTACTATAAGAGGAGTCAAAACCCCCAATAGAATTGTGAGAAGAGCAGTTAGATGTTATGTGCAACATATATCTTTGTGTCAGCTTATTTGAGCAAGGATTGATTGAGCGAGTGCCGTATGAGCGATTATTTTTTGCGCGAGCTCGTTTGCGCAAGTATCTGTTCGGCGAGTTACTATAGAGCGACTTTTGAAGAAGATGTAGACACTGGGTTTCAACCGGGACAAAATTGCCCCTTGGTGTATCCTAGGGATTTCCTTTGGGAGGAGGACGAACGGAGACATATATAGGCAATGTTCATTTCACTACCAAAAAATGATGACTTGGTTCAACTTCGGGATCCATAGGTTCCTTAGAGAACTAAAACCATTTATATAGATGAATAAATTTATACATAAAAGAGGTTAGGAGCCCCTGCTCAATGGGGTAAAAATAATGACGTCACTTGAAGCATCCTTTTCATAACAAACATTTAAATTTATCAATTCCTATTCAGCAGTAAAGAATTAGGTGAATATTTGATGGTGTTTTATGAGGGTGGAGCCCTCTCTCATCCTCATCCCGTGATTTGATATCTCTACATCAACTGAACGCAAACCGACTATCATTATAAGCCAATGAAAGGATTCAGTGCAGACTCATATATAAGATTCACTCGTCATCGACCAAAGATTGTTAAAGACCTATCTTTCCTCGGATCCTACGAACTTCTCTAAACTGCACTCTAGATTGTCGAACTATCACCAGAGGATAATTTTATTGTTCCCATTATATATGATCAAGTGTAGCGTACCCTTTTGAACATATTAAAGGGTCAAAATGAATACACATGATTGCTCTCCGGCTCCATCTACGGAATACCTTCGACTTGAAATTGCTTTTCTTAAGCTTGTGGACTATACATATTTGTTTTACTTCATCTCACTTATATTTACGTCAGGAGGAACGTCGACCCATACAAATAAGGGATCTTTGGACAAGATACTTATTAATGCTATAAATTAAAATATCTAGCATTCCCTATCGGAGGGCTATCTTCTTCATGGCCCAAATCAACTAGCAGACATGTTCAAAAAGTTTTATCCAAAGTCCCCCATTTCCATGGCGGATGAACTCGCCAACAAGGTATCAACTCTCAACATACCAATTAGTGGTGCTACGCTTCAAGGATACTTCATGTTATTTAAACACTCAGCGGAAAAGGCAATCTTAAACGTGAAATCCCTTCGTCCAAGGGCAGAGGAACAACTGGAATGTTAGTCAATATTGATCAAATTGCCATTATTGGATTTAACTCTATCTTGGTTGATGTTGTGTATATGGACTTTATATGATTTTTGTATTAATTTAATTCACTATTTGAAGAGAGTTCTTTTTTATTAATCTCTACACCTTTATATCTCACTGTACAATAAAATTAACATTGCAGTATTATTATCGTGTTATATATTTAATTTCTAGTTTTTAATTGTTTAACATTCTCAATTTTCACTTACATGGCATTTTTTAGTGTAAAATTAATTATGAACTTCTAAAATTAAACATTACTATAAATATTTATAACGGTAATAAACCTTTTCAGGACATTACCCAACCTTATTATTTTTTTTGATTTCCCAATTCCCCATATTTTTGCTGCATAAAGTAGTCCAATTGCATTGGGCTCATCCTGCAGAATTGTATATTACAAAAATATAAATTATTTTTTGGTAAGTCAGGATTTTACATAAGCTGTCGTCATTTTAAATTTTGTAATTAATATGAACAAATTATGTTTGTACCATATGGTATGAAATTATCGACAATATAACTTGGGATAAATAAATTGTGTCAAAGTTAATTTTTTTAAAAAAAAAATATTTTCAAGAAATGTCATTTGTACCACATATAAAACAGTAACATGCTACCTATTCAAATATGAAAGGACGTAGAATTGTAATTTGAAACATACATAATGAATGACATAGTACTATGAAGTTAAAACTCTTCTTTCTTGCTGCTTCCTTCTTCGTCGTCTTCAAGCAGCTCCAGGTTTGCCAACTTTGACGAGCACCTGCAGCACGTTGTGATACCACTTCTTTGATTGCTGGCAGCGGTACCATGGCGACCACGTCTTCGTACTTGCAGCAGAGACTCTTCATCATGAAGCAGAGTAAAGTCTTTGTGACCTCCGCATTTCCCATGCCCTAAAAGTGTCCGTTTATATTTTGACGCAAAGGAGTCCACTCTGGTCCATGATCTCCTGAATGAACCGCCCATTGCGCCCAATGACCTTCCCCACGACACTCCGTGGGACCTGATTCGTGTCCTCTGCAAACTTGAGGAGCTTCCTCGCCTTTCGGACGCACTCATTGTTGTCCCCCGTAACACGAAAGGTCGAGGTCTCTTCCTGGAGCTCCAGGTTGATGATGCAGCCAACACTCGGGCCTGCTGTATGTTTTGACCCGTGGGCTCCGATGGCTAGGCCCATGAGCTCACTGGGCACATGGAACTCCTCTGTGTAGCCGTAGGTGCTCTGAATCCGCGTGGCCTCCAGGTGCTTCTCGACTTCCTCCGTCTTGCTTTTGAGGAGGACCTTCTGTGCGAAGTTTTGAAAATGCATGCCCTGGATCATGACGGCTTTCCGCTGCGTGTCCTCGTCCGTGCTCACGACTCGCAGAGACCGCTTGGCGGAGCCGGCGTTGATGGACTTGACAAAGACGCGTGGGAGTCTTCGTCCTCTGCGTAAATGTCCTCCATCTCCCGGGCAGCGGGATCCAAATTGGAATAAAAGTCCTTGTCCTTGATGTGTGACATATTGGATCGGGGACGAAGTGGTCAGGTGGCCTGAGCCGGAGCTGCAGAGGACGACCACGTTGCTCCGGAGCTCCTTGACGCCTGCGGGCTACCAGCCAAAGGCGGTGTTGAGGACTTCCACTTCCTCCCCGCTGCTGAAGCTGTGCGTATTCGGGTGGCTCGTGGCGGGAGGGGGCCCTCCGGATGGAGGAGAAAGGGAAGTGTGAGAGGGGTAGCTCCCGGGACTCGAAGCTGACGAGTACCTCGGAGGAAGAGGCATAGCTTCTTTCCTCCACATGGCCGCTGTAGTAAGCACCACTCTCACAAAGCACCTCCACATGAGAGGAACCGGACACGCTCGGAGACACGGAAGAGGGTGAGGAGGCGGTCGGCGGGGAGACGGAGCCCACTGAAGACGTCTCGAGGACACACAGCTCCCGCTCCCACGGAAGGAACCACGCCGGAAGTACACGGAGATATCGTCCGCGCAGAATCAGACATGCTTCAACGCAGGAAGAGCTACAAAGAACAACGAACGAGCAAATAAACGGACCCAAGCTTTGTGCCAATCTGTATCAAAGTACTTCTTCCCCATGACGAACAATCTTCTAGGAACGTTTTCATAGCAGCAGCTATTGTGCCTCCTACCCGCCTTGAACCTATTCTGCTAGAGGTTTCGTGATTAATTGAGTCCAAGAATCCTATTAAGTGCCCTTCCATCGCAGTATTTAGGTCAATTTAAGTTTATATGATGAGTTTGGAGAAATAATTTTGGTTTGTAAGTGTAGTTTTTACTCCCGAATTAGATCCGAAATTTCGAGGACACAAGGTAACATTATGATTCCAGTGGTTATTCCATAATGCAGGTAGTTTCTAGGCAAAAGCCATAGAAGGGTGGAAAAAAACTAAAAATATAAACGTTTTGTACCAAAATATATTTGTGGAGGAAGAATACTGCGTTGTTCAGCTTTTACATACCAAAAATATTGTCTGTTGAAGTTAATTAGGTTTAGTTTATGATAAATTATAGCTACTTTAGTAAAGAAAACTATTTACAACCTTGTTATAAAGCTTATTATGATGACGTCGAATATGAAATATTATCTTTATTTTTTAGTCCCTAATTATCGGACAGAAGAACATAAGTATAAAGTTGTCCGATAATTAAAGCAATTGCTCAAATGAATACGTGCTCAAACGAGTCTCGCTCAAATAACAATCGCTCCAAAAATCCTTGCCCAATAGAAACTCGCTCTATCTCAACTCGTGCAAATGATAGGGAGCCATATCCTTTGATTGGTGTAGTTCCAATTATATCGTCAACTTTTGTGTTTTCATTAATAGTTCGATAAGGGGTCTCACTTCAGACAATATTAACTTTTGCATTCTAAACATAATGTATAGAATTAATAAACAATAATTAATAAACATGATCATCTAAATATATTCTTTGATAGACAAAACCAAATATTTATATTTATAAAATATTTTTTTACTACGTCCAATTTGAATATATATATTTATAATAATATTATTAATAGACGTGAACATGTGAGTGCTATGTTATTAATAATAAATAGTAAAAAGCATTACGATGCTTGTGAATATATACATCTCTCCATTTGTTTCGATGGAATTGCATCGGTATAGATATGAATAAACATTATAGAGTCAAATATGCTCATCGGTACTGGAAAGTTTTGAAGGAGATTGATCCGTCTCAGGTCAATGAGCTAAATCCCTTCGAATCTAAAAGATATTAACCCAATTAACTCTTATGAAAACACCCTTCAAATCCAAGGAAATATTTTAAAGCCAAATATCATAAAGTAATAACGTTTTACGGTAATGTGGAACAGCAGGCCTCTATTTGGAAGCTTGCAATTTTACTCTTTTGAAATCCAAGAAATAACTTATTCTCTTAAAAAAAACTCAATTATGAAGCTCGTAAACTATAAGAAACTATATAAATATATATTTTTTATTCCTCTTCTTTGTAGCCGCTCTAATAATAATAATTGGTCCAGCATATGCCTTTTTATACCTTCAGAAGGAGCCTATGAATAAAATAATTTCATTGAAGACAGATGTTACTCCAACATCAACCTCCCAGTGGTTCTTGAGATGTATATATGTAGTCTGTTCATGCATTTATAATGAACTGGGGGCTCTTAGATTCTGTTGTTGCTTACGAATGCCAGCAATAATTAGGAGCCTATGAAAAATGCAGGTATACAGTTTATGACATATATAAAAACTTTTTTTACTTTTAAGTTAGACAATTCGATAGAAAAACTAAATAAATTGGGAAGCTTTTAATTGAGTAGTTCAAGTATTTAATGACTTACGGCCTATAAATGAATATTATACGAGGGTTGGTCAATAAGTCCGTGACTTTTTAAATGAAACAAAGTTTTTTTGACAAAGCTAATTTTATTTTTCAACATAGTCTCCTTTGAGCTCTATACACTTCGTCCAGCGTTTCTCCAATTTTTTTATCCCTTCCAAAAATAAGATTTCTCGAGGTCCTCAAAATATGTATTTGTTTGTGAGATGATTTCATTTTTGGAATAAAATCTCTTTCCGGCAAGCCATTTTTTAAGGTTCGGAAACAAGAAATAGTCACTCGGGGCTAAATCTGGAGAATACGGCGGATGAGGGAGCAATTCATAGCGTAATTCGTAAAATTTCGCCATGGAAACAACACATGTATGGACTCTTGCATTGTCTTGATGAAAAATAACTTTTTTCTTGCCCAAATGGGGTCGTTTTATCTTTAAATCCTCATTAAATCGGTCCAATAAGCTGGTATAATATTCGCCATTCATTGTTCTTCCCTTCTGAGGTAATATCTGTGGATTACACCACGTGCATCCCAGAAAACAGTAGCCATGACTTTGTTGGTTGATAAACCCACTTTGGCCTTCTTCGGCGCCGATTCACCCTTCAAAACCCACTGTTTTGATTGCTGCTTGGTCTCTGGTGTGTTGTAGTGTATCCATGTTTCGTCCACTGTTACAAATCGGCGAAAAAACTCGTCCTTATTGCGGTTGAACAAAGCCAAACATTCCATCGAAGTTGTCACCCGATTGCGTTTATGGTCGATTGTGAGCAAACGCGGCACCATCTTGCGGATAGCTTTTTCATAGCCAAGTGATCTTTCAAAATCGAAACCACTGACCCATGTGATATTCCTATGGCTTCCACACTCTCCCGCACTTTCAATCTCCGATCGGCCAACACCATATCATGAATTTTTTGAATTGTTTCTGGTGTAGCGACTTCAACTGGGCGTCCAGAGCGTTCGGCATCAATGGTGCTTGTACGACCACAACGAAATTCTGTAAACCACTTTTTTACCTTTGATATCGATGGTGCAGAGTCTCCATAGTATTTATCGAGCTTAACCTTTGTTTCAGCGATGGTTTTTTCCCCGCAAAAAATAATGCTTGATGAGCACACGAAATTCACTTTCTCCATTTTCTACACAATTCACGAAGTTGTTTGTCTGTAAGACTGTCAAACACAAACTCAAAGACCCAGCGTGTTCAAACTTTAATAGAAGTCAACTGATAGATGCTTGTTGACAGGAGCAGTGTTGACAACCAAATTATATGGACGGAATACAAAAAGTCAAGGATTTATTGGCCAACCCTTACTTTGCCCAATGTTTTTAATGATGAAGATGACTCATCAAAAAGCTATTCTTCTATTTTTAAGAAGAGGTAAGGGATCTCCGCAGAGATCATGGATTTCATTTTGAACTTGGACAGGAACTACATGTGGGAAATCTTTGTTCTCACTTTAAGTAGTTCAGATGGAACGGTATATAGAGGTGTTAATAGTATTAAGCACCACAATATTTATGACATTGCTATTAATTTTGGCTTTCAAGAGCAGGAAATTGCAGGGGCAAACCCTAAATTAGTTCTTGGGCAGGCTTGCTTCTATACAAAATTCTCAATTGACATTAGGAGCCGTATATATGATCTTAAGGGCTGCCATGTACAGAAAATTGAAAACGTTGATGGGTCCATTGACCTTCAAATTAAAGGAATAGATAAAGTCCATTTAGATCATAGGAAAAATCATCTTAAACGTTGATAAACACGTTCAAACGCGTAATGACTACGTATGGTTGAATGGCTTAGATAATTTGGTGAGGTTTTGGATCATTTTCCCAAACGGAATCCTTCATATACTAAGGCAGAGGCAAAGTATGGCAATTATAAAGAAGTTTGGAGGGACAGCGATTATATTGTTAATATAGTTGCTGACCCGACATGTATTCCCCAAATTCTACCTTTTGAGGGCATCTTGGTAAATGTCAAGTTTGCGGGTGTCAAACTTCAGTGCCAAAAATGCTTTAGTTTTGGTAACCTTAAACTTCACTGTATTGAAAAACGGTTCGTATAATTGACTATTACGTGCTCTCATCAAAGCCATTCATACCAAAAAATCTAGTAGTGGTTTAGATAATAGTCTGGTTGTTCTTCCCAGGGATCTTCTTCTAATACTGTTGAGTTAGGAGAAGAGGTTCAAGTTATTCAACAATCTAAGAAGTCCAGGAGGTAGCTTCTATTGAAGTAGTTAATAATCTGGCTGTCCTTCCGCAGGATTCTTCTTCTAATACCATTGTGTTAGGGGAAGAGGTTCAAGTTTTTCAACCTTCTAAAGAAATCCAGGAGGTATCTTTCTAAAGAAGTAGTTACGGTTTGGCCCCACATTGGGGATTCTTTTCATAATCGTATTGGAGCTTCTCCCTTGAGGAATGAATGTCTTGTTCATGAAGACATTTCTCTTGTAACGAACAGGGAGGATACTTGTCAAGATAATTGTAATGAATTGACAAATGAAACAGTTAATCAAGTTTCTAAAACCTCTGTAACTCCTCCTAGTGTTGAAGTCTCATCTGGAGCTTTTGATAGTGATAATCCTATTCCTCCAAGCAAGAGACCTGAGGGTCGAGATGGTCCAAAAAATGATCCCTTAATAGATTATCACCTCATCCTTGAACATAGAACTCGGTCCCAATCGGCTAATAAAGAAGTAAACCGGACTCTAATGATTCTCCGGACAAAATTGTAAACCCTTCTAAGCAGTCCAAACCTTAGTTGTACTTAACTGAATCATTAATACTAAAAACTTCAATAATGAAACTTATATAACAGATATTTTCTCTAATACGATGTCCCAACATATGAAGAGTAATCTAGAATAAGGAAAATCTTATCCCTTAATACTAGAGGTGGGAGGATAGAAAAAGAGACATGCGTTGATGAGACATCTTATGTCTTTGAATGCTGACATCGTCTGTCTTCAGGACATAAAATCTCTCACTTCTTCTTCGTGTGCGGAAAATTGCATGTTTTGTCTGCCTAAAAACTTTCACTACGTTTTTACTGGTTCTGGATCCAGAGAGGAGTTTTACTTTTTACAAAAAAATTACCTTTTTATATTGTACACAAAGCTTACTCAGAATTAGTGACTGACACAAACTTTGTTTATCTTCAAATGGTTTTATATTTTATTTAATTAACACGTATGGGCCCATGAACGCCCTCATTCTTCCAATTATTAACGATCCATAATATACCCATTCTTATGATGGAGACATGAATGTTGATTTAGAAAATTCAATCAATGTTTTCCCTAATAGCCGAATGTGTAAGAAAAGTTATTCTTCATTTTAATTTGATTAATGTAATGAATACATTTAGTTCTTCGGGCACTTTTTCTTGGTCTCAAGGAAACAAAAATTCCAAGGTGGACTTTGCTTTAGCTTCTCCCTTCTTTGCTTCAAGAACTAAGAATGCTTTTTATCGTCCTGAACCTTCATCCGATCATAAAATTTAGATTTAGAGCTCATTTGTAACGTTCATTCTAAGGCGTTCAAGGTCCCGGGTGGGTAGTTAGGATGATAAATTACATTTTAAAGTTAAGAAAAAAATTAGATGTAAGTTTTACGAATTCGTTATCGGCCTATCAAGCTTCAGTTTTAATACATAAAATTATTTTAAAAACAACAACCGATTTTAAGAAAAAAATACTGAGATTAAGCATCATCAAAGCCAATTAGAAAAAGTGTTAATAAAGACTCTCTGTTTGTTCGCACATGCATGAATGATGCTGTGAACACTTTTCGTTTGACAGAGATTGCTGAGGCGGAAATGGAAGCAAAAATTGTCCGTGAGCAAGACCCTTTGCATAGGATCCGTAATCTTTCAAGAGGCAAAATAGTCAAGGCTCAAACAGTTGGCAAAATCATTGACGGAGAGAAAATTTTCTCCAAAGGTCATGAAATACTACGTTTCTTCCATTATCGTTTCCAAACATCGTCGGGGAAAGAGAAGGCCATTTTCCAAGGCCTAAGAAATTGCTTCCATGTATCGAAGAACCAATATTAACATAAAAATTATTTCGGAATACATTAGAAAAAAATTGAAAACTAACAAGGCTGTGTTCCTGACGGCATCCTTGAGAAAGTTTATGTTAAAGTCACAGATCAAATAACACCCTTTTCTCTGAAAGTGGGAATTATATGGAAGCTAAAGGGAAAAATGCCTAGTACTTAACTAAGGGAAGAATAGTTTTTAATACCAAAAAAGGAAATGGAACTGATTTCAACCATTGGAGGCCGATCACCACATTGAATGAATCATATCGTATACTTTCTGGAGTCCTGGCTCAACAAATGGGAGTAATTATAAATAAGAAAATTGGCCCTCACCAGAAAGGGTTCCTTAGAGGACGTCTTTATAATATTTCTTATAATAATACGAGCCTTTATTGACACTATCAAGGAGAGTAAAAAATTTGGTGCAATAATTGCCATTGATTTTTCAAAAGTTTTGATTCGATTAGTCACAGGCAAATTCTAAGATCTGTTAAAAGATTTCTCCCAATACGGATCTTTAATCCTGTCCGTTTCCCTCTATTTAACGGTTCATCCACTATCTCCCTTGGAACGGTCATAATGAGCGAATATTTTGGGAAAAAGGTGCAGGCAAGGTGTGTCCATCCGCTCCTCTCCTTTTTTATTGCTGCCAGTGAAGAACTTGCGCTTAGTGTGTAATACGTATATTTTCAGCACGAAGTAGCTGGTCTAAAATAATATATATATCTAAACAAATAAAACAAAACAATAATAAAAATACAAACTAAATTAATAACGTATATATATATACATTATATATAAAATTTATTAAACAAAAAAACCACATCGATTTTTGGGAAAAACATGCCTTGAGATCGGAGTAATCTACAGCGCCACTCCCTCGGCGAGAGCTATTGCTGCATCCCGGCAGCTCTCCATGTCCTGGTCTGTCGCAAACTGTGGACTTTTATTCCAGGCAGTTCCTTGCAGCACATACCAGGGTATCTTCCCTGCCAGAGGAGGGGGTTTGGGGGACGATTCCGGCTGCGTCGTATCTGGTCTCCTTTCCATTTTTTCTCGAAGAGCATGAGGCCAAGTGGGTTTCTCCCTCCTTCTTCGCCGTCCCCTACTCCAAAATGCCTTCCACGCCTCCATTGCTGCCGGACCGCACGGCCATGGTGTTGATGGATGTAAGCCTGCCGACTTCAGGAGGTCCCGGACGGGTAAGTTTCTCTCTCCTGAGCTTGCAGTGAGAGTCCTGGCAACACCCCATTTAGAGCAATCTGGCAGCTGCCAGTGGTCCTGTGTGGTTTACTGTCTCCAAACCGTACGGGTGTGTACCCGCTGAGACAGCATAGCCGACCTTCCCCAAGAACAATGCCCTTAGCAAGTTGGTGGAGGTAAGGACCCCTTGGGGATGTGCTTTCGCAAACCTTAACAACCATGTGGCCCTGACCCCTGGCTGCCCTCGCCATGATGTTCACATTTAAGTTGGTGAAAGGGTGGAGTCAAACTTTGCCCCCTAGCAACTCCAATTCACTGGAGGGGAGACTTGTTATTATTAAGAAATACGGGGGGTTTGGCGTGGATTTTAAGGTACTCGCATATAATTGATCTTTACGCTGACGATGTCACGCTAACTATTCAAGCAAACTCAGAGCACAGATTATCAAAAGAATACAAATGTATTGAATTAGTTTTCAAAAAGTTTGAAAAATATCAGGTCTATCTTTAACTTGAATAAAACTACCATTCTGCCTCTAGGCCGTATGAAATCCAGTAAATGGTACTAATATCAATCGTGTAAGGTCATTTCATCAATTGAGTCTTAGGAATAGTCTGGTGCCGGGATGACATTCATGAAGAGACTAGTCCCGAAAGTCAATAATACTATATTGCAAAACGCACAAATGTGGAGGAACTTCCGTCTTCAAAAAGAATTGACACGTATAACACAAGGCTTTCCAATGTTAATAACCGCTTCTTCATCTCCTGTGTTAGCGGGAATGTAATTCTTTGGGCTGGGACGGTAACCGCATTACCGCTATACCGCGGTACGTGACGCCTACCGCGGGTATGAGCACGTCACAGTCATGACCGGCAAAAAAAAATGAAACATTGGCCTGTATAGTGGGGATGTTATATGTTTGGTGGAGGGGGGGGGGGGTTGGTAAGTGGCGGGGCGCAGTAAACGACTTCAAACACCTTTGATCAAAAGATGGAGCAAACTCGACCTTAGGATGTTGGGGAGCGCAATTAATTAACAGGTTTGCACATTTAAAAAGAATAAGCAAAGTGAACACGCTTTTTTTTAGCGACTAATATGAAGGTCGAAGTAAGCTAAACCAGAGAATTATCTTATTATGTTTCATTAACAGACTAGCACATTTATAAAAGAGTAGCTACCTCACATCTTTATTTGTAATTGGAACGGGCTTTTGTTTGTTTGTGTGTTTGTTACCATTTTCAGTGCAATATAGATGTTGAAGATCTTCTAGTTGTTGAATGTTGAAATGTAAGAAATGTTGAAGGAAAAAATATTCACTTTAAATGTTCCGTAAGTAATTTGCACTCGGGGAAGTATCTTATTATGTTTCATTAACAGACTTTGCACATTTAAAAAGAGTAAGCTACCTCGCATATTTATTTATAATTTGGCTTTTGTCCGTTTGTGTGTTTGTTAATATTTTCAGTGCAATAGAGGTTGAAGTTCTTCTAGTTGTTGAATGTTGAAATTTAAGAAATGTTGAAGGAAAAATATTCACTTTAAATGTTCCATGAGTAATTTGTACTTGTTTTGTATTGAGATAAATAAATTATGCATATTATTTACCCTTGTCTTGCGCCGTGTTTGTGTTGGGCGGGGCGGGGGGGGGGGGGTATATATATAGCGGTATATCGCAAAACCGCGGGAATTTGTTGATTACCGACCGCGGTAAGAAAAAACCCAAACCGGCACAGCCCTAGTAATTCTTCATGAAGCAAAGTGTTTGAGGGCTATGTTCCATCAAAGATATTTGTCAACAATAAAAAGAAAAGAAACCATCTAGGTGGTGGTATTGTTCAGCTAGCAACTGTTTGTTCCTAAGATATTACTAAAATGTTCGTCAATATGCATCCTTGCCATCCCTTGAGTGGAGAAGATGTGTCACTCACACAGATTTATACTCGTGGCTCTTTTTGGCACTGAGCTTACAAATAATATAACCTCTGACATCTCTTTGGTGTGGGGATGTGCACAAGAGTTATTTGGAAAAATATTCCTCAGTTCGATAATTCTTCGACTGTGGATATAATTAGGCAGAATTATGCGAAAATTATTTTTTCAGGAACCTGGGAAGTCCAGAGGACCTTGAGGAATTCGCCATTAGAAAGGGAACTCTTACTCTTCATGACCTTGGCCAAGATGGCTCTTTCAAGGATGGTAATTCTTGTATCCCCTGCATAGATCTGCGCTCAAATATCATGTGCTGCACCCTGTATTTGAATTGAATGGCCAGGATCGTTTGGGTTTGAGGGAGAGTAAGATATCTGTCGTGAATTCTCAGGCGTTCTTGACTTCCGGGTTCATGTGAAAAGCGGATAAAGATTCCCTAGCAGAAATAATTGATGGAAACCACTTCATGGCGCAATTATTGATATCGGGCCAATATTATTCGATTTTATCGCCCATGTAAAGATTGTGGCACTATTTATACTCGATTTTTACCGCTTTCGTTGAGTGTCGTTCAGTGAATATTATAAAACGCTTTGTTAACTTAATGTTAGAGGTCTGGACAAAGAAGAAGCGGATAAATATTTGAAGGCGTCCGTTTCTATTTGGAATAATTGGCGGGAAAATACTGTCTTCTCGAACCAAGGCCATAAATTATGCCTTCCTGGGTGCAAAATCGCTGTTTGCAAAAAGGTTAGCGGATTACTATCCTCTTCAGCCTTCAAATCTGAAGGCACTATTCCTGGCAGCTACGGCGAGATATGGTTCCCTGGACCTTAGGATCCCATCTACAAGGATGATTCTTGGACTTATGGAGCCAAGAAATCCGATATTTTCCCTTCCCGTTCTCCCCTCTACAAGGACATCATCAAAGACTTTTTTTAAATTCAAGGACTTTAAAAAATAATGTTTTAATACGTTTATGGAATTTTTATAATGTTTTATCAGTTTTTAATTAGAGTGTTTTTTAATTATAGCGTGTTCATTTTGTGATGCTTAAATTTAAACTAAAATGTTTATTCATGATTAATTCGCATTAACATCACTTGTTATATATTTCCTATGTTTTATATATCTTTATATGCACTGTGTCAATAAAAATAAAATAAATAAATTGGAAGCTTTTAATTGAGTAGTTCAATCTTTATGACTTACGACCTATAAATGAATATTATATTACTTTGCCCAAATGTTTTTTAACGATGCCTGGTGCCTTTTTGCTTTACAGAAGGAGGTCATAAACAGATCTTTTATGCCTATTCTGATATAGTAAATTAACACATAATCATCTAATTATACCAACTTTCATTTATGAAATAATTTATAGAGAATATAGAGTGCTCTACATGTTCAATGGAAATAGTATTTGTAGTTCTTGATGGGCTTCAATTGACAGATGATTTGTTCTATTAAAAAACTCTGTTATTGAAGGAAATTATTATTGAACATAATTGGCGTAAATGTTCTTAAGTTTTTTTTCAATTACTCGCTATTTTTGTAATACATTTTAATTACTCGAAAACCTTGTTCGAGTGTGTACACTTCCATAATGAGACTACAAATATTAAAATGAGAGAGTTGAAAAACCTTTATATATAATACTGGTTTATTTATACGTATATATATATATATATATATCTATATACACTTTTGCTATTCATGATTCCTCTACAATAATTTTTTGCAATAGTAACATATGTAAAAGAAATGATGGAGGTCGATGTCTGAGTAAAACATCAAAAGAAAACATTTAATGTTGGAGCATCTTGTTTATATAACTTTTATCATTTTGAACAACACATGGGGATTGATATTTGGATATGTTCGTCATTTGTTTGTTCTAGAGTAATGAGTTTATGAGATAAAGTCAGCATCAGTAGGATTCATATTTTTACTTACTTTATATGAATAAATAACCTATCAGTAAAATATTACGTATTACGAACAATCATGAAAACAAATGATAAATATTTTATTCCTTCTATGGCTGTTATTTTTATAAAGAAAAAGGTACAAACATTGTTGTAAATTAACAAGTTGTTTTATCGAGATTTAATATGTTTTTGACAAACAAACCATTATATTTTTTTATTAATAAGTTTTAAACACGTCCTTTATACTATACTATAAAATAAAACATTAAATTATCTTTTTTTAAACATTTTACAGTCAACTAAACAACCAATTTAAAACAAATAGGTCATCAAACCCTTTATTTTTTACAAACAAGTTTGCGGACAAGACAAAGTTGATTTTGAAAAGGCATTTCATATCTTTTGTTCAATATCTGGTCGTATTTTTAAAACCAATGTCAATGGGGCCATCAAAATTATCTGCTTAGAGTGATACTTACTTTAATCTTTTCAATAGAAGGATATCTAATATCTTCTTTGATTATGAAATATTCTTAATCTAGATAAGAAAAAGACATTTAACTTTTTATTTTATCTAGCTATTCAAATTGACTATTGATTACCAACAATTTAGCTGGGTGCAAATAAAACATATTTTGTAGCACCAAGTGGTGCTTTAATATTGTTTTTAAGCACGATTCAACATATAGGTTTCGTAGTGTAGTGGTTATCACGTCTGCTTTACACGCAGAAGGTCCCCGGTTCGATCCCGGGCGGAACCAGATTATTTTTATGAAATTAATCCTTTTCGAGGTGTATTGCCAAGAGAACTGATATTATTTTGACGTCATATCAGCAAGCGGAAGAATAACATTTTGTAATGTTATTCTCCCGCTTACGTCACCAAAAATCTACTACTTCAATCGTTCTTTTGAATAACTACTTGATATTATAATTTCATAACATCAATAAATATAAATAGGGCAGTGGGCTGCAATATTTTTTTGATAAATCAGATATTAGAATAATATATATGACGTTTCACTATTAGTAAAACATGAAATAAACGTGTCCGGTATTTTATTTATCTCGATCGCAATGCTACATTTTTGCGGTTATGTTATTTTATTAATTATCACTTTACTCGTGGTTCTTGAGAAGTGAACATCAATGCAGAAAGAAGATACTCATCCGTAACAATAGTAATGGAAAGAATCCATGGAGTTAATATTTTCCACCTATTAATATTAATTGATTTATAGCATCTGCACATGATATTTTTTTTTATTCAAGCTCCAAAAAAATATACAATGTATAAAAGAAAAACGATGCTAATGCGTAAATTTTTACATAAATAAGCATTCTAGCTTAGATTTTTAGCAACGTAATGGAACAAACAAACAAGCAGATAAAATGAGATACACTCAACAATCAAATCTAAAACATACAGATAATTAACAAATCATAAAACAGTATTTACACGAAAATTAATCGATAACAGTTCTTGTAAAATTTCAGTATTCTCTTGATTGTCTTCCTATGGCAGAGTGAGGATGAAGGATAAAATTTCACCTCCCTCGCCGCTAACGTCCATGTGGAATCCCAAAGTGAGGAATCTTTAAGTCCAGAGCAGTATACCTGCTGCAGCAGAGATCATGATGGATCTCAAATCAGAGGCTTTGATGGGAACATTATTGGTGATGCACCTCGCGATGAGACCTTTAGCGTTTAGAAGGGAGTTATTAATTGCTTTCGACCTAGCTGACTTATCACTTTGCCGAAACCAAACAGTACCGTTGCTTTGTAATATCTGACCGCACATTTTTTTCTAGGCCCCTGATATTTGAGGGCTTCAAATTTTTTACTATGTTGACCGCCTGACAGTCAACAAAAGCATGCAAAGTTGTATTGAACAATTTTTTTTTGTTTCATCATATTTGTCGATACATGGATCATTACTTGGACAATCGGACGTAGAAAAATAAAAAAACAGCAAAGTTTTTGCTATCCATATAATTCACTTTCTATAAAATATGTATTGAGAATAAAGCATTTATTTAATATAAGTTAAAATTATGACAAAAGGAAGTTTCCAGGCATAAATGATCAATATGAAGTCAAGGAGCAACACTTTTTGTGGAATATTATTTATTTGTACTTCTTAGTCAATTAAGATCAAACTTTGTTTCCCCACCAACTTTATCAATCAACTAATCAAATCAATGTATGAAATCATATACGCCCGCCGGTCAGAGTATTTTTATTATAAAACTAATCACTATAGCCACAATCTATATAAATGGGACATCAAATTCCATTGTTTGAATCTTTGCCATTTTACGTCAAAACCAGTATATATATAGAAAAATGAAGGGACTGAGTGACTCTTTCTTCATTTGCCGAAATACTAGGTCTTGCCTTGATCCTTTACAGAGAACTCCTGACTCCTCACTGAGGCTTACTCCTCTCAAAAGGATAATTAGAATCCTCCTCACTTTCATATATACATAAAACAGTAAAAACCCTTTAACAAGAGGCATTCAAGGTAACTCATAAAGTGATTGTTGGAGACAGGTGGCCGTAATACACAGAGGGCTTAAGTACTATTTTTCTTCTTCTGTGGCCCATTAATATGGCTCTTAAGGACGAGTGACTGTATATAAATATACAGAGGAGAGTGATTACCAACCCATAAAATTAGGAACTTATTTTTTCATGTCAAGAGATTCAAAGATACGAAATATCACCAATGAATGTACAAATTCATATGTGGTTTCACTAGCAGAAATAGATTAAAGTAAATTGAATAAATGAATATTCTGACACAAAATTAAGCTTTAAACATGTTCTTCATAACTTTGATCGTCTCATATCCTTATTAACTATCAATATCCAAGCTTCAACGTTTTCTTTCCTTTATTAGTCTAATAGATTTTCCTTTATAGGAGTCACTTAAATAACATATATATATATTAATAGTATATATATAGAATATATTTATTAGGTATTATATATTAGGGTTGTTCTTATTTTCAAAATGTTGAAATGTTATCAACATTGTGGATTTTCTCGTTTCTTGGTGATAAAAAAAGACAACATACAAGTTTGAACAAAATCGGTCAACATTACGAGGTCGCGCAACGAGGTCAAAGTTTTAAAATTTTAGTAAAATATAGTTTTCCGCAAATTTCTTCAAAATGGTGGACGTTACAGACTTCCATATAATAATTATTTAAGGAAATCTAATTTACTACCAGACGTGTTTTTGATGTTTTTAATAAAAAAGTTTTCAGTAAAAACAAAGCAAGAAACGGAGTGTGTATTGTTAGCTTATTTCATGGCTTTTTTGTATCAATTAATTCACTCGCCTGTAGAAGATGACTTGTATCGCTCAGATTAAACATAGTACTTTTAAGTTTATAAAACTTTAAATGATAAATCCAAAAATGACCTTGGTTGCATTCTATCAATTCTAAAAATCACTATACTTTAAGAGATATAAGCAAATACATTTTCCCCCAAAAAATTGATCTTTTGATATAGATAATAACAGATTTCCATCTGGTAACACTGTTAGTGTTACCTGGATAGAAAGAGAAGCAAGAGAGTATTTTACCCCTCACTTCTCTCCCTTCTTTTTTTCTTTCTATCCAGGTAACACTAACAATTACCAAATGGTAATCGTATATTCTCATATCAAAAGATCAATTTTGGGGGAAAAATGTATTTGCTTATATCTCTTAAAGTATAGCGATTTTTAGAACACCAAACATATCAAATGAAAGCTTGGTTAACCAGCTTTAATATTTTGGTATACTAAATCATGTCAATTTATAAGTAAGAGTATTATATGTACATTTAAAAAAGCCTATCTCGCGTACAAAATGACGCATATAATGGATTATAAATGCGTCAGAGACAAAGTAAAATTTTGAGAGGATACCTTGACGCAAATCTAAGAAAACATTATTTTTATTTTTTTCATAATCGATTCTTATAGGTCAATACAGGCTCTGAATCATATGATGTAAACTCAGATTGCACTGAATTCTGAATTGATAGAATGCAACCAAGGTCATTTTTGGATTTATCATCTAAAGTTTTACTAAACTTAAAAGTACTATTTTACTCTGAAGCGAACAAGTCATCTTCTACAGGCGAGTGAAGTTAATTGATACAAAAAGCTATGAAATAAGCTAACAATACCACTCCATTTTTTTCTTTGTTTTTACTGAAAACTTTGTTTTATTAAAAAACATCAAACATACGTCTGGTAGTAAATTAGATTTCCTTTAAATTAATAATTATTATTGAAGTCTGTAACGTCCACCATTTTGAAGAAATTTGCGGAAAACTATATTTTTACTAAATTTTTAAAACTTTGACCTCGTTGCGCGACCTCGTAATGTTGACCGATTTTGTTCAAACTTGTATGTTGTCTGTTTTTTATCACCAAGAAACAGAAAATCCACAATTTTCTAACATTTCAAACTTTGAAAAATGGAACAACCCTAATATATATATATATATATATATATATATTATATATTATATATATATGATATATAGATATCATATAAACCTAGGCATAACGAATACACTATCCCTTGTGACGTCACGCTAAATCCAATTCATACAACTGATGCTCAAAAACATTGACCACTACTATAATAAACAACTATGTTCATTCAACCAATTGTGAAGTCGATTTTTGTCAAAGATACTAAAACGATGTTACATGTACATGACTATTGTCCCTTTAAATTTGAGTAAAGCCAATAAAAGTGGACACACACACACACATATATATTTTATAATATAAGATATAATTATATATTTCTAGATTATATATATATTATAGTATTGTGTTGTTTTGTTGTGAATAATATAGCCTGAGTATTCATTACGAAATGAAATCTTCCTATGCGATTATGACTAACTACAAAACTTAATTCGTTATTTGATCTCTTGTCAGTGTTTTCAATGTTCCATCAACAACAAAAAAATATATTTCCACTTTGACAAATGTGTAAGATTAATGATTCAATCTCATTTATCCCGGGAACAGAGTTCCTTCGGCACTCCGATAAAACGTTGCCAACAAATTATAAAATGGAAGAAAAAATGCATTTAAGAAGAAATTGACTCTTTAAATTATGAATATTGGTGTGGTAGGCAGAAATTCTACTAATTCTAAGTTTTTTGTGTTTGCTCTTTTGGAAGGATATGAAAGTATTTTCTCAGTGTAATGGACTTTGTTGTACAGAAAATGTTAAACTATAATGTATAATTACGTATTTTCAATATTTAATTAAACTGAATTCAATTAAGCTCAAAGAAAGAAAATTATGTTAACAAGGGTTCCTTACTGGGAAGGTTCTTTTTTAATTAAAGGGCATCAATGGTTTTCTTACACATTTGTTGGGATCTTGGAATCTCTATGTATGGGGTCATAGTTAAAAAACAGAGTACCTATCAAATACCTTGCATGTACCGGATATTAAGCACATGTTATATTTGCTGCGGCTAGATAAGCGATTCTGAAACTTAAATGCCTTCTCCAACTCCTGACTCCGACGTCAAAAGAAGTTAATTTTTTTGGTCCCTTGGATTCATCTATCGAATGATTATTTCACTTGTAGGTGTTAAGATCAATAGAAAAATACGTTATGTTAGTTTTATATTCCAATTGATCACAAGTAAGACCTATTCAAATGAAAAATCTGAAAAGATATAGAAAGTATTTATGTGTCCCCATTATTATCTATATTTAGTTTGAGATATTATATATAATATATATATATATATATATATATATATTTAATTCGATATATTATTTTCTGATAATAAAGTCATTTTCAATAACTTACATTTATCATTCAAAATACCTGTTCTCAATATCAATATCTACTTGAAATGGGAGCACTCATCGATATCTTCAACCCTAATTCTTAATAATTTGAAATATATTAATATTTGCAAATGCAGACTTAGTGACATATTTTGACATTTATTTGATATTTGTTCCTTGTTAACTGACATATTGAGTACTTGCATATCGTTGAATCAAAGATTTTGAAGTTTGCTTATGGCACATCTATTTTCATATCATTCTTTGTTTTACAATCGGATGATCCCAGTAACATAAGAAACTTAATTTGGTATTCTTTAAAGCTCAATATTTTTATATCAGATAACTTTGTAGGGTCAGGAGTGGAAAGTCAAATATACTTATCTCTTAATTCCGGTAAGGAACAAATATCCCCATTTGACAGCAAGAAAAATAAGAAAAACATATTTTGTAATCACTTCTAAAAACTATTAAAAACTCTAAAAATTATTTACAGACTACATTTATTTTATTTTCGATTTTGTATATAAAAAAATAACAAAAGTCTGTGATTGGAACGTACAATTATTATCAGTAGTGATAATCCTAATTTCATAATTTTTTTTCGCCTATTTGGTTCGATGGAGTCATTTGAATATATAACATTTTAGCCTTAAAATTAGTTTTTCGAAGCTAAGCTCAATTTAATCAAATTGATAAATACTGACCTTCCCTTCTTGGTAGTATTCGAACCTCCGCCTTCACAGTGAGAGTTGAAAACGACTTACCGCATTGGCCTAACTATTTATAATTATCCAAATTTATTCGTACACTCACATTATAATCTAACCATTTTTAGACGTTTTTAAATAATACATTTATAGATGTACATATTTGGCTCATCCAAAAGATGTACAATCATGAACTGCTAAGGTGAGTTTGGTGAAAAATATGGACCCATCATATTTAATTCATTCGTTATTTCTTTATTCCTAGAGCCCCTGGATTAAAGGCGATTGAGAGGATCATAACACGGAGGGATGCCAGACGTTAGAGTAAAGGAGACATTAGATCATCGATAACTCCAACTGTCTCCGGTCCGACTCCTGATTGCAAGCCCAGTCATGCTGATCCTTCAGGAAATGTATTCTCAAGACTTCTTCAAAGCAGACGCGGTTTTAGAGCAAATCATGACAAACAATGAATCTATGATATTCAATTGCGCAACGCCTTTCGATCCTGGGGCTCTTGGAAGAAAGAAATAAAGAAATAAGTCAAGATGAGTATCCATATTTCCCACCAAACCTCTCCTATAGCCTTCCATGTGGGCACATTTTTATTAACAATAACATCAAGTAAAAGTCTGCTTTTTAACGGCAAAACATATTGATATGAAAATAAATGTAGATAGTATATTTTTTCAATGCGAACCCGTTTCATTTTAGATTTTATATAATTTGTTTAAATCCAGCCTTTATAAATATTAACATAATACAAAAATATTTTTGATCTCTTTACAATCTATATTAATATATTAGCACCCAGAAAACGCTTTCAATACGTTGAGCTATTCGAAGATTTTAAGTTTAAAGAAACTTAAAAAAATTATTATATCATATATAAGTAAATAAATAATTGATTTTTTAGCTTCAATAATAATGAAAGGAACTAGTTGGCGTATTAAAGCACTCCATCATGTTTTTTACTACATTGAATACATCATTGATTGTCATGTCGAATGGTTGAATTCCATATATAAACGCTTGTTATACGATATACTACAGGTGTTTTCATTTTTTTTCACACTCATATAAATGTACAACTAATAAATAAAAAATTGTATTCAGACACTCCAAAGACTGAGTGGCTTATCTCTCATATAAGGCTATTATATACAAAGTCACTCATCCCCTATCATATTACAAAATATATTTTTAAATATTGCTATATAGTTTCCTATCATCCTCATTATGATCCAAACAGATATATTATTATTATGATAATATTGAATGAAAAAACACGATCCACAAACTTAAGATACCTTACAAAACACTCATTTTTATAATAGAAAACTTAACGAATATTTTTTTACTTTATTTGAGCTACATGCACAAAAAGTCAAATATCTTCCAATTATGAGCATGAAAAACCTTCGTTGTCCTTCAATTAGAAGACACATCTCTACGTAAAGAACCCCTCATTATAAAATGTTATGATTAAAGAGTCATTTTTTGTTCATCTTTTTATTTTTTTATGTACAAAGTAAAATATATTTATTGTCTGAGGATTATAGTTCATATTATAATGGAGCAATATATATGTTATTGAAAAATAACATTTTATATGAATAAAACAATGTATCTTAAATAACTGGATTCGGTCCCAAAAATATTGCAATCCTTAAAAATAGTTGATATAATCACATTTACATTCATATCAACTCTGTATTTATGAAAAAATAAGATTCTGATATGTTACGACCTACTGATAAACGATTTTTCATTTTTCACATATTAAGAGTTTCTCTACTATCCATCGCGACTACCTGGAATATATCTTGGAAATGGTTTTCATTTTTGGAAGATGGCAGGAAATTAGAAATGAGCTTTTACGTTCGTCACAGTAATTGATCATATTGACTGAATATTAATTTTGGCTGATTAATAAGGTTTTTTAACATCCCATTCATGCACTTATTCGACCAGGAAACTGGCGTCTACTTTAAGCAGGTGGAAAAAGCGCCCAGAATCTGTCGATACGAAAACGACTAGGGTAAAAAGTGAAGGTGATTTCACTTGAAAACATTGGCTTACAAAAGCCAGTTCCAAATTTGCAGTTGTCCTCTTGGCCTCACTTCTAGGAGTGTGTGGTTAGCTGACGTTTGTTTTACTCTATAACACGTCGGAAAAGAGAGCGAATGGTACAAATGTATCCTAAGGCACCATAGCTTCAGATTTAGTGCGTTAATGGCACTCTTTGAGTGTACTAACACATAGATCATACACGTTTGTATAGAATCAGATCATTCCATGCTCTATCGGTGCTGCAAACTGCTCTGTATCCACCACTAACTGTATATGAGAGTAGCGTACGTAACAAAGTTCCTAAGTTTGGAGATTTGTAGTTCTATTGAGATGTTGAAAACAGAAACCAACTTGATAAAGCATATCAGCTTCACCATTTACCTGGCCTTGTGCAAGGCTACAAGAACTTGAAAGATTCCGGGTCAAGATATATTATACACAACTGAGAAACTTCTCATATCATCCCCTTTACAATTCATTTCAGAATATGGGTAACCGGACTTTATGGAGACAGTGGACTATATGGAGACAGCTTTGTATCCATATATTTTATGTCTCCATATAGTCCAAAAACGGACTATATAACGACAGCGAATTATTTACTAAGACAACTAGTTCGAACTTCTTTTTATATTAAAATTAATATTTTTAAATATATTATTCAATTGATCCAATACGTTCAAATGTCATTGAGCAATTCCCAAGATTCGTTGGACTCCGTTCCTCCAGCACAATTTCGCGATCCTCTACTTCTTGATAGCCCTACAGCTCCAATTATACCAGTTGAATATACAAATGGGAAGAAAGGATCTACAAATGTTATAGTTGGAGGCCATAGGTACTCTAAGAACAAACCACGGAGCAATAAATCGATTGGAATGTACCCTTTACCACTGACTTTAGTCGGTGGCATCCCAACAAATAACCCCATTCATAGTCACGGAGACCAGGAATCCGAAATAGAAGTGCATAGGAGGAAGAATTCACTGAAAGTAAACGCCATCTCCACCCACATGACAACCAAACTTCTTCAAGCCACAGCAGTTGCCGGACTCGACCATGAGACAAATTCAAAGCTAAACTGTGATGTCTCCTCATTAGGAAGAATGGTTCGTCGCGTTCGACAGAAAGAACAAAAGCATCCGGATAATCCATTATCCTTGGAGACTTTACTTATTCCTCCTTCATATTTTAAGACCCATGCTGGAGATAACCTTCTCCTATGGGACTCCAACTATAGTACTGCCCTCCGTCGATCCCTTCTCTTCGGAACACACCCCAATCTCCGCCATGATCTTGAAGAGTAACTGGATAGTAGATGGCACTTTTATAGTTGTCCCGACTCTTTTTAAACAAATGGTGACTGTTCACGGCCTTCTTCCTCAAGGACGTTCTATTCCTGCAGCCTATGGCCTCCTTCCTGGGAAAACCCAGATACTTTACACAAATTGTTCCAACATCTAAATTCCGAGGGACCTTTTTACCCCGAAACCATCCTAACGGACTACGAGAAGGGACTACAGAATGCTATCCTCTCAATCTGGCCCAATTCCTCATTACGAGGATGCTATTCCATTTTAAACAATGTTTATGGTGGAAGCTTTCAACATTAGATCTTGTCCCAGAGTATCGTGTCCTGCACTCTGATATACGGAATGCCTTCCAAATGATAGGTGCCCTTCCCTTTGTTCCCTCTGATGAAGTGGATCGAGCTTGGAGGTTTTTAAAGCCAACACTTCCTTTAGATATGGAAGTCTTTGTTCGATATTTCGAAGATACATGGATTGGGACATCTTCCGTCATACCCCTTTTTAGCCAGCAATCCTGGAACCAATACCATGCTTGTCAAACTAGAATCCCTCGATCCAGTAATATCGTAGAAGGCTGGCATCATGGTTTTCAGTCACTAGTTAATTGTGCGGATCCTACTATATGGAATTTGTTGGATGCCATTAGGTTAGAGCAGGCTCTGACAGACAATAAAATTTCTCAACACCTCTTAAGACAAGCTCCTCCACCCAGAAAGAAGAAATGGATCCAATTTGACAATCAGTTAAAAACTATTATCGATGACTTCGACAGTTATGACATATTAGATTATGTCAAGACTGTTGGTTGTTTGGTTGTTGATAATTGACCCTTTCAAATTAAAATGATTTATACACTATTGAGATGTAGATATATATTTTTTATAAATGTAAATAACAAAAATACACGTTTTTTAGAGTATTAAATATTTTAGTGTAAGAAATTACATTCGGGTGGTATTATGAATAATTCCTTAGGAAAAATCACTCAATAAAGCCTGGTAGAATGAGTACATCTAAGTAGTGAAAATAGATCAAAAACAAGACGCTTCGAGTCAAACACTTCCAGATAGGAAATTACTTACATCCATCTAGTCTGAATTTTTATAATCATAAAGTAATTGCCAAAGAGGAAGAGAGTATGTAACCCGAAACAGCTAACCAAAACAAAGTAATGTTTGCGCATGATTGTGAACTCTAACCAGAGATATGCAAAATATAATTTACTATACAACATATATTATAACAATAATGACATTTCTAGTATTTGATCTTTAGTTTCGGTTTCTAAAGGATTTTGAAAGTAAGGATTTGATACGTGCATTGCGAGGATAAAAATATCAGTCTAAAGGCTACTTTTTTCATTTCTTATTACTTCAAAAATGTATTGTGCATGGTAATAACTGAAGAAAGCGTCCATTGTTGTGTAAACATGAATTTTTATAATTTTTGAAGGTGACATTACCAAGAGCAATAAGTCGAGAGAACAGATAACTTTATTAGTATCAGAAGTAATATGCAAAATTAAGAGTTAATTAATGGGTTCATAAAAAAATATTAAGTTTAAACTCTAAAATAGACGTTCAAACGAGATGTTATACTCATTACTAGCGTTTGATAAACTGGCAATCAAAATAGGATTACAGTTTAATAGTAAATCTATGGTGTATACTTGCAAAACCTTTTCTATAAAAACAAGAATGTTTTGAGAATGGATTTTTAAATGAGACGGAAGGAAGCTGTAGCATTTCACGTAAGAGAAAATTTGTTGGCTATAAAAATCGTTAATTATTGTAAAAATAACTAAATAAAAAAATATTTTTCTTTTATAAGATGCACTTCAATTGTAACTAATGAACAAACTTTTATATTATGAAAAATTGTGTATAATTTGTACTGGAAAGTACAAATAATAGTACTAAAATAATTTTGGAAATATTTAATATATGCTTTAGTTAAATTATTGATTTAAACATAGTTATTACCATAACTTAGAGCTTTATTGCCTAATTTTGTCTGAAATATTTTCCAGACGTATGACTTTATGCATATACAGAGTTCAGATAATAAGTTCATAAAATTGACACTACATGGCGGTATTTGTTAATCAGACTCTCTTATTCTACGGCATTGCATAAAGAATGTATTACATGACACTATGTAATTTCCGAGTAGTATATTGGCCATCTAACTGCGGTCGGGTGTGGATATTTCTTCTCATAATGAATGGCGTTCAAATCGAGATGATCCATAACTTTCATCTGTAAACGAAAGGAGTTGAGGTTAAAATCTAGAGAATAATCATTACAAATATGTAAATTTGAGTACCTTCATCAGTCATTACGCTTACAAGAGGATAAATGGTTCCATTTCCAATGTCTGTAGTGAATCTTGTAAATTAGTTTGGGCAAGCTAGCTGCTCCCATAACGGTAAGGAGCTGATTGTAGCCCTTGGTTTTGGCACCTTCATCAATGTTATTAGTTCTCATCAATCCATCTCCCTCTCTGTAGACTTATCTGGAAAACGAAAAACGAAAAACTTCGGAAATTAATAACATAAAACGAGTTATTTGAATTTTCATTCAATTGAAACTAGGAGCAAATCAAGGAGTACAAATGGACCATGACACTCATACTAGTTGGTGATCAGTTAAATGTACTTTTCTTGACTGTCAATCCAAAGCATTTGGATGGAGAGAAATATGCAACTAGTTTCATTTTCTTTAGCATGATCTATTTATTGGACATCTTGTCTACGAATCTACAATTGATATTGGTTCGCATAATTCCTTTGGGTGTTACTTAGCGTAGGAGGACTTACTCGGGACAGAGTTCTTACCATCAATCAATAGGAGACGAAGAGCAAAAACCGATTTTGAGCTACATATGACGTTATCCGAGATCGAATCTAATAAGCAAGCCTTTCGTGTAGTAGTAAAAGTACGAAATAGGTAGTAAAATATTCGTTCATTGATCCATCCGTCCGTCCAATAGCAGGGATATGTTGGGCTAGATCTAGGCACAGATGAGGGGACCGAGGCACATGATGTAATGACTTATTAATTGAATGAAACCACCTCCTTTCTATTTGAAGTCCACCAACGTTGTTCCGATTCGTGGAAGTTATTCGTCAGGAAGTCCAATCCCTGTTATGAAGTTTTTCAAAGCAGCCCTAAGTACGTTATCTCTTTCTTTCTCACTCTAACCTGTTGTTATTCTCTTTGTTTCTTTCCGTTGTCTTGCCTTGTTTTTTTTCCTCTTCCGGTTCGAACTCCCAATATTATCGTACGTTCATCATAACTATAAAATGAGATTAAATGAGCATGCAATCAAATATGTATAGACTTTTCAACATTATTTAAGTAAATGCTAATTAAAGAAGGCCTCTGATGTCTTATTTTAACACATTTTATTCCTTGTTTTGCTCAAGTGTAACAATGATCTCTCCGATATTTGGGGTGTCCGATAGTTGGAACATATATGTCACTAAATCTGTCTCCATATAGTCCGTGTCTCCATAAAGTCCATTTGGGGACTTTATGGAGAAAGTGATTTGATTGGCTGTCTCTATATAGTCCACTGTCTCCATAAAGTCCGGGAACCCAGAATATGTCAGTAGTAAAATATTCTTCAGAATAGCCATTCATATTTAGACGCGCATATTCTCTTGACTTTCATGTGACACAAGATTCAGTTTCTCAAATCATCTGAAACTGTAAAGTTAGGAGATTTTGAGATTTCCACTTTCAAATCTTCAAACAATAGGGATACGATTATTTTAACAGACGGTGTAGGCATCAATACCAAAAATAGTGTTCGACAAAGTATTTATTGTATTCGGATGCAGGCTGCCGATACATACCAGTAACTACTGATGTAGTATCAAACACCATATTTTAAACAGTATCAGTACAGTTCCCGGCAGGGGCGGAGTGGCCACCGGGAGTACCGGGACTATTCCGGTGGGCGCTGGCCTCAAGAAACATAAACGGCCGTTGGACAGCCTCCCAATGGCATACGGGGCCTGTAAAAGGCCGGAAAGGGCATAATAGTCCAAGTGGATAAGTTCTTCCCACTCCGTTCCTGGTTCCAGGTCTGCATAAGTTATGATGTGAGTTGAGAGGTTATATATCTAGTTTATGATCTGTAAATCCTATTGCCAAAATAAGTCGTTCTTTTATTATTATCCGCAGCAAGGCCCTTATTAGTCACATAAAAAACATATTAAAGCAACTAAAAGAGTGATAGAAAAATTTTAAGTTTACAACAACAATAAACATTATAGTTTATAATACATTTCTACAAAAAGGCCAAAATATCTTAACAAATACATACAAATCTAAATAACAAACACAATATCTAAGAAACAGAGAATAAAATTACGCGAATTTTTTTTTCCAAAAGGTCAAATTATTTTTTCAATTTTTTCCTTGCGGTTTTCATTGTCCTTGGAGTAGATTTTTTTTGTAAAATCGAAGACCTTTTTCAAAGTATGGAGATGTCGTGCAGATTGAGAAGGGTAGAACTTAGTAACTTCAAAGCATAATTCCATGAACTGTCTTGGGTTTTGGGGATTCGTAAGCGAAGAGCACAATAATTCGCAGCAGCGAAAATAAAAAATTGCCCTCAGATGGTCAACATTTACTGGCGTGTAGATTGTCAAATGTTTGGCAATATAGGCCTTACAGTTAGAAATTGAAGCATTTATAGCTTTGCCTTCGACTGATATGGGCTTAGTGTATGGTTGCCAACCAAAAAGTAAAAATCCATTAAGGAAGCTAGGCCTAAATTTTTGATAAAATCCTGATTCAATATAATAAGAGATTTTAATAAAGCTAAAACTGGACAGTCACTAAAAGCGTGAACACTGTCATTATAAGTTTCCCGCAGTCCTTGCAGGAGCGAAAAAATCGAAGCAGCCCAGCAGAGATCTGGAACTGAGAAGTGAAAGTTCTACTGTCAATTAAACCCACCAGAGAATAAGTCGTTCTTTGGTTTGTATTGTTGCTAAGTGATGGCCTCAACTTTGAATCACAATGTACATAACACAGTTTAGGCTACCACAACTCTTCCTGACAGGGTCTTACACTCTGTTTACCACGATTTGATTCGTAATGGCACATAAGATGTATCTGCACCAGTTTTTCAATGAATGCTTTCATGAAAGCAGCCTGTTGATTTGGTATTAGTTTCATCATTGTAGCTAAAGAAACCAGCCTCGAAGACTGGAAGAGGTTTTAAGGAATAAATGCTTTGGTCCCATCAGGATCACGTCGGTATTTCCAATTTTCATGAAATAATTGTTAGTACAATAAATCATCATAAAGACTAACATAACAACCATTTTTTATAACAACTTCTAAAGGGTTTTTGTACCATTGAAAAATTGTTTGGAGAAGAGCATATTAATATACTAAATGAACTCCCACAAAAAGGGAAAAACGAATTGACTCTTTAAAATAGAGAAAAATAACTTAACTATATATTTTTAAAAGCAATGAATTTATTTAAGAGAGACTCAAATTTCATTATGTTTCTGAATGGTATACATTTTTGCTCCAGTATATAAAATAAATAAAAAAATATGGCATAATTTTATAGCATTAATATATGAGTTATCATCTTCAATTTCATTTAAAAATACTGAGTTGACATTGGAAAGAGGTTAATAAGATTAGCTTAACTGCTGTCATATTAGACCACCTATTGATTTTTGCTTTTTACCATAGCTTAGGCTCTCGTTTTTAATCCTTGTTTCTCAACATAAAACAACCGCCTACCATTTGTATTGAATGATATATTTACAGGAGAATAAAAAACATATTATTGCAAATATAATTTATTTCATAAACGTCTAAACAAAGATGATAGTTTGAAGATAAAAAATAATAATATTTTTATGATGGTTTTAAAAAATATTATAAAGGAATTATGTTCATTTGAAAATTAGTGAATAATAAAGGAATATATATAAGTTTGTTTATAGATGAATAAGTTTTATGTCCATCAATCAAACTATTATTGTCAATAAAAAAGCACAACTAAATCCTTAATAATGCCCAAAATTCTCAAGATATCTATTGTTATTTTCACTCTGATCATAAATGATATGATCAACTTTCAGTGTTCGAATAAAATTTCCTAACTTAAAAATTTATATCACTAAATATTCCAAAATTCACAAAGTATTATACTTAAAGAAATAACAATAAACGGAATCATGGTGAATCGATTAATATTTCACTTTATATATTTATATATATATATATTATTTCAATATATTTATAAAATATATATAAATATATTTCAATATATTATACATAAATATATATATATAAATATATAATAATTGCCAAATTTCAAGATATTAATATTATTTTTACTCTTGAACATAAACTATATTATAAATTTCATATGTTTTAAAAAATTCCTATCCTATAAATTATATACTATATATTCGAAAATTTACAAAGTATTATGTTTGAATAAATAATAATAAACAAAATCATGATGAATAAATCAATATCCATATATATATATATATATATATATGTATATATATACATATATATTTCATTTACATTCATAGAAATGTATAAATGGGAATGCTATATATATACTTATATATACATATAAGTATATATATATTGCATTCCCATATATACATTTCTATGAATGTAAACGAAAAAAACATTTGCGCTCTTAAAATAATCAAATGATACTTCTGCAGTTTTATATCAAATTAAATACTCATTTCATTATTTGGAAGACTTCTATCTGTTCCTCCATCTGTTTTTGTAAATACCCCCCCCCCCCCTCCATGCTGTTCATAAGAACGTTCTAGCAAGAAAATAACAAGCCTCAAGATTCCGACATCATTGCACATCACTATAAAAGCATATTTTTTAAGATACAAAAGGACTGAATAAGCCATGTCATGCTGTGGATGTGTCGGGCCGCGCACAAAGATATTTTTTTTGCCAAAAGCCTATTATTATTATTACGAACATCAATTGAATGATAAATATAGCAATGTTTAAAAGATCCATCATTATATTTTTATTAAAAAACAAAAACTCTCCTTATACATCAGGATTGTATTATGTCCATTGGTCAAAATATTTTATTTTTCTTCTATAGATACTGCAGGATGGTTTATTTTACTGCAGTGATGACTGCATTAGAAAATAATAGACATGGAGGCTTTTATGTTTTTAGTTCATAAAGATTTAGATTTCCTATAAGTTGTTTGTTTGAAAACACAATACATTAATATAATTTATAGAAGTTTTTATCCTAAAGAGTTTATATAACAGTTGGGTATTTATAGGGATATATAGAGACTTTCTTGAATATTTCAGTCTACAGTTATAGAGCCTGAGAAGACTACTTTTTATTTACTATAAACAGGTGGTTTATTCCATTTCAGGAAATTTGAAACTGCTCTTGTCAAAAATAAATGAATCAACTATTTATTTAATGCCCTTGAATTGAGTTTCTTCATAAACAAAGTATGTAAATATGAAACAACTATCTATCCTGTTGTTCTCATGTTTCCTTAAATATCGGAAGGCATATGATTTTTTTTACATACGTGATTATTGATCTTTGGTTCACTTATATATTCAACGGGTCTTTCACACTGTTCTCTAAGATATTGTGATCCTAGTAGATCCTTTGAAGGTTTCATTTTAATGATACCATAATGGAAAAAATTCAATACTTCAATTTCATTTTATTATTCAGACACTTCATAACCACACAATATTCTTCTTCTCTACAACAATATTAGGGGCGTTGAAGATATTCATTTAGTTTAATCTAAAAGTCAATAATGAAATGTTGAAGAGCCGTTTAAACTGTTTTATTATTCTATTATATTATTATTAGTGTATGTAATCGAGTATATTTTTCCATTGGGCATATTAGTTACATTTGTAACTAGTCTAAAATAAATAAATAAAAATAGTAAAAATATGTTTAAAAGAAAAGCTAAGAACAAATAAAGTTTGTGTTGATTTTTAAACATATATATTTCATTTCAGCATACTAAATTAAAAAATATGCAGAATCATTTCAAACCTTAATTTGAAAATTTGTCCCATGCAATCAAAGAAACTATGGATTTCATTTTATTTCCTTATTATGTTGAAATTTGACAAGCTATTATTCGATAATTTTGAAGGTTGCAAATTCGTGATGAAGCCTACTACTTAATTATATTCCAACTAATATCTTGCCTAAAGGCTAAGGACTTCCCATAACCCATCTTTTGGTGTAATTGTTGAAAATAGGTGTACATAAAATAATAGAAGGTAACTTAAGTGCCAAAACTTATAAAAATATATTCAATAGCATAAATATCAACGTTGCCATCGTGGATTTGAAGATCCTGAATTTATTTAAGAGATATTCAGTTTGAAAATGTTTCTTTGTGAGGAATATACGTACTCTTTTGTCTTCTCCATATTAATAGTAAAAATACCGGAATTGTTTATCTGAAGCAGTATGTTATAGAAGTAGATCTAAGTCTACAATTTCTATCAACAATAATAACAAAAAGGTCACTGTTTTAATAAACAACTATATTTTGCTTTTATGGCTTGCTATATGAACTCAAGGACATATTGAGTCGGGTATTTACTCAGGTGAAGTGATTATATATACAATATATATATACTATATATATATCATATATATATATATATATATATATATATATATATATATATATATATATATATATATATATATATATATATATATATACCTATATGACGGTTGATTTAACTTCAAGCAGACTCAATGAATTTTATCTTGAGGAGAGGTAAATCAATTCAATCAAAGTCGACAAGACAAAAGCTGCATTAATCTAATCCAGTAGATTAATCTTTTATGTCAAAACATATTAGTTTCTGTTTAGTATATTTTGATAATTTGTTTTAATCATTATTTCTTAAGGCAAATGTTGTATAATATGTATTAGAATTATGCTAAAGACACGCTTCGACTTAGTTACTTTCAAATACAACCTTAAATGTTGATGAACTAATTTTGAAACGCTTTGGTATATAAATATATAAAAACTTCATGAACATTATATATATTATGTATATATATACATATATATATAATTTGCTGATTTAAAGTTTCTCACATTATTTAATGATCATAATTCCTTGAAAAGAAATATGTTCTATGAATTGTCCTTGAATAAAATTAGATGTTATACATAAGTTAAAGTTATTGTGTAGTTCAATACACGGTTTAAATTCACTCTCGGTTACACATTGTACCTAACTAATTCATCTTGCAGATATATTGGTTTGACCTCTTTTTCCAATAAAAAGATTTAATAACAAACATAACTCAATCTTTTTCTCAGTTAACTTAAAAGATTGATGATAATGTGTTTAACATTTTTGAACAACTTCATCATTTGTTTTCATCAGGACAGAACTTCCAAAATGTAGAGTAAGGAGATGAAATATTATTGTATGTGTGCTAACATATATATTTTGAAGTAAAAAGCAATCCAGTCTACAAAAAATATTTGATAAGGAAGTTAGATAATTGTATTTTTTCAAGTCCCAGATATACTAAGCATATTGTCTAAAAAATATCCATACAATGCAGATTTTGTTAACAGGAAATTAGGTTTTCCCTATGAAAAAAATTAATTCTTAGGTGTATATTTTTATCTACACAAATAAAATACCTGGAATTACCAACTACAGAAGGATATATTAATTAAAGTTCCGACTAAATTTAATTTTTTTAGATCCATTATCAGGAAAATTATTGAGCATTAATTGTACGTAATCGTGCGAGACTCATCAATAGAGTAGAATCATTTTGTTATATAATCCATTATGTGGACTTTACAAGCTCCATCAATCTAAAAAGTACAAATTACCAACCAATGTTAAACTTAAATTCTAAACTATGATTTATTTTATTTACGTAGAGTAGAAAATTTGGTTGTTCAATAAAAGGATTGCCACCCCAAGGTGTCAAGAAGCACAAAGTATAAGTCTACGACTTATACTTTGTATATAAACATAATATCATAATGGGTCAATTTCTTGGGGCACCCAATATTACAAACTAAACGTTAGCCAAGAAAAAGGATTTATCTTTTCTACATTTCTTTTCCATCTATGATTTATGTTTTAACTCATAATTCATTTTTTGGTTATATGAAAAACAAGGCCAAATAATATATTACATGTATTATAAACCTCCTATAAAAGACTTGAGGCTTTTTTGAATGATATACAATGATGATAATAATAACAAGTAAGAGTGACATAAAGAGCACCTCCAGAAAATAAGGACTCAAAGCACGGACTCAAAAAATATTGAAGCATTATCACACGCAAGCATAAAAAATTAAAAAATTGACAATGCGTTAAGAGAAAAACGTTCTCCTCCGAAGGATGAAATGCAGGTAAACTGGTTGACCTTGATAGGATCGCATCCTGGATAGTTTGAAGAGGTAGAGAGAGTGTGATGCTGAAGGTTTTAGGTAGGTAGTCCAGGGATAGCCTTCTTTTATAAGCAATCAATAATGTCTTAGGTGGTCTTAAGGAAGAAAAATGCTTACACATATAATTGATTCTACCTACTTGAAGTAAAATGCGAGAAAGACTAAAGTGGAGGCTTTATTTTATAGTACTCAGGAATAGTATGGAAGATCACAATGTACACCATTGTGAAGTTTAATTATTCTAACAATAAATTTATTATGCAAAGTTGATGTAATAACTAATATTAGACTCTCTGCGGGAGGTTTTGAGTGATTTTGTTCGTTAATTCTCTTGGTGCTCGAGCACACTCTAAAGTGTTTACTCCACTTATTTATTGTCGATTTATAGTTTTTGACTATTTATCCTTGTTAAATGTATTTTAATTTGATGTGTTTGTTGTATATTTCAAGAATATGTGTTTTTTAAGTTATGTTATATATTATTCAGTATTGTTTTCTTTTTGCCGTTTAACTTTTGTTTAGAGCTGTAATTTTAAACTAGAATGTTTATATATATATATAATTTCTCTAAAATCAATAAAGTTTCTTATTAATTTTTTTTTCCACTTCTACAAAAACAAATATCATTTTACTGATATTCTTGTTATTGGGAGAGGCAGTTCATTTTACTCTTTCAAAGTTTGTTTTGTGTTTGTTCTTATATGAAAGTGCTTTATTTTTTTATGCATTGACTTTTAAATGTCGATAAATTAAAATATAATGTTTAGTGATACATATGTCAATTGCCTTAACACAAATTAAATAGTCTTTTATAGAAAAAGTATTTATATTTGTGTGGGGTTGAAGAAAAAAAACAAAAGTATTTATATATTTTTTGATATGGAAAGAATATGGTCAAATTTTACAAATGTAGATTTTAAAGCGTTAAGTTTTTGACATAATTTTGTAGTTATGTTAATAATAATTGCAAAACTATTCCTTCGATTTTATCTTACATTGAACGTTGTAAAAGAATGGATTGAATATAAAGTTTGTGAATACCAAGTGTTGTGTAAGATGTTTTTTTTTGGGGGGGGAGGAAGAAAACATTCAATTTGATTCTAAAATGTTTTTAAGATTGAGTGTTCCAAAAATATGTATCCACCAAAGTCTTTGTTTTGTTTTTATCAACTGGAGTCTTAATAGGAAATCTCTGAGTTCCATTTGCTGTAGCTCATGAAGATTAAAAAACAATATTATAATTGATCTGTTTTTGTTTTCTATTATTTCGGCTCTGAAAATGTAAATGTATATATATATATATATATATATATATATATATATATATATAGAGAGAGAGAGAGAGAGAGAGAGAGAGAGATAAATACGGATCTCAAATAATATCAACCTTACTATTAATTGAGCAAATGAAACATAATTGCGTAATATAATGTACTTGATCAACCTTACATTTTAGAAGTTAAGCGTCAAATCACTCTTGACGAATTATGATCAATTAGTATCATAAATCACATCTAAAAATCTATCGTTATTATAATCTGAATGTAAATGATAGCATTTTCATTTTTTTTTTTGCCTATATGGTTCGATAGAATTGCATCCGATAGGATATAAATAGCATTATAGCATTATAATTAGTCGATCGAACCTAGGATCTTATCAATGAGGTAGACCAAAAATGACCATCCCCTCTCGGATTCGAACCTGCGCCCCCAACATGAGAGTTGAACACGCCTTAACACGCACGGCTATCGAGCTCCCTTCGCACGGCTATCGAGCTCCCTTTTCATTTAAGCATTTAGTTTTTAGATAAACTATAATAATAATAAAGAAGAAATAAAACAAAATATTTCCTCAAAATTAAAGTACTCATCATTTACTCTTTACTTGTAGACAAATGTTAATTGTTATATTTGATCCCAATATTTTAAAAGTAAACAAATTTATAAGGAAACTATATTTTTCATTATTATTTTTATTAAAATATTATAAATGTAAAGAAATATATTAACTACATGGACATATAATAAAGTAAAGATAAATTTAAAAACATATGAATTTATGAGCACATCAAATAGAAATAATTAATAACATGTCTAAATCGAATTGTATACATAAATAAACATTGTGCCATAAATTTTTTACACCACCAGTAGGCGTACATGTGAAGTTTTTAAGTTAAATAGTAACACAAACTAAAATTTTAATATCAAGAAATAATATTTTTATATAAATAGTAAAGCTCAAACTTTTAAACACATCTCATATTTGTCTCGGTCAAAATGTCAAAAGTTGAGCAATAAGAACAGTCTTCAAACCCCTCTAGATAACCCCTAGCATTAAATATAGGCAATCAAATGCGTTTGAATACCGCTTTGGAGTCCTGACAAGGTTTGTATAATTTGACGAAGCCCACGGTTTTCATAAATTTTCCCAATAAAACATTAAGAGAAATTATTTTATATTGGATCAAACATTAAAAGAAACTTAAAAGTACTTATAATCTGAGAGTTAATTTTTTCTTAAAAAATCAGTTAAAATATACTATAATATACATATGAAACATTCTAAAATTCTTCAACATATGGACATGAAATAACAATTTCCTTCTAATAAACATGCAAAAAAATATTAATAAGTATTTATTATTTTATTTATTTTTATTATAAATGTCTATAGTAAGGATACTAGAAATAAAATATATAATAAATGAATAAACAGAATTACCATGAAACGTATGAATTGAAAAATGATTTCTCCATAAAATGTAAGAATCTTAAATAATTGCTTTAAAATACATTTATGATAATTTGATTAGAGCTTGATCCAGGTGGGGCCATGCTGTCTTATAGATCCCGCAAAAGAGGCATCTTACATTAATTTTAATGGTTATTCCACATTTCCTTTAATTTATGCATAAGTTATATTTATTTTACTTTTAATCCTCTAGTTAGAGTAAAAAGTTAAAAGCCTTAAAAAACTTTCATCTGTTCCTTAATGGCGTCTCATCTCTTTTACCTATTAGCATTATATGTGTATACGTATACTTCCTATGCGATGTTTATACTCTCTAAAAACTCAGCAACAAGTTTGTATTAACATCAAAGTTAAAATACAAAATTCCCAAAAGATCTTAATTTAAGTAAAATATTAACATATATATATATACCTATATATACCGGTGCGGGACAGAAATTGCAACATTTTCCAAGTATATTGTTTACACCCCTCTGTGTCTCTTAAAAGGATTCGATCAGAAAATATGAAAAATATAAAGCGTTAATATAACTCTGTTATTTTAATTTTTTATTATATATATCCGCCCTTAACAGCAACAACAGCCTCCAGACGGGACTTAAGATCTGACAGACAGACTGTATGCAATGAGCGTTCATGCCATCCCAGTGTTTATCAACGGAGGTCTTCGTTGCTTCAATATTGGGGTGACGTATTTTGAATGCCCTGGTCTGCACATACAGCCAAAAAGAAAAGTCCAAAGTCCATTTTATCAGGGCTGCACGAAGGCTACTTTTCCTTACCTCAAAATGGGATGCTCTCTGACAAACAATTATGGGTGGATTTTGCTTTAAGATCTGGTGTTCCATCCTGTTGGAGCACCACTTCTTGGTTTGGAAATGTTGCCTGAACCCAGGGCAAAAGTTTGATGTGTAGTTCTTCAATGTACGTGGCTGCATTCAAGCGAAACCCTCGGGGAAACCAAATCAATGGCATTGAAGCCACAAAGACCAGAGACATGGCTGAGACTGGATGTTTGATAGTGGTAATTGATCTAAGATCTTCATCAACATCTTTAAAGACCAAAACCGGTCATTTATTTTATTTCTGACCGGATATCCAGTCCCATTATTTTCATCGCTGAAGATGATGATCCTTCCAGCTGGTGCAGATTTCAGGTCATTGATCAGACCCTTGCAACGTTGGAGATAAGTCATTTTGATATGAGGTGTCAATAATGGCCTCTCCAACATCACTAGGGACTTGCCAACACACAGCTTGACAGCCCTCCTTACCGTACTCTCATAAACACCAAGGTCCTTGGCATGAGCTCTCATGCTGGTGGTTGGAGCCCTTTGGATCACATCACAAATCAATTGTGGTTCCAATTTGTACTTGCCATCACTCCCAGATTTCCCCTCGACCCCATGGTTAATGTCCAGCTTCTTCTCGAGGCGGAAAATGGTCGATCTTTCCACGTTCAGTTGCTTGGAGATCTCAGTTGGAGTCTTACCCGCGCCGTGAAGCGTCGACACTTGAACTCTACGGTCTCGTTCCATCGCTCAGCTTATTCTTAGAGGAAAATGATAATAACATGACATCATAAACATAAACACTGCTACCGAAGTTATTTAGCAGAAGATTTTGTTCGAAGCTTCTCGTAATCTCAAATGGATTTTTGTAAGTGTTGTAATTTCTGTCCCGCACCCAGTATATATATATATATATATAATATTCTGTTAAATGATTTTAAAATATAAGAGCTATTTACAGGCTAACTGTTGTTTTATAAATAAAACACATTCAGAAGGAAGACTCGTCATGGAATCATGATATGCCAGAGAAAAATAAGATAAAATAATTCTTACTTTTAATTATCGACTCTGTAAATAATATAATACAGCGAAAGAAAGTTGTTATTATTATTCTCTCTTTTTCGTTAACAGCCTAGTGAAAACCATACTGTAATATATTGGTTCATGTCCTTATCTTGTTGTCTCTTTTTATCTGTTGAAAGCATTGTTTATCCGAAGGACACACATACACAAACACACAGTGAGAGAAAGAGAAAGAGAGGAGGTAATAAACTTGAAGTATAGAAAACAGAAGAGAAAAAAGAGATATACATTTATCTTTTAAAAGCCGAGAGGGAATCGAAATGGGTGGTCCCAGAAGCTTCGTCTTATTATTATTTTTTGCTCCTCTATATTGTGTTTTGTTCTTACAACAGCAAGAGAGAGAGAGAGAGAAACTTGATTGATGAGATCCCTCATTACTCTCCAAGAATGCGCGGATACAATTTATCTCAACGAGAGAAAGAGTTCCGAAGAAAGAAGAAAATGAATTCCTGGAGAAGAAGAATCACAGTGATAGCTGTTGCATAATGGAGGCGGATGGAATCCGAAAAAAAAAAATATTTATTATCATTATCATTATTACTTGCCAACTGACAAAAAAAATTGTTATACTCATTCTTCATTAAAATAACTGAAATACTAAACAGGTATGGATATATTCATATCCATTCATCAGAGAAATTGGATAACTAAGCATTTTAGTTTAAAATTAAGACTCCAGGATGAAATTACGAAAATTGCATGAAGTATAAGACCTTATAAACTAACAATATCACAGAACTTTGTTGTAATAGTTCGTATACTTCGAATTAATATACCTATTTTTTTATTTATTTTTTCAGTTCTAAAAAATTCCAAAGTAATTAAGTTAAAAACAAAACATAAATAGACATTGTAGTCTAAAATTATTACTTCGGGGAAGAACAACACCAATTTTAACAATGATTGAACATAATCAAATAATAAAAATAACTATAAAAATGCACAGAATATACTTTAAAAACGATAATCAATTATTATAAAAACATCATTTTGAAGTCTTAAGAATGCGACGTAAAATCTTTAGATGAGATAGTGAACTTGAGGGGAAAAACTTGATCTCCTCTGAAGCAATGGTCCACGAATCGTTGCGAACAGACGGAATTTTGAGAGAAAATGCAGCATATCTGGCTGCAGCTGATACCAAAATTGCTCTTAGGTCCGTTGGCTTCACGCACTCCCGTTTTGTTAAAGAACTGGCAATCCTTGCTTTGGCGTTCAACAAGGCGTAATCTATAGCCTTGGAGTTATTGGAACGACGTCCTTTTCTTTTTTGAAGTCCAAAAAGCACAATTGCCTTTATGTATCCCTGCCCACAACTATCCAGACCTCTGACGTTTAAAGAAACGAATTTCTTCAACATAGAGACAGCCTGGCAATCCACGAAGGCATGTAAGGTGTCACTGTATAATCTACCGCAATCCTTGCAATGCTCCGAAAAGATAATGCAATTGGTAGAAATTTGAAGTTGGCTGGTGAATGTTCTCCCGTCATGGATTCCAACTAAGGACTGGTATTTTTCTATATTATATACGATATGAAAGAAATTATATGGTTAATCAGCCCTCTCAATAAAAATCCCCAATTCATCTGCGACGTCATGGACATGGGCCGGAGATTTGATAAATTTTATTCCTTCAAATTATCTCGAATACCTCAAACTCACCAAATCGACAATAAGACGACATCAACGTTTTATACTGAATAAGAAATAATTTTTATTAAGTCATTTTAAATTGTGATTTTATCGTTGGAAAGTAAGTTTGAATTATAATGTTCATTTATGTTTGTTTTTATCGTAAATGTCTTCAGATTGTGTTTTTTATCTCCTACTTTCTAGTGTATTTTTATATTTTACACTGTATGGATTTTAGCTAATAAATAAACATCTTAACCCCAAAAAATTATATGGTTCCCTGCACATAAGAACACCACTGGTCCCGATCCATAGAATAATCATTAAAGGATTCAGATAATGAGCTGAGGTAGCGATGAAAATCCATAGGAACACCTTCGGACATATAGGTTTGTGTGTCGTTAGTCTCTTTGCAATCAGTGCCTTGCTTCTCATGAAAGTAGAGTTCAAAGCCTTGGTTTTCGATGAAATTCCCTTTTCCCCTCACTTTCTTTATTATCAAACAAAGGTAGAAATTCTCCGTAATTGACTCGAAAACGAGTATAATATTTTATGTATCTTCTTTAAAGAGTATTTTGATTATATAGTCAATCGGATTTGTAAATGAATAATAATGTTTAAATGCAACAAAAAAATCTATTCACTTGATAAGGGTTAGATTTTTTACAGCTAATAACAAGCTTATTAAAATATAAATGGTTCATGACATTTGTAATTTAATTTTTTAAAGGTGGATGATGTTGCGATTGAATAATGAAGGTCATTATTTTATAATTTGGCAGATCTAATATGTAAGTCATACATATTGGAATAAATATAAACTTATAAATTTGCACTTTGAAGAAATGCATGAAAACATAAAGTTCAGTTTTTATTATTTTTAAAAAATCTCCTTTTAAATAATTATATATTTCGGTTAACGTATTTGAACTTGAATTATCTTTCAATTTAAAAAATCCAAATAATAAAGTATTTTATTTGGTTCATATGCGATTTTTAAAATCGAAGCTTCAAACCCTTTTTTCATATTAAAAAAATAGTCGTACAACATTATTACTGCTTAAGAGCATGTGAGTTATGAACTGTAATGGCAATAGCCATTTAGACTACAACAAGAATGATTTATCATGATTTGAAACGTTTTCATAGAAATATAATAGGTTTTTAAAAGTATTTTAATTTTATCTTTTATATTTGGTGTTGCATACCTGATGTTTTCATAACCGAATTGCCAAACGCAGGGCCAAGAAAAAAAATCAATAGTATTTTTCAAACTAAAATCTTAACAATGATATAATGCAATAGACTCTTGTTTATTCATAGGATCCGGCTGAACTAAAATCATTCAAAGATGTAAAAAGTACACAATCAACCCAGCATATTATTTTCGTAAGATTCAACAGGTTGTAATTATGTCTAATGACTCTTGAATATTATATGGCGATAAATTATCAATATTTTAAAATTAAATGATAATAACTAATACTAAATGTTGACAATTTTTTAATAACTTTGTAAGAAATTGTTTATTGCTTAAATATGACGGCTCTTGAGTTTAAAAGATAGATTTTATTATCGATACTAAACTAAACAGATACGTCATCATTAAATAAGAGTAATGTGTATTAATTGTTATGTCTTCAATTAAATAAATCAGCTGAAAAGATGGCAAATTGCTATAAAACAGTGAAAAAAAATAATAATTCGTTATTGTAGTTATATTTTAAGAATAAAATGACTCAGACTTCCGCTTCCCATCCTCGCAATGAAGCATCTTTTATTTAGTTTTATTGCCAATTAAAATGATCTTAGCCTTGTCCTCTCTATAACGTCTTTTTAATTCAGGGCATTCCAAATGCACAGGCTCTGTAATGTATTCTACTTCAAAAGATTAAAAATCTCTAGAAAATATCTCTTTATATATCTTTATATTGTTGTTATCTATCTCCAAACCATCCCCAGACAATCTGCATTTTAAAATGCAACTTTTGAATATTTGTCAATTGCTAGATTTTGTGTTGCCGGTTTGATGAGATTTTATGTATGTGTGGGTGTTTAATATATCATATTATATATATATATATATATAACAAGTCGGCTGATAAGTCCCGAGACTAACAAAGAAGAAAACATTTTCCTGACGAAATTCAATTTTATTATTCAACATAGTTACCTTCGAGGGCGATACAGCGATTATAGCGATCTTTCAATTTTTCGATTCCACTTTTATAATCTTTCGTTATATTCGAAAAATAGGCTTCTGTCTCGGCGATTACTCCATCATGTCCTTAAATTTCTTGCCAGCGAGCATTCTCTTCAGGTCTGCAAACAGGAAATAGTCGCTGGGGGACAGATCTAGAGAGTACAGTGGATGGGGAAGCAATTCGTAGCCCAATTTATTTAATTTAGCCATTGTTTTCATTGACTTGTGACACGGTGCATTGTCTTGGTGAAACAACACTTTTTTCTTCTTCAAATGGGCCGTTTTCAACAATTTCATCCTTCAAACGCTCCAACAAGGCTATATAATTATCGCTGTTGATTGTTTTCCCCTTTCAAGATAGTCAATGAATATTATACCGTGTGCATCCCAAAATACAGACACCATAACTAGGTATGTTAAAACGAAGGTGCTGCCACCTTATTTTTTCTCTGGAAGTAAAAAAAAGTGAATTTCCGGTTGGCTGTTGAAGATTTCTTGACGATTCATGGGTTTTTTTTTCTTCAAAAAATAAATTATTCGGTTGTTTATCAGTGTCTACTCTAATTTCATACCTGGGCATAAAATTCAATCTTTTTACTACCTTTTGCAATTAATTAGAAACTCATTTGCACCCGTTTTTCATAGTTAACTAGCCTTTTGAAAATAAGTATGCAAAAATCAAAAATGACGTCATCACACAATTATTTGCTATTACTCGGTTGTTTATCAGTGTCTACTCAAATTTCATACCTGGGGATAAAATTCAATCTTTTTACTACCTTTTGCAATTAATTAGAACTCATTTGCACCCGTTTTTCATAGTTAACTAGCCTTTTGAAAATAAGTATGCACAAATAAAAATGACGTCATCACACAATTATTTGCTATTACTCGGTTGTTTATCAGTGTCTACTCAAATTTTATACCTGGGGATAAAATTCAATCTTTTTACTACCTTTTGCAATTAATTAGAACTCATTTGCACCCGTTTTTCATAGTTAACTAGCCTTTTGAAAATAAGTATGCAAAATCAAAAATGACGTCATCACACAATTTATTTGCCATTACTCGGTTGTTTATCAGTGTCTACTCAAGTTTTATACATGGGCATAAAATTCAATCTTTTTACTACCTTTTGCAATTAATTAGAACTCATTTGCACCCGTTTTTCATAGTTAACTAGCCTTTTGAAAATAGTTATGCACAAATAAAAATGACGTCATCACGAAATTTATTGCTATTACTCGGTTGTTTATCAGTGTCTACTCAAATTTCATACCTGGGGATAAAATTCAATCTTTTTACTACCTTTTGCAATTAATTAGAACTCATTTGCACCCGTTTTTCATAGTTAACTAGCCTTTGAAAATAATTATGCACAAATAAAAATGACGTCATCACACAATTTTTTGCTATTACTCGGTTGTCTATCATTGTCTACTCTAATTCATACCTGGGCATAAAATTCAATCTTTTTACTACCTTTTGCAATTAATTATAACTCATTTGCACCCGTTTTTCATAGTTAACTAGCCTTTTATAAATAATAATGCAAAAATCAAAAATGACGTCATCACACAATTTCTTTGCTATTACTCGGGTGTTTATAAGTGTTCACTCAAATTTAATTTGCGGTTGGCTTTTTTAAAGATATCTCGACGAATTTTGATAAAAGAATATATATATTAATAACTGACTTAAAATCTAAATAGTATAATACCAAATTTTGATGATTTTGATATTTTTCATATTTTTTTCTTTGCTTTTATTTTTGCATTATTTATTACTCTGTTATCTATGGACAACTATTTTTTAAACATGTTTGTACTGTAAATCTTATCATTTTACTACCTTTTACAATATGTTTAAACTCTCTTGTCATTGTCTTTAATGGAGAACGAATCTTCTACAAATTTATATGCAAAAAATATAATTTACTTAATCATGCATTATTTTATAATTTACATTACATATTATATATTTAAATAGGTTATATATACAAAAGGGTTGCGTGACAATAATTTAAAAAGGAGAATTGAGTGATTTAATTGAGAGAAGGTATGGTTTATTAAGTCTACGCCAGTAAGACGTAGAATCAGTTGACTTATAAATGTGCACCGGATATAGAGAAAAAGGAGAAATTTTTTTCGAGCCGAAACAGACGATTACGCCAATCCGTTAAACAAATATCCGTGATTATCCTCGAAAGCGTTTCCATCGACCGTTTCTCAACCGTTTAATCCAAAATAAGGTAAGAAATATCATTTTTTAAATTTCGTGTACATACCTACCATAACCTTCCCAGCTGACTGTTGCGTTTTTCCTCGATTTGGAATGTTCATCATATGCAGTCCACTCAGCTGGACTGTCGATTGGACTCGGGAGTGAAGTGATGGAGCCATGTTTCATCCATTGTCACATATCGACGCAAAAATTCGGATTGATTACGATTGAACAGCTTCAACACTGCTCAGAATCATCAATTCGTTGTTGTTTTTGGTCGATTGTGAGCTCTCGCGGCACCCACTTTGCACAGAGCTTTCGCATGTCCAAATATTCATGCACGATATATCCAACGCGCTCTTTCGATCTCTTCAGAGTCTCAGCTATCTGGATCAACTTCACTTTACGGTCTTTAAAATCATTTTGTGGATTATTTTTATGTTTTCTGGTGTAACCACCTCTTCTGGCCGTCCACTGTGTTTATCATCATTCGTGCTCACACGACCACGTTTGAATTCAGCAAACCATCGACATATGGTTGCTTTCGATGGAGCAGAGTCCGGATAACATCTTCAAGCCCAGTTTAGTTTTGACGGTATTTTTTCTCATAAAAAAATAATGTTTTATTAACACACGAAATTCGTCTTTTTCCATTTTTTCACAATAACAAAAGTAGCTTCACTTAAAACGCAATATCTCCCAAACTAGTTGTCAGACAGCTGTTATATTCATGCATGTATGTTTTGAAGGTTAGTACTAGCTGACAGTCATACGAAAACAAATCCACTAGCGCCATCTATGTGTTAGTCTCGGGACTTATCAGCCGACCTTGTATATAATATAACATTGTTGTATGAGCTTAAAAATGAATTAAAATATATAATATAGCATCTACTTTTAACATAACATATATTTTTATACCTACAACACTAAGCATTTGATTTACCCTGATAGTCTAAATAAAAGACAAAACGGAATAAAATAATGCGTTTTAAAACAGGAAGGATTTACAACAAAAAAATATACAGAAAATGCCTTGCAATCTCTGCAGAAGACGCTCCTTACAGTTCTATAGATGCGTTCCATACCGTGAGGGCATTCCACAAGACTGCCATTGGTGGGAAAAGAGACCCTGAGGGGTTGGATACGGCCGACCTGGTCCTGGCATCCAAAAAAAATGTTGATGTACAGGATGGTCAGGCCTCGATATCTCCAGACAAGGAGTATAGATGATTCCAGTGCGACTTAGTTTAAGGTATTTAATTTCGACTTGTGTATGAGCTTTTTTTACAGTTAATTGGTCTAGCTTTTCTGGCCCAGAAGCATCCTGTCGTTTATGATCAATTAAGCTCTACCTGCCATCGATGATAATGGATTCGTCGTCGTCAGCCTAGACTTGAGTAAACTTGCGTACCTTTTTGCTTTTTGGGTCCTGGGTTTGTCTGGGGATGGTTTGAGATCTCCGCCAACCCTTTCCTTGGTGTTTAAAAAGATTTGAAAATATTGTATTCTGGACCTCTTCTTTCGCTTTTTCGCTTCTTTTAATCTTTACTGCTGCTTTTACATGCCACATTACGAATCTCTTCACTCCCTTTGGTACTTTGGTTCTGTGTAATAGATTGGAGGATGTTTTTATGGCATTTGGCTTTGTCACATGTATTCTTGCCCCACATCGACTGACAAACCTTGCCCTCTTCTCTCTTTTTTTCACTTAACCAGACTTGGTTTCTGTCATCAGGGAATCATTAAATGCAATGTTGTCTTTTAGTTGGGACTTTTGTATGGATGGGGCTGCAACTACCTTAGAGTTATGATTAGAGGCAGGAGGAGATACCCTTTCAGACACAATGAGGACAATCACCCATATGAGATCGTTTTTGAGAAACCTATTTCACACTTTTTTCAAATCCTCCAGTGCATCTTAAGGCAAGAAGGAGGTCATTGTGTCCATCCATACTTAGGATGCACTAATTTTGAGCGCAGAACACTAATTATGACAGTCCGAGCCGGACGGCATATACCCTAGTAATTTGTAAGGATATGAATAATCACAGCAATAAAACTTTAACATCGTATCTTGGATAAATTAGGTATCTCTTATCCTACGGGGAGACGAACCTGTAACACATAGGATTTAACACACCAGTAGCGTATCCACTCGGAAATACACTCGTTAAAAATCAACGACAATCATAAACCTTCTTATAAACTTTAAGAATATTTAAGCTTATTTTTAAAGAAGTATTTAAGTATCACATGATATTATATTATGGTTGGAGCTAAAATTATTCATTTAAATCATCTAATGCCTTCTTAACTGGCTCTCCAACAGATGGAAATATATATATATATTTTAAAGTAATGGCTATATTTGACGTTGACAGTAGTATTTTCATGAGAACATTATGATAATCCTCATAACATGATTAAGTAGCTAATCTGCGTTTGCACAAATTACGGGGATTATATCTAACTGAGCATTGGAGCTAAATCTGCTTATTGCATTAATCTAACGAATAAAAGAATGTTAGAACAATAGCAGATCAATAGGTTCATCGAACTTAGTTTGAAATATTATATTATGTCTTTTAAAAAATCTGGTAAAACGCCACAGAGAAAACAAATCTATATATGACTAAAGCATGTCCTGCATCCTGCATCTTGAAATATTTTATACTAATAAATTGATTATGATAAATACAAGCTAAGACTAGATATGGTAGATAATACTTAACATATATGTGGAATTAAAAGAATTGAATAATAGTTTTTGTAGGATGTACAAAAAAGCTAGAAAAGGTATGATAGAATACTTTAAATACCAAAATAACCTTTTAGATACTAAGTTTTTGAACAAAAAAATATATTTTCATTCATTTCTAAATTAATTATGCAATTTATAAAATTGAATTAATTAAATAATGTAAATTATCTCTCGAAATAGACATATTATCTAACCAAAAGTTTTATTATAACGTCAAATATGGTAAATTTATATATATATATATATAATAAGAAAATAATTAAAAGAAATCCTTGATTTGTGATGTCTTGTAAATTACAAACGTCTTTAACAAATATTAAGTAGGAAATTTTATATGAAAAAAATCTATAGATACAGAAATAAAATATTGAATGAGTTTATCTTCAAATTCACTCCAACGAATATCACTCGGTCATTTAAAGTATATACAGCTCTTCGGGCTTTTGTTCACATACAAATCAATTGAAATTTTATAACAATTAACCTCCCTCTTCAAATATTCCACATACTATTGCCAGACATCTTAAAAGATTCCCTTATTGCCACCGTTTATGTAATTAAGAATATTTTATTATTTAAGAATAATTATAGATGTACTTTTGTGTCTTTTTCCCCTTGAGTGTATATGCCAAGAATAGTAATAAAACAAAACGAAATGACTTCCATTAAGAACAACTAATTGAGTCTACATTTATTTAAGAGTTTGTTGAACTTATGTGGGGTTTTCATTTATAAATATATTTTTGTACAAAGATAACAACAACATTATGTAGGTATATATATATATATATATCGGTATGATTTCTTAGATATTGAAGAAAAGGCCCGTTGTTAAGAGCACGCCTAAGGTCGACCTTGCATGCATTGATGAACATTTAAATACAATTAGAATCTGAGATTTTTATAGATATATTAATTGATTTAGGAGAATGGGGTAATGTCAGATAGGAGATGTTTATTTCTAGAACCTTGAGGCTTGGCTAATTGTGTATTCATAACTGAAACTCCATGATGAACCCAGTGCCTTAGAGTAGGAGAGTCTGAACGAAAGACTGATGAGTCATAATATAAGCTGACAAAAACCCATAACAAACAAATTTCATATCATAAATTAATAGGTGTTTGGATTTAATAGCAAATTTAATGTTATTTGTATAAATCAAAGGGGATATATTTTAATGTAAAAAATGGCAATTGAGTTGAATTTGCTATGAATTGCATTATTTTTATGATTTTGCCACTATTTTGAGCAGAAATAGGATTTATATGTAGAATAACAATATTATTGCATTTTAATTTTTTTGTAATGTGGGCTGCCCTTCATCAATCACGCAACCTTTTGTTTTTATATTTAATATCTCTAGGATCAGTCAACAAAATAAGTTTCTCGTAATACTTTACACAGAATGAGAGCAACAAATGATCGTTCCTGAGTCCAATCAGTTTCAAGAGTGGAATGAGAATAGCCTCTTGAATTGTGCGATGTACGATAGGATTGTCTTTAGACATAAGTTTTCTCCGATGGCAGTATGTGGGATGCTTCCAATGTTTCTTTTACTCCGTTATGTTATGACTCATCAGTCTTTCGTCCAGACTCTCCTACTCTAAGGCACTGGATGAACCAAAACAATGATTACCTCAAGCAGTGATCATTTATGAAAATCAAATAAATATGACAATAAATCCTCGGCGTTGACGAAATAATATATTGTATAGATTTACAAAATATTAAGTAATTTTTGTCTCTACTGTACTTAATTATTTCTAATGTTAAAATTGTAAGATTTTTGAGTTAGATTCATTTTTACAACATCTGAGACTTGGATCGAATATCTATGATTCGAATTTATGGACCTTGAAATGACTTAATAACAATGCCTACAATACAGATAACATTATTCCTTAGACTTTTTAGTAGTTTTTACTCGGATTAACTTTAAGATTGAGGGTTATCAATTATAAAAGACAATAGAACAAAAAGTGTTTTAATAACGTTAAAAAAAACCTTCTAGTTGTATGAGGATGGAAGCTTGCGTTAATTACAAATAAAAATGTTTGAACGCTTAAACTTGGAACTATAATTTGATATTAAAACTTTAATTCATTTTAAACTTGTTTATTAACAATCAATTTTGCAACTAATTTTTTATCACTCCCATTTCAAAAATATTCATATTTATCCTTAAGCTAGCCTAGATAAGTATAGAATTAAAATAATAATAAATAAATAAAAACTAGAAAATAAAACGAATGCCCAGTAAGATCATAAGAAATAGAAAAATATATATTTAATGAACAAAAATTATAGTTGGAGCAATAACTGATATTTGTTTACATTCCCTATTTTTTGCTTACTTGTCAAAATAAATTTCAATAAACCCTATTGTCTTGAAATGATTCCAAAACCTATGATACTTTTCATAAGGTTAATGGAATAGCTTTTTATATAAAAGGGTGTATCTACCTTCTACGAAAAAGAATGCAAAAACTTTGGTCTGGTTTGACGTATTGTCGTCAGAGCCGAACTATGATGCCAATGTTCAGATGAATTAGATGGCAGCGGCTCCTAAATTTTCTAAAAGAACTAAAACCTGGTTCATTTATGACGGGCCATTGTCTCCTCCGAGGCACTTGCATGTAATATCCATCGCAAAGTCCATGCAGAGCTTGTGGTGAAGCGGATGAAAAACCAATCCATTTGGCTCGTGACTGCCCATGTTTTGAGTTGGAAAGAAGAATTTTTAACGAGGATTTCAATATCCAATCAATAATTTCATTGTTGGTACAAGAATTGGAGATTGGCTACTAACGCCATCTTGAATAATGGTCAGACGGATCGACATAGATGACCGGATTGGTCCATCATTGCGAGGGACATAAGTTTTATTTCATTTTACATGTGCCCGTTCTTATTTATGATTGTAAATACGGGTAGCAATAAAAAGATAAAAAAAAGCTTTTTCCCATACTTTTTTACGGAAATGTCAATTCATAAATACTTTGACCACATATTGATACAGTAATAAAGGTAAAAATTAATACCTCTTATATTAACATGTTGTAATTGTATTGTCCACTAGGTCATAAAAACACTTCCTAAATCCTTTATGTACGCATAAATAAATGATGAATCAGTCATCACCAGAACCGTGATCTTATCTGTAAGCATTACCTCTTAATATATTAAAGCAAATATTTTCTGCTATTTTCTTTTTGTTGACTGTTTTGGCCATATATATCTGATTAATTTAAGAAATACGCCTTTTTCAAAAGAAAAATATTGAAATCAGAATGTAGCATTCCTTAACAAGGTATGGTGATGGTAGCAAACCTACTGATGATTTTTTTATTCCCTTGATTTGCATTTCACCCCTCTTAAAGCCTTTTTAAATATTATTATTTCTTCGAAGGACTCAACGAAGCTATGGATATCTTGAAGGAAATCAAGAAGCAATGCACAATATATTTATTTTAACGACGAAAATGCTTGGAATTATTTATATTTACAGATGTGTGTGTGGAGGGGGGAGAGAAGTATTTGTTTTTTATGGATTGTTTTGCACACACATATTGCGCATTCCGAGGTCTCTTGTCAAATGGTATTTGAAGAAATTTAATCACATGTCAAACATTTGTTTTTCTTTTACTTGTTCTCTTTTCTTCTGCTGCTCTTCAACATCAAACAAATAGGGAATTCTTCTTCACACATGCATATAAGAATTGAAGGGAATGCCTGGAGTTTGCTCTGGGTTCGATGAGGGGAAACATGTACGCTCTTAAAGAAAAGAAGGAGGTAGTGGATCAGTGTGTGTAATCGAGTATATTTTGCCATTGGGCATATTAGTTACATTTGTAACTAGTCTAAAATAAAGAAATAAATAAAAACAGTAAAATATGTTTTAAAAAAACTAAGAACAAATAAAAATAAAATATAGCATGGATTATGTGGGCACGCTGCGTCCAATGGCCCTAGCTGCGGTCCTGGCAACGTGAAGGGTCGTGGCCGACCTCAAAGCCTTATACATGTTCCACACCGATATTGCGTGGCATGCAAATACGTAGGATACGCTACTGGAGTGGTGGACTCATGGGCCTCCTCGGGATGGGGAAGACGAAGTCACCAACCGGGTTCCTGGCACCGCCGCAACTGTCGTTGGAGTAAAAGCATTTCCAGGTCTCCAGGGCCACTGCCTTGGCGGCCACCTCGTTGAGTGAACGGTTCTTAATACCGATGGGACTAAGAAAGAAGATAATTAAAATTTGGACATGAACGAACTGTCCCAAATATAAAACAACATTGCAGGGGTAAAAATTATATTAGTGAATTTTCATTTGTGTCCAATTCATTTATTTTTATTTTTGCCAGAGTGCCGTGCTTTTATTCTTAAGTGAAGTGATGAGGTACTGACTACGTAATAAAGGAAAGAAGTAACGTCTTATTAGTTTGATTAAAGCTGACTTTATAAACACAATATATATACAAATAGAGTAGTGACGTAAGGGGCGGTGACGTCACAGTTGACTTTGTCTTCTATTTTCTATATTACAATTAAAATAATCATAACAACGAAAATAATATCGCTAAAAGGAGCAATATTTAAAAAAAATAACGAACAATACATTAAAATTATATAATCAATTGGAGCCTAATCCGACTTAGCTATGTAGGGATCCTTTTTTAAATATAAAACAGAACCAGGGTGCAGTATTTTCACCATATTATTCACAGACAAAGAAATGATGGTGTAAGGGTATTTTTTCTGTAGGGAATGGATAAAAAATATGTTTTTGGTTCTATTTTTTTGTATACTTGATGTATTTGCTTATAATATGTAGACTTCTAAATGACAGATACTGAATTCAATTCTGATGAAGTGGAGACCCTCCATGAGTTAAACAAACAAACGACATAGGGGATCATAAAATCTTGGTAAAAAGAATATTTTTTTAAACATTTTTAGCACTATAACGTTGATTCCTATCCATAAAGTTCCATCAAACCATTTGGTGACAAAAAAAACTTACCAAGTAAGAGGTTTAGGCTATGCGTCACTTCCATTTTTCTGTAAGTGGGATTCTGGTGGTCTTAACTGTGACACCTAAATTATATTTTCTACAAATAATAAGCTAAATGGTAATAAAAGATCACTATTAAATATCCTCAAACAATCAATGACCTTCTTTGGCTTTATGAGTTATCCTATATTTAAGTAGAAGTACTGTTAACTTAAGAAAACTCAATAGGTATGTACTTAATATGGCTAATTTTTTCGACTAGTCTTTGTTGCCATTATATTTCAATAAGTTAATATACATAATTTTCCCGTTTGCACTTTTAAAAGAAGAAAAGAACATCTATGTCCTTGTTTAAGCTTGAATTCTGTGACGTTTTCTAACAAGCCCCATCATTGAATGAGTAAAAAATAACTTGATATCAAATATCACAAAGCTGCATAAAAAATATTACACTTCTCGTCTTAGGTTCAATTTTGGCCCACCCCTAAAAAGGACTTAAAACTTCTTCATGTGAAAAGGGTAAACTCAGCTATTTATGTTATGTCTGATTGGTAACAATTCTTTTTATATTAAAAATATTTTTGGGTTTAAAAAAACAAAGAAGCTGCTTTATTATAAAGCTTATGTAGAAATGGGTCATTTTGACTCTTAGGACGACCAGTGAGACTAAAATCTTAAAATCATGGAGGACTGCAAAACAAATATACTTTGTTGTATATGTAAAATCATATATAAGTTTGCATACTATACAAACTGTATAATATTCTCAAATAAAGTAAATGTATTTTTTATAGGTATGTTCTGTATATATGGTATTTTTGCATACTTTTATATTTGTATTTTTCTGTATTTTTTTTTAAGAATACATGTACTTTTTTTGTAAAAATAAATAGCTGTACACTTAAAGATAGATATTTACAATAATAGAAATGAAAATTACAATCCATCCTCTATTACACGCAATAAAACTATTACAACAAGTATTTAAAAGCAGCAAATTGTACCTGCAGACTAATTACATTACTTATTAACTGTGAAAAAAGACAGCATAACCATTTATGTTATATATGATGGGTAACAAATTGTTTTTAATTAAAAAAATATTTTTGATTAAAAAATAGAATCTGCTTTATTTTAAAGGTGGGTCAATTTTGACTAGAAGGACGAACAGTGCATCCAAAATCCTAAGACCACACACGGGTTAATGGTTTACCGATATCATCATAGTATTTTACCTCACATCAATAAGTTAAATGATGTATGTTCCCATTATAGTATATGATATCTGGTATTTTATCTACTTATTGTTAAGATATGTACCATATATATTATAAATTATATATATATATTATGCAACTATATCTTCCATACAAATAATACAATATATATTATTAAAACAAACTGTTTGCTTTGGATAAAATTCAAGAATTTATTAATGTCTCATACGCAAATATATATATTTGAAGATATCGTCTTTATAGTTTATTAAATTTCTAAGCCTTTAATCATTTTATTTCAAATTTAACCTCATATATGTTTTCTTCATAATATACCTTAAAATAATGAATTTGAAAACAATAAGAAAAAAAAACCTCTTACCAGAGTAAATGATATATTTGGCTCTTTATGGATTTGGACATAAAGAAGGGTTATTATTTATGCTTCATTATAAGAGGCAGGTCTTCTGTTGGAAGACTTACTCTGCAAAAAACATTTGTGATAAATAAAAAAACACAAGCCTCCGTATGAGACATTTACAATGACTTCTCACTTAGCATTTTTTTTCTTTTTCTGGTTGTTGCCATTAGGTATTTTTAATACTCTAGGCATGTCCAACGAAAATAATATATTTGTGAGCCTTGCTCTACATATAATAATACATATAAGAAAATACCGCAAATGCATATAAGTTCATTGCCCTACCTGAGTTCTTTTCTATGATTAATCAGGGGTTTATTGCAACTCATGATCAAGGGAGAAGAAAACCGATATCACGACTTTTTAAAAGTTTTTTGTTTTGTTTATAAAAGCCTTTATCATTTCATGGATTTCTCTCATGAAAGGACGGAAAAAAAAAATTATAGAGAAAGAGTAGAAATTGGAGTTCTCTTGATCATGTATTTGTTTTCGTTGTCATTTGCTAGAAAAGGCAACTTGTTTTTTAATAGTTACACTGTTAAGGATCATATATATATAATTACATATATATATTTGTGTATACTATATATATATATATTGTGTGTGTATTATATATATATATATATAAATGGAACAAAATTGACCCAAAATTAGTTACCGACTTTTTCAGATAAAAATGCATGATTTTATGAGTAGGTCAAAGTTACTACCCATCAATAAAAAAGCCCTGATTTCGGGTTCTTAAAATTTGGAGAATATTATGTGTGTCATTTACATATATAATTTAAAGAAAAAATACATAATAGAATTGTAAATAGCTGTAAATTATAGTTTAAAATTAAGTAAATAAAAATAAACGAAAACTTTAAGAAACATGTAAATAAATAAATTGAAGATGCAAAAAATTATATTTTTTATTGTTATTTTCTTATAAGAGTAAAGTGATTGCCTAGAACATAGTAATGGACAATACAGACATTACTTAAGTTTTAATGTCATAATTCAATAAAAATAGGGTTTTTTCCTGGCCAAATAGCAACAGGTTATGTGTCATATGTTAAGTAACGCTACAATTGTGACGAAGTTTTTAGACTTGTTGTAGGATACCATTTTAAAACGGGCAATTGCAGTTTTTTTTAAATATACATCCATGGAGACTAATTTTGATGTTTTTGCGAACATTCACAGAGTAACGTAAATAATAGCAAATGAAGTTATATACAATAGAAGATCAACATCAAAATAAATAATTTTATCAATTTCATACGATAAAACAACCACAATTCAATTTTAGATTAATGCATTATTTGTTTTATTGCATATACATTACTATAGATTATATATAGATACTATTAATTATTAAATAGATACTATGTAAGCATATAACTAACATCAGTGGTTTCGAAAAGTGGTTATGATAGACAATAAATTTCAATTTGCAATAAAGGATTAGGATAAAAATAACGACATGCAATAAAGAATAAACATGTAAATCTCCGGTGAACGGGACCAATGAATGGTTCAGATAGCTGTATGGAAGTCGTGGATCTACCAACAGATACGTTTAATCTGGTAAAGATCTGGTTGTAACAAAACCTGGACGTATTTTTGGTGGAAGGCATTATGACCTCAAAATAACCCAGAATTAAACCCTAACGATTTCTATCTCTGGGGCGGACTTTAAAGATATTCCAACAAATAGACTCCTTCATTCAAGCAGTGGTATATTGGTTCAAGAAGCAAATCGTCAAGGCCTATGGCCTCGTGTGAAGGATTTGATCCGAGGATAAGGGGGCTAGATTGAGTAATACTGGTAGGGCTGAACCAGTCTTCAATGTGGCGGAAACTTTCGTCAAATAAGGCGATGTGATACGAAATCCACGCTCAAGTTATTTTGCTCTCTGTTATCCGGATGATTCAACTGCACATAACTTCTTTATCTTCCCTCACTCACATAATCAGTTTTAAGTAAGTAAAACCCTTCGAAGCATGTGGTATGCCTTGATTAATGGAATATGTATAATAAGTGAAAGCCCTTTTTCCTCTTGAAGTTGCATTATGTAAGGAGAACTGAGAATTTATTGCATGTCTGGGGGATAAAAAAGGGGCCTCTTACTTCTTTTTGCATAATATGCCTGTTGTTATATGATAAAGTAATTGTTAGGGCATACATATATTTCTTTAATTAAGCCTTCTATGTTTTTCTTTATTCTAAAAGTAATAATGTAAAAATACTTAACCTTGGGAAGTTATGACAGTTTCATTCATGAAATAAGGCAAGATGAAGGTGTAGAGGAATTCGAATATAAGTTATGATTGACTCATATTGTTTAGAAGGGCATGTTTCTTAAGTAAAACGGCCAATTTTTCAACTTTGTATGAAAGAACAATTCCAATATTAAACTTGCATCAACTAGAAAAATAATGTGCTTTAAATTAATTAGAAATAAGCCAAGGAAATGGATGTATCTACTTCTCATAATTACGTGGTTGTAACAAATAACAATATTCCCATATCTGGGGCACCACTAATGGACAATCAATCATCTCAAGTAAGGAAACTCGATTCAAGAGGAAGAGAGAATCCAAAAAGGTTTAAGCGGCACATTTGAATTCTGATGCTATTTTAAAAGATAGGACTCGATCCCAATCTTCCAAAAGAAACAGAGACGTGGGGGACAAATCACCAATTAACCCAAGAAAATTCCGAAGAATAATGTTTGTAACTGCATTGCAGAGTCCCCTTTACAGACATTAATAGAATCCTTTTTGAGGAGCGTATAAAATATATTAATAAACCCTTAATGAACTCCTTTTCTCCAAGCTTTCTACAAACAAGAATCACGGATTTTTCTACCAATAACGTATCCATCGGCATAAAATCGAATACGGGCCTTAAGAGGATCGTCTCTCTCAATACGAGGAGAGGTATGGATAGGAGACGCCGTCACGCTCTTCTAATCTCTATTTTTTCTTCGAACCCGACATAGTTTGCCTGCAGGATATAAAACAAAAGGTCTCTTCATCGTGTCCTACTGGATGTTTGATATGTAAGCTGGGCGTTACCATGTGTTTTTCACGGGGGGAAAATTCGAGAAGAGGAGTACTTACCTTCATCACAAAAAGGATTAAAACAGTGAAATGTGCTGATTAACATTCTATGCAGAGCGATTGGCATAAGCTGTAACGCATCGACTAATAGCATGATTTCTGCATTATCAACAACAACAAACATTCTCCACTTTAAGTCAATAATGGATTCCACAACCTTCAAAGATATTCCTTTAATAATTGTGGGTGATCTAATGTTGATCTAGAAAAAAAAAAATGGAATTCTCCTAATTTGCATATGCTTAAATCTTAATGGCTAAACTGAATTTGATCGACGGCGTAAAGAGAAATAGTCCCCAACAGCTCATTTCATGGAAGAGAGGATCCCAATCTTCGCGAATTGACCACGCTTTGGTCTACCCGTCAGTGTTTCGACAGATTAAAGATACAGCCTATACATCAGAGCCTTTTTCAGATAATCTCATTTTAGAAATTGAGATGAGTTTCTCCCCATGTAAAAAGTCCTTTAAAGTTCCAAAGTGGTTTACCAAAGAACCGAAATTTGGAGATAAGCTAAGGAAAAATTTGATACAGAGCTTCAGTCATTTTTTGTCGTCAGATAAGATTGCCACTGTCTTAATAGAGGAGTTCGTATCTCTACCTTAGACTTTCTATATAAACACTGGAAGCACGCAAAGGAACGACAGAAGAAAATTGACCTCTTACGTAGTAAACGTTCGTTATTTCTCCAAACATTCTCAGCGGAGGTGATTAACTCTTTTAGGATTGCTGAAGTGGCGGAATCGGAAATGACAAAAAAAGTTGAAGCAGAAAGTAACCCTTACACACGGACGAAAGACTTATCGCCAAAAGAAAAATTCTCTGCAAATTCGATTTCAAAATTAGGGACAAGGGTAGAGTCTTGACTCGGCCAAAGACATTTTAAACTGCTTCTATACACAATTTCAGGAAATCGTTTACTCTAACAATGTATACTTTCCTCGAAAAATGAATGTTAAGCATTGTAAAATTTTACCCTGGATAGGATTACAACATACATCAAAAAGAAATTTAATCCAAAAAGGCTTCTGGCGTTGATGGTGTCATTGGAGAAATCTATAATCTTTCCGGAAGAAGCAGCTCCTTTTCTTCTTCGTCTGGGATAATCAATGGAAGAAAATGGAAGGCTACCGAGATCGCTCACAAAGGAAGAATAGTTATTATCCCCAAGAAAGGAAATGGGACAGAAAAAACATTGGAGACCCATAACTGTTCCCAATTAATCCTATAGAATTCTTTACAGAGTTTTGGCTCAAGAAATGGAAAAGGAGCTCAATAAAAAAATTGAAATAGCCAGAAGGGTTCCTAAGAAATCGAAAAATACATGACGTCTCCCGAAATATTCAAGCTGTGATTGAGTCTGTGGGATCTAGAGGAAAATATGGAGCTGTGGGGGGATAGGTTTCAAAAAAGCTTTGATTCTATTTCCCACCAACAAATACTCCGATCAGCGAGGAAATTGCTCCCCAAAGAGTTTTCAATCCTATGCGATCTCTTGTACTTAATGGATCTTCTGTTATTACCCTCGGAGGCTTGAGGAGTAAACCAATTCTGTAAAAAGGAGCTGTAGCAAGGATGTCCATTGCACCTTTGCTCTTTATAGCAGCTATTGAAGAGCTTGTGATGGGATTAAAAGAAATATGGTGGTTTTGGTGTCCAATTATGTAAGTCCAAACACCTTATTGATCTCTACGCGGACGATATAACCCTAACTATTGAAGCCAACTCCGAATCACAATAATAAAAACGAATTGAAGTTCTTTGATGTCATTCCAAAAGTTCAAAGTGAGGTCTGGCTTGGAAATAAATCGTTCCAAAACTTTCATTCTACCAATAGGTTTGTGGAGTGCTGTGGATGGTTAAAAAGTTAGTGGCGCTCTATAAAAATAGAGTTTCAATATTAGGAGTCGACTGGGGATCTGAAGGCATTCACAGAAATAATTGGAATCAAATGACTGGGTTTATCACAATAGGATATTAAGCTGGAGGCAGTATAACCTTCCAACGAGAATTGATCTTTACAATTCGCAGATCATCCTGTTGTTTCATCTAAAGCTTCCGTTTCTCCTATTATAGCAGAAAGAGCTATGCTTGAGGAAGATGCTTGGCTCCTTAAACTCTTTCATAAGCGCTACCTTCCAACTTTGAAGAGACCTAAAAAACAAAATGGTGAAGGTCTTGCTCTTTTATCCCAAATAATTCCACGAATATATATTAAAGTTTTTATAAGCATCTCAAACATCGGATATGGAATGGAGGAGAACTATAACTCATACCGATCTGTATTTCGTTCTATTTGGAACAGATTTAACAAATATATATACTGTAGCATTATCAGAGACTTGGGGCAGCCACAACGATTATATGGAAATGTGCCCCAAATTTTCAAAGTGATTCCACGTGGATATTTTTCCGTCAACGCTCCAAGAACAAATTATTTTTCAAAATTTAGGCCATCCGCCTGAATTGGAGGAAATGCAATAGGAACAAAATTTTAAC